>CM053607.1:119375856-119397673 GCA_028646535.1 Procyon lotor | reverse complement strand
AAAAATTCTTATTGAGACTGATATGTGTCAAACTTTGCCTTGGTAATGGAAGATTTAATGATAAATTAGTCCAACCATTCCTGCCTTTTAAAATAACATTAACTTAGGGGATAAAGTTAATACCATGTAAGATTTAGACAACTTATTAGTTTACTATAAAAATTTATTACGCAGGATTAGGAATTTTGAAGTCTGTGAAATCCTCATATTCTCCCTCCCTCTGGCCTCATCAGCATAATCATCAGGTAGCTGCTACACATGGATTCACAAAAAGAATGTTTCCTTATAGATTAACCATTAGCCACTGGTTATGGATTACAGTAGGTGTGGTCCTGAAATTTGCTGTCTTTTACTTTTTTTTTTTTTAAACATGGATGTGAGAATGATCATGGTCACCATATACACTGCTGAATCTTCTCAAACCTAGAAGCTCTTTTCTTTATATAACAGGGGGATAACCCAGTTTTACTGGTTTGGGGACCATTCTGCTTCAGCAGATAAATTTGTGTCTCAGTTTGTTTTGATCGTTTTGTTAAGAGTTGGCCTTAAACAGTAGTAGTAACTTCCAAGAGGCCATTCTCATTTATGTTTTCCAGGGTTTTTGTTTGTTTTGTTTTTGGGGAGGGTTCACCTTATTATAAATCACAAGAACAGACGATAAATTTTAGCATTTTCTATATTATTTGGGAAGTGCTAGTATTGTTACACTTAATTCCTAATACATTTCTTTCCACTGGAATTGTAATTTAAAATAATTTGAGTTGCTTTGGTATTTATAATTTACTTTTGACCTTGAATTTTAGATAAGCTAATAGAATGTTCTCTGTCATGAGTTCTGGGTGTGCCAGTCTCCTGACAAGGTATTTGCAAATGCAGTGCTTTCATATACAAATTATAATTTATACAATTTATTCCATTCTGTACATTAATTCCAGAAACTAAATATGTAGGATATCTGGTATTGCTAGGCTCTTGTTTGTAGGCCAGATGTAGTCTAATTTGCTATATACACATTCTGGCTAGTATTAAAAATATGGAAATATTGGAATATGGCCATAACATGACATTGCCATCATATTGTAGGGTTTTTTTTTTATATGTGCATTTGTTTTAAATGAAGTATAGTTGACATACAATGTTACATTAGTTTCACATGCACAGCATAGTGATTAGACAAGTATATACATTATGCTATGTTTTCAGTTAGATTAAGAATATGTCTGAACACCTTTGGTTTAGAGCAAATGGTGTTTGGTTTAATTCTGCTGAAATTAAGGGCTGAACTGTTAAGGAAGGCCCTTTGACAGAGCATCATATTTGGTGGTGGGGTCAGAGGCTGCCCTATGACCGGGTGAACAACCTTTTTTATTACCTGAAATGAAAACCTATAGAACCCATGAAAACAGATATAGTGGAACTACAATCTGTCAAGATTTGATGGCTAAGCTCATGAGGTTTCCAAGTAACGTGTGTATAAAAATTTCCTTTTTTTTCTTCAAAAAATGGACTTATTGTATGCATCTAACCTCAATAATGGCTCAAAAGGAAAATTGGTTTTTCCTCTACTTGAGTGAGATGGGAAGAAGGATGTTATGGAATTTCGTATAATGGAAAATTTTATGAGAGGAATAAAATTGAGATTAGTGGCCCTCATTTGCACAGCTTCCCGAGAATGTATAGGAAAGAGAAACAAAGTAGAGCAAAAAAAAGCAGTCAAGGTCCCCTCAAACAAGTCAGAATGCAGAAGAATTAAAAGAATCTGTATCGTGCTCGGATGGTGGGTGTAGCAAACGTGTCATCTTCTGCAGAGTGCTGACACAACCTCGATTTTCGGAGCCTGTGTCCTCGGCCACCATCTCTGCTAATGCTTGATGGGTACACCATGCTGTTTAAATTCAGTTTAAATGTAATCTCTTGGTGAAAATCTGCAACTAGAACAGAGATTGATACCTTGAGATGCAGAGATGGGCGGGGAGAAAATCTCTTAGGAATTCCAGAGCTGTTTTTCAATCACCAGTCTGAGGGTAGAGTCCATTCTGAAGTTGCCACTTGAAAGGTCAAGAGAAATGGGGCTTGGGATAGTGAATGTCTTCCCTATTTCCCTTCCTCTATTTTATGTGGAAATATCCGTATTGACACTGAAAAGATTATCTGGGGAAGCCAGGTGTGTGTGTGTCTGTGTGTGTGTGTGTATTAATGAAAATAAGATTGAGAAATAGAGAAGGAGCTTAAATGTGTATCTTTCAAGAAATACCTGCCTGTTTTCAGGAAGGATGTCACATACACCCTATTAAAAGGCTGGAGGTTATGCGATTCGCATTTACAAAAGGGATTTCTTATGTGAAAGCTTTGCACTGTAAGAAGCTAAGATCCTTAGATCAAAAAACCCCTTCATCACTTTGAACATCAGTTTTCTTGCCTCAGCCAACTGTTTTCCTGGATTAAGTCTACTGCAAGAGCTGACATATCCTAAGTGAAGTGCATGGCTTCTTTCTGTAAGCCCATCTTTCATCAAATACATCTTCTGTCAGTCTAAGAAGAAGCCCCTCACCTCCCCTTCCTTGCACACACAATTCTCTCCACATCCTGCAGTTCAGAGACTTCAAGCTCAAGTGTCAGATGGAAAGCTAGCCAAACCCTCCAAACCCCATTTACTATGGGAAAACGGAGGACAGAGCACCCATGAGAAACATCTGATCTCAAAATGACCACCTCCTGTTTTAGATGTTTCCAGTTTCAGGAAGTGATGAGATTGGAAGAGGATGAAAAGAACCATAGAGCCAAGCCTCAGAAACTGGTGAACGTACTGGGCAAAGATAGAGGCATCCAAGCATATGCTGATTCTGGAGCTGGAGCTGGAGTGACTTCTGTGATGAGTAATGCAGCACATGGAAGTGTTTCACACTGGAAATAGGGAAGAGCCTTGGCTTAGCCAGAGAAGATGGTGGGCTGGAGATTGTGGAGAACGTGGACAAACTGAGAACAAGACCAGTTCCTCCTCCCATTAGAAAGCTCTCAAGACTCCCTCCTGAACCGTACACCGATGAGAAGAGTCTTTGTGATTGCTTTAGGATGTGGCTGCCAAGTATCACATGCTTCCCTGTGAGGATGAAAATATCACGGCCTGGTAGGTACCGCGGGATAGGGAATAGGGAGCTGCTGCAAGGCATATAGAGGGATATAATTCTAGGACGTGGAATGGAGGAGAAACTCTCCAGTTGCTGGGCTCTCTTACTCAGATGTGTGATAGGCCTTTTGAACCTACTGTGAAATCTCATGAGCAGAGTTTCTGTCAGATAACAACACTTTAACTTTGATCATTAGGTATTTCCATTCATTTTTAAAGGTGTTATTGTAATTCTGCATTTTTAAAAAGATTTTTATATATTTATTTGACAGAGAGAGAGAGATCACAAGTAGGCAGACGGCAGGCAGAGAGAGAGGGAGAAGCAGTCTCCCCGCTGAGCAGAGAGCCCGATTCGGGGCTCCATCCCAGGACTTGAGCCAAAGGCAGAGGCTTAACCCACTGATCCACTCAGGTGCCCCTAGTTCTGCATTTTTACTAGTGAATGTAAGGTATATTCTTCTACAAAAGCTGGCTGACATGTTTGTTGAATCTATTCTTTTTTTTTTTTTTTTTTTTTTGCATTCACAGGAATTCTCAATGAATGTTCTATAACCAGAGAGAATACCAATTTTCTAATTTTTATCTCTCTCGTAGAAAGTGAACCAAGGTGATGTGATCAATTGTGTTTTTTCTACAAATAATAATTTGGGACTCCTCATATTAAACAAACTAACTTTTCTAAAAACAATCTCTTCCTTTGAGGAAAGGGCAGCGTAGGCTGAGGGGTGACGGGAAGGGATTTTTCATCTCCTGATCAAGGAGTTTCCTATGATGATAGATCATTACACCAGCATCCTGGGATTCTCCTTGGTTTTTCAAATGCAAGTCCTCCATTCACTCTTCTAAGTCTAGGGTATTGAGGGTAGAGTGGATAAGTGAAGCACCATATGTATCTAACCCATCAGCCTGGTGGGTGCCATGAGGTTCTCTTACTCCCCACAGATCCCACTGTAGGCATGTGTGAGGCCCCCTTAAAGACATTCCCGTAGGCTTTGGTACAGGGACTTGCAAGCCTGTTAAACTGTGGTTTCCTATCTCATATGCTCTTCCTTCCAGTTTTTGAAGATTCCTTGGTATTTCTTAGTTCTTTTGACACCTCTTGATTTGGGAGGGGCTCTTAAGGATTTCGTTTATGTATAATTTAATGTCATTTCTAGAGAATTTGATGAGAGAGAGAAAGGGGAGTGTGCTCAGCTCATTACTTGACTCTTGTAGGTGGGATGGATTGTGTTTCTCTAGACAGAAATTGTTTTTTTATTGAAATCAGTTTCTGTTTTCAGTAATGTGCAAGTGCTCTCATATTTACATTTGCTTTTGTTGTCTTATTTCATTTGGTGTGTCCTTGACCTCATTTCTGCAGTCTGATTGGAAGGAAAATGATCCACATTATTTTCACTTGTCTAAGCAAGAAGAAGTCCAATAAAGAAAGAGAATGGAAGGAGAGACCAGATGGCCATTTGTCTTCTGAGTCACTTGAATTCCCTTCATTTCTCGATTTGCTGAATTTCTTTGAGTACAAGTGAGGATGAACTGGCATGTCACCAGGTAAGCAGCCACAGAAAAGTAGATGCCTTTTACATTTTGGGTCAGCAGAAATACACATTCTAGATCAGCCAGCCATCAACCTAGAGTCAAAAAAATGTGGTGTTTTGTTAGGATTGGTATTTTAAATCAAAAGAACCTTTTGCATTTTGAAACTAGATTATTGCATAATTCATTTTATTTAATAATCTAATTAGGCCTTCTTTTTTACTTATTACGAACTGATGCTGTTTGTGCAGAACTTAATGTTCTATGTCTTGGCAAGCCCCTCAGTGTATCCAGTGGTAATTGCCACTTTTAATTTACCTGTGACTTAGCTACTTTGCTTTTAGTCTTGGATGAGTTCTATGAAAATATGTGTTTTCTGCAATCCATTTCCATAATATATATCATATAGTAATGGAGGAATAGAGTGATAGAAACACAAGGCTGAATTACCCATTGGTTTGGAAATTCATATTCTCTCTTTTTTTTTCTATTATGTATCAGACTGCAGGATGTGAAATAGATGAACAATAAAATGTTTACTTCTGTATTTCTGAAAAAACAATGCTGACAGATTGTAAGACAGTAAAATTGCTGCAAGCTATCACTTTAGAATTTGTCTTTTTTTTTTTCTTAAAACTTGAAAGCTTTTTATTTTAGCCTGTTCTTTCCTTTGCTTTGTTTTTCAGTTAGAAAATATTGCACCAGGCTGTGTGAATACCTTTCAAATATGTGCTTTTCTGTATGATCATCTTTCCATTGCTTTATTATTTTTAAATTTTGTTTGAAAACTTACAAAGAAATTCTGCTAAAGAATTAATGTGTGAAATGAGTCCATACTTAATGACATTTATAGAAAAAATGAACCCAGCCGTATTGGAATATTGGAAAAGAATACTGGTAATATTATCATATTAATAAATACTTGTTGGGGGTGTCATTGGGGCAAGGCCTTGTGGTAGGAGTTAGAAACAAAGGCATAAGAAAATGTGCTTGTGGTTTAATGGGTTGACTTTCTACACAAAAGAGGTGGAACATAAACATGTCAGAAATGAGATAACAGTCATGAAGTTGCTAATAGCATAAAACAGACACAAAAGCACTGAGAAGTAAGTAAAATGTATTGAAATGTCAACTCTAGTTGACTTAGTCAACTCTAACTTGACCAAGTGGAGGACAGTTTTTAGTTTTTAGGAAACTTCTTCTATATCAGAGTTCTCTAGCTGTTTAAAAGGGTTTTGCACACTACTGACCTCTTTTTTTTTGGCAGGGTGGGGAGTGGTAGGGAAACATGTTTCCTAAGTAGGTGTATGAAGAGAAGCTTTGTGGTGCCCGGCTAATCAGTAGCCGATAAGAAAAGCTTTATAAATTTTCAACTACATTGAAAGGGTGTTACACTTTTTGACTTGTCAGTCTCCAAGTACTTTTGTCTTGATGTCTCACTTTTTAATCCCCTTCAAACCATCCAGCCTTTCAAAAATTTCTCTCCTATCCTTGGATAATGATTACTATTTGTCTAGCGCTTACTGTAAGCCACATGGTGTGCCTTAGCTTTATGTACGTGATCTTCCGTAATCCTCATGCATGATCACCAAAAAAAATGGGCGGAATTGAGAATTTAGCCCCTGAACTTTGCTCTGCTTTTGACTCAATGGTACAATGAATGGATCATCTCAACAATGAATCCAGTCACAGTGTCGTTGAGGATATAGCTGATTTTCAGCACACACTTGGTGATTGACAAACCGATGACTGCTGTAGACCCAGAAGGTCCAATGCATCTTTCACATCATCTCTGTTCCATATTAAACACTTCATCTGTGTCCATTTTAACACAAGAAAGCTGATAAATCTTACCGACTAGCCTTGCCAGGCCCAGAAAATCAAAGTGGAGAGTACGCCTGGGAGATGGGTAGTTTCAGGGTTTGGGGCTGTGGGAAAGCAATCCCAAGTGATGCCTATCCCCATTTCTAGGAACTTCATTCCCTCTTGAATTTCTCTAATGCTCATTTCAAGATACTTAGCCTCTTAACTCATAATCTACTGCTTCTTCTGTATTAACCATTCTGTCGTGACAATTCAGTTCATAGTTCTAACAACTTCTTGATTGAGAATCTGGGTTCAGTTAGAGGAGTAAAGCCGGCTATACAGTTGACTTAGTAAGTATTGGTTTTGAGTATACATGCATGTGATTATTCATGTGCATCGTGGGCTTTTCATTAATCTCTAATTCTGATTGGAGCATACCCTTCTCATTGTCTATTTAAAAGTGAGAAATCATTAGATTCTTGAAGTGGATTGGATACACCATGTACATTTTTTTCCTCAGATGTTCAGAGACCAAGCAGAAGAGAGGGCACATTTAGAGAATCAAGCAAGTGCAGATCCTGGCTAAATATTATCAATGTAGAATATTTCTTACTGAACCTACGAGATGGCATGTGAAATGTATTTATGTCATGGTGATGATTTTTTTCCCCCAAATCCTACTGGGAAACCAATTTTTCTAGAATACAATCATCTCCTCCCCCTTTTTTTGATCAGCATATTGTATAATGTGATTTCAAGTTAACAAAGAAAATATACTGACTCAGTTTAGACACGTGGGAATATGATCTTCTGGATTTATTGAAGATGCTTTCAGAAGTTAAAAATAATCTGAAAATAAATGAGAGTCATGATATATTTTAGAGCTAAGGAGATCTCTTCATGAAGTCTGGCCAGTAACAATTCAATTTCTGTCAAGTTTAACTACATGCTATCATCATATTAAATCAAAAACAATGAGCACAGTTCAGTGACACAGATAATGGAGAGAAAATGACAGGTTTCAGATGCACTTTTGCTTTTGTGTTATGTTATCTGTATAATTTCTAAATTTTTCCAGACGTCATGATAGTGAAAGAGTCTGTGGCTTTGGTTTTAACTATTCTGTTGAGTCGATGTAAGGCAGTTTGAAGACAAATGGAATTTTTAAATTCATGGGGGGTATTGTCCACCACAGCCTTCCGTTTTCAGTACAGATTGAAAGATATGAATGAGTACTAGCTCAAAAGCTACAGAAATCACACATCATAGACCTACAGAGAGTCTTCCCTCTCCTCCTTGTCCTTGGAAATAGAGTTTTTTTTAATTGAAATGATGTTTTTTGTTTGGTTTTGTTTTTGTTTTGAACATCCTCAGGTGTTGAGGAGTTTCATGGAAACAGGATAGCTGCTTCTTTCCATTTTAGTAAAATTAATTTTATGAGGCTCTAGAGTTTGACAAATTTGAGGCTTACTTAGAAGCAAGTGACCCCTGTTATACCTGAACCACTCCCATCCAGCTGTGTATACAGTAGTCACACTGTGTTAAGATGGCTGCTACCCAGGAGAGGCCACTCATTTGATCTACATTTCTCTTTCCTTATCTGGAAAACAGGGATAATAATACCACTTAGTTTACAAGGTTGTCGAGAGGATTTGAAAAGCTAAATTTAATCAAGTGCTCAGCAGAATGTAATTGGGTTGGTCTCATTTCTGTGGTCTCCACTGTCTATTTAGTAAAGCTCTTTCTATCACTTTCAGGCACTTAGGTGACTATTTTATTGAACTCCTACCGAAGAGTGCATTAAAAGAGGTCTCAGAACAGTTTAGATACATTATCTTATTTAGTTCCAGATTCTGTGGCTAAGATCACAGGCAATATATACATACTGGGTCGTGAATTTATTTGCGTGGGATAAAGTATCAAAGAAAACAAGGTTAAAAATTTAATTTTTTTTTTGAGACTCATCACCCAGGAGGGCGCAATTAAAATTTGCCAATCAATCATCTGTGAGGCGCCAGTGAATTTATTTTTGTACATAATCTCAGGTGAGACTCATCATGTTTTGGCAAGATCGAAGGTGAAGAAACCTCTCTCAGGTCAAACAGGTAGTAGGCGGTGAAGCCTGCATGCAAACCTGGATCTTACCCATTTTCGAAGCCTGCATTCTGGATGATAGCCTCCCCAGAGTATACTGTGATAGACAGAAATTAAGACTCTGGTATGTTGTCTTACAGATGCAAGTTGTTTAGCACAAAGGCATCTACGTGGAAGAGTCTGGCTGCTTGTGTAGATATTTCAATGTAAAATAGAGTGTATTACAAATCCTAGACAAAAAATTATTTTTTGTGTTCGTTTTTTTAAGTAACTGGTCTGTGCTCTTATTTAGATATTTATTTAGTTAGTTATTTAGAGAGAGGGAGCACGAACAAAGGGAGGGGCAGAGGCAGAGGGAGGGAGAGAACCTCAGGCTGACTCCACTCAAGAGTGCAGGGCCCAATGCGGGGCTTGATCCCAGGACTCCGAGATCATGATTTGAGCCGAAATCAAGAGTCAGGCACTCAACTGACTGAGCCACCCAGGTGCCCACTAGACAAGAGAGTTCTGTGGGTTCACTCTCTGATTCTCTTCCCTTCCCTGTCAGAGAAGAATCCATTGTTGTATTTGCTGGTATTAGCCCATATTACCAGTCTCTGAAGAAATCTGAAATAACTCTAAATTGAATCATTGAAACAATCCATTGACATTTTGAAATTATTAGTTAAGTTTTGAAACAGATTTCATTCAAAGTAGGGGCAGTTCTTCCAGTATTACAAATGTTCTCAATTCTGTAGTGAAATGGTATTCCTTTAAATTAGGTCTAAAAGAAGAATGACCTGTAGTGCAAACGATTAAAAAAAATCTAAATAACTCTGTGTGTGTGTGTGTGTGTGTGTGTGTGTGTGTGTGTGTGTGTGTGACACAAAATTAATTTTTCCCCTTTTGTTCCTCATTTGAAAGTTAAAGGTCATGTGTACTATTTAACAAGCTCCCAGATTTTATAGATTGAATTGCCCTCTGTCTTTAGACTCGATGTCTCCCAGGGGTCACAAACCAAAAGCAAGGGTTTCCAGCCATCCTCCCACAGTTTAAAGAGGATTTGGCCCAGATTCAGAGCTTTGTTTCAGTAGTGGGCACCCAGCCTTTTCCTTCACTGCAGTTTTATTCTGAAATGCTTCCTAATTGCATCTGACAAATACATGCAACCTCTTTTAGCTCTAGTGGATTCCAAGGGAAGTGTGTGAAATATTTGTCTTGAGTTAATACTGCTCTTTTCTTTTTCATGGGGTCCACCGTCTTACTTTCTTATTCTGTCTTATTTCTTATGTAGACGTCTCCCTAAATTTTATGAGAGCCCTGCGTCAGTGATGGGATGTGTAAGGGGGGGAGCAGTATCTGAGCAACTGCTCAGAAGCCAAGTGATACAGCAGGAGGGTGCCTGTTACAAGGCTAAGTTTGAAATCTTGAAAGAAATAAAAGATGAAAGTTACATTCGAATGAAGTTTCCCAGTTTTGTCTTTGATATTAAACTGATGAGGTAAATTGCTTTCAGAAGTTAGAGATCTAAAGGTTACAATAATATCAATGCAAAAATAGCCCAGAGAAAGGAAGAGATGGAAAGTTCACTTAAATATGTGAATGATTTGTGGAGGGGTAATGGCCCTATTAATATTAATTATGCCATTATCATTCACTGCTCTCCAAATGGAAAATTGCCAGTCTCCGGTCTCACTGGCAGAGATACTGAAATGTAAATACAGGTTGACAACCTGGCTTCTGTGTGTACAGGTCACCCATGACTCCTGGTTTAAAACATTGTAACCAATCTAACTCGAAACAGTCAAGTTTGGCAACTTGTTACTTTCCAGGGTTGAAGAACTTGTTACTTTCAAGGGTTGCTTCTCATGGCACCTTGAGCTTGGCCTTCTACTACTTGTCGAAATACTGATGCTACCTGGTTCCAGGTTCTGGTTTATCTCTTCCAGGGTCTGCCTAGCCCCCGCTGCAAAGATGTCTGGGCGGGAAGAGAGTTCTGTCAAGCCTGGTGGGGGGGCTCTTGAAGGCAAGGAGATAGCCAAAGGGACAGTCTGTTTCTGACCCCCTGAGGTAGAGGGGATGTTTGTTTCAAAACCCATTACTTAGGCCAAAATTTGTCTTTATTTGGGGATGGGTAATGGGGAGAATAAAGAATTTTATGCCTGAAAACCTATCTCATCAGAGACAGGGTAGTCTTTTAACTCTGCACACCGGTGCTTTTGTCTTGAAGCCATTGACACTTAAAGGGAAAGGAAACAACGTTTTGAAGGTTGTATTTATTTATCTAACACTGTGACTGTCCTCATGTTTGGAAGGTAATGATTTTATGTGTGGCATAAAATGTCTGATATCATGTTGAGTCCTGAGCAGATACATTTCATAAAATTCCCAAGACTTTGGTTTTCACCCCATTAAGTTCCATTATCAAAATTACCAGGCGATCTCTTAAGAGCTTGAAAGTTACATCTCTCATACTTGCACAGGTCTCTTCCTTCTTGTTCAGTGTAAAATGCTATTTTAAATAAATCGGAGTGTGTGTTTAGCTGCCAGTTTTAATCCCCACATCTGGGAATCGTCCCAAGATCACACACTTCCTGTCTGGAGGAGGGATCATTCTCAGTATGAGCATCACCAGCAGTGATTTGAGGCAGTAATAAGAAGAGACATCCCAAGTGAGTCCATGTGATTAAATATGGAAAAGGGGGCTCTGGATGTCTTGGGTCCTTGACATGTGAAGGTAATTAAACCTCCAAATTTGAATGTTTCCTCTTCTCTTTATAACTATGCTGGTCCTAAAGAAAAAAAAAAGAGATTTGAAATATGGGCAGAGGGGAGTGGTGCCATATGGCAGAACAAACAAAATTACCCAAACACTTCAAAAGCAAGCAGGGTGCGCTCCTCCCTCTGTTCCATAACCATATGTTAGCTCAACACGTGAGACGCTCCCTTCAAGTTGGTGCAAACAGCCTCTTTGTCTTTGGGGCTCCGGTGGGCTTGCTTCTTTGAAACAAGAACCAGGGGACCTTGGCGAGACGTTACAACGAGGTCCCTGCAGCGTCGGAATCCAGGACCGCAAAGCTTGTAGAACTGTTTCTGAAGTGAGAGAACTTCAGGAAGCAGGAAGAAGATGTAGGACAAAAGAGCCCTTGTCATCAAGAGGCAGGACTCTTCTGGGAGTTGTTTATAGAGGGTGAGAGGGACACCCTCCTGCCCTGATGGGACTCACCACCAGCGGAGGGCAGTTTGGTCGTTACAAACAATGGGCACAGAGACATCTTTATAAAATCATGAGGTTAAATTGGTTGAGTGAAGAAGCAGTGCACCGTCTGGGAAATACCAGTTACGTTTGAGTATAGGTTTTGGGCGAATCCTCTTGCCTCCACCCTTTCCTTTTCTTACGCAGCTGTACAGTGTGCGTGTTTTCTTGCCAACTCCTACCACAACCCCTGCTTTCATCTTTTCCTTGGAAGTTCCCACTTGGCTTGTTTCAAGCCTACATGTTGCTTTGGGACTGGGAAACCTTGTGCCATCAGTGGCATTGATTATTTGCACAATATATATATACATGAAACATGTAGAATTTAATTGAGAATATAATATAAACCGTAGGGAAGAAAAATCCACAGGAGAACCGACCAGAAGAAATCAGAATCAGAAAAATCCAGAGGTCTAGAAATGGATCCGACCAATCTGGGTGAGGGGGGCAGCATGATATTTCAAAGGATCTCATCTTAGTTCTAGATTCCAATTCAAGTGCTCGGTACGAGGTCACTGATTTAGTTCAAGTAGCTGTGTTAAATGGAGTAGTTGGTGAAAGCTTTAATAGGCCAAATTAATGAATGACTTGGTAATTCAGTAGACATTTTTGAATACCTAATACACATTAGCAAACCAGTCTGGTAAACATTTTTAGTAGCCTCACTGCAGGGCAATTTGAACACAAAGTATTAGTACCATTGTTTTTGTTGTCTGCACAGCTAGCCAGGTTTTTAATCCTTTTTTTTTTTTAAAGATTTTATTTAAAGATTTTAATCCTTATTTTCTTTTTTAAAGATTTTAAAGATTTATTTAAAGATTTTATTGACAGAGAGAAACACAGTGAGACAGGGAACACAAGCAGAGGGAATGGTAGCGGGAGAAGCAGGCTTCCTGCCGAGCAAGGAGCCCAATGTGGGGCTTGATCCCAGGACTCTGGGATCATGACCTGAGCCGAAGGCAGACGCTTAATGACTGAGCCCCCCAGGTACCCCCCTTTTTGACATTTTCATTCTACACATTTTAACGTTCAGAAGTTCTTTGTTTTAGCGTATGGTATTATGCTAGTTATCAAAATAGTAATGAGGATGCTGTAATACATTATCATGGAAAGGTCAGACAGGTGGCAATCTCAGCTCTAGGTTAGTAAGACTTTGGATTTTAAAATACATGCACACATGGGGTGCCTGGATGGCTCAGTGGGTTAAAGCCTCTGCCTTCTGCTCAGGTCATGATCTCAGGGTCCTGGGATCGAGCCCCAACATCGGGCTCTCTGCTCAGCAGGGAGCCTGCTTCCCCCTCTCTCTCTGCCCATTTCATTTTCCGCATTTCTCGAGTCATCCCCATTACACCTGGGAACGTTCTGGTGTCTACAGCATGAACCAACCCGTCAACTTGGTGGGAATACCCTTGTTAAGTCACCGTGACATCAGGGAGGCTGGTGGGACTCTTGCACCTGGCAGGGCAGCTGGAGCCCAGAAGCGGGCCTTTCCTCCCTCGTCTGTTTGTTTTTAAAGCCCTTTGTGGGAGTCAAAAGTTGCAACTGCCAAAGAAGCTCAGTAGCTAACTAATCCATAGTGGATTTTGATTGATCTTAAAGTGCACGAGACACACTTTTCTCAGTGGCTGGCCCCCATTTATATGTCGACACAAATCAGTGTTGAGCACACAAGTGACCCAGAGCACTGAAGGAAGAGCTGTGTTGGTCGTCTCCAAACTTATTGGAATGGACTTGCCCTTTGGTAGAAATGCTCTGGGTCGGAATAATGCCTCTTTTGCCGGAAGACAAGCACTCAAGTGATGTCAGCCATGCTTGCAAAGGGCATTAAAGTGTCTTCCATTTAAACAAATGGAGCAACAGATTCTAATGCAAAACAAACTGACTTTGGAGGACTCCAGTATGCTTCCCTGTAGTTCACTTCACTTAAGATTATTTACTGATAGGACTTTCAGTAAGACTTGAAAATGTTCCACACTCACCGATTTTTTTCTTTTATATTTATTAAATTTTATTCTTTTTTTTTTAAAGATTTTATTTATTAATTTGACAGAGAGATCACAAGTAGGCAGAGAGGCAGGCAGAGAGAGAGGGGGGAAGCTGGCTCCCAGCCGAGCATAGAGCCCGATGCGGGGCTCGATCCCAGGACCCTGAGATCATGACCTGAGCTGAAGGCAGAGGCTTCAACCCACTGAGCCACCCAGGTGCCCCTATTTAATTTTATTCTTCAAAAGATTTTATTTTTAAGGAATCTCTGCAACCAGCATGGCACTCGAACTCACAACCTGGAGATCGAGAGTCGTGTGATCCACTGACAGAGCCAGCTGGTGCCCCTAATTGCTATTTTAAATTAGGCATTTTTCACATTAATTCTGTTTTGGAAAAGGCAATAAAAAACATTACAGCTCATTACATTGTCCAGCCATGAAAGGCCTGTAGCAGTGAAGTAATATGCCCAATGCTATTTCTACGTCAGAGACTCAAGGGACAACACGTTGGGGAATAATAATAATGGGTGATAAGATCTAGATGGTAAGTACAGGGATTGCCTAAATTGAGAAAGTAGTACCATGCAGGTGACCTGCAGTTTAACTGTAGCTTTAGGGTATGACAACTCTGTCTATGTCACTTGATCTTTAAATTGCTTATTTGGAAATAAATTGTATTATTAAGGTAGTCAAAAGAAGTGTTTGCATTTCTTGGACGTTAGCCTCGTGTTGAGAACGTTGATGGTAGACCACAAATGAAATATTGGCGGCCTCTCCTTTTTTAGGTTAGGCTTAATTTTGCTTTCCTTATTGCAGGCTATTACCCTCTCAGTTAGAATGTAACAATATATTTTACTGTATATTTATTATATAATATATGTAACATAATGTATAATATATTTTACCATATTTTGGTTACTCGACAAATGCATAAATATTAAAAATATTAGCCGAAAACAGGGTAAAAAGACAGGTGTTAGAAATGAAAGAGGACTTAAAACATCATCGAGGCCCCTTTATTTATTATCTGCTATGCTCCTTTGTGACCTACTGCTCTAATGCTGGGTTTTAAACCTACAGGCCTCCAGAACTGCTTCCTTGAAAGCAGTTTATTATGTGTTCAATTGGCCTGAGCCTCAGAGCTGTACCTGTGTATTTACACAGGTGGTGGACCACAACCCCGAAGTCTGTATACATCAGGAATCTAAGAGTCTTGGACTTACTGTGAATTTACTTTGAATTCTTAAAATAAAGGAATTTCCTCCACCTTTCTCAGTGGAAGAGGAAGGAACACAGAAGCAGGGCAAGAATGCTAGCCTTCCCTGTGAACATAGTTATAACCAGTGGCTAATGACCGCTCTCTCCCAAGATTGCGGACTCAGCAGTCTGAACGGGACAAGAAATGATGCTGGTTGTTTGTTTGTTTAAACATTTTATTTAGTTATTTACTTGATAGAGAGTGTGAGAGAGAAAGGCAGAGGGAGAGGGAGAAGCAGACTCTCCACTGAGCAGGGAACCTGATGTGGGACTCGATCCCAGGACCCTGGGATCATGAGCTGAGCTGAAGACAGATGCTTAACTGACTGAGCTACCCGGGTGTCCCAGAGGATGCTGTTTAATAAGTAGATGATGAAGCAGTGATTATCTTGATTATCTTGGATGGAAATATGGAGTGATCCTGGGCACCCCCCCACTCCAACCACCACTGCTGGCTCCCAGATCCATTTGAGATCTGTCTCCCTCTCTTCATCCTCGCTGTACCCTTTGTCTAAGCTATAGTCACTTGTCCCAGGACTAATTCAGTAGCCTTATAACCATTCTCTCCAGTTTGCTCTTAATTCCTTCCAATTCATTTAATATGAAGCAGCCTGGATAGGTTTTGTGGGGGGTTTTTTGTTTTTCTTAAAAGAAAAAAAAAGAACCCTCCCCCCCAAAGAAACCCCTTAAAATGCTCCCAATGATTTTCTGCTGTATCTGAGATAAACATAAAGTAGAATATCCTTAACATAGCTTTTTAGATTCTGTGCAGTTTGATCCCTATCTACTTTTCTGTCTTTATCTTGAGCTCTTCTCCCCTCTGATTAATGGCCTCCTTTCTTTTAATATACTACTCTTAATTTAGTTCCCCCAAAGGTATAAAGCTCACGTCCATGGAAGAACCTTTACAGTTGTTGCCCCCTCTGGTTGAAACACCCTTTCCTCGACTTTTTTTCCTACTTACCCTTTCCCCCCAGACTAAGTGCTACTCCCCCATTAGGGGATCTCGGAAGGACCAATTTGAACTAGGTATGCCCTGTTAATCTTGTTTGCAGTGTTCTGTAAAAGGTTAATTCCAAGGACTAAAACCTTACACATTTCAGAGACTTGTCTTTAGGACTATCTGCTAGAAGACAGATATGGAGCCTTTGTACCCCTGAGGTCTTAGGCATGCCCAGCGCCATTTTGATTAAGTCATAGCCTACTAGTATGATTTATGGTGAAGACTGCTTTTGCTCTGGGGGCTAGAAACTGAGTAGTTGAAGTCAGTTATGTAGGAGCTACATACCTGTATGATTAACTCCCAGTTCAAACCCTGGGTGTCAGTGCTCAGGTGAGGTTCCCTGGTTGGTAACACTTCAAATGTGTTGTCCCACACCACTGATGGGAGAATTGAGTGCGCCCCATACAACTCCATGGGGAGGGGACTCTTGGAAGCTTGTCCCTGGTTTCTCCTGGATTTCCCTCCTTCGGCCTTTTTCTTTGCTCATTTTAATCTCTGTTCTCTCTTTGTAATACAGTACCACTCTGAGCATTACTGCTTTTCTGAGTCCTGTGGGTCTTCGTGAATTACCAGGACCGAGAATGGTAGTAGGGAGCCATAATATCTTGTTGGTTTCCTTTGAAACAATGATCTCCTTTTGTCATTCTATATAATTGTTTTATTTACCTTTTTTTTTAAAGATTTTATTTATTTATTTGACAGAGAGGAGAGAAATCACAAGTAGGCAGAGAGGCAGGCAGAGAGACAGGGGGAAGCAGGCTCCCTGCTGAGCAGAGAGCGTGATGTGCGGCTTGGTCCCAGGACCCCAAGATCATAACCCGAGACGAACGCAGAGGCTATAACCCACTGAGCCACTCAGGTGCCCCTATTTACTTTTTTTAAAGCTTGATTTCTACACATTCTAGTATAGAAATTAGGCAGTGCATAATTATTTTTCCTTATACCCAATCCCTCGCATAGCACCATACATACTTAATCAAAATTTGGGGGGTGTTAAAAGTAAAATATACAGTATTTGGTGAAAATAAAATTTTAAATAGCTCCAAAGAACTTTATTTATTTTTAAAGGTGTTATTTTAAGTAATCTCTATACCCAACGTGGGGCCTGAACTCACAACCCTTAGATCAAGAGTCATATACTCTACTGACTGAGCGAGCCAGGTGCCCCAAGAATTTTAAATAAGATTAGGTAACCTTGTCTTCTTATTTGATTTCACCCTAAAATATTATGATTTAGTTTTAATACCTGAGTAATTAGTATATAATTGGAAATAGAAAGTCACCAAGATTTCATTTGGCTTTACAGATTTGGGGTAATTCTCCTTGCTGTCTTTCACTCAGTTCTCTGAGTTATTTTTTGTCACATTTATATAGAATCCCTACAATAATCTGTAAGTTTGAAATAGAGGATTTGGGTATGACTAATGGGAAATAAGGGAAAGACCAAACAATGCACCCAGAATTATTTGAGTTGGCTTAAGAAAACAAAGTGACAGTCTTGTATATGAGATATCCAGAGTTTATTCACCATGCATAACAAAAACTTTATATCTCAAGGCGCCTGGGTGGTTCAGTGGGTTAAAGCCTCTGCCTTTGGCTCAGGTCATGATCTCAGGGTCCTGGGATCGAGCCCCGCGTGTCTGGCTCTCTGCTCGGCAGGGAGCCTACTTCCCCCTCTCTCTCTGCCTGCCTCTCTGCCTACTTGTGATCTCTCTCACTCTGTCAAATAAATAAATAAAATCTATAAAAAAAATAAGTAAAAATAAAACTTTATATCTTCTTATGTCATTCTCTTCCCCATACCCCCTCCCACCCGTTGGAAACCACTATTGCGCTTTCTGCTTCTATGAGTTTGGCTATTTTAGATTCCATATGTAAGTGAGATCATGCAGTATTTATCTTTTGGTGTCTGGCTTATTTCACTTAGCACATCGTCCTTCTGGATCATACGTGTTATTACACGAGGAGGGTTTCCTTTTTAAGGCTGACTATTATTTCATTATGTATCTCTATTCCTATCTATCTATACATCTCTCCTCTTCCTTTCTGTCCCATGCTTTCGTGTCCATTTATCCCTCCATGAAATTTCATTCTTTTCTCATCTTGGCTAGTGTGACTAGTGCTGCTGTGAACATGGGAGCGTTAACTATGTCTTTGAAACCCTGATTTCGATACTTTTATTTATTTGATTTTTAATAAATTTTCTTTTTTTTTTCCTTGCTCCTTTATTTATTGTTCACATGCACTCAGTCACTTTTGTTTTTATTTTTTTTTTTAGTACTATTAGATAAATACACAGAAGTGGGATTGCTGGATGTTATGGTAGTTCGTTTCTAAGTTTGGGGGGGAACCTTCGTCCTGTTTTCCATCACGCTATGCCAGTTAAGTCCCCACCAGCGGGGAACCAGGGTTTCCTTTTTCTCTACATCCTCGCCCACACCCGTAGCTTTTGTCCTTTGGATAAAAGCCCATCTAACTGGCATGAGGGGATATCTTGTCATGGCTTTGCTCTGAATTTCCCTGAGGATTAGTCATCCTCAATAAATAATAAATAAGTCATCCTTAGCCAATAGATAAATTTATTTATTTATTAAATTTATTTATTATTTTTATTATTATTTTTATTATTATAATAATATTATAATAATAAATAATTATTATTTATTATATTATTATTTTATTATTTTTATTATTAAATTTGTTTATGTAGTCAATAAATAAATTAGTCATCCTTAAGAAAACATGCGTAAACATGTTTTCATATATTTGTTGGACATTTGTATGTCTTCTTTGAGATACATCTACTTTTAGTCCCTTGCTTATTTTTTAAAAAAGTATTTTGTTCTTGCTTTTGCTGTCAAGTTATAGGAGTTCCCACGTGTTTCGGAAGTTTGTCCCTTACTGGATACATGGTTTGCAAATATTTTCTCCCATTCTTTAGACTGCCTTTTCACTGTGATGACTGTTGGCTGTGCAGAAGCTTTTTAGTTTGACGGAATTCCACTTTCCTATTTTTTGCCTTTGCTTTTGGTGTCATATGAAAAAAATCATTGCCTAGACCAACCTCAGGGAGCTTTCTCCCTTGTTTTCTACTTGTAGTATGTAGCTTCAGCTGCTGGGTTTAAATGCTTTATCCATTTTGAGTTGTTTTTTTTTTTTTTTTTTGCATATAAGTGTTCAGTTTCATTCTTCTGGGTGTGAATATTCAGTTTTCCCAGCACAATTAACTGAAGAGGCTATCCTTTCTCCGTTGTGTTTTATTGGTACATTTGTCATACATCGGTTGAGTATAGATATGTGGGTCATTGAAGGGTTATGTATTCTGTCCCATTGGTTTGTATGTCTATTTTTATGCCTTCCCCATAGTGTTTTGATTACTGTAGCTTTGTAATATATTTTGAAATCAGGTATTATGATGCTTCTAGCTTTGTTCTTGTTTGCTGAAGCTATCTTTGGCTAGTTGTGGTCTTTTGTGCTTGCATGTGATTTTAGAATTTTTTTCCAATTTTTTAAAAAACCATTTTGGAATTTTGATACAGATTGCATTGAAGGTGACTACGTTCTGGGGATCTACTATACAACATTGTGACTATAGTTAATAATATTGTACTTGAAATTTGCTAAGAGGGTAAATATCAAGTGTTTGCATCTCAACAACAAAGATGGCCACTATGTGAGGCAATGGATATGTTAATGAACTTGATTGTGGTGATTGTTTTGCAACATATGGGTATGTTAAATCTTTGAGTTATACACCTTCAGTAAATACAGTTGTCCATTATATCTCAGCAAAGCTGGGGAAAAAATACAATGAGGCAGTAAGTGCTGAGCTGTCCCTGGAAGGAGAATTTTAAAGCTGTGAAGAGCATAATTAATTAAAGGACTTTGTAACTTGCTCTTGACCCACATTTTAAACTGCAGAGAGCTAGTAAACCAGGACTAGAAATCTCTAAGGAATCAAGAGGAAGAGACAAAAGCTTGTCTTATAAATAGAACAGGGGTAATGAAAAATTAATTTAGGAGTTTAAAAGGCATCTGTTGTAGTGACTGAGCAGAAGTAGCCCACTATTTCCTTCATGTCCTTGCATTTATTCTGTGTTCTGAGCAAGAATGTTGAAGCTCTTCTTCCATTGTCCTGCATCACACCCATCAGGGATGGAGGCTGATGTGGGAGGAAGTAGAGGATAGGAATTAGGGGTCCATCAGAAACCATCATGAGGAGTCTGGTACCCGGCAGTGTGTACTCATTTGCAAAGATTCTATACAGGATGGCTAGGGCTAGTAATGTTAATGTTATTGTCATTTTCCTAAATCAGACATATTTCATTGCATGAGTTACAATGTTCTTTTTCTGTCTATAAAGTACAGGATATTGAAGCAGTCCTGTTTGTTTTTCTCTGCTGGGGGTACATTCCTCTACTCATAAAGCATACCGACGTCCCACTGAGACTCTGTCCTTCCCTGGCCATGGCCTGGGTGTGTGACATTGGCTGGTCCAATCTCATATACACATTTTGGAGATTTAAATCTGGAGTAGAAATAAAAGCCAGGAACTGGTTTTCCCAGTTGCTAAGTCCTGTCTGTGTTCTCGGAATGCCCTAATTCTTCATCTTTTCTGAAGCACATTATTTCTTTGAATCAGTAAGATACCAAGTACCTACAGAGCTGGAACCTCAAGGTTGTGGTGTTAATCTCTCACTGCTGGGAAGCTCCATGTAATGAAGTAAGCAGAGCTTGGGGAATGTTCGGGGGCTGATGGAGATGTGTTCCGGCAGATTTATTTTCATGGCCTTGTAATATCCCTGATGATAGTAGTGCTCTTTAATTAATACGTGATCCCTCACGATCTCTCATGGAAGCAAATGCTTCTCAGTATAGTTTTCACTACAAGATTGGATCTGGTTACTGTTGCTTCACAGTAGAGTGAATTCAGTGAAATAAACTTCTGGGTTTTGGCTACGCAACTACTCTTCTCTTCATTTGTTACCATTCAGTAAACATTTTCAGAGTTTATACTAGGCAGAACGCACTGTGCTGTGGGCTAATAGGGCTTCTTTCTAGGACATTTTTATGTGACTGAAATGATCAGTTTTGCTAGGGAAAAATTTAAGAGACTTTGGGAATAAACGTCGTTTCAGGGAGGTGGAGATCCCTGAAGTTTTATAAAGACTTTTGAGAAATTGTGGGTCTATAAAACAACTTCTCTTGTCAACAGCTCCTAAATATAGTCTAGGGGTGCCTGGGTGGCTCAGTTGGTTAAGCACTGGTCTGTCGGTTTTGGCTCTGGTCATATCTCAGGGTTATGAGATAGAGGACCCTCCAGCCCCCCAAACAGGGCTCTGTACTCAGTGGGGAGTCTGATTGTCCCTATCCTTCCCCCTCTGCCCCTCACCCTGTTTACCTGCAGGCATGCACTCTCTCTTTCTCCAATAAGTAAATAAAATCTTAAAAACCATATATGTATATAAAATCTAGTATTTCACCACAGAAGATTTCAAAGGATTCTCCAACTAACTGACCTGAATTCCCCTAAAATCCAGTTATGCCTTCTTCCCCCTCTCTGCACCCATGCAGTAGCCCATTCCATATGATAATCCTTCTCTTAGTTAATAGAGTTCATGAACAATCCTTTCTGTAGGTAGGGCAGCTCTGAAGTAACTTTTCAGCCTTTTTCTTCTTCAGGCTAAGGAATCCAGTCATGCCAACCTTTACACCTTAATTAAATGAAAGAGTGCTGCCGAAGACTTTAATTACATCCCTGAGATACCCCCAATCTAACC
>CM053607.1:119338100-119375756 GCA_028646535.1 Procyon lotor | reverse complement strand
GTAGCAGGTTAAGTGATCTTGTCTGTACCTCATTATCCTGTGTGTTCTGTCCTCTGCTGGGGTCAGGGGAGGGGGTGGCGGCCCCATGCCTGTATGGCCTTACAACCTTGCCATGAGTCAAGGTATGTGCCTGTCATTGGTATTTCTTTCGTTATAATTGGTCTACAATTTTTTTAAAAAGATTTTATTTATTTATTTGACACAGAAAGAGAGCACAAGTAGGCAGAGAGGCAGGCAGAGAGAGAGGGGAAAGCAAGCTTCCTGCTGAGCAGAGAGCCCAATGTGGGGCTCTGTCCCAGCACCCCGAGATCATGACCTGAGCCAAAGGCAGAGGCTTTAACCCACTGAGCCACCCAGGCGATCCTACAATTTTTTTTTTTAAAGATTTTATTTATTTGACAGAGAGAGAGAGATCACAGGTAGGCAGAGAGGCAGGCAGAGAGGCAGGCAGAAGCAGGCTTCCCGCTGAGCAGGGAGCCCGATGCGGGGCTCGATCCCAGAACCCCGAGATCATGACCTGAGCTGAAGGCAGAGGCTTTAAACCACTGAGCCACCCAGGCGCCCCTGGTCTACAATTTTTTAACAGATCCAGTTATTGCCTTTAAAACATTTGTTAGATTTTAACATATTCTTTACATATTTTACATAAAATAAATGTTCCAAATAACTTCATGTCCATATGCACTTTTCCACCTTTTCTTTTCTTTCTTTTCATTTTTTTCCTTCTGACGGCTATCTAAATCCTAAAATAAGGAAAAAGGAAATTACTCTGGTGGTCCCACATTTCCCTCTCTCCTATGAGAGGAGAGCATCTGAACATGGAGCTGACCTGAAATTTGAATTGGGAGCTGTGTGACTTCTCCGTTTCAGTTCCCTCCAGTGCTACTGTCTTAATAATGGGATGTCCTGAGGACCAGGAATGGAAGGAAGCAGGAGGGACGCCCGAGGTGTGACATTTAAGGAGGCACCCACTCACAGCTCTCTGGCCTTCTACCCAGGTCCTGCTGACTTTTTCCTGGTGGGGTATGCAGTAGGCATCCGATGTGCTAGAATGTGGTCAGATTCGGGGGGAGTCACATGCTAGCTGCAGTCCTGGAGCAGTCTGACCCACATACCCATGGAATAAGAATTCTGTGGGTCCAGGAGAGGGTAACTAACTGTCTGGGGGTAAATCAGGGTCTCTCTTCTGGTCCCTCAGGGTTTTTTCCTCCTCTTTTGACTTGTGTTGATGTTACGGACTGGATTGCCTTCCCTTAAAACTGATATGTTGGTGTCCTTATCCCCAGTAGATTCGAATGTGACTGTGTTTGGATGCAGGGACGTTGAAGAGTTAATTAAGATTGAAGGAGGTCGTATGGTGTTGCCATTATTCCCAGAGGTAGAGCCCCTAGGGAGGTGTGTGCACGAAGTTCAAGGCCATGTGCAACCCAAGGAGAGAGGCTTCTGGAGACACCAAACCTGTCAACACTTTGATCTCCAACTTCTGGCTTCCAGAGCTCTGAGAAAATAAATCTGTGTTGTGTAAGCCACGTAGTCTGTGGTAGTTTGTTGTGGTCGCCCTAAGCAGGCGAATAAAGCTGATCATATAGGCAGGAAAGTCCTAGTATATGAAAAATTTCCCTCTTAGACCCTAATATGACCTTCTCGGGCACTCCTATGGACTCTTAGTTTTTAGTATTTTATTCTCTACTCCTCAGCTTCAAAGAAGCTATTCTTGGTTTAAGAAATCCCTTTGAGTTATAATTAGAATTTGGGGCCAAGCCAAGAAAGACCTCTAGAGGCTTCTCTTTGCTCTAGGAATAGGATTGTAAATTTTAATGGATCGCCTCAGTGTTCTCGAAGTTTGAGGCCATGCCCAGTCCCTGCTGTTATTACCTTCAGTAGGAAAAAAAAAATTGACTAGATGTCATTCTTGAGTGATGGACCATGTCTCTCTTCCAAACAAAAAGCTGGCTAATTTCCATAATGTCCATTTCATGATGAGGATCATTCATTTGTCTCCCCAGTTCTTTTCACTTAATTTAAGGTTAAATCACGTCTATTTTCTTTGCTCTTTTTTTTTTTTTTTTAAGATTTTATTTATTTGACAGAGAGAAACACAGCGAAAGAGGGAACACAAGCAGAAGGAATGGTAGCGGGAGAAGCAGGCTTCCTACAGAGCAGAGAGCCCGATGCGGGGCTCGATCCCAGGCTCCTGGGATCTGACCTGGGCCAAAGGCAGCCGCTTAACGACTGAGCCACCCAGGCGCCCCTATTTTCTTTGCTCTTAAACACACACTAGTGTGTAGAAAATCCAACAACAGTACATTAAAATACATAACCAAAAAGACCAAAAGAACAAAAGACCAAAAGAACTTGTCCCCCAGGGGACAAGTATCTATCATGAATTTGATGGTGTTGAGAACCAGGATTGATTCCACTGCCAATTGGCTCAAATATCCATATCTACAAAGGGAAGGAATTGTACGAGATCACCTCCGATTCTGTTATGCAAAGATTCTGTAACAAGAGATAAAGAAAAATAATTGGGAAAGGTAGGTTATACGTTCAGATATTAGCAGGTTGGACACATTTCCTGAAGCTCCACTCTTCCCTAGCCAAGTCAAGAAATTCAAAGTGAACCTCTCTCTGATCTAGCAACTATATTCTAGCCATTACTCTGGGCAAGCTATATTCATTCAGCATTTGAAATTTGCACCCTAAGCCGAGAGTTTCCAACCCAATGCCTGTTAGCCAGGATGGAGGCAGCATGGCGGCAGAGATGAGCTGAAGAGCAGAGTACATCAGCTGTCTAATTCTGGGACCCAGGATTGTGCCCTCTATGATATTACTGACCTGCACAATGAGGGGATCAGTGGTTGCTATATGTTCAGGTTTTCTGGGAGAAGCCAGACATCTAAATTTTAATACCACATTTCATAATCCTAAAGTGTTGGCAACCATAAATTTTTTTTTGAAACTCTGTAAGAGAAATGAACATGTCTGCCATCATATTTTTTTTAATGACCCTGTGTTTTTTTTTTTTTTTTAAGATTTTATTTATTTGACAGAGAGAAACACAGCGAGAGAGGGAACACAAGCAGAGGGAATGGTAGCGGGAGAAGCAGGCTCCCTGCCGAGCAGAGAGCCCGATGCGGGGCTCGATCCCAGGACCCTGAGATCATGACCTGAGCCGAAGGCAGCCGCTCAACAACTGAGCCACCCAGATGCTCCGACCCTGTAGTTCTTGATGTAGGAACTATGCAGGCATTCCCTGACACTGAGTTTATGTTGTCCACCTTTGTGGGAAATCTCTTTCCCCCTAGAGTACAGTACATTTCCAGGACTCCTTATCTATTTGTCTTATTATTTTTGCCTTGGCCTAAAATTTCATTTGAGCAAAGGGTTGTTTCCATAAATATATGTGAAGTGTTTAAAACAGTCCTGGGCATATCACAAGCACTATTGAAGTGTTAGCTATTATTGCTAGTTAAGAGTTGGTAAGACAGGGCGCCTGGGTGGCTCAGTGGGTTAAAGCCTCTGCTTTTGGCTCAGGTCATGATCTCAGGATCCTGGGATCGAGCCCCACCTCATTGCTCAGCGGGGAGCCTGCTTCCCCCTCTCTCTCTGCCTGCCTCTCTGCCTACTTGTGATCTCTCTCTCTGTCAAATAAATAAATAAAATCTTAAAAAAAAAAAAAAAGATTTGCTAAGACATATTCTGTAGGAATCATGAGTTAAAGTGTTGTGCTGGAGAAAGACTATCCTTCAATTTCATGAAATTCAGAAGCATCTTAAAACATCTTTAAAGTTTTTATGATATTCAGAAATAGCTATACTTTATGTAAGGCTTTAATGTGCAAAAAACCAAAGAGAGTCTCAGCTAGTTTGCAACCTTGCTTTTGCTATTTTTGCTTTTAGGTTAAAAAAAAAAGTGTGCAGTTTCATTTTTTATCTAGGTTACTCACAGCTGGGCTGACTTGGGGGATTTTACCTTTGGATCTGAAAGTTACAAATACTTCCATCAGTAGTCTCTTTCCCAGAGGTATGCTAATTCTCATGAATAATCACAATGATCATGGCAAATTTTTAGAGATTATAACTGAATCATTCCTCTGCAATTGCTATAAAGAAAGTCTGTAGTAGAAGCTACTTAATTTGAAGACTCTCTCATGTTCTATCCAGCCCCTGACCTACCTTTCTGGGAATGCACACTGGCAGTGTGCTTTCTTCCTTTGCTTGCGTCCTAACCTGTGCCCAGAATGCCTCTCATCTCCCTCTCATTGTCGAAATCATTCCCATCTTTAAATCACGGGATTTAAATCACGGGATTTAAATCACAATTCCCATCTTCAAATTCTGCCTCCCCCAGCTAACATTTCTTCAATATTATAATCACCCTGTGCCAGCCCTGACATTTTCTTCCTTTGAGATCTCATAGCTGCTTATTCTTGTATCTTTTAAGGCACCACATTCTTATTATACATGCCCACAAAGCTTTTATAGCTTCCTACTAGATTTTCTGCTTTGTGGGGGCATATAGATTATTGACACTTTACGATGCATTATTGCACATTTAATTAAATCCATTAGAGGTATTGATTCTTGGTTCCTTGCTTCCTCCTACATGTTAAGCCCTTCTATGGCCAATGGTTCTGCCAGTGTCTCCTAAATTTTCCTTCAGTCATTTGGAGCTGAACACTCAAGTTGTATTAGGGTGAGCCATTTTCTCTGAACTTGTTCTAATAGATACTATCATATCTCGCCTCTATAACATTCTATATTCTCATTGACATATCTGAGTTATTGGTTATCTTAGAATGTTTTATTGATTCCTTTGGGGATTGGGGTAAATTTAGAATATGAAGTCTGTCATTATTTAACCTTGTCATAGTTTCCCACAGAAATCTATGTAACCCTTGATAAATTCACTTAGTCTTTTGGGTGAACCTTTTGGAGTAATGTGGTCACAAAGTGGCTTTCAGAAGCTCTTCCTAATGTCCACAGATGGTTCACAGTTGACACTGGAAGACAAGCATCTCCAAAGCCAACTTCAATGTCAAGGGAGCTGATCTTCTCTTTCCCACAGCTAAGGTGCTCAGACATTTTTGTTTGTCTGGAATAGAACTCACTTATGCCTCTTGTCCCAGTGTAATAGTAACCCCTTGTATCCTCAAAAGTGTGTCAACTTAGATAATAAATCACATAGTCTCTGTACTCATAATAGCCCTCTTGTTTATAATGAAATACCAAGTAGTACAGTATCGAAGATCTGTGAATCGAGGGGCGATTAGGAATTGAATTGGAATAAAGAAGGATTTGCTTCTAGAGCTGGGACCTCTTTCTTCTGGAGTTTAGTACATATGATAAGATGCTGTAGGCAGAGTGAGTTCTTATCTCCATGAGGTGTCCCTGATGTCTCCACAAGGCTACGGCAGTGAGAGAGAGAGAGAGAGAGAGAGAGAGTGTGTGTGTGTGTGTGTGTGTGATGGATATGGATGTAGAGGTGGGTGCTATTACTGGTAATACAAATGCTCTTTCATAATGTCATAGGCACAATTTCCAAGTGTGGTTGCCAAGGCACCCGAAAACTTTGGTAGCCAACCTTGGTGATAGTAAGAAATACCTAAAACTGATCATTGTGGCAGAAGAGGCACCTTCAGAAAGTTTTTGCCTCCTGGCAGATTCCTAAATTCACTTAGGGGATCTGGGTAATTCCTTTTAGGGGAGTCTTCTGTTTGGCTTTGCGCAGATTACCTTGTAAACATCAGGGTTCACATGCTCTTTTTTTTTTTTTCCTGAGCTCTATATTGTAAAATTTTAAACTCACTTGTGCTTCCAGTGCCCTGTGAACTAGAACCTCATGTTTGAAATGTGGAGATTATGCTCTTTCTCCTGGCCATTCAGGGACTGAGCTCTGTAGCTGGAGTTAGAGACAACATTTAAGATGTGTCTGAAAAGAGACAGAGAATTTATAATAAGAGGAAAAACTTCATGTCAGAAGACTTACTTTGGAGTGTGTAAATGCTCCTGAGTCAAGAGACTCGTCTCACATTTCTTAGTCCTTTACTCCTAATTCCCATCTCTTCCTCCACTCACCCCGCAGATTCTAAACTGTGTTACCTGAACACACACTGGTCTAACTGATCAGTGTAGGAACATGAGGACCTGAATGTGATCTGGGGGCTAATGGAAAACATTATGGAAAAATTAAAGTCATCAGTGATATTTCCTGACATCTCTGGATAGCTTCTGCAGTGTCCCGGTTAAAAGCATGAGCCCTATAGCTCGGCTGCTGGGGTTTGGGGGTGATGTTCCCATCTCCCCACTTTTGAGCTGTGTGATCCACACCAAGTTCCTTTGGTCTCCAAATCTCAGGTCCCTATCTATAAAATGGACATGATGATGATAGTATTTACCTTCTAAGGTTTTTAGAAATTGTATGTGAGATAAGGCATGCTGAGGTCTTAACATTGTGTGGGGCACATACGAATGACCAGGTATTTGTATTAATCCTATGTTTCTGATGCTTTGACTTCTGGGGTGTTACGGATCCTGGACACACTGCTCATCCCAGGGCTAGCCAGTTCCTAAAGATACTGAGTGATTCCCTTCAAGGTGAGTGACTCGCCTTTTATACATGGCAGCTAACTAATTCAGATCCCAAGCCCTCACTTCTCCTCTTTTGGGTTCTAATACTCAGAGCCACTTTTCCTCTGCCTTCATCATTCCGGGGTCAGGTATCAGGCTATTATGGATAACCCCTATGCCCCAGAGCCCACTGAAATGACTCAAACAGCCAATCCTAAACCCGAATTCCATGTCTCATCCATTTCTTCCTATTGGAAACCACAATTCAGGCTCTTGATCCCAGTTTCCCCTTATTCCCTATGCCTCCTAACTGCCCCTCATGCTTCCCTGTGTGGCACTTGTGGGACAGGTGTGACCCTTCTCTTGGAAACAGTGAACCATCTTTTTAGTAGAAATCATCTCCTTATCTGTTGACTGTCCCCTACTTGAAAAATAATAAAATGGACATTTTAAGACAGTATTTTAAAATAATAATGATATTATTACTATTATTATTATTATATGCTAATAGAAGGACCTCATACCAGTTCATTATCCTATAGCTAAAGGCCTATCCACTAATGTCTTCATGTGGATAAATTCTCAAGGCAGAAACAAACCACCACATTTTTGATTTTTGCTTGGAAGTTTGGAGGACTTAGAAACCAGGAGATTTGAATTCCAGATTTAAATCTGTCACTCAGTTTTACTTGAGAAAGTATCACAGGTTTGGTATCACAGATTCCTTCCTTTTAAAATAAAGAAAATAATACATTTAGATTGATAAAAGCACCGTTATATAAAAAGATGAAATGTGAGTGGCTTAGGAAGAATTTTGAAAACACACCATGGGAAATATTATGTCACGTGGGGACTTCAGTGGCCTGATTTGACAAAGAATAAAGAGCCATCCCATTTCCATTGATAAAGAAATGTTGGATTTCATCTCAGTCATTTTAGGCAAGAAAAATAATGAGGCAAAGCTTTTATAGAGACGACATCTAGGGGAAAACATGCTAAACTATAAATGAACAATGCCTGTGATGAATAATGCATGATTTCAAATTAGTTAATGAAATAGATTCATATGAAATGATAATGAAGGATTTCTGGTTCTGGTTTTGAATTCCATACCGAAGTAAATTACTGTGCTAGAATCCCTGAGGACAACCATGGCAGGGTGAATCTCGACATGTGGCCCATTCAGCGCATCCCCCCTAATGAGGAAGGAGGACGTCGGAAGCGTTGTCATGTTGGAATATGGAAGTGAGGCTGTGGGTGGGTCAGGGACTGAAACGTGGAGAAAGAGCATAGCATTTAGGTCCTTGCTGAGTATGACATTGTCAGCAAAATCATGTATGGCTCAGTCCCCACGTGGCCTTCGAGTGGGGCTCTGTTTTCTCCTTGATGGAGACCTCTTAGCCAATTACCCATTCGGTCCATCTTTACTGATGTTTCTTTGGCATCTAGCATTTTGTTTTGGAAGTTCCCTCTTTTCTTTGCTTGGTGGCCAGTTAGCTCAGCCGGTGATAATAAGGCCATCGGTCAGTCGTGGAAGTAGCAGCAAGGGGCATTGGTCATTTGGCCGTGTGTTCTCCATGGCTGAAGCCAACTTCCAAGCTTATTTGCAAGAATGGTGGACTTTTCTTTTTGTTGAAGTGCCTTCTAAATATGAGGAGCTTCCCATGCATTCTCTGATTGAATCCCTAGAATTTCCCTTTGAGCTGAGTGTTTCCTATCACATTTTTCTCATCAAGAGTTCTGGGCTCATGGAGGACAAGTGGTTTGGCCAAGGTCTCATTCCTAGTGAATGACAAACTAGAAAATGAGGTCTGAGCAATCTCATTCCAAACCCTGTGCTCTTACCCAGTGATTACTTCTCAGATAGTCATCTGGTCGTGGAAGAGTATCGGTGGCAATAAAACAGTATGTATTAGAAGCACTGAGCACCCCCAGAAAAACTCCAAAGTATCTTGTCTACTCACTGCTTCATCTCTCCATGTGAAACATGGCACCTTCACTTTTGGCTCCATGTATTTGTACCTGCATCTCTTCCCTGACCTTCCTAGAGGTTAGAAACAACCGAATGACCTATCCAACAACTGCTCCTCCTAGTAAATGAAAAGCAACCTCTGAGGGGTGCCTGAGTGGCTCAGTCTAACTGATTGAAAGCATCTGTCTTCAGCTCAGATCTTGATCTCAGGGTCCTGGGATGGAGTCCTGCATTGGGCTCCCTGTTCAACAGGGAGCCTGCTTCTCCCTCTCCATCTGCCCGTGCTCTCCTCCTGTTCTCTCTCTGTCTTTCAAATGAATAAAATCTTTTTAAAAAAGAAAATAACAGAAAACAGTATGCATTGTTAAAAGGCAACCTCTGTGAGGGTAGTGACTACCTCAGACACAGCAGACATTTTCTGGCAGCTGTTGAAATATCACTTACCTCTTCAAGGACATTGGTGTACTTTTCTCATGCCCAGATTTGGATGCAGCTCATAGAGAGGGGAGCTCTGGTTGTCGTCTCTTTGGATCATCTGGTCCACCTTCAAGATTAAGTTACATTTCTCTCTCTCATCTCCTGACCAACATGGTAGCCCACCACCAGGAATTCCTCTGTGCCGATTTTCACTTGTTTGGTATTTAACATGAAAGGCAAGGTATTGTTGGCTCACCGTTTCTGTTGGTATACCGTGTCCTATGAATAATCCTCAAAGGTTGTGTTCCTTTTTGGTTTCTCCAGCACCTTCTATAATGCTTGGTTCTTAGGAGATGCTCAGTAAATACAGTTACTGTACTCCCACCCAATGGGGAGATGTGGGGAGTTTTGCATGTTCATCCATTAAGGTGTGTCTAAGCACTATAACAAATTTCAGGTGATGGTAAATCTAAAACTATTCCGTAGCAACATTGCATGAGTAACTCAAGCTGCAGAAGCTGTCTAGGTTTACAGCTCCGGGGACTACAAAACACCTACTTCTAGTCAGAGAAGATGATCTCAATTGAATAAGAATCCTAGCTTTGGTGATCACAGGATTTCAGACTGCTTAGCTCCTTCTTTGCCCTACTGTGTGTCCCCACACATGTCCCACGTGTTAAGCTTCTTAGGGGATTAAGCTCAGTGCATTTGTACTTGGCTGTGTGAGGATCTCAGAATCCATATTTAATATGTATCTAACCCTCACAGTTCTTTTTCATTTATATACATATGGGCAGTAGTAAAAGCATGGCTTATCTGAGTTGTAAATGATTGGGTTTTTCCACTTTCCCCCTTTTAATATGAAGAAATCAAGCAAAGGCTTTTGGAAGATTATCCTGGAAGCCAAATCAAAGTCAAGTGGCTCTCATTAACAATTATAATAATCCAAGTTACAATAATCAAGTAATTTTCCATTAGGTCCGTGAATTCAGGGAAGGGTCTCTCTTTAATTGATATTGGGTGGTTGTTAAATTTCCCCTTGAACTGCACATATAGAGGTAGATGATTGTTCTCAGAGTTTCTGAATGTGACTGGCTGGGGTACAAACTAGCTTTCTCTCTCTGGTTTTTTTATTTATGTCATCATGTGCATTTTCCCTCTTCATCTTTCGTAAACACCTATTACTTGATTTCCTGTGTACCCTGGAGAAAGTATATGACTAATGCAATTTTAAAATAATTAACAGAACAGAAGCACTGATGATACCCCCGTTTTTTGTTACCTTTTCCTACCCTCCAGTTATAAATCTCCTCCCCAGGCTCTGTGACTAGAGTCATACATTATGAAACTTTACGACCTCATTTTCGGATGATTTCTTTAAGGTATTCCATTTGAAACTCCTGAAAACATGCCTATGAACATAATGTTTTCACACAGCATGTGCATTCTTAATTTTTGAAAATGCGACCTCCAAAACCTATTACATTTGTCACACCGTGAGGGAAACATTTACTCCTGGAAATGGTGTTTGGGCCATAAAGGCAAGCGTCCTCCCAAGCTGTGCCATCATTGTCACCTTGTCCACATGGACATCTTCTCCTGCCAGCTTTCATCACGTCAGCAAGGGCACGACAGGGCGATGGCAGCATTAAGTTTTGCAGAGGTTCATTTCTGCGTTTTGTTTGAGCCCTTCCCGACGGCGTGAGTCCCCTCGGGCTGCTGTAAGAGACCACAAATGAGGTGGTGGGACCAACAGGAAGTTACTTTGTAGTTCTGGAGGCTGGGAAGGTCAGGGTGCCGGTGGACTTGGGTCCCCCGTGAGGGCTCTCTTCCTGGCTTGCAGATGGCCGCCTTCTCGCGATGTACCCGCCTGAGGTGGGGAGAGCTTGAGAGAGAGAGAAAGAGAGCTTGCAAGTTCTTTGGTATCTTCTCTTAGGGCATTAAATCCTATCATGAGGGCCTCATCTAAATCTGATTTTCTCCCAGAGCCCCTTCTCCAAATATCATCCCAGCAGGGCTTAGTGCATCAACATAGGAATTTTGAGGGGATACCGTTCAGTTCCTAGCACCTCCTCTGTTAAAGCCGTCATAAAGGGATAAAATTTCAAGGCAACGTGGAAGTGAATTCAGCTCTGACCAGGCAGGCCTGGCCTCCTCTGGTCTTTTCAGGTAAGTAGGCTTTCATCCTGTTCCCATTCTCTGCTCTTCCCTGTGCTCAGGCTGCGCCCCCTGCTGGATGTCTCCCCCTGCCCCATCGTGCAGCATACGACTACATTTTGCCGGTCATCCAAAATGCATTTCAAATGGCCACCCCCTCTGTGAAACATTCTCCACTTCTTTTAACCAGAAATCACTTATTCCCACTTTGGTGCCCCCCGCATCTTTAACACGGACTCCGAAGACATCTGCAGCCCAGGAAGGGGCAGTCCTGCCTGCATCAACAAGGCCCTGGAGGTCAGAGCATCCAAAATACAGAAAGTCAGAAAATACAGTTAAGGGACGCCTGGGTGGCTCAGTTGGTTAAGCAGCTGCCTTCGGCTCAGATCATGATCCCAGCATCCTAGGATCGAGTCTGGCATCGGGCTCCTTGCTCGGCAGCGAGCCTGCTTCTCCCTCTGCCTCTGCCTGCCACTCTGCCTGCTTGTGTTCTCTCCTCTCTCTCTCTGACAAATAAATAAAATCTTAAGAAAGAAAGAAAGAGAGAAAGAGAGAAAGAGAGAAAGAGAGAAAGAAAGAAAGAGAGAAAGAGAGAAAGAGAGAAAGAAAGAAAAATATAGTTAGTATACATGCCTTTGCCAGAAATCCATCTTAGATAACCCCATTGGCAAGGATGGCCACTGGGGAGATCAGGAATAAGCACATGAAATTGTGAGCCACATCGGAATGTCAGACCTTGATGAGAGGCGGGTGGGGAGGCGGGGACTGGAAGATCCTTGAGAGACATTCTCTGGTCCTCAGGGTTGTGCTCTGTGCTCTCTTCTCCCTCTGCCCCTTCTGTCCCTACTTCTCACGGACTGCTTTGCTGTCCACTCTTTATTTTCTCGTCCTCATAGCTTTTCCCTACTTGTGTCTCTTCTGCTCATGATTTTTGTATAAATGCTCCCTCTGATCCTTTGTTGACCCCATTCTAGCTGTGTCTTCTCCTGATACAGTCTCTCAGCTGCTGCTCTCTGATTCTCTCCTTATCCCATGGTTTGCATTCCTAGGGAAGGACTGTATTTGGCTTCACGCAAACCTGGTAGAACAAAGACCGCAGTACATAGATATACCAGCAGTTTCCCCAAGAAGACGTGGTGGATATGGCAGGGCCCAAGATTAATGAGTGTGGTCAGTATTGAGTTTGAGAAGGGAAAAGACATGCACTTGCCCCTCAAGGAGCTCCCACCTGGAGGAGGGGAAATGGTCCCTATGAATAATATAATTCTTGTGAAAAAGCTCTGTCCAAAACAGCAAAGTGATACATAGATAACATTCCTTTATTTATGGTATTACTAAAAACAGTAATAATAACATCTTTTGTGTACATATTACTTACTAAATGCCAGAAAATTGTTCAAAGTCGTTTACGTATATATTCTCATTGACTCCTCAAGACAAACCTTTCAGGAAGGTTTTATTAATATAATTATTTGGCAGATGATAAAACCAAGGCACAGAGAAGTTAAGTAATTTGTCCAAGGACACACAGGTAATAACAGACCTAAGATTCAAACCTAAGAATTCTGACACGATGGTCCAAGCTGATGACCAGTCTACCGTGCTTCTACTCTAAGTGGCAGAGTAGAATTTAGGAATAGCTAAAGGCCTGGGTGTTAAGCAATTCAGTAGTACATGCAAATCATCTTGCTTGATATATAACTTATTTGAATATTAGTAAAATTATTATTCCTGGCAAGTGACTGTAGCCTAAGGAAAGAATACAACTTACAAAATGGCAATTGTGATGTGATTCATATTCGTGGCTGACATTTTTGGACCTAGTCTTAGCTTTGAGGGAATGGACATTTGGGAAAGTGCACACAGTTTTCCTGGTGACTCAGGATTACCTTCCCCCAAGAAGTCTGAGAGCAGCATAGGACTCACTTCCTTTTCTCTCTCTCTGTCTCTTTTTTCTTTTTTCTATTCCTTTTTGTTGGGAAGCAGCATAGCCTTCCATGGGGAGAATATTACATTAACATGCAATAGAAAGTTGACTTAAGGAGATTTCACTGAACCAATCATACTTTGAACCCTGCCTCATTCAAGCACAAGAACTCTCCATCACTGAACCCAAACAACCAGATGGTGAACTCGTGCCTTCTGTGCATGTTACTGCTCAAGTATGTTTTCCAGCATCTCGGCTGCTAGGGGATGCCACTGATATGTAAATATGTCATTGATAATTTATCATTTTGCCCTACTAATGACAGAAACTGTAACTCTCAAAATGATTTAAAAATTATCTAAGCAGTAGCTGTCAACCTGGAAATTCTGAAGACCGTCTTTGCAATAGGATAGCAAGTGGGGTGTGAATTCTACTGGGTTTCAGTGTGTACCCGCCCCTGGCTAGAGGGCAGACATGCAGTTTCCACTGATGGCTGGTATATAAGAAGAGCCATGTGAGTTCAGTGCCTTTCTTACAAAGGTCAATATGGAAAACAAAGATAAGACTTCCATCAACGTTCTATAGTCTTCCAGAAACATGTATTTTCTTTATTGTATTTTTTCTTGTTATGTGTATGCATGTTCCAAATTTAACATGCAGAACGAAATCATTCTTGGAAAAGAATTATCTCCATTTTTAAAAAAGGATTTTATTTATTTATTTAACAGAGAGAGCAAGAAAGGGAACACAAGCAGGGGCAGTCAGAGAGGAGGGAGAAGCAGGCTTCCCCCTGAACAGGGAGCCCAATGCATGGCTCGATCCTAAGACCCTCAATCCTAAGATCCTAAGATCCTAAGACCTCGATCCCATGACCCTGGGATCACGACCTCAGCCGAAGGCAGACGCTTAACACCGAGCCACCCAGGCACCGTGAGCTATCTCCATTTTGTTGAACCAAGATGTAATGTGACCTTTTAGAAGAGAATGGACCTCATCCTATGTTTTGTTTGTTTGCTCCATGTATAAAATGAATGCCATTGTGTGCGTTGATCAAAGCAAGAGACACATAGAGCCACCTGGAGAAATACTCGGAGTTGAATGATTTACAAATGGAAACCATCACGAGGAAAGATACATTATTGACTATGCAGCCTCAGAAGCTGAGTCAAGAGAGAATGAGTAAAAGAAACAAGATACCCATTTATAGCAGAAAATGGAGAAAGAAAAATCCCCATCTGGAAAGTCACTCCCTTAATATTGAGTAATTGATCACAGTCTACTTTCTGTAACCCACAATTCTTCAGCAATATTTTAGTATATTCCAGAGATATCACCGAGATCTGCTGTGCATACAGTTCTACATCAGCGCCTTCCCAACTGGCCAAATTTCTTCCTTTTATTTATGAGTTTGATTAATGTGTTAACAAAAACTGCAGCTAAACCCAAATAATGTACTGGTCTGGGAATACAGCATGCAAACTGCAAATAAATGTATTTAGTAAGATATTAGTATCTTGCATCAGAAGTACACCTTAAAATATGACCACACTGCCCCCTTTGAAAAGGAAGTGGTTTTGTTACTTTATTTACCGATTAGGTTTTATTGCAGGCCGTATTATATTCTGACAGTTCTATGGTGAGAGTGTATTCTGATGCTACTTAGGACTGCAGAGTGGTGCTAAATTCTCCGAGAAAAGAATAAAACCGCTTGGAAAACATATGTTTCAGTCAAGTATGGTTTGTCCAGTTTGGTGCAGAGTGACTTTGCCTCAAAAGGAAAAGGTGCAGTCCCTTAAAAGAGGAATGGTGCTTTTTTAAAATGGGAAGAGGAGTTAAAAAAAAACAAAAAACAAAAACATGGTTTTCAGGGTTACATGTCAGTTATATCTCAATAAAACTGGAAAAAGAAGTAGGGGGGAAAACCAACCATGGCTTTGACCTTTTAGAGAGAAAGTGTGGCAGACCCTGGGACAAATCAAAGGCTGGGCATCTTTGTCTTTGTTCTACAGGAAGCATGCAGTACTGGGTCTTCTAATTTTCCTCAGGACTCCTCCTGTGCCCTGTGAAGGGGTTCAAGTACCACCAATGTCCTTTATTTCTTCCTCTCAGCTCCCAGACCTCCCTGCAGTGAGATGCAGTGTGACATTGGACCTGGTCCCGGGAATAGATTCTCACTGGCCTCTGGCATCCCAGCAGGCTGCTGAGGGGACAGACTTAGGGCCTCAGGTATTTTGTACCACCACCTTCCTTATCCACTCTATCTCCCTGTCCTCTTTCCCATCATACCCTCACAGGCTTTCTTTTCTTTCTTTTAAAGATTTTATTTGTTTTTGTGAGAGAGAGTGCATAAGCAGGAGGGGAAGAGGCAGAGGGAGAGACGACTCAGGGACTCAATCCCAGGACCTTGGGATCAGGACTTGAGCTGAAGGCAGACGCTTAACCGACTGAGCCACCCAGGCGCCCCCTCATGAACTTTCTATCTGGATTCTTAGTCCTGGCCTCTGGGTCTTTCCAATCATGAAAGAATGAAGCCGTTGCCCCTGAGCCCTGAGTCTGATCTCATTCCTCAAACCTGATGAAAAAAATGTGACTATGGAATCCTGGCCTGAGCCCTATTATGAAATGAAAGGTCATTTTTAGCGCATGAAATCCTTGTCCCTTGCTGTAAAAAAAAATTGTTCTCACTCAGTATTAAACTCTTACTCTAAAATTTAACAACTCTGCAATTTTTATGAACTTGTGAAAGCCGTGTACGTTACCACTTACTGACGGGCAGTAATGACTATATTAGAGTAAGTCGAAATTAGTTTAAAAATAAATTTATTTGGCCATAAATATATAAATGTGACAGGAGTGACTGAGTTTGCTTATAATTATTCTTGATTTTACAGACATGAATATTCTTTTCAAAGGCAAGCGAGAAGGGAGTGATAAAGGGATTGGGAGCTGAATAAACTCCTTAAGGTTGCTTAGGAGAATTTTCCTTTTTGAAACTGTATCAAGATTATCAATGCTTTGAAGTCTATAACATGAATTAAAGTAAATTGGCCTAGTTAAAACAGAAAGAAGGGCCATCCCGTAATAACAACGGTGAATAGGATTTGAAAATATGACTAACATTTTTTTGTTCCAGATATATTGGAGATCACTCTTGTCCACTGTGTTGACCCTTAGGTTACTGATATAGATGGGACTGATGCAAGTATTTTCAGCCTAGAAAACACTTATGGTATGGTTGTGTTATAATTATGTGGACACAAAAGCCTGTTTTTAGATCTGTAGCTCACCCGAGTGAGGCCCTCTTACCCTCTACTGTGGGAAAATGATCTTGACAGATGTTTGGCAGTTGAACATGGCATGGAGGGAGGCATCTCAAGCTGGGTGAAAATATCAAAATGTAGTCCATTCTATAGTAATTTGTTCTGGGAAAGCAAAGGCACTGATACACAACTCTCTGGCAATTGTTCTGTGTCTTGCTTGGATTATTTTGTGCATGGTAGAGACCTTAAGAGCAAACAGAGATCTCCCAAGGAGGATTCGTGGTGGGATGGCAGGTAAGTAAACATGGAGGAGACCTAATCTGTATTCCTTTAGCAATATTTGTTGAGGAGATAGCTAGTTTTCTCGGTTTCTCAAGAGGAGAATAAACTGAGGGGCAAAACAGAAGAAAAATCTGGAAGATGATATAAAAAATACAAAATGGCTCCTGCTAAGCTTCACACAGTGCCTCACAACAGGTGGCGGAGATGAAGCACATCAAGGTATTCTTCAGAAAGATGTCACCCAGTGGAACCAGAAAAGACCCCGAATCGCTAAGAAAATGTTGAAAAAGAAAAACAAAGCTGGGGGCATCACGTTGCCTGATTTCAGGCTTTACTACAAAGGTGAGATCACCAAGACAGCATGGTACTGGCACAAAAACAGACACATAGACCAGTGGAACAGAGTAGAGGATCCAGATATCCATAACTCTCTGGTCAAATAATCATCGACAAAGCAGGAAAAACTATCCAGTGGGAAAAAAGACAGCCTCTTCAATAAGTGGTGCTAGTAAAATTGGATGGCTATGTATAGAAGAATGAAACTTGACTATTCTCTTACACCATACACAAAGATAAACTTGAAATGGATGAAGGACCTCAAAGTGAGGTAGGAACCTATTAAGGTCCTAGAGAACGTAGGCAGTAACCTCTTTGACATCAGCCACAACAACTTCTTTCAAGACGTGTCTCCAAAGACAAAGGAAACAAAAGCGAAAATGAACTTTTGGGACTTCATCACGATAAGAAGCTTCTGCATAGCGAATGAAACAGTCAACAAAACAAACAGGCAATCCATGGAATGGGAGAAGATATTCACAAATGACACTACAGACAAAGAACTGTTATCCAAGATCTATAAAGAGCTCCTCAAACTCAACACCCAAAAAACAGATAATCATGTCAGAAAATGGGCAGAAGACATGAACAGACACTTCTCCAAAGAAGACATACAAATGGCTAACAGACCCGTGAAAAAATGTTCATCATTACTAGCCATCAGGGAAATTCAAATCAAAACCACATTGAGATACCACCTTACACCAGTTAGAATGGCCAAAATCAACAAGACAGTAAACAACAAGTGTTGGAGAGCCTGTGGAGAAAAGGGAATCCTCTTACACTGTTGGTGGGAATGCAGGTTAGTGCAGCCACTCTGGAAAACAGTATGGAGATTCCTCAAAAAATTAAAAATAAAGCTACCCTATGGCTCTGCAATGGCACTACTGGGTATTTACCCCAAAGATACGGATGTAGTGAAAAGAAGGGCCACATTTACCCCAATGTTCATAGCAGCAATGGCCACAATAGGCAAACTGTGGAAAGAGCCGAGATGCTCTTCAGTAGATGAATGGATAAAGAAGATGTGGTCCATATATACAATGGAATATTATGCCTCCATCAGAAAGGATGAATACCCAAGTTTTGTATCAACATGGATGGGACTGGAGGAGATTATGCTGAGTTAAATAAGTCGAGCAGAGAAAGTCAGTTATCATATGATTTCACTTGTGGAACATAAGGAATAAAATGGAGGACATTATGAGAAGGAAAGGAAGGGTGAATGGGAAATCGGAGAGGGAGTCGAAGCATGGGAGACTGGACTTTGAGAAACAAACTGAGGGTTTTGGAGGGGAGGGGGCTGGGGAGTTGGGCGAGCCTGGTGGTGGGTTTAAGGAGAGCATGTATTGCATGGAGCACTGTGTGTGGTGCATAAACAATGAATCTTGGAACACTAAAAAAATAAAATTAATATGTTAAAAAAAAAGGGGGCCCCTGGGTGGCCCAGTGGGTTAAGCCTCTTCCTTTGGCTCAGGTCATGGTCTCAGGGTCCTGGGATTGAGGCCCGCATCGGGCTCTCTGCTCTCAGGGAGCCTGCTTCCCTCTCTCCCTCTGCCTGCCTCTCTGCCTACTTGTGATCTCTCTCTCTCTCTGTCAAATAAATAAAATCTTAAAAAAAAAATTTAAAAAAATGTCAGTACTATCCAGAAGATGATGTTTTCTAATAGTATACAATATGGACATGCTCCCTTCCTACAGGGCCTCTCCCTTTTGGAGGCTAAAATGGGAAGTTGATATGGGGAACGTAGCATTATCTGTTGATAATGAGTCAAGTTAAGTATAGCAGGCATTCAATAAAGTTGTCATTTTCAGGGTTAAAAAGGAAAGATGGCATCCAAATGCATCATGTCACATGCTGGGAAAACTTGACCACCTCCAAATGTGAAATAGAAGAATGACTCTTCTTTTTTTTTTTTTTTTTTTTTACCTCAATTGGATAACCTGTTGGTGAGACCAACCTGTAAGGTGTCTTCTTTCTCCTGAGGTGGGCAGTGGGCTGGACTCTTGCCTCTACAATTCGTCTCTAGACCAGGAAGGTAAGCTGAATCCAATGGTGTTATAAAAATGGTCCTGGGATTTTCAGAGGACACAGGTCCCTCTGAGGACATGAACTCCAGGGTTGTTAGAACAAACACACTCATACCTAGGCCTTTTGCATTCTCCCTCTGAAGGCCTGGTTGTGAAATAGTATGCTTCCTGGATCCTCTGAGGTCTGTCCCAAAGCCCAGTCTACCCTGCTCTGCAGAGCATGACCTAAATACTCTGCAGTTAGAGACAACCCTTCCACAAACAGCAGTGTCAGCCTGGGGAAATCAGAAGCTTCTACACCTGGGGATGCTGGACACACAGACAGCAGGCCCAACCAGCTGATGCCTGAGGAGGAGGATAGAAATGAGAGACTGCGAAGAAGGAAGGCCTCTTACTTGACGGTGAAAACTCGGAGGCGTGTCCTTGGACTCCCATTGCTTCAGAGAAGATAGCACCTAGAGCTGTCAGTAGGAAAGATAGCCAAGTTGAAGCATGTCATGGTACAATAGGATAAGGAAAGAATGTTGGGATATAATGCATTGTTCGAGAGTGTCAGGTGATCTGACAGGAGGGTGTGACTGAAATAATGTCACTAATAGCGTGTAAGACGAATGAGACAATTGGCATGTGCTTGACCAGTTTATGAAGAAATACTGGAAAAATCCCAAAGCTCTCGTGGGGCAAGGAAGGCTGTCCCCCTCCAGGCTGGCATTCCGCACATGTGCTCCTTCTCTGTGGAGAATGTCAGACTCACAGATAGCCGCAGTGTGTGAATCATCTCCTGAAGACCATAAAAAGGCAATATTGAAGTAGTGAAACCAAGGGGATTTTGAAGGAAACATTCTAAGGAATCATAAAATAATGAACAAAAACTGAAGATTGAGGTTTGGGCCATCAGCCCTGTACCTTTGAACTTAGCAAGCGTGGCCTATGGGAATTCATTGAGAAACAAAAGAGAAGGCAGGGCCTGAGTTGATTTGGTACAGAATTTTAGAAAGGAAACATTCATATTACAATATTATAAACAGGGAAAGAACTAACTGTACGTGAAGGCTCCTTCAAAAAAACCTGTGTCTGAGAATCCAAGGTCAGATCAGGACTTCATCTCATAGTGTTTGTTGTGTTGCTAGTTTTTGCAGTGAGTTGTGTCAAGTTCTGCCCATGTGCCACAATGTACCAAGCTCTCTCTGCCTATAAAAGATAGTTCCTTGAGGGCCAATCCAATTGTCCAATGGAAAAGGAACAATAGAAACAGGAGAGTTGAAGAAATCGTAATGCTTTTTATAATTCTTCTTCAAATCCAGTCCAAACTGGCCGGGTTAGAAATCCATTTCTAAGAAGAAAGAATGACTTTAAAAAAAAAAAGAAGTAATTCTTATGAACCTTTGTTATTATGCGTGGGACAGAGCTGTATGAAGAAAATAAATCATTCTAATATGTTTACCAAAGCTCATGGTTCCTCGTGACAATGAGAATGGGTGTTAAGTCCATAGATCAGGGGTTGCGAACTCAAATAATGACAGGAACCAGGCAGGTAATTAAATGCTAAAGCAGGGTGGAGGATGATCTAATTTTAAATGTTGGCAACTAATTAAAATGTTTTAAAAGTAGTGGAGGAGCCAAACAAAACACATCTGGGGACCACATGTCCAAGGGCAAGCCTAAAGCAACTTTTGAAATCCTACTCATTTTTCAAGGCCTGCCTTGTATGCTTACCTCTCTAGGAATCCTGTTATTGCAGAGACAGCCCATGCTAACCCTGACCTTCTGGAAGCTTTTACTGGACTGGTAACCTGGAGTACCAACTATAGCCCTTGTGCTCCCTCACTCTTGCCTCAGTGGGGCTTTCGTTTCTCATGAGACTGAAGGCCCTTGGGAACAGATTTCATGTGTTATGGTTCTCTCTTTCTCTGACATTGGCAGCATCTTTTAGGTCCTCAGTCAGTAAGAATAATAACGACGGTAAACATAACAGCAACAGCCACCATTTCTAAAGCTCTTTCCACGAGTCTGACACATTTCTAATAGCTTTTATGCATTATTTAATCCTCACTATCCTTGTGAGGCTGATACTACCATCATCCCATTGTGATTGGGATGATTGGAAAACTGAGGCACAGAGAAGCCAAAGGACTGGCCAAAGTCACACAGCTGGTGAGAGGCAAAGCCAAGACATCTGACCAGCACGTTTGCTGAGGCATGATGCTAGATATTAATTAATTCAAGATAGTTGTTCCTAGCCAAGAATTTCAAATGTTTTTGTACCAAAATGTTTACCATAGTGTTTGAGAATCTTAATGTGTTGAGCTGAAGAACCATTCTGTTTTATTTCTACCTCTTGTCTCCTTTCTGTCTTTTGTTCATTTCTGATTCCTGGTAAGGAACAGAGTAGTAGAGGTAACATAAAACACCGATGCTTTCAGATGCCAAAATAGGTGGGTCACTTGTTTATGTTCTTTGTTTAAAATTAGGAGTATTTCTGTTCAGCTGACCAGTCTGGAAGTTTTGCGTGTGCACTCGGCAATTTAACAGCCAGATAAGAGATACTGAATATTTTTGTGAGAAGAACTTGAGAGGAGAGAGGAAAGTTCTCGGTGGTGAGCAAATTGCTCTTTCTGCAATGAAGAGCTGTGCATAAATCGCTGGTGGGATGAACCGAGAAATGGTCTCCAGGTTTTGTGACTGTGGGTGTATCGTATTTGACCCCTGCTTCATTAGTGGTTCTTCTCTACATGGAAGAGGAACAATTCATGCATCGGGCTCTTTCATTGTACTTTCGGGATCATAAATATATTTGATAATCATTTATGAGAGCAAGTTGCTCTGAGATTGTGTTATGGTTACTGTTCTTTGTTCTACATAATAGCAGAGCTCATTTTGTAATACGCAAGTGTCTTCATCCATGGAAGATGAAGATTTACCCTTCACACTCACCCATATATGTTCTGCTATGTTCTAACACCATAGAGAGTTGCTCAGCTCTCTGACTACTGAGAAAAGTCTTAACAGTTTGTTTTCTAGAGCCTGGAGAAGATACAGAAAAGAACAAAGATGGGTTCCTTCATGTTACCTGTCTCATTCCTCTCCTGGCCAGACTTCAAATATGGCTACACTGTTGCAAACACATGTGGCAAGCGAACTTTGGACACAGCCCTTTGACGCGGCTGGAAACATGATATTTGGATATCTGTCCTTAAGTCTTTCTACTGATGCTCAGGCTGAAAGCCATGGTCTCCCCATTGTATATATGCAACTAACAATTCATGACCACCATATGCTTTAGATGTTCTGCTGCCAATCAAAGCTTGTCTGTCTGAAGCCCCATTCCCTCTGGACCCTGCATTCTTTTTAATGATAATGGGTGCTAATGGGATGATTTGATAGACTAATCTCTGATAATGTTACTCTTCTCAAGTAAAAGTCTCTTTTAGCCTAGTTAAAATGCACAGCACCTTTAGAAGGTCTCTATGGAGTGACAGGAAAATTCGAAATTTCTGACAGACCGATCAAGAGGAGATATTTTGGTGAGTGAGGCCTTTTATAACTCTCCAAGTTATGCCAGTGAAAACTCTTAGATGTTCACTGTTTCATGTAGCAGTGAACTGGCCACAGTCACTCATGCACACTCACACACCTCACCTCTTTAGGACATATGAATATGGACTCACTGTGTATTGACTGAAAGCATAGCAGCAAAAAGATACGAATTCAAGTTGCAGAAGTAAAAATGTATAGAAAATTCTATCTAATTTAATTGAACATTCAAAAATTTAATTTATCAGCTGATGACTCTCAAAATGTTTACCAACTGAAAGATTTCACTATTGAGGAATGTTTAAAAATATATTGTTATGCCCATTGATGAATGTCATCTTATGCAAATATTTAAATAGTCACAGAACAAGGTGAGTGAAAAAGATTCAAAAAACGTATTATTTTAAAAGTGACTGACAGGGGCGCTTGGGTGGCTCAGTGGGTTAAGCCTCTGCCTTCGGCTCAGGTCATGATCTCAGGGTCCTGGGATCGAGCCCCGCATCGGGCTCTCTGCTCAGCAGGGAGTCTGCTTCCCCCTCTCTCTCTGCCTGCCTCTCTGCCACTTGTGATCTCTCCCTCTCTGTCAAAAAATAAATAAAAAAAAATCTTTAAAAAAAAAAATAAAAAAAAAAATAAAAGTGACTGACAGATGAACGTGTTGGTGATGATAGAAAGAAATGTCTGTGTGCCAAGACAGCACAAGCTTTGACTTTGCTGACAGATAAAGAGATAAAGCAGATAATAGATAAAGAGATAAGCTGACAGATAAAGCTAAGAGCCTCCAGTCCTGATTCTCCTCAACCACCAAGTGTACTATGGCAACCTGGTCCTGGAAAGTAAGACCTCAGGTTTCTGGATCCTGCTGGTTGAGAAGGCAGAGGGTAATTGGTGCCTCCTGAGGCTAGAAAGCCAGGACTGATGCTGGGCTTCATCTGGGGCATGCAGAGCCCCTCTCAGAAGAAGTCGGGGCTGGAGGAAGCCATCATGCTCTGCTGTGTCTGCTCCCCCAAGGCACTGCCTATACTGACCCCCATTTTAGCAATTTCTTATAGCTTTATTTCCTGAAAGATGGTAGAACACCATCCAGTTAGCTGTACTAGACGAGTGTCCTCTCGGTAGACTGGGCAAGTATGCTTCGATAAGAACCAATCCCAATTAACTCCTTTCAGTCAAAATCTCTTATGTTGGGGCAACTAAAGACTCTAGCTTCTTTGGCCACCTGAAGACACTCTAAGTCCAAGGAGCTTTTTTAGTGTCCCTCAGCCTCCCTGCCAAGCCATTTATGAGAGGCAAATAAACAACAGAGATTTTTTTTTTTTTTACACTAAAAAGTACCAGAATTCTGCTTCTGTTCCAAATGGAGCAATGGAGACTGGATTTGCCCATCACTGCTAAATAACCAAAGTTAGACAAAACAATTCAAACAATGGATTGCAGATATAGAACACCTAGACAGCAAAGGATATTCATCCATAATAGAGGAGAAACAAAGTAAGTATCTATGATTATCCTGCCTTACTACCTTGAGAGAGTTTCCATGCCATAGCCCAGGAAAGGGAAAGATTGGTAGAATCCATTTGGAGAGATAGACTTCAAAATTTTGTCAAGCCAATGTGGCTGAAATTTGCAGGGCAGAATATTGGAGAGGAGAGAGCTTCACATAAAATAAGAGATGTGCAGAGAATGAATTTTGGAGCTCTCAAGGCTCCCCCCCACCCCCCCGAGTCTTCAGATGATACTGATCAGTGAATGCATCTGGGAAGACTATTTGAGACCAGAGAAAAAACTACTACAAAGGGAAGACAGAACAGTCCATAAATCTTTCACAGGCTTAGGAAGGCTTTGTGTTCTTCTAGAGAGCATAGAGAAACCTTATAATGCATGGACATCAAAGTACTCAGAAGGGGTGAGTTGGTTCTAGACTAAGCTGTTCTAGTTCCACCTAACAAAGGTTAAAATAGAGCCTTGAAAGGATTTAACTGTAAGTGACTTAACTGCATCTTGGAATAAAGCTCAGGAATCTTCAAAAGCATATAAAAATACCCATCACTCAATAAGGTGAAATTCACCAAGTTTGGCTTCTCATCCAAAATTACTAGTCAGGCAAAGAAGTAAGAAAGTGCAGCCTATAATGAGGAGAGAAATTAATCAATAGAAAGAGACAGAAATGGGACAGATGGTAGAATTAATAGGCACAGAAATTAAGAGTTATTTTAAATAGATTCAGTATATTCAAGAAGATAAAGGAAAGAATGAACATATGAAGGAGATATATGAAAGATAGGAAAAAGCTGCTACTCAGGCTTTTAGAAGAAAAAAAACACAGTCTGAGATGAAAAACACATTGGAGGAAATTAATAGCAGATTAACTGCAGATTAAACATTGCTGAAGAAAAGTTAAGTAAATATGAGGATGTGATAGGAGAAAAGAAACCATTGAAACTTCAATACAAACAGAAAAAAAATGAATGACATCAGCCCTGGAATGACTTTAAGTGTTTTAAGATGCATGTAACAGGGATTCCCCAAAAGAGATGGGGAAGTACAGGGAAACTATTTGAAAAATAATGGCTCAAAAAAAAAAAAAACAAAAACAAAAAAACGAGAAGACAAGCCACAGACTGGGAGAAAGTATTTGCGAAAGACACTACTGATAAAGGACTGTTGTTCAGAATACATAAAGAACTCTTAAAACTCACCTCTAAGAAAATGAGCAACCTGACTTAAAAATGGGCAGAGGTCATTTGCAACAATGTGGATGGAACTGGAGGGTATTATGCTAAGCGAAATAAGTCAGTCAAAGACAATTATCACATGATCTCTCTGATATGAAGAATTTCCCGCAAGGCGCGAGTTTAGGGGGTGTGGGGGGGAGAAATGAAACAGGAAGGGATGGGGAGGGAGACAAACCATAAGAGACTCCTAGACTCACGAAATGAACTAAGGGAGGCTGGGAGGCGGGGCGTAGGGATGGGGTGGCCGGGTTGTGGACATTGGGGAGGGTATGTGCTATGGTAAGTGGTGTGAAATGTGTAAGCCTGACCATTCACAGACATGCCCTGGGGCAAATAATACATTATATGTTAATAAAAATTAAAAAAAAAAAATGGGCAGAGGATCTGATCAGACACCTCCTCAAAGAAGATATACAGATGGGAAGTAAGCCGGTGAAAGGATGCTCAACATCCTGTCAGGGGGGCATTGAAAACTAAAACAACAAAGAGATACCACTCCACACCAAACAGTGGCCAGAATCCAACACTGGTGACCACAAATGCTCGCGAGGATGTGTAATAGCACAAACTCTCATTCGTTGCTGGTGGAAATGAAAAAAAAAACGGTACAGCCACTTTAAAAGACAGGTGGGCGGTTTCTTACAAAACTCAACCTACTGTTACCCTACAGTCCAGCCATTGCCCCTTTTGATGTTTACCCAAATGAATGAAAAAACTTAGCTCCAAACAAAAACCCGCACACAGATGTTTATAGAAGCTTTATGTATAATTTCCCAGCACTGGAAACAACCAGTACATGACTGAATACCTAAGTTGTCGTGCTTTCAGACAATGGATTGTTATTCAGCACTAAAAACGCGCTATCAGGCCATGAAAAGACATGGGAAAAAACTTAAATGCATATGACTAAGTCAAAGAAGCTAAGCTGAAAAGCCTCTGTACTGTATGATTCCAACTATGTGGGCTTCTGGAAAAGTAAGACTATGGAGGGGTCTGCGGGAGATTTTTGCACTTTCTGCTTGACTTTGCTCTGAACCTAAAACTTCTCCCAAGAATGAAGTGTATTAATTAAAAAAATCATGGCCAGAATTTTTCTCAATTTTGTACAAATAATAAATTCAGAGGTCCAGAAAGTTCAACAAGGTGGGAACATAAAAAGAAAACCAACACTGTACCATGAAAATCCTATTCAAAGTCTTTACCCTGTGTTGAGATGAAAAGCTTATAAACATTGAAAAAAAAGATAGGTTGTGTACAGAGCCCAGAGATAAGAATAAAAGTAGATTTTACTCAGCAGTAATGGAAGCCAGGAAAAAGGAGAGTAGCCTTTTTAAGGTATTGAAAGAAACAAAAGTCTGCCAACCTAGAATTCTATGTCCAGTGAATCTATCTTTCAGGAGGACGATAAAACAAGGCCCCCTTCAGACATACAGAAGTTGGTAGAGTTAGTCACGATCAGACTTGTGCTCTAAGAAAATGGTAAAAGGAGTCCTTTGGGGAGAAGACAGATGTTACCAGATACAAATCTGAGTGTGCATAAAGGAAGGATGAGCCTTGGAAATGATGGGATAACATAAAAGTTGTGCTGTCCTCTGATCTTACACATCTCTTTATAATATGGCAGAGTGTTTAAAATGAACGAGGCTGCCTTTTGGAATTTTTCTTGTATGTAGGAGTGTGTATGTTCTCTGACTGTGAGAGAGCAGAGGCTGGGAGAGGAGAGTTATAAGTACACCATGGTAAGACCCTTTTATTGTATGTGAAGTAGGTGAACATGAATTGAGAGCAGACTATGTTAAGTTAAAGAGATGTACTAAAAAAAGAGAGAGAGAGAGAGATGTACTGAAATCTCCTAGGCACCCAACTGAAAAACAGATACAAAGCCATAAACAAAAATAAGTGCACAACCAGGTATGGCTGTTAGATCAATAAAGGAGATAAAATGGAATCATAAAAATACTTTATCCAAAGAAGGTTGAAAAGGACAGAAAACGGGATGAAAAAGAAATAGGGCACATAAAAACTAATAAGCAAGATCGTAGGGTTAAACGTAATCCCATCAGTAATGATATAATATGTGTGTATCTTAATAGTGCAATTAAAGGGCAGAGTCCTATATTAGATTTAAAGAGCAAGTGCCCACTATAAATGGCCTACAAGACACCCATTTTCAATGTAAAGGCCCAAATAGGTTAAAAATAAGAGAATAAAATCATATGTGAATGCTAACATTAAGCAGCAGAAAGCTAAAGTGGCTTAGACTTGGCCGAGATATGTTATATTGAACACCAAATGCATGAACTATAGAAAAAAGTGATTAAGTAGCACTTCATTGAAATGAAAACATTTGTTTTTTCTAAGAGACTTTTACAGAAATAAAAAGACAAGTCCTCGACTGGGAAACATGTTTTCAAAATAAATATTAGAGGACTTATATTTCGACTATGTAAAGAACTCCTATGATTCAAAATTAATATGACAAACAACCCAATTTAAAAATGACCCAAAGATTTGAACCCTTTACTAAAGAAGATACATAGATATCATATTCCCTCTTTGTAAGTTGCTTACTTTTCATGGTTCTATTTGGAAATGTAAATTAAAACCACAAAAAGCTATTCATATAAAACCTCTAGAATCTCTTAATAGTAAAATGCCATTATTTCAAGAGTGGGCAAAGACTCAGAAGAAATGGAATTTTCATACATGCTGGTGGGAATGTAAGTGGTAAACCATTTTGGAAAACAATTTGCCAATTTCTCTAAAAGCAAAAAAATATACCTACCAAATGACTCAGACATTTCATCCAAAGCCTTTATCCAAGAGAAATAGAAGCATTTATCTATAGGAAGATTTGCATAAATGTTCATAGCAGCTTTATTTTTAATAGCTAAAAACTGAAGACAACCCATGTACCCACTGAGAGAGAAATGAATCAATGCCTTGTGGTATATCCATAGAATGGATAACTAATCAATGATAAAAAAAAAAGTGAACTTTTATCTTATTTTAATTTTTTTTTGAAGGTTTTTTGAGAGAGAGAAAGGGAGCACAATGTGAGCAATGGGAAGGGGCAGAGGGAGGGGGAGAAAGAGAGAACCAGACTCCCCTGTGAGCACAGAGCCTGACTCGGGGCTCGATCCCAGGACACTGAGGTAATGACCTCAGCCAAAATCAAGAATCCAATGGTCAACTGACTGAGCCATCCAGGTGCCCCCCAAAAGAGTGAGGATTTAAAACAGACAACAGCGTGGATGAGTCTCCAAATAATTGTGCTGTGTGAAAGAAGCTAAATGCCGCCCCACAAAAATGAGTGATTATTATATGGTTCCAATTATATACAACTTAAGAGAATAAAAATTAGCCCATATGACATAAAGCAAATCAGTGGTTGCCTGGAGTGGGCGGGGGAGTCATGGAAGGACAGGAGAGATGGATAAAAAAGGGGAGCAAAGAAACTGGGGGTATGATAGACACGTTTGTCATCTTAAGTGTGGTGATGCTCTCACGAGTGTAGACATATGTCACAACTAATCAAATTATGGTCTTCATATAGGTTTTTTTTTTTTTATGTCGGTTATGCCTCAATAAAGCTGTACATGTTTTGAAGGTTTCAGATGAGACATTTGTAGAGTGGGCGTAGCCTCCAAGAATATGGCTGCCTTAATCCAAAGTATAACTCTGGAAGTTATAGTTAGCTTCTGCCCTAGGTTGAGGGTTCCAGGTTGATAGCAAAAGGATGCCTCGGGCGCGAACTTCCTTGTCGGGAGTGCTCAGGGTTCGAGCACTTGGAGCAGCCTCTCGTACTTCTTAGTTTAACATGCACCGCATTCCATTGCATTGCAATACCGACCAACAGAAAGGAGAAAGGATTATTTGTGGATTGAGCACAGTGCAGCAACCAGGCATTGGCTTTGAGACTCATGATCTTAGATCCTCAACAGAGATAATAAAAATACGTGGGAAGTGATCTGGGACTGAGTTACGACGCATGGTTTTCTACAGCCAGATAGAAAAATTACCCTCATTTTTCAGGTATCTGAATATGTCCCTGCATAGTTACAATATGCTGATTGACATTAGGATGGAGTAAAGCACAAATAGTCTTCTGTCTGGGGCAGATTAATTTCATCAAACGGTTTCAGCAAAAACTGATTTTTACATGTCAGTAAAGTAACATTTGTATTGTTCCTAGAAACATAAAGTTTCTGGTACACACCCTGAAAAGGATGCTAAGGAACGGTGAATCTCCAGGGCTACTTTGAGTTTATTAGTAGAGCCAAACTCAAGAAGAGACAGCCTGAAACCAGCAATTCAGTCTTGAATATTATTTTTGTTGTAATATTGTCTATATTCTATGTTTCCAGAGTCTTCAGAGTACAGCGTTAACTCTCTCAAAGGAGACTGAGTAAAGGAATCCCAAGAACATGGTGGAAAAAAAGAAAAGTGACAAATATGTACATAACTGCAAAAAACATTGTGGTTATTGTTGCTATTAAAGAAGAATGGAAGTTAGTGAAGCAAAACATTAGTGAATGTGCAACTTGCTCCAGGACTGTGGGAAATCTTTGTAACTACCCTAAACATACTATATAAATATGGAATGTGTTATGTTTCCATGTGCTCTATGACGTTATAACGATTGTAGTATTTTACTCATCAGGAAAAAACCCTCCCTTTACAAACCTTAAATATTTTGGACATATTTTACCTTCGTACCATATGTTTCACGCCGCGGGCTGTGGGTTTATGGTAGCTGAAAGCAGATAGTTCTCTATAAAATGCAAATTATTTCCGTTGACTTTATTAATTTGGTATGTAATAAAATATTTGTTTGTTTTAAAGATTTTATTTATTTGACAGAGAGAAGCACAGCGAGAGAGGGAACACAAGCAGGGGGAATGGTAGCGGGAGAAGCAGGCTTCCTGCTGAGCAGAGAGCCCGATGTGGGGCTCGATCCCAAGACGCTGGGATCATGACCTGGGCCGAAGGCAGATGTTTAACGACTGAGCCACCCAGGTGCCCCAAAATATTTGTTTTTAATAGATAAAAACATATTGGAATCCTAGGAGTAAGACTCTCATTAATTGTAATTCTTTTTCCTGGGAATTTTGTCTCTCAGATTTCATGGCATAGACCCCAAATTCAGAAATTACTATTTAGGGATCTATATCTTCTTTTTTTTAAGACTTATTTTATTTATTTATTTTTTTAATATTTTATTTATTTATTTGACAGAGAGAGATCACAAGTAGGCAGAGAGGCAGACAGAGAGAGAGGGGGAAGCAGGCTCCCTGCTGAGCAGAGTGCCCAATGCGGGGCTCGATCCCAGGACCCTGAGATCATGAAGAGGGTTCATGAGGGTAGAGGCTTTAACCCATTGAGCCACCCAGGCGCCCCTATTTTATTTTATTTTAAAATTTTATTCATTTGTCAGAGAGAGAGAGAAAGCAGCAGGCAGAGGGAGAAGCAGGCTCCCCGCTGAGCAGGGAGCCCGAAGTGGGACTCAATCCCAGGACCCCAGGATCGTGACCTGAGCTGAAGGCAGGTGCTTAACCAACAGAGCCACCCAGGCTTCCTAAGATTTATTTATTTTAGAGAGAGACAGAGAGTGTGTGCAAGCTGAGGGAAGGACAGAGGGAGAGAATTTTCAGGACACTCCCTGCTGAGTGTGGATCTGAAGACCCATGAGATCATGACCAGAGTGGAAACCAAGACTCAAACCCTCAAACCACATGTGCCACCCAGACAATCTGTATCTTCTATGCAAATCTATCTATACGGTGATCTTACATGGCTGAGATCCACGTGACCGGTGCATAAAAGACGCAAGCAGTGATTATTGTACAAATTTTGCCCAGTAAAAAAAGGTAAATTATATCTAACTCACTAAGATTTTGTCAAAGGATTTGTAAGAGGTCTTTTAATTTGATTATAGAAAATCTTTAAAGCAGAGGAGCCTGGCCAGCTCCTCCACTGGTCATCCTTCACTGGTTAGTGAAGCATGAAACTCTTGTTCTTGGTTGGGGTCGTGAGTTCAAGACCCACAGTAGGCCTGGAGCTAGCTTGAAAAAAAAAAAAAAAGTCCTTAAAACGCTTTAGTAATTGTGAAAATATATTAAGAGAACAATGATGATTTCATGGGAAAACAAAAACCATAACAATGGTTTATTACAGGCGCAAAATGTAGTGGGATAGAAAACTCTCCTTGACCATCATGATATTGAGCCCAATATTGTCTAAAAATGAATATACTGGGTACAGTATAAATAGGCTTGCTTTGATACCACAGATTGTATTTGGCATCCTAATCATTTATCACCTGTTTGTGTATCTTCAGAAATAATGGTTAATTGAACAATATATTCACATGGAATATTGCAGAAGATTTTAATGAGGCAGAAAATGTCAACATTTCAATGGGTGATAGGTTTTGTTCAGAGCAGCTGGAACTTAGGAATTGCCGATTAGGAAAACTTTGGTAATCGGGGTAATCTTTGTTGCCTGTCCAGGATTTTTCTGAGTTTGGCAGCCATAAATATGGAAATAAAATGACCCGTGGAATTCCCTTATGTTGTGCAATATATTTGTATAAAACTTTCCAATTTCATGTGTTGTAGACTGAACCGCATAAAACAGCATTTAAAAGGTGAATCTTTATAATTTTAATTAGTAACACTTACTATTTAATTTTATTGTTTTTTTTTTCCTCCTGGCATAATATAAAGTGAAGAAGAGAGAAGAAGAAAATTAAAATTAACACTTACCAGTTGATTTGATCAGTGTAGACAGCTTCAATTGTTAATCTGGGTGTCAAAACAGATTGTTTTCCCCCAAAGAATTATATGATTCGTATGACAAGTAGACTGTAATTGTGAAGGAACTCATTACATTTGTTTTTACCAATTTTACCAATTATCTACAAAATAACTGATTTTGCAGAAGCTACATGAGGGAAAAAGTGCGCTGAAGAACTCTCGTGCACAAGGAAAAATGTGTAAAGAATTCTCTACACGAATAAATAATTTTGATAAAACCCTTTGGTCAATGGAGGATGAAGACATCTGGAATATTTCTTGAACATTTTTGCTTCTCTGATGGATCTTTATGGGACCAACTCTGAACACTGCCATTGGAACCATGCATCTTTGGTGCTTTTGGATTAGGAAGGTATCTTCTTTGATTTCTATACAAAAGCCTGGGTTTCGTATACAGAAGGTACAGATAGAAGAAAGGCTGTTTGGTGGCAAAGTACATTATTCATAATATTTAGAAGACAATTTATTCTGATGAGCTGAATTACCCTAATTAAAACGTGCCAACTCTGACATTAAAATTGTGTTCTCCACATGGAAATTATTTCTCTCCTTGGACCTGGGGTCCACGTGTTGCAAAAGAATATTTGAAACAGGTAATAATTACCTTCCCATGCTTTGTCACCATGTCCATTTTTCCCAGCGAGGGGATGGCCACTGTCACCCGAGAACAAAAAAGCTCTCTTGTTTACTAATGGTGCCTGTATTTTTCCTTTTTGTAGTTTTCCCCCTTTATATACATGGTGCCTCACATTTTTCATGCTTGGATGCCATCCTGCTGCGAGAAAGAATAGTAATCACATCTAATGAGAAAAGATTTAAAATCCTATGACTCACAGAAATAATGAAAGTTGATTATATTTTATACAAGGCGTAAATCCCAAACCTACATTTTACCCTTGAAATTGGCTTCCATCCCGATCAGCCGTGTAGTAACAGCACTGTGAATGTTCATCATGGTGCTTGATCGCCCCATTGTCCCAGGACCCGAAGGGTCAGTCTTGTCCCCAAGGACTCCTCTACCTTTAGGCAGAAAAAGAGAAGCCTGTTAGATTTTATTTTTTAAAAAACCTTATTTTATAACATTTTGATTTTATTTTCTTTAGCTTGTTAAGTCACAGTGGCAAAGGAAAACGGAGTAATATCCGTGATTCAAAAAGAACCAACTGACCCAACTCCGGATGTTCTTTTCCACCAGCCCCCAGAACCAAAACGTTGTCTCCGTCTTTGTTCTGATTTTCTAGAGGAAGAGAAACAACATGGAATGTGGAGACGATGGTCTCCTTTTCAACAATGAAGATTTTTTTTTCCCCTTCATCCTGGACTCAGCGTGATTGTTCTTTTTCGTTATAGTCCAGTGCACAAAGATCCCTCCTGCACACACACAGGCATTGGTGTCGAACATACGAGGTTTTATAGTGGAGCAGAGGGACACATTATACACAAATAGATTTGTGCCGTAAACACATAGGGGCATAAGGGATTGTCTAGATGGAAAGAGAAAAAAGAAGCCAACATAAAAACTTCAAAAGGATTGAATTGCAATTCTAGGAGGCAGGAGTTTCTCATTTATCTATCTGCCTGTCTGACATAAGATCACAGCTTTCTGAAATATATGCGTGAAAATGTTTTTTTAAGTCCAATGATAAGATAATTCGGATAACACATGGGTGTAGTGTGAACATTGCCCTATTAATCTGAGTCAGATGCCCCCTTGGGGGGATAAGCTGCTTTTACTCCACAGGTGTGTGTGTGTGAGCTGCAGCCATATTATGGAACAAACTTTGTGGTCATGGTAACTATGAGAAGGGATGACAGGAGACGCTGATGTGTATTTAAGAGGTGGAACAGTTTTCTTGGGCTCTCTTCTCAGTGTGCAATGAAGGGGGGAAAAAAAGTGATTGGAACTTCTATTAACAACTTGGCTTGCAAGAATAAGATTGTAGTCATGGAGAAGAAAAGGACAAAGTTACCTTCAGGGAAAGAACATCAGTGAATATGACTCCATTCTGAATGAGCAGAAGGAAAATAGAGTGCCTTCCGGAAATTGAGGGTGGCTGTTTTTGAAAGGAGCAATTCTTCCGTTGTAATATTTGTGTGCTTATCTCTCCTTTGATTGCTTCTTTTGCATGGAGGGATATCACTGGAAATAAATGCATATCATAAACCAGGAGTGGTGTTTCAAAATGGATTCTGTGAAGGTTAGGGATAATAGGTTCCTGATAGGAATAATATATTGTTGTCTGCTGGAGAGAAAATGAATAACTATTTGTTCTCCAATACTAGCTCCTGTAAAAGTGGGGTCAAGTTCAAGTTGTTCCTATAGCATCGTGCTGTCTGCCCGGACCCGCCTCGGCGTCCTTCTTCCCAAGGTAACCTCATGGTCAGCTGTGATCATCATCCCTTTGGAAACATGCCTGATGCCCTTGAACCTGTCTTGCTTTATCAGACTCATTTGGCCAAACTACAATCCAAACTCCAACTCCCGCCCCGCTCTGTGACTGTACCTGTGAGGAGGAATGTGGCTGGAGAAAACATCAAACAAAACACAAAAACACAACTCGGCTGCCCTTTTCGCTGAGCGCAAAGCTCACGTGCTCCTGCCAGGACCCAGAACTCTGCCCACTCTCCTTCCGCGTCTTGCACTTCTCTCTCCTCAAACCTCCAAGCTCTACCCCCTTCCCAGATGTCCTGGCTTCCTACTTTCCTGAGAAAAGTTGAAATGATCGGAAGAGAGATCCCCACAGCCTCCCAGCACCACGTGCTGCCTTCTCACTTTCCAGAACATGAACCATCTGAGTTGCTTTGTAAAGCACGGACCCTTAAATTTGTGCCCCAGATCTGTCCCATCTCACACACTCTAGAACATCGTGCTAACAATTCTCTGTCCCACATCAAACAGCGCCCCCTCTGTGTGGGATTATCCTTTTAGGAAGACACTACTCCTGTAATTTTTCTAATATTAAGAAAATCTCTTCATTCCTGTTTTCCCCCCACCAGATAACACCCCATTTCTTTGCTCCCCTTTATAGCAAAATCTCTTAAACAGGCTGTGTATACACGTGGTCTCCAATTCTGTTCCTCCCTTTCTCCCTTCAGTCCATCTGGTCTCTTTCCACCACTCTGTAAAAACTGCTTTCATAAGGATCGCCGGGGACCGGCCCACAGAAGAGCTGAGTAATTCATTCTCAGTCCACTTGGATTTGATCCTTCTTCTTTGACATTCTTTCTTTGCATGGCTTCCGCAGTACCGCACAGCGTTGGTTTTGCTCCTATTTGCTCGTCCTCTTCCTTGCCAGTTACAACATGTATTCTTTTGCTTTTGAAGAATAATTAATGCTAGCCTAGAAAACTAGAGAAACAACACACAAAGATAACTTTCTCTGCAAGCTTATGATAAGTTACATACACATCCAGTCACCCCCACACTGTTGCCATCTACGTCTAAGCCACCAGCATTTCTCACCTGGGTTACTCCGATAGTCCACAGTCTGCTCTCCTAAGTTTACGAACCCCTGCCCCTACCCCCAGGAGTCTATTTTGAACATAGTAACCAGAGGGAATTTTAAGAAAGGTTATGCCGCACCTCTGCTCACGAGCCTCAAGTGGTATCCCATTTTACTGAAAGTAAAGCCAGTGCTTTTGATCATTTGTAAGCCTTACGTGGTTTGGCCTCTGGACCATGATCTTTCTGATCTTCTCTCTGGTAGTCTTTTCCTTTCTCACTCTGCTCTTTGTGATGTTCTTTAAGAATCCTCAAACACAACAACATCTCTGCTGGTGATACCTCTGTCTGGGATGCTCTTCTTTGCAGATAGCTAAACCCCTCAACTTTATCAAGCCATTGGCTCCAAAGCTGCATTTTCAGTGACCTCTATCCTGAGTACCTTATTTTAAAATATAGGTTGGTCCTTGCCCTGACACTCCCAATCTCTTCCTCCCATGCTTTTTCCATTACTCTGATCAAAATATGTCATTCACAGTTCGGTGATTGTGGCCATTGCTCCTATGAACATTGGGGTACATGTGGCCCTTCTTTTTACTGCATCTGTATCTTTGGGGTAAATACCCAGTAGTGCAATTGCTGGGTCATAGGGTAGCTCTGTTTTTAATTTTTTGAGGAATCTCCATACTGTTTTCCAAAGTGGCTGCACCAACCTGCATTCCCACCAACAGTGTGAGAGGGTTCCCCTTTCTCCACATCCTCTCCAACACTTGTTGTTTACCATCTTGGCCATTCTAACTGGTGTAAGGTGATATCTCAATGTGGTTTTGATTTGAATCTTCTTGATGGCTAATGATGATGAACATTTTTTCATGTGTCTGTTAGCCATTTGTTTGTCTTCCTTATAGAAGTGTCTGTTCATGTCCTCTGCCCATTTTTTGATGTGATTATCTGTTTTTTTGAGTGTTGAGTTTGAGGAATTCTTCACAGATCTTAGATATCAGACCTTTGTCTATAGTGTCATTTGTGAGTATCTTCTAATCCATGGGTTGCCTAGTTGTACTGGAGGAGATTATGCTCAGCAAAATAAGTCAAGCAGAGAAAGTCAATTATCATACGATTTCATTTACTTATGGAGCATAAGGAATAACATGGAGGACATTAAGGGAAGGAAAGGAAAAGTGAATTGGGCGAAAATTTGATAGGGAGGTGAACCACTACTAGAGTTTCTGATTCAAAAGTGTAGGATCCAAAATTTTGCATTTCTAGTAAGTTCCCAAATGGCAGCAATGCTCTTGGTCCAGGGACCATACTTCAAGAACCACTCACCTAAAGGATTCCTGGTACATGGTAAATGTCTAATAAATAGCTGTTGGATAATGGATGAAGTTGTATCTCCTTTTATTTATATATTGGAGTATGGCTGTTATTGGATACTCCTAATATGCTAATTTGCTATTTGTTTTCCTTCTTTTGTAAATTCATGTACATCATTGCTTTATTAGGATGTTTACTAATATTTATGTACTGAGAATATTAGCTCTTGTGTGCCATGTATTGGAAGATACATGTCTTGTTTGGACTTATACCACTTAATATTTTCTATGACCCTCATGATGGCAAATACAAATTTATGCCATCAAAGTTATTGATAACGTGTAAACTTTGACTTTCATGTTGATTTAGAAAACCTTTCTCTAGGGGCGCCTGGGTGGCTCAGTAGGTTAAAGCCTCTGCCTTCGGCTCTGGTCATGATCTCAAGATCCTGGGATCCAGCCCCGCATCAGGCTCTCTGCTCAGCAGGGAGCCTGCTTTCCCCCCGCCCCCCCCGCCCCCTCTCTGCCTGTCTCTCTGCCTACTTGTAATCTCTCTCTCTGTCAAATAAGTAAATAAAATCTTAAAAAAAAAAAAGGAAAACCTTTCTCTAGCCTAAAATTAAATGCATATTCATTGATTTTTAAAAAAATTTTCTTCATACCTCCTCATTTTCTATTTAACTCTTTAACCCATGTGATGTTTCACACATGGCATTTGAAAAGGCCTGTTAACCAGCTTTCTATATATAAGGTGATAACTTGCAGGTTTTCTTTATTGTATTTTTATGGTAGCTTTTAGTATCTAATAAGGCAGTTTCTAACCTTATTTATTTTTCTAAAGAGTTTGATAATTCATTTTA
>CM053607.1:119325327-119337600 GCA_028646535.1 Procyon lotor | reverse complement strand
TGTCCATGGATGGATGAATGGATAACGAAAATGTATATATAGATAAAACGGAATATTATTTGGCCTGCAGAAAGAAAGAAATTATGCAATACGCAACAACACAGATGAACTTCAAGGGACATCATGGTAAGAGAAATAAGCCCATCACGGAAGGACAAATATTGCATGATTCCATTATACAAGGAATCTAAAATAGTCAAACTCATAGAATCAGAGAATAGTATCATGGTTACTCAGGACCAGAGGGATAGCAAAACAGGAATTGTTAATCAATGGGCAAAAGTTTCAGTTAGCCAACATGAATCAGTTGTAGAGATCTATTATACAACATTATGCCTGTAGTTGAAGATACTGTATTATACACTTATAAGTGTAAGAGGACAGATCTTTTGTTAAGCGTTCTTACCACAAAAAAATAAAATAAAATTTTAAAACAGAATAATGAAGTCAGGAATGGTACAATATGATGATGACGATGATGTCAATTATTACTATTTCTATTTAATATCAAGTTAGAGGCCCTAACTAGCAGAATAGACCAGAAACCCAACGATTAGAGTGGAGGAGACAAACCTATTACAGTTGCAAATGATATGCAGTAAAATTGCATACTGAAAACTCAAAATTATCTATCTATTGGCAACATGGCTGGATACACAGTCAGATGCATGCCTAGACAAGGGCAGCAAACAACCAGACAATCTGATTAAAAGAGAAAGACAACATTTTACAATAGCTTCAAAGAATACAAAGCCCAATACCAAAGAAGAAGCCTACCAAAAGGTATTTGGGATCTCCCAATGAAAGCGTAAAACGTTACAGAAATGAATAAAGTTTTATCCAATGCAAGCTAACTCCTTTCCAGTCTCTAGAACACTCTGCTCCAGGGACAGTGAAATTCTAGAAATCAGATTTTCAGAGAAAACTGAGTCATTTCAGGTCTATTAGTGGCTGCAATCTTTTGCATCAGGCCCAGCTGCCTTCCCAGTACGCCTCTACTCAAAATGGTTCTCTACTCCTACTACTTGACCACTGGTTTCCCAGGTTACTCCTTGGGAAGAAAAGTCTATGTTTTCAGAAACCCAGCTCAGTCATATTAGACTCAATCCTTCTCTCAAAATGTCTTCTCACTATGTTCAGGTTTGGGGTTTCTTGTTTTTGTTTTCTACCTTTATTTACTCCTCCCTTCTCCCACTGCGCAATTCCTACAATTATAGCAAGAAGTTGGTCCTAGTTTGTATATCCTTCCATTATTTTTGCCTAACACTAATTACTGGCTCTTTACAAAAAATGAACTCCAAAAAGGCACATTTACATATATGCATTTATGTACGTAACTCCCACAACATAGCTATGTTAATGTGCTACATGCATAACCAGAGGGCCTATTCAAAAACCAATGTGGGAGGCAGAAGCAGATTTAAAAATAATGAAATTTTCAAGCAGTCAGTACAGTTTCTCAACTTTTTAAAAAACCATGATGCTAGGAATTGTTTTGTCTCTGACTTCTCTTTCTCCAACAGCATATATATTCATAAAGGTAAAATGTAAAAATATACATATATACACCAGGGGTCCCTGGGTGGCTCAGTTGGTAAGCGTCTGCCTTCGGCTCGTGTTGTGATCCCAGGATCCTGGGATCGAGCCCCACATTGGGGCTTCCTTCCCCCTCTCCCACTCCCCCTGCTTATGCTCCCTCTCTTGCCGTCTATCAAATAAGTAAATAAAATCTTTAAAAAATACACACACACACACACATCCCAAAGATGTAGGACATGAAAAAAAAAAATCACTGTGGAGTCAGTGACGTCCTTAATTTGATATATCAAAAAGTCTTGCAGGTTGATGTAACTCCAAATGCCTGCAATATGCCTAAAACACAATGAAATGAACAGCTAAATGAAGCAAAAACCGATGTGTTGGAACTTATCTTAAGCCATGAAAAAAGTTTTTTTTGAGATTACACATCTGTTTGATTCAAGTCTTCAGACTACAAGCCAATTGGGTGACAAGTGAATTTGTAACCACTCAACTATCTCTTACAATTCCCCCTGAGAAACTAAAGAAGTATTTACCAACATTCACAGGAGTCTGTTCTCTGAACTCAAAATTCTGCCTTCTGAGAGTTGCTAGGTATGCTGCTACAGCAAACTTTCTCTTTGAGTAAAATCTGTGATTTAATGTCAAGGCTTCAACTTCCTTCCACTTTGAGTGGCCTAAGGAAAGTAGGTAAGCGCCCTGCTGAGGGAAAAGTCTGGGAAAGTCTTTACTCTCAGGCACTCCTGACCTCTTTAGCTTGCAACACGTCGAATGCGCCTCCATGCACGGCACCAAGAGCACTGCTGTGGCCATTCATGCCACGACTTACCATCTACACCGTCTTCGTTCCTCCCTTCCAGCGTGCCACAAACCAGAAACGCAGTCTGTCCCCCCGTCAGTGAGCACCCCTGAACAATTACTGAGTGACTTAAGGTAAGGGAACTTGGGGACTCCAGATATAAATATGTAAAGCCAAACCTATAAAACCCAAATCAAGTCATATAGAGCAGCTACAGCAAGGCTTCTAAACTCAGCTCTAATCCCCATCTTTTCTACTATAGCAAACTCTTAATCTCACCCAAAGCCCTTCTCCACACTTGGCCCCAGTCACCTCTTACACACAAACCCCTTTATGCCAACCATACCGAATTCATGACAGTCACTGTAGAACTACTTGGTCCATGTTGCTTGCTCTCTCTGCTTGGGAAGGGCTTTTTTCTTACTTGGCAAGTTCCTACTCATTTTGAGACCCACCTCAAAATCCACCCTCAATTTACAGCTTGGCCAAACTCTCCATCCAATTTCTAGGCAGAAAAAAAATTGCTTTTTCAGATGTTCTCCCACAGATTTTTTATATATACTCCTATTATAGCATGGAGTACACTGTATTATGATTCTGGCTTTATGTACTGATCTTTCTTAAATCTTCACATTTAACTGATTAGAGTAGGCATTTTTCATTGAGGGGGCTCTCAGCAAACAACATCTTTACTATTTGGGAGTAGAGTTGTCAGAATTAGCAAAAACAAATACAGGACACTCATTAAATTTGAATATACTTACACTAAAACATTAACTAGCATTTATCTAAAGTTCAACTTTAGTTATCTTGTATTTTATCTTGCATCCCCAAATTGGGAAAAGAAATAAAGACTGTTGGGTGACAGTCACCACGTTTCCATTAAAAATGGCACAGGGGAGCAGATGCTCTCTGCAAAGCTCAAGTGTGGGGCCAAGACCTACGCTCAGCATTCCCTGTCCAGTCTCTGACTCTGGAGTGAAGTGTCCAGTGGAAGAAGCCAATATCCTGCCCTCACAATGGCGATTTCCAAGGAAGAGTTAGCAGCATCCCTCCCTGACGATTTTGGTTATGACCCTAACTGCTAAGCCTCCCATGATGACCATTTCTCTGAGCCTAACTCACAAACTCCTGATCAATTCCTATTTCCAACCACTGTTTCATTTTTCTTGATATTATTTTTTACCATTCAACATGAGACATATATATTTTTTTAATTTGGTGTCTGTCTTCCCTAATAGAAATGTAAGCTTCCTGAAATAGAAGTTTCCAGGCCTTTGCTTTGCTCCCTGATTTACCCCTAACCCCAGAATGGGGCTTAGCTCACGGTAGGTGCTCAGGGTAGGTTTGTCAAATAAAGAAAAGTAATGAATGAATTCTTTCAAACAACTAACTTTCCCATTTAAATTTAACCAGAATTGATTTCTGTTTTGAAACAAAAATACTTATTTATTACATTCAGTTATTTTAGGAAATAGATGCACAGATAATTTAATGCAGAATCATGTCCACCACATCGAAAATAAATTAAACAAATCTTGGGTGAAATGACAAAATGACTCTGGCAAAGTCTATAAATTTTGGTACCATATACAGCAGGATCAGTAATTAAGAAATCAGACAAAATAAATGATCTGCCAGTTTGTAGCCCACAGAGGCCAACTGCTTCTGTGGTATAAGTTCTGTATTTCAAAACAGAATGGATGAGGAAGCAAAGATTTTTTTTACAAAGAGAAAAACTTTCTCATGAAGTAGAATGGTCCTGTTCCTCACCATTTCTTTCTTTTGTCCTATCAATTTCATTTTATAAAATATGGTATATTAAATAAACCCTTATTCACATATTACAGTAAAATGGTGAAAAGGAGGGGGTTTTTTTAACTGCCATTTTCCACACGGTATTTTTGTAGACATGGCCCTTTAGCAGTTGTTTTTTCTAAAATTAAACATCTTCATGAACTCAGAACATGGTAGGGTTGTTTTTAATTTTACAATAAAACTAAACACTTTCCTCATCAAAGTATAAAATCTATATTATTCATCTATTGCAAGGACTTTCAAGATTTGCTTTTAAGTTCAGTTATGTCATTACACCATCCCACAGTATAGCTTGGATGCATCTCTTTTCTTAATTCCATATTCCAACATTAAGACAAGCCCATGTTCCCCTGAACTGTGCCCTCCCAAACACACACACACACACATACACACTCACATACACCCTAAGAGAAAAGGGACATTCAAGAGGAGATTGATGCATGAAAGGAAACCAAAGGGAAGAAGAACACAGATCCAATCAACCCTGTTTGAACTCTGTATTTGTTGGCCCAGAATATAAACATTGGATATCCTCCAGCGTTAAAGACCAAGCTTGTCCTGACTCCCCTAATCACTGTCCAATGAAGAACTCAAAAGTTTCCAGCTGATGACCCAAATTCATTTATATTTTTTAAGATTTTTATTTATTTGAGGGGCGCCTGGGTGGCTCAGTCGTTAAGCGTCTGCCTTCAGCTCAGGTCATGATCCCAGGGTCCTGGGATCGAGCCCCGCATCGGGCTCTCTGCTCAGCAGGAAGCCTGCTTCTCCCACTACCATTCCCTCTGCTTGTGTTCCCTCTCTCGCTGTGTTTCTCTCTGTCAAATAAATAAAATCTTTAAAAAAAAAAAAAAAGATTTTTATTTATTTGAGAGAGAGAGAGAGAGTCAGTGAGAGAGAGCATGAGTGAAGTGGGGGAGAGGCAGAGGGAGAGGAAGTAGCAGGCACCCCTCTGAGCGGGGAGCCTGCCACAGAGGACTCGATCCCAGAACCCTGGGATCATGACCTGAGCTGAAGGCAGACGCTTAACTGACTGAGCCACCCAGGCGCTCAACCCAAATTCATTTATTTAAACCTGAGTACATCCAGATGCCATGGACAACTTCTGCTAGAATCTAGTATCTAAGTTTGCATATGTTACTCATACTTGCTGTTTATGACACACACTCAGGGCTCTTTTATCAACACTCCACTGACTTGGGAACCTCAACCATACCACTGAGCATCAAAGCCTCTGCGGGACTTTCCTCCCTTCTTTTTCTTAGCAGACTGGCGCATAGTTGCCCTTCTCCACACATACATTCTCTTCCTTTGAATTCTGTGACATCGACACCACTGGTTTTCCTCCCTTCTTACTAATCATTCCTTTTTGGTCTTCTCTAACTGCTTCTCCTCCTCTGTGTAACTGGCCAGTGCTGGGATTACATCTAACTTTTAAATATCGAGTATTTCTAGACTCCCTTCCTTTAAATGCTCTGCTTGTTAAATAACGAGTACGTGCTTTGTGGATAAAATGTTTGAGGTAAATTCTATCGACTCTGGGTTTTGTATTAACACAGTAACAGCTAATTTGATATCTCTAGCCCGTACAGCTGCTCTGAATGTCAGACCTTATGTCCTACTGCATAACTGATATCCCAGGCAGATATTTTATAGGCCCTTGATTTTACTCAGGTACAATCCAACTCATGATATTTCTTCAGAAAGTAGTCCTTGTTCGGGGTGTATTATTCAGTCAATGGCAGTCACCAAAGGTCCAGAGTACTGGTTCCCATTCCAATAGACACGGGCTCTAGATTTACCTCAGAGACCTAACTCAGTTCCATATCAACTAGCTACTAACCTTCAGAAAATATTATTACTAATTGGATGAATGAATAAAGAATCAACACCCAAGTTCATTTTTCTCTTCATTCTTTCTCTTTTTCCAATCACCACAGGCATTCCCCCAGTGTACTTTTTTCTCAGTCATATCCATCCTTGTGAACAAAACCCTGTTTTATGGAATTACTGGAGCATCGGATTCCTCTTTCTCTTATTTCAAGTTTGGCTGCAGAAACCATGGCATTTCCTTTTCACAATCGTTGTGTTCTGTGCCTCCAACACTTGAGTTCTTCACCTAGCCCCTTCCAAAATATTCTCTTCTATCAATGTCTTTGTAACATTTTATCTACAAAGCAAGTATTAGTTATTTAACAAAATCCCTATCACTAATTTTAAGTGAACTTTAAGTGTTACGATTTTCCTTCATAAAAATAAAGCATATATTGAAATTTGTATTTTTATTAATTTCCTATCAGGATAGGGAAAATATTGTCTGTCATCTTATACCAAAATCTCAACATAATGCACTCAAATAAATAAGATTAGCTATAGATTATGTAACAGGTAGAGGATGGCTTGCTTTATTTTTTTAGTCTTATAAGTCAACTATAAGGGCAGTAAATGTATATAATTCTGGCTAAAAAGTTAAATAGTGACCCAAAAATTATGAAGAAATTTTACATCAAACACTATTTCCAATGGGCCTTCAGAATATAAATTGGCAACCACACCACATTAAAATGTTTTAATTTGCAATACTGTCACAAATAGATTTCCATTTGCTATGTTGTATTTGGCCCTGGAAGGTAATTTTGTGGCAGCATCTAGATATCAATGTAAAATATAACCATGACATATTATCAATGTTTTTCCCTGATGAGAGAAGAAAATCATCACGCACTGGGTAAGAATCAAACTCATGGTATGGGCCACTTGCCCCATAATTTAGTCTTGTTTTAAATCTTGGACTACTTAAACAGGGTATAGTCATGATTTATCTGCTTTTAAGCAGGAAGTTTAGCCTTTCCAAGATTCAAACTTATCAATGGGATTCATCATTTGACTAAACCCTGATATTACTGGCATAAAAAGTTTCAAGAAAAATATTTTATTTTATATCATCTTTATTTTAATAACTGGCGAGAGTAACCTGTTTTTCCCTGATACCTACAATATTCTAACAAAAAAATCATTCTTATGCAATCTTTTCTTTCTTCTCAAACACGATGAAAAGAAGTATGAACATTCAGTAATGTGGCCATATTCATAATTCTTTGTATTTCATTTCATGGCGAAGAGAAAAAAAAATTTCCAATCATCTTCTATGAATAAAGCTGTTCATTCCCAGTGTTCATAGCAATGCAACCACTAAGCCTATTTCTCCCTGTGCAAGTGGCTCTTGTTCTCCCTGGCCAATCTCAGGATACCTCTTATATCCTGCAGCAGAGTTCAAATATAATCATTAACAATTTTTTTTTTAAATTTCTGCATCAATATATTTAGTGATAACCAAAACAGAGACCCATCGAGCACTTTTTTCTTGTAAACCGACTGCAGTTGCCAACAATGTGTTCCTGTGGAGCCCATCACTGGTTCCATCCAAATAAAACTGCTGAGTGTTTACTAAAGGCCATGATGATAACTGCCTTTTCAAATCACATATCCGTGACATTAGGCAACACCCCCCAAATTTTTTTTTTTTTTAAGATTTTATTTGTTTGACAGAGAAAGAGAGATCACAAGTAGGCAGAGAGGCAGGCAGAGAGAGAGGGAGGCAGGCTCCCTGCTGAGCAGAGAGCCCGATGTGGGGCTCAATCCCAGGACCCTGACATCATGACCTGAGCCGAAGGCAGAGGCTTTAACCCACCGAGCCACCCAGGTGCTCCCAACAATATTATTTGATTCAAAAACTGTAACCTGCAAATTTTCTTTCTTAACACAATTACATTAGTTTATCCTCTTTTTGGCAAAAGCATGACATACTTTTTTTTTTTTTTTTTGAGGAACGTAATATCAAAAAAAACCTCACAGTAAATTTTGGGTCTTCTTGACTTAAAAAGACTCAAGAATTCCCTATGCATTGCCAATTTTTTCTAGCTCCCAAAGATTTTGGAGTTTCCCCAGCTCTTCAGTTTCACCATTTGCCTCTTTCTTCCCTCTCTTGTCCCAAGACTTTGTGGTTGCTGTGCTCTGACAATTTTGAGATCTCAGCAGTTCTCTGAGTAAACATAATTTTATCCCAATTTCTATTTTAGAAGAATCTAGACTTATTTTACTGATTGATTTACCAGCAGTTTGACACAAGCATAATAAACAGGTTTTTTGTATTTGACAGAACTCTAGAAATAGAATGCAGATCCTATAAAATCACATTTTCACATATTCAACTGAATATTCATTGTATCTTTTACCTGTAGCTTTTTTTTTTTTTTTTGGCTGCATATGTGAACTTGTTGCAGGTGATTAATTACTTTTCTGAGAACACACAGATTTATGCTCTATATCCATGCATTTATTTTGAGAGGATACCTTTCCTTTACAATTTTTATCATGGCATTTTATGCTGTTACACAACATCTTAATTAATTTTCATCAGTTGGGGCTCAAATGCAAAGCAACTCTAAAAAAGAAAACATGAACTTAGCTTATGCAGTAAGGAAATGGTGAAACGATCTATTCCCTGATAATTGAATTCAAGCCAAGATAAACTGACCAGCACAGGGCATGTAACACATACAAGACTGTAAGAAAAATACCAGAATTTCTGAAAATGTAATATTTAATCTTCCACTTCAAAGCTGTAAAAATATATTGAAAGTTTCTCTTTCCCTTTTTTCTCTGTAAATATCAAATCGCTTGACAGGCCAACGAGTATTACCAGGTATTTGAGAGCCATATGTTCCAAAAGTTTGCTCCACACATCAATATACATGTTCCTGAAAAAATGGCCCATGGCCAAAATCTTTTGGAAAATTCTAGGCTAAACAAAGTCTACCAGGTTCTTTCCTGAGACTCTCCAAGAGCAAAGATTTAGCATGTGATATTGCCTGACCTTAATTCAACATAGAGCCTTTTTTTTTCCTCCCCTTCATATGGAAGTTTCCTGTGGAACATGGTTTGGGAACAAATTTCTTGTTTGTTCCTTCAATCCCAGCTGGAGTTAATTGATTAGTGGGTTTAATGAATCTAAGCGGGTCTCATTTATGGCTTAGATTTATGCCCCCAGAAAGCAGCTCGGTTCCTGGAGAGGCATGTCAGTTTACTTTTTTCTGCAGTTCCCACTTGCAAGATATTAACCATTGTCACTTTTGAAGAGTTACAACTGTATTTATCCTTCTTACTAATGCACATGTGTTTCTTGCATCTCCAAGACTTCATGCAGCCTAGTAGCCTGTAGCTTCCAGTAAAGGTTCAACCTCATTTTGTGCCCTCTTAGACACTTACAGAGCTCCCACAGGAGGAAATTTGCTTTCCTTCCCTGTTTTCTGTTTTGTCACAATTATCTACTTACCGATTTTTTTCATCCTGGTACTGAGATTCCTCCACCTTTCTAGAATTTTTTTTCTTCCTAATTTCTTCCACTTTGCCTGAACTTGTTCACCACTTAAGCAGCAAACCTTAATACAAAAAAAAAAAGAAGTCACTGCTTTAAAATTAAGATGGATTTTTGCTGTTCTTGTTGTTGTTATCATTTATGATGGTTCCGGGAGAATAGTATGACTTAGTGGAAAAGTGAAATCCTTCTGGATTCAAATCCTACCAATCACCAGCAATTTTACTCAAGATTCTCGTCCTTAATGAGCTTCCATTTCCTCACCTGTGAAATCAATGTATTAATACCCAAAATATAGCTTTCTGATAAGAGAATATACTGGGAAATAGCCAAGTATGTAATAATGCTTCTTTATCCTCACACTTTTCCTGTAGGCAGTAGGTATTTTTGCAATAGCTCAGACGAACTACTTTGATCTCATTAACCTCATCCAAGAGAGAAGGTTAAACCAGACAGTTCTCAAGACCCTTCAACTGTTAGCACTGTGTGTGGTTTTTGAGCTTAGGGAATGTTGCTTTCGCCTCTTTCTACAGGAATCCCGCCTGGAGGCAGTGTACACGACTGGGAACTGCAGAAAAGCAAACACAACATCACCTTGAAGGTCACAGGAGCAATTTCCTAGGCACCCTAACTTGGTGTCTCGTGATGAATTACAGCTCTTCACAGGCTTCTCTAAAAACTCCTCTTATAGTCACACAAATAGTTTACTTTTATTTCCCCTTATTTCTCCGAGGCCACCTATGCTTCCCTGAAACCCAAGGAATTCCAGAAATTTTATTAGTAATTGACATATTCTGTGCACCCAGGTGGCTCAGTCAGCTAACCTCTGCCTTCAGCTCAGGTCACGATCCCAGGGTCTTAGGATCGAGCCCCGCATCGGGCTCCTTGCTCAGCGGGGAGCCTGCTTCTCCCTCTCCCTCTACCTGCTGCTCCTCCTGCTTGTGTTCTCTTTCTCTCTCTGTCTCTCTCAAATGAATAAATAAAATCTTTTAAAAAAATAATAATAATTCACATACTCTGTCAACAGATTTTGGTCCCTAGTTTCTGTGAATATTGGTCAAAGATATTCTAGGGCATCATTTCTTACAAATGGTGAGTGGTTCTTCTGTTTCTTACTAAGGGAGCTCTGGCCCCTTTCACAGTCTTCCTAAATGGGATGACGGTTTCTACCCTTCCCTCTTCATCATAGTATTAAGGATAACAGATATATATGTAAACCATTGAAATATAACTAACTTCATTTGGGTTGTGGATATACATTTTCTTTTCCTTTGAACCCCTTCCCGTGGAATGGATAAACGTAAATCTCTGAGCGTATTTATTGCTGTACTCGTCCCTAAAACCATTGCCCCAAATGAGGACTCTTTAGCAACAAGTAACTGCAGCATTCTCTAATACCCTACATGATAGCGATTGGCTGTTCAATACGGCCTTGAAAATTACATGGAAAATTAAACCAATCCAACTAGCTAGGATATATTAATGTAATGTTCTATGTCTGACAAACTCACTCAAGCTAAAAATAATTAGCATTAAATCAATAAATTCAAGCTATTTACATAATTGTCCCACTCTTTTAGAAGTCTGCTTTGCCACTCCCTTCTTGCTCTTCTTTCCACTACATATATCACAGTTAATAGGTTTTTAATTAACTTGCCGGCAGACAGTGTTTCTAGAAAGGGTTGGCAACTACTTATTACTAACGATAACTAACACGTTCACACACCTTCTGCGTTCATGGGGACTTGCATGCACACCATCCCCTTAGGGCCCTTTGGCAACCTTTTCCACTTTACTAATCAAAGAAGGTCACATTCAGACTGGAAAACATGCCCAAGATCCCATAGCTAATAAAAGGTGGAATTGAAATCAAAGCCTGGGTCATCCGATTCCTATGTCTGTCTTTAGGCACCGTCTTCCAATTTGTGACATCACAGCCATAAAAATTAACATTTAAAATGTTTCCATTTCATTCTAATCATTCAGGTCTCCCAACGTGGTCTAAACGCTTTAAAAATTTCTAACGGAAATACAACCCCAAAAAGGACTTGAAGAAATCTAATCCTCTATTTTTGAAATTCTGTTTTATTTATCATGTCTTTATCTCCACCAATCTCTGATTGACTGGATGTGGTCATTCTTTCAAATAAAGAAAGGAACTATGTATATGAGAGTATTTGCTAAGACGCCTCACCATGCCAGAATATCTTCTCCACTGTCCGTCCATTCTATCTCTGTGTGACATACAGAATCTTGTATTATGTAGCCGACCTAAGAAACGGGGCACCTATGTATTATCAGGTAATATTTTACAGAAAGAAAGCAAGAGACATCAGCTGGCAAACCCAGGAAAATCTCCAAACCCAAACGGAAACAGAGGTTGTCTTATTTCGGTTCTGTGTGTTCATGGATGGCAGGCAGGGGTGCAGAGTATGATCTGGAGGTTGGATGAAGGAGAAAAAGATCGCCTTGAGGAATTAAAATGGAATACTCAGTACAAAGGCCCCTACTTCATTACTGGCCTGGAGGTCAGCTGCTCTAAATTGAGTTAATTTTACAGAGCATTAACGCTATTAGGTGACCGTGAGAAATCTTGAGGCAGCTTGCCCTCTAACCTCCACACCACCAAATGCACTAATTCAATATCCCTAGCTCTCTTTTTGACCCCTTTCTGTTCAGAACCTGGGTCCTTGTATGGCCAGAGGCACTGGGTACTGGGGAAAATCTCTGTGAGAGGTCAATG
>CM053607.1:119296630-119325227 GCA_028646535.1 Procyon lotor | reverse complement strand
AAAAAAAAAAAAAAGTGTTCAGGACACTCCATGTCTCTACCCTACGCTTTAAAGAAAAAAGAAGGAAGAAAGAAGAAAGAAAAAGAGAAAGAGGAAGAAGAAGAAGAAACCTACAACGAGGAGGAGGGAGAGGAGGAGGAGGAGGAAAAAAAGGAGGAAGGGGGTGGGGGGGAGGAAGGAGGGGGAGGAGAAGAAGGGGGTAGGGGAGAGGTGGGGGGAGGAAGAGGAGGAGGAGGACAGCCCAGAGCTTTGCATATGCTCTCCAAATGGTCTAGTACACATTATGATTTTAGCTACGTTTGGAGCTTAGAGGATCACACAAATTCAAGGTTTTCTCCCCTCCTCCCTTTTTTTCTTTTTTTAGCAACTGATATGTGACAAATGATGAAATTTTCCGCATGAAATTTGCTATTGGGGCTTCCATCTTTCTTTATGATTTGTTATCAGGCCCTGCTCTCCTTCAAGCCGTAAATAAAAATGCAACTTTCATCTGCATCTCAAACTGAGGTGAAAGTAAAAATTAAACATTTTCATTTTTTGTCTGAGTATCATTCACTCTCTGTGTGCTCCCGAAACAGCAAGACATACTTCCCACTGCCTTTCCTCCAGAATGATTTCTTGGAAAGGCCATAAGAATAACTTATTATTAGCACATCCAAAACACATATAATTTACCGCTCTACCTACCTATTCGGCATTGAAATGGAGCTCGCATACTGCTTGAAAAAGCAGGACAAATGAGTTTTCTAACTGTGTCGGCTACAATCAAACAAGCAAGATAAAACACACCCACTCACTCCCAATGTAAAAAGAAAACAGCTTCTTAATTTGCACTAGAATCTGGTGATTCTGATTACTGAAAAATAAGGATTCAGGAAGAACAAAATCATGTAAATATCTATTTAGTAGGTCATGGTTCATCCAAGTGGAAAATGGACCAGAGCAAAAACACTTTGGAAATTAATTAAAACCTAATCTGTCTCCATGTAAGAAAGCAGGTCTTGCCGGGCCTGGGACATCGCTACCATACTGCGTGTCTGTATTTGTAGGGTGTGTGCTACGTGTTTGTGGATGTGGATGGGATTGTATGCTAGATTTCCCTCTTTGAAATTAAATTTAGCAAAAGCAATCAGACTCTGCCGGGTAGCTAAATGAATCAACCTGTGTCAACTTTTTTTCCTTCCTTCCTTTTTTTTTTTTTTTTACAAGAACTATATCTACATTCCAGCATCTTGAAACTATTGTAAAAACACACGCCAAAAAAAATTAAATTAATCCCTGGTAGACTATAAAGGTTGCCGTTAATAATGTTCATCTGAACTTAAGTCTTCAAGGGCTGCATGCCTCTCAGAGCAGAGGAAGGAGAAAGAAGAGGGAAGTAAGAACTGGATCAAAACAAGGAAAGCATTCTCAGCTTCAACAGGTACATGCTGCAGATGGGAAATTGATCGTTAGCAAAATAAATTATGTCCTGCCCTCCTGTAATTTTTCACAATCTGTGTGGCAAAGATTTCACTGCGGACACCGTCAACATATTCTCAGCATCTGTAGTCATTTCCTGTGACCTGGTGGGTAACGCAGGCTTTTCCAAAGCACCAAACACCAGACTCTGCATAATGCAAAACGCCTTCTGCTTTCCCAAGTGTACAATGGAATTAGAAAAACGGAATCGGTCCAAATGCTGCATTTATTTAACAAGGTAGTTATACAGAGAGCAAGCGCTTCGGAAGCCTCTTCTTATATTCAAACTTCGGCTCAGTTTACACCAAAACAAACTCTAAACTGCTCCTCCAGGAAAACAATGCACAAATGAGATTCCTCCCGGAACCTCCCCAAGCACGCACACACACACACACACACACACTCACTCACTCACACACACAAACACATCTACACACATCCTTACCCGGCCTTGCCTCCACAAATGAAGCAGTCGAATCAACTGGTTGTTTTCGTTCTTATTCAAAGTAAAAAGAATAAGGCCATTATCTGGGGGAAAATCAGAGACAATGTTACAAGCACTTGAGAGTAGCCTGCAACCACAAAGAGGCATAGTCTATAAAACATATTATATGCTTTGAACCCTGCCTATTTATGAATAGATCATTCTGAGTAATACTACCCTTTGGAGCTTGAGAGAGAGCCACAAATACCATGGTTGGAAGACAGTGCCTCTATACTCACAATGAAAAATGGCATTTATGAGGATGTCTATGGAAAGCAAATGGTGTGCGGGTCCAGCACAATCCTCACAGAAAGAAGCAAAACAACAACAACAAAAACCGTATGCAAGTAATACCACAAGGGCTTGAAGTGAAGGTCATTACCTCTCGCGATGACCAGGAGAAGTCCTCTGACTAAGAGGTCATCACTAAACTGTAGACGGGAGAACCCTCCGAGGAGCATTTAGTTGACCCCTACTGTTTGTGGATGATGAGGAAATTCAGAGTCAGGGTGAAGTTTCTCCAAGACGAAGTATGAAAGGTAGGCAAAACCACAAGAAGCCTAGTCTCCAGCTGGGAGGCCAGGATCTAGGGATGAATGTTCCATCCTTCACGGTGCTCAGATTCAGAAGCATGAGAGAGCTCAGCTGGTTAGCTTCACTCAGGGCTTCCTAAGGATGGCGTCCCTGAAAATTGGAAAACTCATTATGGAACTCTCATCGTGTTTTGCACAATATAATCACTCACATAAATACGATGAGGATCATGATTCCAGGCAAAAAATATGCTGTCTTAAAGAAGGAAAGATTCAAAACCATTTGAATCATGGTAGATTTTTTGGGGGGGATATTATCGTTTTATTTTTTATTTATTTTTATTTAAATTCAATTAACACATAATGTATTATTGATGTAGAGTAGTACAGTTCAGGGTAGTAGAGTTCAGTGATTCATCCGTCTTGTATAACACCCAGTGCTCATTACATCACATGCCCTCCTTAAGGCCCATTACCCAGTTACCTCACCCCCCCACCGCCTTTCCCTCCAGCAACCCTCAGTTTGTTTCCCATGCTTCGGAGTCTCTTATGATTTGTCTCCCTCTCTGGTTTTGGCTTGTTTTATTTTTTCCTCTCTTCTCCGGCGAGCCTCCGTTTTTGTTTCTTAAAATACACTTCTCAGCAAGGTCATACGCGAATTGTCATTCCCTAATGGACCTATTTCGCTTAGCATAACACCCTGTAGCTCCATTTGTAGCACATTTCTAACCAAAAACGAAACCGGTAGTCTACTGACCATGCAAAGGGGGTTCTTTCTCTCAGCCAGTCAAACCTACCTGCCTTGCCCTCGAGACCCCCTCGGGGATAAGATATGGGGACACTACTCGCCCTGGTGTCCAGCACAGGGAAACATCATGAACAGAAGGCATTTGAGAAGAATGGAAATCAAAGAGTATTCCATTCGTCATGACCTCAGCTGATGTGAACAAAAGTGAGTTGTCTGAAACCAGCTGGTCTCAGGGTAATGACTGGATTGTCCCTCACTCTCTTATTAACTTAACCAGTCACATGAGTATCTTAGAAAAACAGTGACGCCCCCCTCGACTGCACTACAGCAAGCAGCCCCACACTGTCCCGCTGTAGACAGTCACATCTTCTCTAAAATCTGTCATAGGAGGGAAAAGTTACCTGAGTAGCTGACAGTGAGACAGCCCTTTTGGGGGGAAGAGCAAAGGTCGGGGCCCCGGCCTAGAGTTCAAATATTTTTCTGTTAGAATAACAATCCTGACTGAACTGTCAGTGTTGTAAATATATGGTCCTTAGTCCAAGTTTTTTCAGTAAGTGGTCACTTCCGGAGCTAAAAAAGAGATCCAGTTTTCTAAGAAGTCTCTTCTTTCCATCAACAACCATTTCTTTTCCAGCACAGAGTCACAGATAACTCAAATGCCTGGATCAACCAAATTCTTGATAGTAAGGATATAAGGCAGAAGGAGAAAAACCCACCTGGGAACTGTGTCTCCAGATTTGATTGAGAAATCTGAGGTCTGAATGTCCACGTCTAGATCAAAGCTCAAGCAAACACCACTCTGTTTTAGCCACAGAAGGGTGAATACTTTTTGAGTCACAAAAACACGTAAGTGAAATGAGATCCATCAGATGAAATTACACCTCTTTGATATCAGAGCAGTTTTAGGGTTTTTTTTTTTTCTTTCCAAGAGATTAGGCCAAAACCAAAGAAAATGGAAAACTTATAAGAAAAGTATCTGACATAAACGAAAAAAAAAAAAAAGAGAGAGAAAGTAAATCAAATTAGGGAGATTTCATCTTACAAATGATATCAACCGATAAGGGGCCGATATTGAAAATTTATAAAGAATTCCCACAACTCAGTATCGGAAAAAAACAGGCAGCTCAATTAAAAAATAGGCCAAGAACCAGGACAGACATTTCTCAAAAGACATACAAATAAGCCACAGTCCATGAAAAGCTGCTAAACAACACTAAATATCACAGAAATGCAAATTAAAACCACAATGAGATACCACCCCACCTATGGCAGAATGGCTAGTATCAAAAAGACAAGACCTAAGCATTGGCAAGGATGTGGAGAAAAGGGAACTCTCATGCATTGCTGGTGGGAATGCAAAATTGTACAGTCACTATGGAAATCAGCATGGAGGTTCCTCAGAAAATTACAAATAGAATTAGCATGTCATCGAGCAATTCTACTTCTGGGTATTTATCCCAAAAAAATGACAACACTAATTCAAGAAGATACATGCACCCTTATGTTCACTGCAGTATTTTAACAGCCAAGATATGGAAGCCACCAAAATGGCTTTATCCATTCATCTACTGATGAATGGATAAAGAAAATGTGGTATAAATACACATATGATGAAATATTACTCAGCCAGGAAAAGGAAGGACAGCTTGCTGTTTGCAACTTTGTGGATGCACCTAGAAATTATTATGTGAAGTTAAATAAGGCAGACAGAAAAAGACAAATACTGTATGATTTCTCTCTATGTGGCATCTAAAAAACAAATAGATACACAAAATACAATAGAAACAGACTCACAGAGATAGAGAATAATTTGGGGGATGCCAGAGAGAAGGCAGGGTGGGGGAATGGATGAAACAGGGTGAGAGGATTAAAGGGTATAATACTTCTCCTATAAAATTAGTAAGAAAGGAAAAAAATTAATAAGAAAGGACTACATCATACAGCACAGGGACACAGTTAAGAATAGGTAACAACTTTGTGAGGCGTCAGATGGTGGCTAGATTTATTGTGGTAATTACTTCCTAATGTATATAAACACTGACACACTGTGTTGTACACCTGAAATTCATATAATATTGCATTTCAAGTATACTTGGATTAAAAAATAGATTTCACCATATTTCTAACCCACGATGAAGGCACTTTCACTGTCATTAATTTGTGTTTACCAGAGGAAGTGTGTATTTATCATGCATTTAATAATGTTATTGTTGACATAAGTTAGCATGGGATTGGCTTGTAATTTAGGGTTCAAAGAAAGACCCAGTCCCATAAAAGTAGACAATGCTGTCACAGCAAATACCATTATAAGCCCAGGCAACATTTTTCAAATGGGATTTCTCAAATTAATCTAACATCCTAAATAAAATCTGGATACTTCCTTTTGGCCTTTGCTGTGATAGGATTATAGCATTTTGATCTGTATAACGACATTTTGATATCTATAAGGTCCAAAACACTGTGCTAAGTATTGGGGGGTAAGTTTGGGACTGGATTATAAATAAGCCATCGTTGTCTTTCAGTACTATTTGATGGCTGTGGCAGAATCTACTAGAATGGGCCAAGAGAAAGAAGCAGGCCAACAAGAGGAAAGAAATGCATTGAATGCCTAATTTAGTAGCAACACAAAGTTTGAGTTGCTATCACACCCCATGTGGCCTGCTGTCCCAGTCTGAGAGCTTCCGAATGGACCGGGTGGGGGAGCCATGCTGCCCGGAAAAGGCTTCATGGGCACCCCTCTAGGCAGCCTGCCACCTGTCTCCATGAAAGACTTGGAATGGGGGGAGTGGGGATTTGATCATTCTTCCTTACTCGCCCTAGGTGGGTGGAAATGGATTAGCCACAATCCTTGCATGGCTCTCTTTCATGTATTTATTTATCTGATTATTTCCATAACGGCCTTAAAATCCCACTTGGGGACTGTTGTAACTTTTGGAAATGATGAAATCAGAGACCTTGAGAGGAGAATCACTGTCCAATAGGGGCAATGAGAGGACTATCCAGAACTAAGATAGTCTGGCAGAATTTGGCAAATAAAAATACAGGATGCCCTGTTACACAATGAACAGTGAATTGATAGGGGAGGGTTGGGGGTATAAATATGTTCCCATGCAGTATTTGATACATACTTACATTAGGAAATAATGGAATTCTGAAATTTTTTTATTTAAAATTTTTATTTAAAAATCTCAGTTTATCTAAAATTGAAATACAAGTAGGTGTCCTATATTTATTTGGCAACCCTACAACAGGGCTTCAGAAAGTCTAAGACAACACATTATCTACCTCTCACCATTTTCCACTGTTTTAATATGTAAAGCATAAAAGAACTGCCTTCCATTATATTCACCAAACTAATTATATCAAACACCGCATAATTCAAGAATATCCAAAGCGCAAAACAGAAGTAGAAAATTAGACAAAGTTAAACCTTTTCCATTCCCTAACATGTGTTCCTATAGAACTAAAAATAAGATTCTTACCACAGTTCAAAATTAACGTTGAAAAAAAAAATAGCTTACCATTCTCTTAAAAATACCTGTAAGATTTTGCTTTGAGAATCGAAAGCTGCTCAAATTTAAGGTGAGAGATTCTTAAAACTGCTTACTAAATTTGAAACACACACACACATATACAAAACAAATAATTCTACTGTCTATAAAACAAAAATGAATCAAGAGAGATTTAATTTCACTATCCTTAAAGTCAGATCAAATCACTAGTTCTAAGACTCGTACCCCCAGTCACCTTAGGGACACAATAGAGAATAACAAGTACAGATACTCTTGATATTATGTCAGAAGAGCTAACACCCCAGTGCCCAGACTGAACTCTCTTCCATTTATAGGAAGAAGAGAGAGGGTAAAAAAAGAAAAAAAAAATCTAAGAAAAGAAAAACAGTATTTCTGCATGAGGTAAAAATGTTATGGAAATGGAAATCCCCCATCTTTTATCCAAAACATGCAAACACTAAGAGACTCTTATTACGAATAAGATCTAATCTCCAAGCCAAGTACCCCTACACCTTGCCTGATTTACTACCTAAAACAAGGCTAAGAAGGGACAAATGGCCCAGTCTAGATCTCCAAATGTCAGAATGACAGATGTTATTTCTCTATTTCAAAGGGCAAATCATTGATGCAGAGAATAACAAAATCTCAAAAGCATTCTGGCATGGTATCCTGAAAGAAAAATAAAATGAAATAGTAAATCCTGTCTTGAAGACAGAGCCTGTATCACGCCACCAAGCCGACATACCAAGTGAAGTCAGTGGGACATTCAAACAGAAAACAGAGTATTTTCTCACAAAGCAGCTACAACTGAAACATGGAGTCCACACCCTGTGGGTGAAATGGTAAGTTAGAGGGGAACAGTTTTAGCCAAGACCTGGAATTTTCTAGAATACGGCCATTATTTTCCAAAATGAAGATACTGCTTCCTAGTCATGTGATACTAACCTATGGCAAACTATTTAATCTCCCTTTACTTCAGTTGCTTACTCTAGAAATGAGGATGACAATAATGTTACTTATTTCATAATCAGGTCGTTCTAAGGATTAAATGAATAAATATTTGTAAGGTATTTAGTATCTGGCACATAGAGCACACTCGAAAGTGTTTGCCATTTCCAAAGGTCTTGGACATAGGAATCCCAAGGAGCCTGGTTATTCACAGTAAAGAGAAATATTTTTACTTCTACTTTTATTTTGGTGTCTTATCCAGGTTCCACACTCTTGCTTGACCCACTTTTTTCTTCTCTTTAGTTCTCAAAGGCACTGCAGGAACCAGGCAGGATGAGGGGGGAGAAAAAGATAAAATATAAATTCGAACATGCCAAGTTTCAGCGTCTGACTTTGGCAGAGTCACAGGACCGTAACCGAACTGTTTGGGCACTTTTCTAAATTACTTTAAGCAACATAAATAGTTCCATCTTCTTCTCTGTCAGTCATCTTTCCACTCCAGCATAATTACAAGGTTCTCTCCTAAGGATATCAGTTTTTAAAATAATTTATGCGACTGTGTACAGCTCGACTATGAGTTTAAATGAAAATTTTGATAAATGCAAGTAATTGATGTTAATTTACATATTCCCCAGCAATTACCTCTGACGTAAATAGCCCGAGGTTCTTTGCTGCATCTTAAATAATCAAGAGATGACAGTGTCCACAGAGAACTCATTAAAAGGTCACTTCAGGACAGAGGCAGAAATCTAGGTAGAGCCTAAGAAAAGAGTCAGCAAAGACCCAGGTGATCCAAAGAATTCCATTATGATAAGCAAATGTGCAAAAGGCCTGGGCAATTCATTTTCATAAAAATGAGGTAAGGAACTATTCTTTATTTGTAAGTACCAACAAATCCCTAATGTGCGTCAGGCGCTGTACAAAAGCACTGTAGACTCTGTGGGGAGAACGCAGAGACCTGGGCGTACTCCACTCGAGTCTGTAATAAGGGCGTTACATCTAGTCTGGAGAGGCGAGGAGAGTGTCTACATGAGGGAGGGCTGTGCCGAGCTGTGAAATGGGATTCTGCAAAAGCTGGAAGGAGCAATATTCAAAGGACTTGCAGTAAAGGGGACGGAGAGTAGCTGGAGAGGAAGGACCAAGTGGAAAGCTAAGCATAGACAAGGCTGAGCAGATAACAGGGATTGGAGCAGTCATGGCCCATCAAGTCAAAATAATGCCTTTTTTTTTTTCCCCAAGAGCACTGAGGAGTTTTTAATCAAGAGCCATAGGTAGGGATGGGCTAGGGTGACACTAAGCTTTTGGAAAGCTTGTTTTCGATACACTAAACAGGTTATTGCGGTCGCGTAAGTGAGAGATGATGAGAACTCAGGACAGAATGGATCATATTGAGAGAGTAGGTTACAAATGAGAGGAAAAATTGACAGCACTGGGTGATGGACTGGAGGTGGATTCATTTGATGATGTGTGTCTCAGGCTAAAAAACAGTGCCTGGTACGTAGGAGCACTTAATATTTGTGGAATAAATGTTGAAGGAGCATATACAAGGATAAGGGAAATGAGGTGTCAAGGATGATTCCTGAGATTCTAGATGGTTTATCTTAGATGAATGGCGATGCTGTTCAGAGACAGAACACTTGAGAAAGTGAGGCTTGGGGAATAGCTCATGAGTTTAGTGTGGGTCACACTGATTTTGAGATGTCTTTAACTCATGCAAGGGAGAGGTCAAGAAAGCAGAGAGACTGGATAACCTAGAGTCAGCAGGAGAGGTCTTACCTACAGATACAGCTTTCTAAGTCACTTATTTATAGGAAGTGATTAAAGCCTTAAGTATAAGTGCTTCTTCACTAGGAGAGACTAGACAGTGGCCACAGAAGAACGTCACGGAGAAGCGTGCAGAGCAAGTGCAAAGAACATGATAGAAGGTAGTGGCCAACCGTGCTGACTGCAATTCAAAAGTCATCCACAGTAAAACCCGAACATATTCTTTGGGTTGAGCAGCAGACCACTCCTTAGCAAGTTTAGAAAGGGATGGCTCAGCGGAGTGGTGCCCCACGGGTAACTGGGTGAGTGTTAAGTGAGGAAATGGAAGTATTATATAGAGCTAATGGGAGGGAGAAGCAGTATGGTGGCTAGACAGGAATGAGGGAGCATTCAGATGACCAGGACACAGAACAATGAAAAGCATTCGGCTGACAAGAAGGTTGGCTATAATTTGCAACGACGTGGATGGAACTGGAGGGTATTATGCTAAGCGAAATAAGTCAGAGAGAGACAAGTATCACATGATCTCTCTGATATGAAGAATTTGAGAGGCAAGGCAGGAGTTTGGGGGGTGGGGGAGAGAAATGAAACAGGAAGGGATGGGGAGGGAGACAAACCATAAGAAACTTCTAGACTCAAGAAACGAACTAAGGGTGGCCGGGGGGGTGGGGGGTGGGGGTAGGGATGGGGTGGCTGGGTTGTGGACATTGGGGAGGGTATGTGCTGTGGTAAGTGCTGTGAAATGTGTAAGCCTGACGTTTCACAGACATGTACCCTGGGGCAAATAATACATTATATGTTAATAAAAATTAAAAAAAAAAAAAAGGAAGGTTGGCTATATAGTAGAGAGATAATAAAATGTGAAAGTTTCCTGAGAAAAGTCAACTCTGCGTAATGGCAGTGTTAGAAATGCCCTCAGCAGGAGCTTTTTGCAGATTTATCAAAATTTAGGAAGCAGACAGAAAGACCAAAAAGCACCTACCGAGAAAATGGCCAGAAGCAACCTATCCTGAAGAACACTTGCATCAGATTATATATTTCCTGACATCTCAGGAGAAAAACATCCTTTGAAGTTCCCTAAAATTGTTCTATTAAGGTGGAAAAAATACCTTAAACTTATAGACCATTTCCATATGCTTTGTATATGGGTGGAGATGAAGAAAGGGTAAGAATCACTATTAAAAATCGCACCCATGGATAATAAATCCAACACTCCAAATATAGGGGAAAATCCATTGACCGGGGGTTGGGGGATACAGGGCCTCTGAATAAATTTATTTGATCTAGTGCCCTTTGCACCACACCATCCATCCTGTGTCCCATGTTTTAAAAATACAATTGTAATTGCTAAAGCAAGTGCTGTCCATATGACTGCTCTTTGTGGGAACAGGAGAAGATACTAGAATAGATATTCTGGTCAGAAGAAGACACCATTATCTCCCGCCATTTTTCTCTTGATAGATCGAATGCATGGATGAATGTATGGATGGATGAATGGATCAGTATATGAAGAGATGAATCCACAGACAGAGTTTCTGCCTTTGTACAAGAACTTGATGTCTTTATTTGCAATTAGCAAATGGCAAGGAACCTCGTACAAAAAGTAATTCAATCTTCCAAGGTGTCTAAATCCATGGGAGCCACCACTCCACTTTGCATAGGAAGTAAATGTGCTAGAGCCTTTCCCATTGAATCACTCCATGACACAGGACTCACGTGACCTACTCACACAAGGGTAAGCCCTCTGATTTCTTTGGTTCCTCCTCTTGCACCAATATGTTGATGGCAAAATTTGGGTTTAATTTTAGGGATGGGAGGAAAGTTCTCAAATGTCCCGCAGAAGCCTTCTGTTAGAGCCGGGCTTAGCAAAAAATTCTGCAATGGCAGATTAGACGTGTGGGCCCAAAAAGTATTTGCCTTTGTAACCGTCCATCATGTGTCCATCTTCACCAGAGCCTCTTAAAGAAAGTGGCTTTGCCCGGACAAGACTCGGGCATTGCCAGATCCCTTGGTCTTATACCAATGAGTTTCCACTGATCACATAAAAAAAACCAAGCATTTGCTAAGACTTTAAATTAGAGTTTTAAATATTTTAATGAGAAAAGGGAAGTGAAATATGCCCAAGTCCCAGAAATTGAGTGTCAGCAGAATGAGGAAACGACTCTAGAATTATTATCTCCTTCAACGAGTTAGTTCAAAGGAAAGAAGCTGTAAACTAAAAGTTCCTTGATCATGAAAAATGTAACTGCTATATAATATACCCCCAAAACTTACTGCTCTGTCTCCTGCCCTTTGAACTAATCACAAGAAAATCAAGGGCAGCAGGTCCAGGGTTGATTTTAAAGTCATTTCGCGGTAATTTAAAGTAATTGGGATTTTTTTTTTTTATGATGGTTGCTGGAAAGAAGAATATAGAGCTTTGCTATTCCTTGTGACAGTTCTTTGAATTACACCTCCAGAATAAGAACTATGAGACACGGCTGTTAATTTATAGCAATACACCCAGTTGCCCTCCTGGGCTGGCATTACAAATGAGTAAAGTAAAAAACAGGCTCTGGATCAAATGCGAAGGGCCTGTGAGTGCTCTTACCCAGCCTAGCCTCATTTCTACCCCAGCGCACATCTAAACATGGGTCTGACACAGCCCTCTGTGGCCAGCCTGCATCGTGGAGCCACATGGCAACTCACTTGCAACCCTGAGCGCTAAGTGAAATGCTTAAAACATGCAAGAATCGCAATTAGTCAAGGATCAGGACAGGGGGACAAAAGGATAATAATAATAAGTGTTCTTTTAGTAGTTAGGCAAAATCAAAGCATGATGACAAATGCTCTGACTGCCTATCTCTGAGAACCTTGCTGGGGGGTAAAGCTGGTTGGTTGCTGCCTCTTTAGCACAAATTGCATTTGATCTTGGGAAGGGCTCTTCAGAGCAAAAGAGTATAAAGATGTTTTCAGTCTATCCTCTTCCCTTTGGTGCCCCTGCTGTGTGGGCCCCACCATAATTAGACGCTGGCTTTTAGGGGGATGTCTTGAGTGTTCAATTAGGTCTCCTTTCTTCCTAGCAGTCCTGTTTCAATATGAATGAACACAAAGCCAATTATCTTTTAGAAGCACACATGTGAGTTGCACTGACAAGCTTCTTACGTGGTTGACAACTATCACCATGAGACACAGCCCTTCGTTTAGCTGAAGGGCAGAGAAAAACAAAAACAAAAACTAATGGCCTAAATTTCTGTTTGAAGCCCATGAAAATCACGATGCTTGCCCCCATCTCAACAGAGTGAGAGACCAAAGGCTTACTCTTCCAAGTGTGCACAGCAGGCCAGCTGAGGGACTCATTAGGCATGCAAAATGTTGGGCCCCACCCCAGCCCTATGGAGCCAAAATCTGGATGATTTGTATGCACCTTGAAGCTTGAGACACATGGATTGATCACCATCCAAATACCTGCAGTGGTAAACAATATTTAGGAAGAAATTCCCTGGTTAGGAAGGGAAAAATAAACAACAACAACAACAACAAAAAACAAATGGGGTCCTTATTTTATATTCCCATCAAAACATAAAGTGTAGGGTTCTAGCAATATTAAAAGGAATCCATCAGAATGCAACTGGTAGGATATCCATCAATGAGGTTCAGGAGGTCTTCCAATCTCCTCCCATTCTAAGAAAATGGCAGGGCTGTGTTTCCTTGTACCTACTAAATGTGGGCACAGCTGGGTGACTTGCTTTGGCTGGTGCAACGTGAGTGGGAAAAGACTCTGGCCACTTCCATGGGGAAGCAGTTAGAAACGGGTACACCATCCCCACACTCTCCCTTCCACTGCCAAAGTCCGTGGAACTACATGGTGATGTGGAGAGGCTCTAAGAGAAGCAAAGAAAAAAAGACAAAAACAGAAAAGGAGACAGGCTGCCTTTTTTTTTTTTTTTTTTTGGTCTCCTCACAAAAAATAGAGAATGTAGAAGTCTAGCAATACTCAAAGAAGTAAGTCTGATCCTATCTCCACCAACACACAGAGGACAGCTGCCCCAGAGACAGAGAGATAGAGAAAAGCAATCAGTGCCCACCAGCAAGGGAGGGCTGCAGAGCTAAGAGCTACAGTCCAGTCCCCCCTCAAAGGCATCCACGTCACTGTAATGGCCAACGTTGAGTGGGAAGTGCCCTGAGCCTTCTGTGTTGGCCCAGCCGCATAACGCAATGTTATTATCTCAAGCGACAGCCTGAAGAAGGGAGCAAATAGTCCTTTCTTGGTTTAGAGGAGAATGAAGCAGCTCTAATAGAATTCTGAACCTCCTCTTTCTTCCTAAAAATACCCAAATTACTGCTTTGTATTCACGGCAGGCTTTACCCATCTGTTTCTGAGGTGCTTCGAAGTGTCTATGGGTTTTGGATAAAGCAACCACGTCACTGGAGATCTTCTTTCCTAAAGCATATGCGTATGTCTGGATAACAAGAGTACAGCTACCCCGGCTTCAGGGGATTACTTTTTATCCCCCACACATGCACTTAGAGCAGAGACAGAAGAAGACTGGCAATTCATCCTTGCTTCTCAACGCACGAAATGGCACTGTTAGTGATACTCAAACGTCTGATGATGTCACTGGACTCTCTCTGGGCTCAGAGAACTTAATCTCATCTGGAGAAATCGTAGAGAATTCCAATCACAGGAAGACCACCCTAGGCACCCCTGCCAAAGTTCTACTGACATCATATGGGAACAATATTAAACCGTTGAATGAAACGCTGTGTCTAATTATTCATAGCTGGAAGACACCATACTCCACAATTAAGATACCTATGCAAGAAAAGACAAAGACCCATCAGATATCTGCTCCACTGGGCAATGCCAGTAGAGGGAGAAATGTTGATTTAAGAGAAATAGTGATCTAAGAAGATAAAGTAAAGAAAGCTTTTATTAAACTGAACTCTGCCATGAACTTGAGTAAGTTTGAACATAGATCCCGTCATCCTCACGTGTGATGAAATGTAATGGAAACTTTAAGACACCAAGATACGGTTATTTGATCCAAGTCTTGTGTTGAAGTTTTCCCTGATTAATACAACAGAAAAATACTAAACACAGATCAAGGAAATGTGTTTGAGGTGTGGTAATGATAATGCAGTTATACTATGAAAGACAAGACCTTGTCTTCTAAAGACAGGCTGAAACATTCTTAAATGAAATGATTGTGAAGTCTAACCTTTGTGATGTCTTTGTCTGTGTAGAGGTGGGGTGAAGGAAGGGTCTATACGGATAAAACCCAAGGGGACAGTCATGATCCCTGCTGAGGCTGTTGAAGGGTATCTCAAATTCCCAGCACCATGTGTTCTACCACTGCGAATATTTAAAAATTTCTATGATAAAGAGAAAAAAAAAGATTAAAAAACAAACAAGCCAAGGCCTATGAATTATTAATTGCTTAACATGCCAAGCCCTGGACTGATAAATCATAGTGGTCAGCAAGGGAAATGTATACACATGTGAGCCTGGTCTCCCCATTACTTTCCTTGCCTGCCTTGCACACAGGGTTGTCACTGATTAAATTTTAATCAGCTACACTAATTTACATTTGATGGTTGGACATTTCTGGGACATTTCAAAGGAATATCTATTGATGAAGAAAAAAAGGAGAATTTTTCTAATGAGCATTTAAAGCTTGTTCCTCCAAGCTGTGTTACCCCAACCACCCTTCTCCCGTGCTCCAACAAGAAGACTTGTTCCCAATTGGTCACGTCTTTTATTCATCTTTTTCTCTTTTTTTTTTTTTTTTTAAATTCTAGATGAGTCATCTTCTCCCTCTTTAAATTTAATTGGCATGTGTTACATGTCTAATTTTCTCAACTTGCTCATATTTATCCAAATTTCCTTGGGCTTCCAAAGTGAATTAGATATACTTCAAGTTCTGTCTTAATCACACATCTCTTTGAAAAATAAAATTTCATGGGTCCGTGGAAGATTTTTCTCTTTCTCTCTCACAGGAATTTAGAAAATAGCTAATGGTAGGGAGGATGATGATGTTCTTTAAAACATCATAAACCTGAAGTAACCAGAAGATTCCAAAATAATTTACAGACCAGAACTTGACCAGTCTTGATCTCAGAAATCCACATTAAGGGATATCTGTAAGATGATGTTCTGCCTTCATTTTTAAAATTTTTAAAATTTTTTTTAGAGATTTTGTTTATTTTAGAGAGACAGCACAAGCAGGGAAAGGAACAAAGGGAGAGGGAGACAGAACCTCAAGCAGATTCCATGCTGAGCACAGATCCCAATGCAGGGCTCGATCTCACAACCCCGAGAACACGACCTGAGTCAAAATCAAGAGTCAGACACTTAATTGACTGAGCCACCCAGATCCCCCTGCTTTCATTTTTTTAAAAATAAAGAATAGAAAGGAAAAATTATTTGGACATAGAAATCAATAATAATTGAGAAAAGAAAATTAGCGGTAGGAACTGTTCAAAAAGAACCAACCCAGCTGGTGTCTCCCTTCAGGTAAAATCCACAGCTAAACAGTATCTAAATAATGACTTTATACATAGACAGAGTCATCAAAAAATAATTTCTTCACTTTCCAGGGAAGTCTACATTTTTTAATTTCCTAAAACATTATCTGCATACAAGTATACATTAGTACAACCACTTTAGAAAACATCTCGCAATATCTTCTAAAGTTACAAATACAGAAATCTAAAATGCCAACCAATTCTACTCCTAAGTACATGCCCAACAGAAAGGAATACATTTATTCACCAAAACCCATGCCCTAGAAAGTTCAGAGTAGTACTTTCATAACAGCCCTAAGCTGGAAACCATCCAAATGGCCACAATCAGTCAAAGAAATAAATAAATGGTCGAACATTCAGAGCCCCAAGAGCAGAATCCTCTGAGTATAAATCATTCATCTCACTGTTATCAATCTCACTGTTTTCAGTAAACAATGCTGATAAGCTGGTACAAACCTCCCCAAATTCTGACCCACAATGACAAAGCAATATCCTTCATGTTTCATGCCTTTCCCAGTGAGTCAATACTGCTGAGGTACATTTTTGAATCCATTAAAACTTTCCAGACCTGCTGGAATTGACCCTGACAGGATACCAAGTTAGCCCATTTTAAGCCCATCCTTTATTGGTTCCTGAAATGAACACGAATACCACTGGAGATAATCTAAGTGTTAACATATTATTTCAAGAAAATTCTGGGTAACTCAAGAATCTGTAAACCATGAATAGCAATGTATTAAATCACTGAAAACCCTGCAGGGTTTAGCAATATCGGTTTCTTTATAACCGAGCAGAAAAGATCCTGAAGCAACAGGCATGGAGTTCCATGAGAAAGTACGGAAGTTCTGGACATGGTGGGGAAGCAACTGTCTACACTACGTGCTGGAGAGAGCGACCCTGACCCACAGTTACAGAAGTACTCCAGAGACTTGCAGGTGGAGTGTCTACTCTTGGCTTTCATTTAGCAACTCTGAGCTTGTCTACTTCTCTGTTCTTCATGCAGAATCAATCTTCACAATATCATCTAATCTCTTAAATATATGTGTATGCAATATATATATACATATATTCTTCATTATATACATATTATAGGCACACGTGTCATATGTCACTATCTAGAACTTTCACTATCCAAGCCACTCAAAACTATGCCCATCTTCTGATGGACTCATTTAACTGGTCCACAAGAAATTAGGAAGAATTTCTTATTTTCTGAACTACTTGTGTAAATATTGGAAAGACAAAAATATTTAGTTCCTTTTTTTTAAGATTCTATTTTTTTTAATTTATTTATTTTTTTAAAGATTTTATATTTATTTATTTGACAGAGAGAGAGAGATCACAAGTAGAAAGCGAGGCAGGCAGAGAGAGAGGGAGAAGCAGGCTTCTTGCTGAGCAGAGAGCCTGATGCGGGGCTCGATCCCAGGACCCTGAGATCATGACCTGAGCCGAAGGCAGAGGCTGAACCCACTGAGCCGCCCAGGCGCCCTTAAGATTCTATTTTTTAAAATCATTTCTACACCCAGCGTAGGGGCTTGAACCCACAACCCCGAGATCAAGAGTCGCATGCCCCACTGATTGAGTCAGCCAGGCACGTCTTGTTCTTTTTTCTTATTATCTTATGTTTTTCCTTACTATCTCCTGTTTTTCTTATTATCATAACACTTATTTCATCATTTTTTTTTGGTCAAAATGAACGTGACTTTAGATAACTTTAAAGTAATATATGTTAATCATTAAACACACATGAGATTATGAAGAGGTTTAAAAAGTAATTCATTCTAGCGTAAGAGGGCCAAATTCGTTCATTGTAATTTGTTTTCTCTCAAAACACCACTGAAACCAGAGTAAAGGGGATTTATTTTAAAGATGTCAACCCTTAAGAAAGGGCAGTAGGGAAGCACTACATGCTGCCCAGGACACGGATGTGTAGTAACTGATTGAGAAGACAGAAGGAAGCTAAATTCCCTGCCAACAGAGGAAAAGTTTGTGAAATAACCTTACTTAAAAATCACAGAATCCTTACAAACTTGGGAGTCTGGCAGTTCTTGTACCTCCAGAAATAGGGCAGAATTGGGAAAAGGGGCTAGTTATTAAATTACTGAAGAACTGTGGGAATACCGGGAAGCAGCACATTGGTCAGGTGCTGTGAGCCATATTGGTGGGCAACATCTCTCATTTCAGCAGCAATCTGTGGATTTTATCTCCGAGGCTCTCTGGCCAGAGGGATGTCATACACTGTGTGAGCCTAAGTACCTACCTTTAATTTTAAACTGTGCTTCTATACTCATTCCAAATTCTGAGAGCAAAAAAGTACGACTTCACTTCTAGCATTACAGCAATTAGACTTTTTCATCCTTCAAGACTAGAAGATTCTATCCTTAGAAGATGTATCCAACCTCAAAAGAAACACCTAGAGATGGCTTCATTGGAAGGTGCTCCTACCCTGCAAATAGCCCACCCAAGGTACCCTACAATAAAGCATAATAATATCAACAAGACACACAAATTGGGGAGGGTGGGGGGATATCTTCATCTTTGGCAAAAAGTCCAAGATAATCAGAAAATCTCTAACCTAAAACAATGAGTCCAACAAATTTAGATAAAGAGTGACTGTGAGGAAAAGACAATCTTAAATAATAACTTTCATGAGCCTTTTCAAAGAAATGAAAGAAGATACTGTAACACACACTGGACACATAAAAAAGAGAATTTAAGAGTACAAAAAAAGAGCTTACAAAAGTTAAAACACATGATGGCAGAAATGAAAACCCCAGTGCAAGCAATAATAGGTCAAGAAGAGGGAACCCTCCCAGAAAGTAGAACAAAAGAACAAGAGATGGAAAATAGCAAAGAAAAGAAAATAGCTCCTCAAATACAGCATCCAAATAATTTGATTTTCCAAAGAAAACAGAGAATGTGAAAAGGAAGAAATTACCAACAAAAGCATTCCACATGAACTGCCAGATTGAAATGGGTCACTGAGTGCCCAGTGCAGTGGATCAAAAACCACCTGTATCAAGACATAACTGTGTTCTTCAGATTAATGGTGACAAAGAGAAAATTCTATGTATTTCTGACAGAGTGAGCGAGACTGGGAAGGAACACATCATGTTGACAGTTGAAGGAATCAGATGGCTATCTGATCAGTAGCAAGCCTGAAAGCAAGAAGACAGAGGTGAAGAAATGCCTCCAAATTCTGAAGGATAATGATATCCAAAATAGAATTCGATAGCCAGCTAAATTATCCATCAGCGTGGAAGTAAGACAGAGACATTTTCAGGCCTGGAAGTTCTTTTTCATAGGCATAGCTCTCTCCCCCTTTCTCAAAAATCTGCTAAGGAATCTGTGCTAACAACAATAACAACAACAACAAAAGAATAAACAAAGGAAAGGACATTAGTATCAAGAAAGAGGGGATCCGATCCAGGAGAGAGGCAAGGAAGCAAAAGGAGTCCTCAAGACAGAAAAGAGAGATGGCAGGGTTGCAGCCACGCGCAGGGATATATGGCTACCAGCCTTGGCTGGAGTGGTGTCCCTCGAAAGATGACATTCACAAGTTCTAGGTCACAGTCCCATGTACTTGATGATAGAACATCTGGATACGGGTTGCACGGACTATCTGTAAGCCTTGTTTGTCTTGATGATTTACATGCTGATGAAGTTCCTGTTCTCTAAAGACACTGCATCCTGATGGAGACAGGTTCACACACTTCACCCCGCAGGACTGTTCCTTCTGTCCAGATAAACCTGAGACTTGAAAAGCCGACCAGGGTGCCCTTAAGGAAGAAAACATGAAATACTCTACTTCCTCTAAGTACATTTCTTTTCTGTATTAGCTGGGCCACATACCCTGCTTAGTGGCGTGAACCCCATTTTCCCAGGACTCAAAGAACCTTGTAGACTGACTTGTCTGAGAAACGACTCTTGGAAACTATAAAGATGCCTGAAGCTGATGAATCAGAGACTGTTCATGTTACCTTCCCCCAGGAGTCTTCATCTAAAGGTAATAGATTTGTACGCGCTACTCGGTTTTTCCAGACCAAGCAATATATTGTTTAGATAAAATACATAGAGAGCAAACCATCTGTTAAAGCAAGGAAATGAGTCAGGCAAAAGACAGAGAGGGGGTTACCTGGAAAAGAAGATGCAGGGTGAGAGCAGATACATTTGGAGAGGGACAGACCGGTGGCCTGCATGGGAGTCTTTTTGTAATTTTATACATATATAAAATGTATATATATATGTATATGGTGTATGTACACACAGATGTGTGTATTCTACTTTTACATCTAAATTTCACACACACAAACAAAATAGAAACAAGAAGTGACAATAATGTACAATAATATAATCCCACAGTTTCCATCCCTTTTATCATAACGGTGTTGCTATGGGGGTCTGGGTATGTTTTATGTGACACCTTCAATTGTTTTCACTTTATTTTCTTCACCAAACAACACACTGCAGACACCCTCCCAAGTCAAAATACATTCATTCCCTTTAAGGCATTATACGAACATTCCGTAATTTATTCAACTCTTCTCAGTAGGCCATCTTAAAATTCTTCTCATCCTGAAATGGAAACAAGCCTTTCTGTCCCTCTCCCTCTGCTCAGAAGGGCAGTAACAACAAAAAAGATAAGACCATAAAGCTTTAAGAACTCACCGGAAGGCAAGCATTCTGGAGATGAGCTCTGTTCCATTAACTGAGAGAGATGCCTGTTAGTATTACTTTTTAATCATACTTTTATGTCCACTCTTCAATATTCCACTGTTTCCAGGTTAACAGTATTGAGGTTACAGGATCCCAAGAATAAACACAATAATTAACCTTCTTGGGAGAATATAAAAATCTTTTATGGCTACCTGAATTTTTTTGATATGCCAACAGTAAGAAATACATGCATGAAAAAGCTTGAGACCCCCACTCTACGTGAGAGCCCCACGACCGGCCCCTCACAAGGTCAGGAGTCATGGCACTTTGGCCCCCATCTCCTTCCTCCATGAAACGTTCCCCCTTACTGAAGAGAAACCACTAACAGTGCGGACTGTTCCGCAGGGCCTCTCTGGAGGCTTCTTAGCATCAGAGTTAATAAGAAACCTGATGTCAGCTGACACGACTGCAGAAACAAAGGGACTGTATAATCATCTTGTTCTTACAAGTGCTGCAATCCTTTTCCCTCTCCTTTATATATCCATCTACCCAAATCACTAGGCAGTGGTGTACTTTTCGGCTAACAGATCCACAGGGCCCAATTCCTTTGACAGAGGCCATTTGAATTCATTCTGGAAATCTTTTATAGGCAACCCCCTTAAACCAACTCTGACTCCAGTGTCCTGGGAACCGAGTCTCTTCCCAGCCTACACAGAAGTGCCGACCACCGCGCCCTCCCATGCCTATAGGCTGGCTCTCCAGAAACCCAGATACCCCGAGCTGACCACCAGGGTCTGTTACAAAGCACAGCATTGACTAGAAGACATCAATCGGCACTTGTTGCCAAAGCAGCACAATGCCCTTCTTGAAGACTTGTTAAAGAGGGACTAAGAAAACACTTGAAGCCCAGAATCAAGTCCATAACCCCAGCTCGAACCTCTGCCCACGCCGGACCCTCTCTTGTTCCCACCACCTCCTCCTCCCCCACCTTTCCTGTACTTTACTAAAAGGGACTAAGGACTTACAAGAAGTGGAGAATCCAACAGACCTCAAAATCTTGCCACATGACAAGAGAATTAAGCTGGATGGAAGATTCCCGAACATCGGTCAGGATCACACAGGCAGGGATCATGGTACAGTTATACACACTTCTCCTCTTTATTAGAGCAAGCGGAAAGAAAGCATCAAAAGCTGATGTGGGTGAGGGCCAGGCTTTTCAAGGTTACTTCCGAAATCCCAACTCATTCCATGTTTGGAAACTCCACATAAATGAGCAGAAATTGCCACCAAGCCTCCCTACTCTGCAGTTTGGTGAATGAAAACTTACCCATTTGTAACCGAGAACATACAATGTTATAAATATAACTTTCTAAAATTAAATGCAGTTAATCTTTTTTTTTGCTGGATTATTTATTTATTCAGTCAGTTTAGCCAGCATATAGTACATCATTAGTTTTTGGGTTTTTTTTTTTTGTTTTTTTATTATGTTATGTTAGTCACCATACAGTCTATCATTAGTTTTTGATGCAATTAACCATTTTAAAGAGAGTCACCCATTTAAGAATAAAAATTGGAAATACAGGGGCATATGTGAGTCTTTATTCATTTGTCACGGTTTCCATCCTGTGCCTTTTTATTTTCTCCTACTACCATAATCGGATTGTGTTTTCCTAGTATTTTATCATGATTTCTATGAATAGATTATTAATTATTTCTATTGCTGCCTTAGATTTATTGAATGTCACCAAAGTAATATCCTCTGGTACCATGTGAAATATGAAGCTATTAACAAATAATCAAGGGAGAAAGGAGTTTAAATTTCTTTTCTGTAGAAGTTCCTCTATTTCAGGGTATTATTTCCAGTGATCAATAGAACACAGCTTTGCCATCATTCAATGCAAGTGAATACACCGTATTGTTCACTTGTGGTTGGCCATCCTCAGTTTTGTTTTCAAATTGGAAAATTTTAGTTTCCAATTATTTATTCAAGGAATATTGCCCAAACACATCTTCTATACTTAAAAACTGGAAAAAAAAAAAAGTAAGATATTTCTCAGAACCATTACTATCAGATCCATTTGAATTATGTTCCATCCCTCTCAAAGAAAGAAGCTTCCCTCCTCTACAACCACGAGATCTCTGAGAACAGGAATCCCATTTTGGTCATGACCAGCACCTGGGACAGTTCTTGGCACATGGCAAGCAACTAATAATTGTGTGACAGGTGAGAAACATTAAATAAGTAAATGAATTAACCTTCCACATATCACTGGAACAAACAACATAACCTTTATTATTCCAGCCAGAAATGAATAGGTTTCTGATAGGGTGTGGGTGTTCAAGTGGATGTAATATTTTTTGTATCTCCCCTGTATTGATTCACTCCTATGTTTATTTCTTTGTTATAAAATGGGAGTTTTCTCCAACCATACTTTAGCTGTTATTGTCTTCTATACAGCAGAGAATAATTTATATCCTTTGAAAAACAATGTCTACGTTTTCCCTTTGCCATGACTGAAAGAGTGAATCCAGAAAAGCTTGGTAACCTGTCTCCATATCACAGAGGAATTTCAGGAGAATGTTAGCACCTACTTTCCACAGGATCTCGGAGACCAGGAAGACTAGAGAACTCCCCCAAGCACATGCTGGAAGGGACCAGTTTCACTGGAATCTCAAAACCATTTTGGTTGCCAACCATGATATAAACGTCATCAGTCAGGTGAGCACTGAGACAGGGTAGTCAATGAAGGATATGGTGACATTAAACACAGAGTATATGGAAGGGGAAAGGAAATCCTGGCTCCTAGAACTTTGGAGGTTTGGGATTAAGGAAGTCTCCCCAGACATGGTGATCTTGAGCTAGGCCCAGAAACACAAAAGCAAAGTGAGAGTCAGGTGGGGGAGGACATTCAAAGGCTCAAGGTCAAGGGAAATCCTGGCACATCTAGACAAGGGGAGTTGTCAGCGGACAAACCTCCAGGTGAGAGGGGCACAAAAGTGATGGTGCCAGTGGCCAGGTCCACACGTGGAAAGCCATGCACAGGACACCAAAGATGAACCTGCAGGTGAAATGGATCAGCGAGGGAATCCAAGTCGGAGCATGTTAGGATCAATTTGCATCTGAGGATGAAAATTATGTGAATAATATAGTGGCAAGGGCCACACTGTGGGCAGAAAAACTAGTTCAGGAGGTTATTACAGGTACACAGACAATAAATTCTGAGGACCTTACCAAATGTCCACTGTTAATATACAGGGAATTCTAAAAAAATTTTTTTTGCCTTTTATTTGCAGCACATGCCTCTACGTCTAGTATCACTTGCTTTTGAAGGTTCACTTAGATATCTGACCAAGTATACCTACTGCACCATGGAACGTCCACTTTCTGGGATATCCAACCACTATGATGTTCACTTACCTACAACAGTCTCATTATCATTATCATTCATCCCAAACTTTATTTTAGGGCAGACACAATGCATAATTAGAGAGCACTGCACACGATTTGAGGTGAAAACAGGAAATGGTAAGTGTGTTTCGCTCTAACAGGAGCAGATATTACCGATTTTACAATTGCCCCAAATGACCCCTGGAGATAAAGTTCAATGTACACACTTTCGGGAAAAAATGAAAATAAATTTATTTTTGGTAATAACTGTTGAATCATTTACTTGATGCCTGAACAAGTCCAGACACTGAATTTAACCACAGGCTAGATAATAAGGTTATTAGCACAGCACTGCTGTGGGCATTGCTTGCTAATACAGGAAGATGTTCTACATCTACAAATAAAGTGATAAAAAGCCCAACAGTGAACATGACAAAACGCTCTTTTTATTCACTATATACATTTCTCAGGATGCAGAAAATAAAATACTATATCAAACAACCAGCAAGAATGATAACCACAAAGACTTTATCAAAACCTAGTTTGTCGACTGCTATAAGGCACCGAGAAAACCCTGGGTGAAAAGCTAAGATTGAAGACCGGTTTCTGAAATGTTTCTGTTATGCCTTTCATTTAGGCATGTTTTAAAAATTCTTTTTAGTATTTTGTAAGCAACTGCACTTTAAAAAAAGGGGGGGAAGGGGAGAGGGAGTTCTTTTTCATTCTGTCCAGATAAAGGAAGATCCCACACTGCCATTTGGTGAACTCTCAGTGAAAATGGAGGTTTATTCTCCAAGAGCATGTAGGTCAGCTGCATTTTCACTTAAAAAATAAAAAATATATAACTTTTTAATAGAGTTTCCAACAAGTTAATGGAGGTCAAACTGAACAACGGTCACTATGCCTAAAGCAGACATAATAACTACTATCCTGAAATACAAGGTCCTGGCTATTGTTTTTCTTTTTTCTTAGGTATATTCTAATGATCTTTGATATTATTCTGTTCATAAAATACAAAATAGAGAGAGGAGAGCAGTAGAGAACCACAAAGACAAAGAGCTAGAAAGCTGATGACACCTTCAAGTTATGCTGAGTTAAAAGTGACCAACACTTCTGATATCCTAAGTACAGAAGAGTACTTAGAGAGTAAGGTAACAATGTTCTCAGGTAATCAATGCTGGAAAGGGGAAGTAACTTATAACTTCCATAAATTCTACATGAAGTTGAAAAAGAGAGGATGAGACAGCACTTGGGTTGCTCAGTAGGTTAAACATCTGACCCTTGGCTTTCGTTCAGGTCATGATCTCAGTGTCGTGAGATCAAGCTCCGCATCTGTCTCCATGCTCAGGGTGGAGTCTGCTTGACATTCTCTCTCTTTCTCCCTCTGCTCCTACCACTCATGCTCTCTCTAAAAGAAATAAATAAATAATTTTAAAAATATCATAAAATATAAAGAGATAAAGAATAGAAAAGATATATGCACGCTTGTGCTTATCACAACTTTATAATAGTTAAGATATACAAACAAAACCAATGTCCATCTATAGACGAAGGGATAAAGAAGATACGCGGTATCTATCTATCTATCCATCTATCTATACATAGTGTGTATATGTGTGTGCATACACACACACACACACACACACACACAGAGTGAAATATTACTCAGACTTAAAAAAATGCAACCCAGGGGTGCCTGGGTGGCTCAGTCAGTTAAATGCCTGCCTCAGTTTCACGGTTAGGTCATGATCTCGGGGTGTCATGAGATCAAGATCCGCATCAGGCTCCACATTCAACTCATGGAGTCTCCTTGAGAATCTTTCCCCCTCTGATTCTCCCCCTGCTCTTGTTCTCTCTCTCTCTAAAATAAATAAATGAATGAAATCTTAAAAAAAAAAAAAATGTGGGGCGCCTGGGTGGCTCAGTGGGTTAAAGCATCTGCCTTGGGCTCAGATCATGATCTCAGGGTCCTGGGATCGAGCCCCACATGGGGCTCTCTGCTCAGCAGGGAGCCTGCTTCCCCCTCTCTCTCTGCCTGCCTCTCTGCCTACTTGTGATCTCTCTCTGTGTGTCAAATAAATAAATAAAATCTTTAAAAAAAAATGCAATCTTGCTATTTCCAACAACATGGATGGCTATAACAGATGAATAACAGGTTATTAGGCTAAGTGAAATAAATCAGAGAAAGACAAATCCTGTATGATTTCACTTATAGGAGGAATCTAAAAAACAAAAGTGAACAAACAAACAAAAAGTAGAAACAGAGACCCATAAATACAGAGAAAAAGCTGACGGTTGCCAGAGGGCAGGGGGTTGAGGGGATGAAGAAAATGGGTGAAGGGGAGTGAAAGGTATAGGCTTCCAGTTATGGAATAAGTACGTCACAGGAATAAAATGCACAGCATAGGGAATAGTCATTGATATGGTAACAGTGTTTCATGGTGACAGATGGTTGCTACACTTCATGGTGCGCACAGGGTAAGTATAGTCTTATTAAAACACCGTGTTGTACACCTCAAACTAATATAACACTGTGTCAACTGTGCTTCCATTAAAGGAGAGAGAAAGAAAATTGGAGGAGGTGGCAAGAAGACAAAAGGAAGGGAGACCAGAAAGAAAACAGCACATTATGTGATGAACAAAGGATGAAAAATAAATTAAAGGCAGAAAATCGAGTTTGAAGCATCACCGTCTTCCCTACAAAGCTCCACATGTTCGAAGTAGAAATGTCTGCTATTGGTTGTCTCTTCCAAGACATAGAGAGAAGCCACTAAATAAAACAAAAACCATTCTGACTTACCTGCATTCTTCTAAGGTTGTTAAAAATAAGGGGGGGAAATGTAAAATATTGTTTAGAAACAAAGTACAAGTCATTACAAATAAGGTGAAAAATACACTAAAATATGCTTCTGCACATAAATTACCATAACACGTGTTACAGGACAAAAACATGTCAAACTGAGGCAGTGTCAATTCATCCTTTCTCCGTTTAGTATTTTCAAGAATATATAATTAGGTATCTTAAAACGCAAAGAAAGCAGAACACCGGCAATTATGTCAAATACAGCATGACTTTTTTTTAAATCAATTATTCAAGAAGCCTTTTACCAATCAACATAAAATAATAAATAATAATTCAAAAATTACATTCAAGTGTTCTGAATTGGAATACATTCCAACAAGTTGGCAAGAGTCTGCTTTGCAATCTGCTCTTCATCTCTCTAAAATATAAATTGCTCCTGCATAAACAATATTTCAGTAACTGACAGAGTTGGCAGCGAGGCTGGAGACAGCAGGGATATTAGCAACCATGACTGATAGCAAAATTGGGGGCTGCAGAAAGAGGACAAAGTATACATTCAAATTTAAGGACTCGCTGTTGCATTTCACAGATCCCTTTCGAAAACGTGGGATGACATATTGAGGTTACCATTGATTAAAAAGAGGTATCTACAAGGGCGCCTTTCACTTCCTCTGAAGTCTTAAAAAAAAAAAAAAGAAAGAAAGAAAAGAAAAGAAAGATCTCTTGGAGATGCACCGTCCTACCTTTTCCTGCTGTGGGCACACAGAAGGTGCCTCCGGCTACATTCCTCCCAACTGGGTTTGCCCAACGGATGGCGTGGCTAATTAGAGAAGGCGGCTGAAGGCACAGCCCGACGGCCTGTCACACCAGTGTGAAGCCTCCTTGCTCCACTGCAGCAGAGCTAGAAAGCCACGCTGATAATAACCTAGACAGAAAACCCTGAGTTTCACTCTAAGTTTTCCTCTAAACTCTATTGACCAGGACGGCCTATGGAATATCATCTTTCAGTTAATTCCATAAGGAAGCCTAACCCAAAAATACCAAGGACAAACATATTACATTTCCTGAGCTGCTTTCTCAAAACTTTCTGCTCAAAATTTTTGTTCAGTACTTGCTCTTGAAAAAGAGACTTATTAAATGCAAGAGTGAAACAGTAAAATATCCCCGTCTCCCAAAGGAAAGCACTTCAAAAAGTTGGTAGAAATTTTAGTTCGCTACTGTTAGACTTAAAAGGAAATGTTCAGATTTAGTCTGTGTAGAGAGACTACTTGCTGTCCCTCACTCCTTCCTCGTACTAATTACCCCTGAGCTTAAACGGGAATATGGCACCTAGCCAGATGTCCACAGATTCTTTTGCAGTTAAGGGTACCCTTAGGACCCCAGTCTCTCTTCTGAGATGTAATGGAAAAGATGAGCACAACTTCCAGAAGCTTGCTTTCTCCTTTCCTTCATACTTCCCTCCTTTACATCCCCTTGAAAGAACAGCCAATTCAGACAGAGTGACCTTATCAACTGGTTTACCTACAAAACTCCCATTTGCTCCAATTGCTCAAAGGTCCTGTGGTCACCTTAATCTGAGAGCATGAGATGGAAACTGTATTAAGAGTGACTGAGTTACAGAGCTGAACTTTTGGCCTTTGTTAGAGCAACTGAAAGGGCAAACTATAAAAGCAACAGGAAAAATCAGAAATCCTTGTTAAACTTGAGAACAAGATGCAATTATTTCCTTCAAGGTACCTAAAAGCTGGACGTATAAACAAACAATTTTCATTTATTTACTTTTTTTACAGAAG
>CM053607.1:119276671-119296530 GCA_028646535.1 Procyon lotor | reverse complement strand
AAAAAAAAAAAAAAAAAAGCCAGTGGGTAAAGGTGGTCAAAAAAGAAAAGGCAGTAGTTATTGTCTGGTAAATCCAAGAAGGCTACACGGAAAAGGTAGCATTTAACCTGGGCCTTGTATAAATACATAGGAATAGTCTTCCAAAAGGCAGCAAAAAGATTCTAGGTAAAGAGATTAGCATGTACAAAGACAGAAAGGTGGCAATATGAAGGACATTGTTAGGAAATGAAATAGTACAGTATCAGGTGGGTAGGAGACAAGAAAAGGCCCAGAAAGAGTTGTCATTGGGATCCAGTTTTGAAGAGACCTGAATGCTATCAACTTTGAGAAGTTTGGTGTTTGGCAGGAAGTAGAGAATCACTGAAGTTTTCCCTGAACCTTCCCTGGGGGAGACAACAAATTCAAAAGATTCTATAGTGTTCATATCCATAGGACATATGCTTAGTGAGATGTGGTGAATGAGCGTAAAGAATTTATGATGCAAGGTGGAATATTTTCTAAATAACTAATACTTGTCTCCACCTACATATTCTGTTACTTCTTTGTCCTTTTTTATCCCCACCCCCTCTTAGCTATATTTTTCCCTGATTCTAAATTTCAAAAGCCCAGGGCATTGGACACATTCAAATCTTGGGGAGGCTACAGAAACAGATTTAAAAGAAATGAGGAAGAGAAAAAGTCAGCCTACAGTGTTCTTGCACCACATTTCTATCACACCAAGACTCCCCTAAGGCTGGGTCAAGAGAGAGTCAGAGGATTATTCATCAGACCCAGGATACTCATTGGCTCCTAAGAAATGGGTCCTGCCTTGTGACTGTCCTCAGAATTCACAGGAAGTTTTGTGGGAACTGGAAAGAGAGGGACCAGGGCTCCCTACCTTAAGCAAAAATATGCAGGAAATCCTCAGATGAAAACTAGCAGTGTGGCATTCCAGAACTAACCAGAACTTAGCCAACCAGAGGAGTTCATCAGATCTCAACATAATGAGAGTTGATGGTGCCTGTATGTCCAAGAGCAAACAGAAGTAGCAGAGAGAAGGGATGGCGTGGCCAAGGCCTTCCCAACAAGAATGTGGGGCGTTGTTCCGTAGCTCGTGTGTTCCAGTGACCAAGGACCAGACACCAGAGTAGGACTGCAGATGCCAACACTGCCAGATGGCACGGCAGGGCTGACAGACCCAGCCCACCACCAGCAACACCATGGCACCAAAGCCTCCCAGAATTTCCAACCCCTTCAGCACAACCCTCATCAGAACGATTTTCTGCTGCTCCAGAGAAAGAGCTGCTCAAAACAGAAATTAAAGTTCCATTGTAGGAAAAGTTTAAAAAGTTAAAAAGCACATCTGTGCTTTAGGAATGATAGGCAATATGAGATCACTAAAGACTGTCTTCAAAATCTCGAGCCCAGGAGACTTACAAAGATGCTACCACCAGCTGGGTAACACACGTAGACAAGGAGAAAATTACTAGCCTAGCACAGTTTTGTTTTTGTTTTTTAATTTAATTTTTTTTAAAGATTTTATTTATTTGACAGAGAGAAACACAGCGAGAGAGGGAACACAAGCAGAGGGAATGGTAGCAGGAGAAGCAGGCTTCCTGCCGAGCAGTGAGCCCGATGTGGGGCTCGATCCCAGGACCCTGGGATCATGACCTGAGCCGAAGGCAGACACTTAACAACTGAGCCACCCAGGCGCCCCTGTTTTTTAATTTTATTTTATCTTTTCAGTGTTCCAAGATTCATTGTTCATGCACCACACCCAGCCTAGCACAGTTTTTAAAAAAATTTTGCCTCATTTAATTAATGATGAGAATCACTGCCTTAAGCGCTTACTCTTCTTAATTTCTTTATTTCTTCAATGGAAAAGTATTGATTAGATTTTCTCACAGACACTTTCTCTGAGCCAACTTAAATGGGGGAAAAAGCGAATTAAATGCTTTAATAAATTAAAATCTCTGAATTGAATTGGAAGTTATAGTGAACCTTAAAATTAAGTTAAAATGAGAGCAAATGAAATGAAATAGAAAATAGGATTAAAAATTATCCTTGTAAACTAAATGTCTACTTTTAATTAAATGTCTTCTGTTGAGTTTAATTACCAGTATTGCAACAATGTGATTTCATAATCTCAACATAATATTTTAACAACACTAAGCATTAAAGCTTATGAACGAGCATGGACTCTGACCATCATTTACAGTTTCATCTTAAGATAAATACACTCCAGGCACCAAGCCAGCTCACCAAGTCATTTTGAGGAAAGTGAAGACGAAAGTGGAGGTGGGGTGAAGTGAGAGGAAAGAGGGGTTCAAGGAAGGGAGGGAAGGGAAGGGGAGTAAAAGAAAATGCAAAAATAGGAAGACCCTTGCCATCTGAGTGTGACTTACAGTGAGGACAAAGGACCTTTAAATTATGTCCTAATTCTCTTTTCGTTTTAACATATGCTGCCCCAGGCAGTGAGCACCTCCAATTTAGCATGCCCTTCACTCTCCTGGTGAAGAGAAAGAGAAGAGTAGGCAGAAAAGAAGACAGGAGAGAACCCCTCCCCCACTATGCCCTACCCCCCCAAACATCACACCTGTTGGATCCCTCTGGACCTGAGGGAGGGAGGTGAGGCAGAAACCGGAGACTTCTAACACATCCGCCAGCAGAGAGAGCAGCCCTGGGGGGAGTTTTTCTTGTGAATTTCCTCACTTTCATGAATCAAGGAACCACTCCACCCCTTCCCACTGAGGGAGCATTATCAGGGTGATGGTGCAATCTGTTTTCACAGGTGAAAATACAACATTTTAAATCCTGAGTTTATAAAAAGAGCCAAAAATAAAAGTAAAATCCATTGATATCAAGTGCTTTACATTCGCTGGCCCTCAAAAAAATTAATGTGCAATTAAAAGAACTGTTCTTTTTTTTCTTTTCCAGAGGGCTGAAAATTCGTATTAAGTATCTACTCTCACTAATTTTAATACCAAGTATTTACATCAGAATTAAAATCTGGTTTATAGTTATTTTGTTTCAAAATTGTACCCCTTTTCTCCCTTAATAGGCTTTGTAATTTACTTTACATAGTCAGCTTAGGAACATACTTTTAAATAAAGTGAAAGGTATTGCCAGAAGCAGGCAATAAGGTATTTACTCTGTTTTAATTAGGGCTATTTTGCACTGCATTCAAGTTCAATTCTACTAAAGTTCCCTATAAATAATACAAAGACAGATATTTTACTTGTGTTGTAGGAGTTCTTCATGCAACTGTGCCATGAACTCTTTGAGAGAAATGAACATTTTAAGATATGCTTTAAAATAGAAGATGGGTAAAAACACGGCAGCTGATTCATTTGTAAGAAAATATTCAATGTAAATGACTTTTCTCAGAAACTTAAAAAGGAATTCATTTTCAGGTTTTTTTTTCAGTCAGAAAATTTATGAGAGAAGAAGAAATATTTATGAGAGAACAACTTCACACAAAAATGTAACACATGAGATGCTAGAATATTAGGATTAGGCTGAACGTACAAAATAGCCAGTATTTGATTATTTTTGACCTTATCCAATGGAAAGTTCAAATGACTCACCTAATACCTTCTGAAACACAAAAGCCAAGAAGAAAAAATAAAAGGCCATTTAATTAAGAAAAAAGAATTCTATTTTTCAAATATCTCTAATAATCACACATACCTTGAGGGTTCTCTTTCCGAATTATCAAGGCAGGGCTAATGAATAAGAAAAGTAGTTTCATGTGAAATCTTCCCCTAGAACCATTCAGACCTTTAAGTTAAGCTCCTGGGGGGACGAAACTGAATATTTAAGATGCAAATTTAAAAAGAGAATTTCTGTATAATTATGTATTTTAGGGAATTCATTATTTTCCATAAAGGAAAAGATACCAAAATTTTTCCAAACCCTAATGTAGGATTTCCCAGAAGAATGTAACTCTGGCTTCTCAGGCTAAACTCGCAGGGGAGAAAGAAGTTCAATAGATGTTCTCTTGGTCCAAAGGAAAAAACTCCTAGGAAAGAAGAAAATGATTCTGGGGAGGAGGGAGAAATGCAAACCAAACCATTCTGACCCTCCTTGCCCAGAACGTTACAAGATCAGTCTCTTCTCACTCATCTTGAAAAGCAAGTACTGGAAGGGGAGAAGGATTCTGGAAAGGAGTAAAGATGATAATGTTATACAATCAATACGCCCTAAATTTTCCTGCTTCACCTATCTTCTCAATAACACCCACCATATTTGGAGAAACAGCGAGCGCCAGGGCTCTGTGGGGCCCCTTCTGCCAGGCTCTGTGGTACGGTTAGCCTAACAGAGGCGAGAAGACTTCCCCAAAGTCTTAGGCTTAATGGATTGTTGTGCTGATATCTTTCAGGGTTGTTTTTTAGTCTTGTGGTCAGTATTTACGAGGTCAGAGTGTTCTGCCCTCAGAACATTGAAATAATTAGCACAAAGAACTAAAACCTTAAGAAATGAATCTGTTTTGAATGAGCTAACGCTCCTTAGGGCTGGGAGATGTATCCCCTTTTCACGTTAGTGCTTGTTGATGGACCTCTTTTAAAAATGTGAACAGCAGCCAAGGGAATACAGTCAATAATATTATCCTAACATTGTATGGTGACAGATGGTGAGCATTTTGCAACGCATGTGATGTCCAGTTGCTATGTTACACACCTGAGACTGATATATTATGCCCACTATACTACAACTAAAAATAAATTAGTAGAACAAATAAAAAGATTTAAGGGACACACAAAAAAATTAAGTGTATTTTGGACTTTGTTGCCTAAATTGTCAAGCCATACTGTAGGGTGGTCCGGCAAGATGGTGGAGGAGTAGGGGACCCTATTTCAACAGCTTCCCTGAAGTGAGCTGGTTATCTGCCAGACCACTGTGAACACCCACGAAATTAGCCTGAGATGTAAGAAGATATACCAGAATCTATACCAACAGAATATCTCTGGCGGCTGGTTTCAAGGTTTTGAAGCAGGGAGTTGCAATTCTGCTGGCAGTTATTGGAAGATAAATGGAAGGGGGAGGGAGCACTGGCACCTGGAAGGTGAAATAATAGGAGCGCAAAAGCTTCCCATGCTGGGGACCAGGCACATACTCATAGACTGGCAGCAGCAGGGATAGGACTTTAGAGCAGCTCCCTCTCCCACCCCCCCGCACCGGGGCTGAAACCTGGAGCTGTGGGGGCACATGTGTGAACTGGGGGAGGCTGGCGATTTTAGAGTTCAAAGGGCAGAGAAGTGCCAGGACCTGGAAGCCAGGGCTGGGAGTGCTGCTGTGGGGCGCACAAAACAGGACGCTGCGGTTTTTAGCAGCACAGAAAAAAACAAAGTCAGTGTAATCTGGAGGGCTCTCTGGAGAATACACTGGGATCTCTCTGTTCTGAGACAGAGGTTTGGACACAGTCACTTCTGCTCTGACTCCTGGAAGGGACACAGAAACCCATTAGGGAAAGCTGCCAGAGAACAAAAACCCCCTAAACTGGTTTTCACCAAGCCCATCCCCACCCCCCACAAGGGACAGGGCAAATCTGCCCCAAGAGGGTTGCCTAAGTAACAGCTCAGCAGGCCCCTCCCCCCAGAACACAGGCTGAAAGAACAAGGGGCCAAGAACCCTAATCTCCCTATAAAACAGGTGCATCTTGCTTTGGTTGTGGTCAATGGTATGGACTCTACATTCCCTCAACCACCTCTCACCAGAATGACTAGGAGGAGGAACACCCAACAGAGGAAAAATTCAGAGACTGTGATCTCTGCCACAGAACTATTGGATATGGACATAAGCAAGATGTCAGAAATAAACTTCAGGGTAACAGTTATGCAGATAATAGCTAGGTTGGAGAAAACCATTAATGGCAACATAGATTCTCTAAGAGCAGAAGCGAGAGCTGATCTGATAAAACTTAAAAATGCTATCAATGAGATCCAATCTAATCTAGATCCTCTAAAAGCTAGGGTAAATGAGGCAGAAGATCGAATTAGTAATCTAGAAGACAAACTGATAGAAAAGAAGGATCAGGAGGAGGCCTGGAGCAAACAGCTTAAAATTCAAGAAAACATTTGGGGGGGAAAAAAAAAAAATCCATGAAAACAGAATTAGAGAAATAATGCCATGAAACATCCCAATATCAGAATTATTGGGATCCCTGAGCGAGTGGAGAGCAAGAGAGGACGAGAAGATATAGTTGAGCAAATCCTAGCTGAGACTTTTCCTAATCTGGGAAATGAAACAAGTGTTCATGTCCTAGAGGCAGAGAGGACATACCCCAAAATCAACGAGGGAAGAGTGATCCCTCAGCATGTAACAGTGAAACTCACAAATCTTGAAACCAGAGAAAATATCTTAAGGGAAGCTAAGGGGAACAGATTCCTTACTTACAGAGGGGGGAACATCAGAATAATGTCAGACCTGTCCATAGAAACCTAGCAAGTCAGAAAGGGCTGGCAAGACATATTCAGGGCACTAAATGAGAACATGCAGCCAAGAATACTTTATCCAGCAAGGCTGTTGTTTAGAATGGATGGAGAGAAAAAGAGCTTTCAAGATTGGCAAAGACTAAAAGAATACATGACCACCAAGCCAGCCCTGCAAGAAATATTAAAGGGGGTCCTATAAAAGAAGAAAGACCCCAAGTGTGATACAGAACAGAAATTTACAGAGACAATCTATAGAAACAAGGACCTCCAAGGCAACATGATGACAATAAAAACATATCTTTCAATAATCACTATCAACGTGAATGGCCTAAATGCTCCCATAAAATGGCACGGGGTTGCAGATTGGATAAAAAGATAGGACCCATCCATATGCTGTCTACAAGAGACTCGTTTTGAACCTAAAGATACATCCAGACTAAAAGTGAAGGGATGGAGAACCATCTTTCATGCCAACAGACCTCAAAAGAAAGCTGGGGTAGCAATTCTCATATCAGATAAATTAAATTTTTAAGCTAAAGACCGTAGTCAGAGATACAGAAGGACACTACATCATTCTTAAAGGGTCTATCCAACAAAAAGATCTAACAGTTATAAATATCTATGCCCCCAACATGGGAGCATCCAACTACATAAGCCAACTGTTAATTAAAATAAAGAGACATATTGATAAGAATACATTAATTGTAGAGGATCTTAACATGCCACTCTCAGCAACAGACAGATCATCTAAGCAGAAAATCAACAAAGAAACAAGAGTTTTGAATGACGCACTGGACGTCAGAACAGAACATTCCACCCTAAAACAACAGAATACTCATTCTTCTCGAGCACACATGGAACTTTCTCCAGAATAGACCACATACTGGTTCACAAACCAGCTCTCAACCGATATCAAAAGATTGAGATTATTCCCTGCATATTCTCAGACCACAATGCTTTGAAACTGGAACTCAACCACAAGAAAACGTTTGGAAGGAATTCAAACACTGGAAAGCTAAAGACCATCCTGCTCAAGAATCTTTGGATGAACCAGGAAATCAGAGAAGAACTTAAACAATTCATGGAAACCAATGAGAATGAAAACACATCCATCCAAAACCTATGGGATAGCAAAGGCAGTCCTAAGGGGGAAATACATAGCCATCCAAACCTTACTCAACAAAATAGAAAAATCCCAAATACATAAACTCTCTTTACACCTTAAAGAACTGGAGAATCAACAATAAATTAAGCCTATCCCATGTACAAGAAAGATCAATGAGTTAGAAACCAGAGATATAGTAAAGCACATCAACGAAACTAGAAGCTGGTTCTCTGAAAGAAGGAATAAGATCAATAAACCCCTGGCCAGACTAACCCAGAAGAAAAGAGGAAGCACCCAAATTAATAAAATTATGATTGAAAGGGGAGAGATCATGACTAACACCAAGGAAATAGAAACATACATCAGAAATTATTATCAACAGCTATATGCCAACAAGTTAAGCAACCTAGAAGAAATGGATGCATTCCTGGAAACCTATAAACTTCCAAGACTGAAACAGGAAGAAACTGACAACCTGTATGTACCAATAACTAGTAACGAGATTGAAGCAATAATCAAAAACCTCCCAAAAAACAAGAGTCCAGGACTTGATGGATTCCCTGGGAAATTCTACCAAACATGCAAAGAAAAAATAATACCTATCCTCCTGAAACTGTTTCAAAAAATAGGAAGAAGGAAAACTTCCAGACTCTTTCTATGGAGGCCAGCATCACCTTGATCCTGAAACCAGGCAAAGACTCCAACAAAAAGGAGAATTTCAGACCAGTATCCCTGATGAATACAGAAGCCAAGATTTTCAACAAGATCCTAGCTAATAGGATCCAACAATACATTAAAAAGATTATCCACCACAAACAGGTGGGATTTACCCCTGGGATGTAAGGGAGATTCAACATTCGCAAAACAATCATAGTGATAGAACAAATCAGTAAGAGAAGAGAGAAGAACCACATGGTCCTCTCAATTGATGCAGAAAAAGCTTTTGACAAAATACAGCATCCTTTCCTGATTAAAATTCTTCAGAGTATAGGGATAGAGAGAACATTTTTCAACATCATAAAATCCATCTGTGAAAAACTCACAGCAAATATCATTTTCAATGGGGAAAAGCTACGAGCATGTCCCTTAAGATCAGGAACATGAGAAGGATGCCCACTCTAGCCACTACTGTTGAACATAGTACTAGAAGTCCTAGAAACAGCAATCAGAAAACAAAAAGAAATAAAATGTACTGGAATTTGCAAATAAGAAGTCAAAATCTCTCTCTTCACAGATGACATGATACTTTATGTGGAAAACCCAAAAGACTCTACCCCAAAACTACTAGAACTCATACAGCAATTCAGTAATGTGGCAGGATACAAAATCAATGCAGAGAAATCCACTGCTTTCTTATACACTAACAATGAAACTGTAGAAAGAGAAATTAGAGAATTGATTCCATTTACAATAGCACCAAAAACCATAAGATACTTTGGAATAAACCTGACCAAAGAGGTAAAGGATCTATACTTGAGGAACTACAGAAAACTCATGAAAGAAATTGAAGACACAAAAAGATGGGAAAACATTCCACGCTCATGGATTGGAAGAATAAACATTGTTAGAATGTCTATGCTGCTCAGAGAAATCTATACTTTCAACCCCATCCTGATCAAAATACCATTTGCATTTTTCAAAGTGCTAGAACAATCTTAAAATTTGTATGGAACCAGAAAAGACTCCAAATCACCAAGGAAATGTTGAAAAAGAAAAACAAAGGTGGGGGCATCACGATGCCTGATTTCAAGCTTTATTACAAAGCTGTGATCACCAAGACAGCATGCTACTGGTACAAAAACAGACACACAAACCAACAGAACAGAGTAGAGAGCCCAGATAGGCACCCCCAACTCTATGGTCAAATAACCTTCAACAACACAGGAAAAAATACCCAGTGGAAAAAAGACAGTCTCTTCAATAAATGGTGCTGGGAAAACTGGCCAGTTATATGTAGAAGAATGAAACTTGAACATTCTCCTACACCTTAAACAAAGATAAACTAAATGGATGAAAGACCTCAATGTGAGACAGGAATCCATCAAAATCCTAGAGGAGAACATAGGCAGTAACCTCTTTGACATCAGCCACAGCAACTTCTTTCAGGACATGTCTCCAAAGACAAAGGAAACAAAAGCGAAAATGAACTTTTGGGACTTCATCAAGATAAAAAGCTTCTGCACAGCAAAGGAAACAGTCAACAAAATAAGGAAGCAACCCACAGAATGGGAGAGGATATTTGTAAATGACACTACAGACAAAGAGCTGATATCCAAGATCTATAAAGAACTTCTCAAACTCAAAACCCAAAAAACAAATCATCAAGTCAAAAAATGGGCAGAAGATATGAGCAGACACTTCTCCAAAGAAAACATACAAATGGTGAATAGACACATGAAAAGGTGTTCATCTTCATTAGCCATCAGGGAAACTCAAATCGAAACCACACTAATACCACCTAACACCAGTTAGAATGGCAAAAATTAACAAGACCAGAAACAACAAATGTTGGAGAGGACGTGGAGAAAGGGGAACCCTCTTCCACTGTTGGTGGGAGTTCAAGCTGGTATAGCCATTTTGGAAAACAGTGTGCAGATGCCTCAAAAAATTAAAAATAGAGCTACCCTAAGACCCAGCAATTGCACTATTGGGTATCTACCCCAAAGAAGCAGATGCAGTACAAAGAAGAGCCACATGTACCCCAATGTTCATAGTATCAATGGCCACAATTGCCAAACTATGGAAAGAGCCAAAATGCCCTTTAATAGATGAAGGGATAAAGAGGATATGGTCCATATATACAATGGAATATTACGCCTCCATCAGAAAGGACGAATATTCATCATTTGTATCAACATGGATGGAACTGGGGGAGATTATGCTGAGTGAAATAAGTCAGAGACAGTTAATTATCATATGGTTTCACTTATATGTGGAACATAAGGAATAGCATGGAGGACATTAGGATAAGGAAGGGAAAAATGAAGGGGGGGAACCAGAGGGGGAGACAAACCATGAGAGACTGTGGACTCTGAGAAACAAACTGAGGGTTTTAGAGGGGAGGGGAGTGGGGTGGGTTGGTCCAGTGATGGGTATTAAGGAAGGCACGTATTACATGGGGCACTGGGTGTTGTATACAAACAATGAATCGTGGAACACGCTATCAAAAACTAATGCCATACTGTACGGTATGGCATTAACATAACATTAAAAAAAAAAAAAAAGGACAAGAAATAGTAAGTGTCGGTGAGAAGGGCGGGAAAAAAAGGAGCACTTGTGCACCACTGGTGGGAATATACATTAGTGCAGCCACTGTGAGAAGCAGCATGAGGGTTCCTCAAAAATTTAAAAATATATTAAAATACATATTATAATATATAGTCTGTTGTACACCTGAAACTAATATAACACTGTATGTAAATTAAACTTGAATAAAAAAATTACAGAATGAAATACCATATGATCCAGTAATTCCACTACCGGGTATTTACCCAAAGAAAACAAACACACTAACTTGAAAAAATACACACACACCTATGTTTACTGCAGCATTATGTACAGCAGCCAACATATGGAACCATCAGAAGTGTCCATGAAAGATAAATAGATAGATGGACGAAGAAGATGTGAGATACACACACACACACACACACACACACACACGAGTATTACTCAGCCAATAAAAAGAACGGGATCTCGCCATTTGTTACAACATGGGTGGACTTAGAGGAATATGCTAAGAGAAGTAAGTCAGAAAGACAAATGCCACATGATTTCATTTATATGTGGAATCTAAAAAACATAAAAATAATCAAAGAAGAAACAGGCCAAAACACTTGACTCTGAAATACAGAAAACAAACTCCTGGTTGCCAGAGGGGAAGTGGATGGGGTAGTGGGTGGAATTTAGATGAAAAGAGATGAAGGGGTACAAACTTTCAGTTACAAAATAAATAAGTCACACAGATAAAAAGCACAGCGTAAGAAATACAGTAAATAATATTGTTATGTTTTATGGTAAGAGATGGTGACTATACTTATCTCCTTGATGAGTAGTGAGAAATATATGTAATCATTGAATTGATATGCTGTACATCTCTAATACAACATGGTATGTTAATTATACTTAATAAAAAATTAAAAAAAAAAAAAAAAGCCATACTGTAGATGCTGCCAAATGAAGAAAGCACAGTAGATGCTAGACAGGCTCAAATGGAATCAAGGATCAGACCACTATCTGATCCCAGGAATGTTACTTTGAACCATCTCAGGTCTTTCTCTCTCAACATCTATCTCTGTTGAGAAGCAAAACTGTGATAACATATCCAAAAGGCAAATCAGTGCCAGGAACCTAAGTTCTCAATAAAAATGAGTTACTTTTATTCCTTCCCCTGCTCTAACCCAGACACTGCGGGTGCCCACCCTCTCCCCACCCCACGGCAGCTGTGCAACAGTATAAGCCAACGGCTGCTAGAGTACTTGCAACAGAGGGTATCTCTACCTGCCCCCCAAGCGATCCCCGGAAATAGCAGTGCTTTATTCCCTAACCTCCACCACTACCCTACAGTTAATCCAGTTCATCAGATGTGCAAACGGGGAGTGCAGGTGGTGGAACCAAGAGCGAGAGGCAGAAGTGACCAGTGCAGATTCAAATACATCATAAAAGCCAAGCTTTATCCAGAAATAACAAGGAATTGTTACCTCCATCTACATGGCTCCAGCATTCGAGAGATCTCTACAGGGCTGGGCACGCCCATGTCTGCAACTCCAGCCCCTCTGCCCCTCCCCAGGCCCGCCAAGCTCCCTTACACAGGTCTTCGCTTCCATTTCTTGAGTCACCCCTGAACGAATGCTCTTCCCCTGCCTCTTTGTGGGGCTGGCTTCCTCCAACATGGGGCTCTGTTGCTGTTTTGTTTTGTTTTGCCTTTAGAAAGATGCATTTCAAACCAAACCATCATGCTTTATGGTGAAACCTTTGAAGCATTCTCATGAACATTCAGGGAAAACAAATCAAAGGCTCCTACCATCATCATTATTATTTCACTTTTTCTCAAAGTACCAGTGAACGCAAATGCCAAGAGAAATAAAACCTAAGCATCAGCAAGATATGGGCATGATTATAATGTGCACTCGGTATAATTATATAAGGAAATTAAGTACACTAGTTGGCCTACAGAACAACAGCATTCACATATACACGCAGCAACCGGGAGAAAATACAACAGGAGTTCTCAGCTATGATTACAGATTGAATAAACACAGCTCATTTCGCTTTCTCTTGAACCATAGCAAAGGGAAATTTTTTTAAGGGTATACACTCACAGAAATAGGAAACAAGAGAGAAAAGACCAATGAAAACTGTAATGCAGGTGGACAAATGAAGCCAGTGGGGAATCACTGAGAATTTCCCCGGTTCATACAATAGAATCCGCAAAGGCACAAGGGCAGAAAATACAGAGCAATCTAGTTCTTGTCAGATCTCCAGATATCAGGGTTTTTTTGCTTTTTAAAAAAATTTTTTTAAAGATCTGATTTTTTTTTTATTTGACAGAGAAAGAGCGAGAGAGCACAAGCAGGGGGAGGAGAAGAGGCAGAGGGAGAAGCAGGCTCCCCGCTGAGCAGGGAGCCCGACGTGGGGCTCAATCCTAGGACCCTGGGATCACGACCTGAGCCGAAGGCAGAGGCTTAACCAACTGAGCCACTGAGGTGCCCACCCCTCTGCGTGTCAGGGTTTTTTAAAACACTCTGACACATGACTTGTATACCGTGATGTTCACCTGACTAAAGGATACAATTCCATGTTTTTTTTGTATGCACACAGATGTGCAACTGTCATCATAATCTAATTTTAGAGCATGTTTATAATTGTGGGTCTCAGTTTAAATGGCACCTCCTTACAGCTGTCCTCCGTGATTATCCTGAATAGACACACACCCCTTACTTCCTGCCTGTCTTCAAGCAAATAATGATCTACAGTTATATTACTTAGTTATCAGCTTCCTTGTTTACACCAACCTTTCGCACGAGAACATCAGCTCTATAAAGAGGGAGTGTGTGTCTCTCTGTCTTCTTTGTAGTTTAGCTGGTAGCACAGCACAAGCCCGGCACACGGTCACTAAAAACAGCTGAATGAACGAAATGCAAAGACATAATTAGGGCAGAAGACCGAATTGTGCTCCCTGACATGATGGGGGCCCAGTCCTCAAGAGCAACACCTTGTGGCACTGAATTCGAACTGCAAGCAGGAAAGTGGACCAACCCTACGGGACTGAGTAGACCTTTTAGGTTCTTGGACATTTAGGGATAGAGGGGAGGGAAGGCTTCAAGAAGACAGCACCACTTGTAAGAATGGGCTGGTCTCATGCAATTTGTTTAAAAAAATAAATAAAACAATATAATCATATATGCAGCTCAGACTGGCAAATCATTCAGACTGCTTACCCTAACATCCCAAAATATACAAAGTAGCGGTGCCTGGGTGGCTCAGTCAGTTAAGCGTCTGCCTTCGGCTCAGGTCATGATCCCAGAGTCTTAGGATCGAGCCCCGCATCGGGCTGTCTGCTCGGCAGGAAGCCTGCTTCTCCCGCTACCATTCCCTCTGCTTATGTTCCCTCTCTCGCTGTGTTTCTCTCTGTCAAATAAATAAAATCTTTTAAAAAAAAAATCAATCAATAAATAAAAATAAAATATACAAAGTAAATGTATCCTTGAAGCATCCAGCCTGTTATGGTTATCCAGCCGGTATCCGCTATGTCAATTAGCGGCTAAGTCCAGGGTAGTGAGGAGTTCCAGAGCTAGAATTCATAGCCCCATTCTGACCCTTTCTAGCTGTGTGGCTCGGAGCAAGTTATTTCACTGCTTTGGGCTTTGATTTGTACATTTATAAAACCAACGTATTAACGCTTCTTATGGCACAAGAACTGTTGTATTAAGTGAAGTTAATCAGAATGGTGCCTGTCATATATTGAACGTCTAATACAAAATTTCCCAGTAGTTGAGAAGCCGCAGCAGGCATCGCAGCTGCGGGAGGGGCATAAATAGCTGCGGGTGGTGGTAAATGACAGAGGGGTCGCCCCGCATACCTGCTTCCTGGGGCAGGACCGGCAGATTTAGCTCCGAGTCAAGCAGTGTCAGACCCAAAGTACCAAATGAATATCGGACTGACGTGTGCTCCCAACGTTTCCAATCCTGCTGCAAGATGACGTGACACCATTGGTTTTTCCTCAAGAACTGGGTGGAATCAGCACATGTGGAGTCCCTGCTGTTAGCAAAGTGATGCGAAGTCATTCGTTCTCGACTCCGGCCCAGTGTGTCAGAAGGACGGTCGTGGTGCCGAGGGCATGAGTGTGTGTGTGCCGCAAGTGCAAGGAGAACCCGAGGACATTTTTCAGGAAGCAAAGTGGGAAGACAGGGAATAATCCTGGGCAAAGAAGCCATGCTACTCATAGGTCAAGAGAACCATTTCTTTAGAGGAGAGCCCCTCCCTGGTTTGCGATTTCAAACAAAATCTCCAGTGTCCCCTCTTCAAAGATGAATGAGAGATGCCCTCAGTTAGCTTTCTAGTGGACTTGAGAATTCATTTGTCCAGTGAGGTCCACCGGTCCTTGGTGTGTATTGTCTAGGGAAACGGCAAAGCAGAGTGAAAAAGGGGGTTTCATCTTGAGATCTGCATGAAAATCAACCGCAGAATCAGGACAAGCCTCCAGGTCCAAAGAGTAAGGAGCAAAACCAGTTACTAAAATGATCCAAGGGGGAGCGGGAGAAAGTTCTCTGCAAGAAGAGGTTTTCGGCATAAACAAGAATAAGTGAGCTGACTTCAAGTTGAAAGTGAATGTGTTATGTTTAAAAATAGCCTAAAGGATTATTTGCCAGCTATGAAATAAAACACCTACCTAGCGAACATTCCACAGAATGATAAGTGGATTAAAGTCAAACACTCAAGATAAGCAAGCACTGAGCAGAATTACACCACACAGACCTGAGGAAGACAAGTACTGAAGGCAACAGCAACTAGTTCTAAGAAGAAGCTGCCAGATCTTTCCACACAGTCCTTCCCAAAAAATAAAATGTCAGGCCTATGTAGGAGAGGAAACCTCTTCCAAATCACTCCTAGGCCTACTCAGGAGTGAGAATCCCATACGAAAATTATTTTTGGCCATTCAAACGTATACATTAAGGTCCATTACCCAACAGCAGAGTAATTCTTGAAGCAACGATCATGCTAAATTCATTTTAAAAGAATGACAAGTAAGGATATTCTCATTTGGGGCTGGCCTTCACTAATAAATCAAGTAATGAGCGAGTCTCTGGGACCTGCCTGACTTCTTTTTAGCTATAACCAATGCCTAATTGTTTATGGTAATTCCGTTTCCTCCATCTCAAGGCATTTCCACGGACCCGAACGTGTGCGTTTGCATCTTGGCGGCAATGAAAATATTATAGGAGTGGGAAAAGGAGAAGTGGTATTTGCCCTGGGAGATAAAACACACAACAAAAACTCCTAAGAGAGTTAACAGGCTGTGCTGGGGCTACAGGGGAACACATGTAAAAGGCAAAGGCCAGACGCCTTCATGCGGTAAGGCAACCAGAAGGACCAGGAGATTAGGCTGGGGGCCAACCTTCGGGCTGGCGTGGAGAACATGCAGCCATGCCTATGTGATTCATCTCCACTCACACTTCCAAAACGGAGCTGCCAAGTTCTCCGGGTGTGTAATAGGGTTTGAAATTTAGGCTGGAGGGTGGGGCATGGGGAAAGACAGAACAGTCAAGAACAAGGCTGTGGAAACCAACAGCCAGGGTTTAAATTCTGTCTCTACCATTTAGAGGCAGTGTGCCATTATGTCAGACTCAGCGTGCTAACCCCTGAAATGGACATAATGACAGAACCTCCATGATGGAGCTGTTCTCATCACTAAATGAAATAATTCCTCAGTGGAACACTGGGAATGTAGCAAAATGCTCAACTATGAGCTGTTGGTAAAGTCATCGCTATTATTCAACCCATGTTGACAAGGCACCTTCTGCGTGCCAGGCACGTTCTAGGGGCTAAGGATACAGCAGTGAACACATACATACACAGCAGAGTATCCAGCAAGTGTTAAGTGCTGTGGAATTAGGAAGAGTAGGTTCAAGTGATAGAGGGAGCCGGGGCTAGTGGTAGAAGAAATGGCAGATGAGATTAGAAAGAAGAAAAAGTGCTAAATCAGGTGAAGCCTCATGGGCTTGGGATAAGCACTTCGGGCAATACTCAATTTACAGAAAGACTGATAATCAAGAAATAATACAATCTGGGGCACCTGGGGGGCTCAGTGGGTTAAAGCCTCCGCCTTCGGCTCAGGTCATGATCTCAAGGTCCCGGGATCGAGCCCTGCGTTGGGCTCTCTGCTTAGTGGGGAGCCTGCTTCCCCCTCTCTCTCTGCCTGCCTCTCTGTCTACTTGTGATCTCTCTCTCTGTCAAATAAATAAATAAAAATCTTAAAAAAGAAAAAAAAAGAAAAGAAATAATATAATCTGATTAAGAATTTTAGAAAATCATTTTGGCTGCTGCTGTGTTGGGGGAAGAACCCATGAGGGGTAGAAGCAGGAAAACCAGATCAGGAGAGAGTCAAAACTACTCAGAAGAGTGGTAAGAGGGCATTAGGCTAGGGTCGACTAACAGAGAGCATGGTCAGAGTGACTGGATTCGGGCTATCTGCTGACGGCAGACCTGGCCAGTGTGGTTGGTGGACTGAATGTGAAGCGTAACAGCATGAGAGGAACAAACATGACTCCAGACAGATGAGGGCAACTGTCGTAAAAGGCGAGACTGACAGGGAAAGGAAAAGGACCGAGACAGGGGAGCCTGGGTGGCTCAGATGGCTAAGCACCTGCCTTCTGCTCAGGTAATAATCCCCGGGTCCTGGGATGGAGCCCTGTGTAGGGCTCCCGGCGCAGTGGGGAGTCTGCTTCTCCCTCTCTGCCTCTCTCCTCTGCCCGCACTCCTATGTTCATGCTCTGTCTCTCAAATGAATAAATAAAATCTTTTAAAAAATTAAAAAAGGATTGGAAATAGAAATCAAGACTTCTGTTTGAGGCAGCAATTTTGTGAAGCTTAGAGGATATCTGAGTGGAAATGGAAAACAGGCAGAGGTAGGTGTTTAGAGTTCAAGGGGGAGGTAAGGACCTGAGACAGGTATTGTGGAGTTGTCAGCATTTAGATGACGGATAAATCACGCACCTGAGATCACCTAAGGATGCAAGGGTAGCTGGAGGGAATGGAAGGCTGAACGCTGTCCTCTGGGCACTTGGACATTTAACACCAGGAAGAGAAAGGCTGTAGAGGCATTGCCACCGATGGGGTGGGGGGCATCCTTCCCAGACATGTGTTCTCACTGCAAACGTGTGAATCCCAGGGTGTGGGTCCAAAAGAAAAAAGGAACAAATGTATCACATGTATGCCAGAGGATGCACAAGATAAAGACTAAGATTGGTCATTGGTTTTGGCAAGGTAGAGCTCACTGGTGACCACACAAGAGCTGTTCAAGTAGAGACTTGGAGATGAAAGCCTAATTGCAGTAGGGGGTGGACGTTAGTAAGTAAAGACAATTCTTTCATGGAGTTCTGCTCTGTAGGGAAGCAGGAAAATGAGCAACTGGCTTTGGAGAGATAGGAAGACGGGTGATAACTTTTCAAATAATGGAGATATTACAGCATATTCTATGCATATGGAATTGACCCTATAAATGGAAACGGAGATGGGGGAGAGAGGGAAATGAGGCTGGGGGGAGGGGAATGGCAGAACCAAAGGGTACAACTAGATGGGTTTACTCCCTTCCAGGGGAGTACACATCTCTGCTTCTATAGGAAGGATAGCGGAGTATATGAATACCATGAGGGACAATTTGGCAGTTTTTATGATCGGTGGATTAAAAAGCTCTATTTTCTTTCCTATTTTATCACTGAAATAAGAAACTAAGCATCAAATGGACCTCAGGAATGTGAGGGGAGTGTAGGAGGGCTGAAGCAAAGGGAAGATGTGAAATAGGGTGAGAAAAGGGGAGAATTTTAATGAACAAGATATATATACATATATATAAAAAATAGGATGGCTGAGCAATATTGAGAGGCCATTTGAGATCTGCGATTTGTGGTTATAAATTTTAATTGAGACCAGTCAGCATTTGAGTGTCTTTTTCTCCAGCTGAGTTCAGGGGCTCAAGTTCAGGTGCAGAGCTAACCAAGAGGTAGATTTAGGCAGGGTCATGGTTTTGTATAATGCATTTCACCAAGGGAAGGAGGACAAGTGTGTTGAGGGTATGAGCAAGGGAGTGATTATACTTGCAACCCAAGTCAGGTAGGGAGGGCAGTGAGGTGATGGGGTCAATGGATGAGAGATCCTTTGAGGAGAGCAGAACTGCTGGGGTAGGTATTTCGGAAAAAGGGGAATCTTAAATTTGGAGATGGGAATCAGGGAGCAGGAGACCTAAAATTGTGATTATTTCTAACAACAATGTATGGATATTTTGCAACTGCCTCTGCAAGAGTCATTCCCCCCTTTAAAACAAAGGAAGTTTTATTATGGGAATTCATCTTGTTTGGGGTTAAATCATGTCCACAAGAGAAACTGAAGTCTTAACCCCCTCGTACCTGTGAATATCATTTTTTTTGGAAAGAGGTTCTTTACAGATATCATCAAATAAGATGAGGTCATTAGGGTAAGCCCTAATCCAAGAGAGTCAATATACTTATTAAAAGAAGGAAATCTGGACCCAAAGAGAATGACATGGACACAAAGTCAAAGAAATCGGAGGTACTTAGTTATAAACCGTGGAATACCAAGGAATACTTGCAGCACCAAAAGCTAGGAGAAAGGCATGCAACAAATTCTCCCTTAATGTTTGCAAGAGACCGCAGTCCTACTGACACCTTTAAGACTGTTAGCCTTCAAAACTGGTAGGGAAAAACTTTACATTATTTTAAGCCTCCCAATTGGTGGTATCTTTCTACAGCAGCCCAAGAAAACTAGTACACATACCCTCCTCACGTTTAGCCATGTTCTCCGGGTAGGACAGAACCCACCCCTAATTCAAGGAAATCAGCAAAATCTATCTATCTGGCCATAGGGCTGCTTGAGGGATAAACTTGTGACTCAAAAAGAGCCAAGATGGGGCGCCTGGGTGGCTCAGTCGTTAAGCGGCTGCCTTCGGCCCAGGTCAGATCCCAGGGTCCTGGGATCGAGCCCCGCATCGGGCTCTCTGCTCTGCAGGAAGCCTGCTTCTCCCGCTACCATTCCCTCTGCTTGTGTTCCCTCTCTCACTGTGTTTCTCTCCGTCAAATAAATAAAATCTTTAAAAAAAAAAAAAA
>CM053607.1:119263720-119276171 GCA_028646535.1 Procyon lotor | reverse complement strand
GGGCGCCTGGGTGGCTCAGTCGTTAAGCGGCTGCCTTCGGCCCAGGTCAGATCCCAGGGTCCTGGGATCGAGCCCCGCATCGGGCTCTCTGCTCTGCAGGAAGCCTGCTTCTCCCGCTACCATTCCCTCTGCTTGTGTTCCCTCTCTCACTGTGTTTCTCTCCGTCAAATAAATAAAATCTTTAAAAAAAAAAAAAAAAGAAAAAAGAGCCAAGAGGACTTGAGAAGATATTTATGGACTTCTGGGAAAGAAAACCTCCTTCTTTTTCCTGAGTTGCTGACAAAAACCTCCTTTTCCTATTGGAAGTGGAGAAGAATGCTCTAGCCCTGGGAAGGGCAGCCATCTTGAAATGGGGAGAACCTCTATTCCAGTGGTGTGAGGGTTAAGGAAACAAAGCAGAAATACTGAAAAAGAAACTTTTTTCTGCCCTGAATCAAACCAAACGTGATCTGGAAGTTTCTGTGACATGAAACAACACATTCTCTTTATTAATTCCGTAAGTTGACTTGGAGAGGAGCAACCAGTTAAACCTGAGCTGCTCTCACTGACCTCTTAAATGCACCTAACCTGTATTGATCAAGAGGGGCTTAACATTTCCCTTGACTTCCCTGAACTCCAGGCAGGTTTATTCCTGACCAAGGGCTCTGATCTTCCTTTACTTAAAGAATTTACTTGAGAAAATGCTCTATTATAAGTTCTTTCTCTGCTCCATGGGACGTAAATCCTTTTAAAAGCCTCTTGCCAGTTTTATAAGCCAGGAATGTCTAGAAGACCCAAGAGCCATAGGAGACAACAGCCTTATCTGCCAGTCTATGAAAAAGTAGGGGCTGAGCTGAATTAAGCATCAATTAGCAAACTCAGATGACCTAATCACATTGACGGGTCTTCCCCATGACATCTTCCTGTAATTTCCACTAGCTCCCCTCAGCACTTAAAACACAGTTCAAACTCTTGATCCTATTGCAATAGCCTTGAATAATGTCTTTCATGGTTGTTTAACGACCCCAGTGCATTTTTTTTTCGCTGATACCTCGAGTTAACCTCCACTTTATATTCTGCTTTAGAAAACCAGGCACTCCACAAAATAGTCAAAAATTTCACAATACAGTGTTTTGCCAGCGCTCGCTCAGATCTGACACTTTCCTGCATAGTACGCAGCCCCAGTTTGTCTCAACGAGATAAGCAGCTTCAGTCCTTCACCCAGAGAAGGGCCGAGTATCCCCAGAATGAATAATGCCAATGGTACCCAATGGACGCCCCTGCACCTTGTTTGGATTCTTTCCAGTCCATTTTATGCTTTCAATCTCCGTCCCCTGGCTTCCTCTCTAGCCTTTTCTCTTACTCTGAAGGTTCCTTTCTCCCACAGCCAGGTTTCCCTTCCAAGTCAGACCACCTGAGGTCTTTCCCTTGTTTATAGGAAGATAATCAGCTACATCCCCTCACGCAGAGTGGGCAGCGGCTTCAAACAGGAAATGTCTTTGAAATAGCTGGGCAAGGCAGCCAACTTAATTGTTCGGAAAACACGCCTGGAGGCCAAACACTTTGGTCTGTTTCATTCCTGAAGTATCTCTCTCGAGTGGACGGGAGGCTCTTGGCGGAAGTCTCAACTGAAAAACCTATTTTTATTTTTTGTTTTGGTTTGACAATGCCAGTGTTTAACCAAGTGAAAATTAGAAATCCGTCTTTCAATATAAATCTTGCTCCGGTGACACTGGTAAACCTACCGTTGAGCAAGAGGGTTGCAAAGAGATACTACCCTTCCTGCTTCTCCAAGTCACTTCTTCCCACCTGACAGAGTGCTCTGTATCTCTTGAGACTCCCCTTAATAATTCTAAGCCCCCACCTAGAGTTGTTGAGTTGTTGAACTTCCTTCAAAGAATCATCAAGAAAAAAGCCTAGAAGACAGGCTCTCCTCCTCAGATCTGAGGAGCCTCATGTTAGGACTGTGGATGGAATCGGATGCTTTTCTGTCCGTCTCTCCTTGGACAAATACCACAGCAGGTCAGCAGCAGAGGCTTCCGACGCCTCTCGGCTCCTTGTCCAAGTATCGCGAGAGCCCAGCCCCACTGCTAGCACCAATGAGGGAGCCATTCCTGGGTTTCATGAATGGCAGTGATACTATCAGACTGTTTGCGAATAAGGAGATTTGGCTGTACTATGGAGACTGTCCAGGAAGAAAGAGGCATTATTAGGACCATGAATATATCTCAGGGATCCACTGGAAAACTGAGCTGGGCCACATGACTCGCTTTAGCCAACAGACTATGAATGGAAATGCTGTATGGCCTACCAGAACAGAATCTTCCAGAACCACCGAGTGATTCTGTTAGTTCTCTCGCATGTTTCCTTCTACCAAGAGTATGGTGGGTCCCAGATAGGGACTGTTCTTTGGTCCTGGGGTTGTTTCTCTAGCCTCTGTGTTAGACACATAAACACCGTTTATGCCACATAAACACCATTGAAACCTGTAGAGATTTGGGATCATGTGTCCCTGCAAGAGAACCTAGAGAAATCGAGGGTGTCATATCAATTCAGACAAATGAATTCCTCTCCCTCAGGCCTAGGGTTTTAGGTTAACTGTCAGTATCATTACCAAATAATTCTCCCAAAGAAGACTACTGCAAATACTGGTATTTACAGTCTCTTTTCATGGCGCTCTAGTGCTCTATTGCTTAGTGCAAACAAATTACCTCAGTTTCTGTACTGTATAAAACTGTAATAATACAAACCTAGCTTACCGCCTAATTAAACCTATCAGTTATCGGCATTCTACTTCTCACAGGAATGGAGCCACAACATTATTCCTACCTTAGCTGTGGCTGGAGGATGTTGCAGAGGCAGGAGGGAGCGGAGAGTATGAAGAAAAGGCCAGAACAGCTCTGTTCGTACTCAGCAAAATGACTGTGCCCAAATCGCCTAACTTCTTACAACCTAGTTTCTCAGATAACAGGGCATAGATACCACTTAATATTGGAGAAGAGACCCTAAAGAGAGTTGAACAGAGAGAGGTAGATTTTTAGTATTATATTTCCAGTCCAATCCTAATGAACAAAACAGTAATTAGTTTGGAAATTGCCAGAGACTGAATATTTGTGTCCTCACAATATTTACATGTTGAAATCTATACCCTAATATGATGATATTTAGAGGCAGGACCTTTGGATTAGATCACGTGGGTGGAGCCCTCATGAATGGGAATAATGTCTTCATAAAAAACAAGAATAAATAGGGGCGCCTGGGTGGCTCAGTGGGTTACAGCCTCTGCCTTTGGCTCAGGTCATGATCTCAGGGTCCTGGGACCGCGTCAGGCTCTCTGCTCAGTGGGGGACCTGCTCTCCCCACCCCCCCTGCCTGCCTCTCTGCCTACTTATGATCTCTCCCCTCTCTGTCAAATAAATAAATAAACAAATAAATAAACAAATAAATAAATAAATAAAATAAGAATGATAAATAAAAAAATAAAAAACCAGGAATCTCCCTCACCCTTTCTGCCAAGTGAGGTCAGAGGGGAAAAAAAAAAAAGGCCAACTAAGGCACCAAGAAGCCACCTCTCACCAAACAGGGGATCTTCTGGCACCCTTATCTTGGACTTCTAGGCTCCAGAACAATGAGAAATAAATTTGTGTTGTTAACGTCACCCAATCTATAGCATTTCCGTTACAGCAGCCTGAATGGACTGAGACAGAAATACATCTTCAGTACTCATGAGGCAATGAGGTCTCATAGGAGACTATATATGACTTTCACTCATTTTACAAATATGTACTGATAAGGTTCCATGTGCCGGGCGTTCCTCTCTGTTTGACACATAGCTATTCACAAAAGAAACCAAAACCCCACTCTTGTGAAGCTCACATTTCCCCATGGCTCTATATATTTCTATGTCTCTTCCGTCATGAGGTCCTGAACACAGGCTCTCTCTATTAATCGGCACTGCCTCCTTTTTTTCAAGTACATATAGACTATCTTTTCTCATGTAATTCTGCAGCTCCCATACTGCCTAATTTTTCAACAGTATAATAACCGTAATTGGTATCAATACCCATTTACAATTACATTAGCGGCACTGATTTTACGGTCCCTAAATGGATACAATCAACAGAGGAAAAATGTTTACTAAACATTAGTTAGTCTGGAGACAGAGATGATACTTCACCATTCATATAATGACAGACTTTACTTACAGACAATTTGAAAGAAATGTCATTCTCTTTATTCAAATGGTACAATCGTGCAATTAAAACAAGACATTTGTCTTCCAGTGCGCTTTCTCTATCACTACTAATGCACTGGGTCATTAGCTCCAACACTGTGAACACGTTCTCACTACCCCATTCAATTTAATTAGTGTACCAGATACTATATAAGAGCACACTTTGTACTGCAGCTAATAGTAGGTAATGGTTCTTAAAAGGAGAGAGCAATTGCCTTACTCTGATGGCTAAAAAGAAGACATATATATACACATATATATATGCATATATGCATATATATATGTGTATGTATATATATACAAAGTGTATATATAAATATGCACATATATTTGAAGTCACTGAAAGATGTCACAACATAGCTCTCTTCTGAAGAGGAAAGGTCATCATCTCTCTAGAAATAAAGTGACTCTCATACTGGGACAAATCATCACCACACACAAAGAGCAAATATACCCACGCAAAGAGCAAATATGCCAAAGGGCACTTACCCTTTTTTGTTTGTTGAATCACCATAAGACAACATAGGATGCCATTAGCTGGCCTGGTGATCATTTCATACCTCTTGACAGAGTGTTCAAATCCAAATACTTAAGCAGTATAGTCTAACATTTTCTTACAATGTAGACGGATACTCTGTCAATTTACTCTCAAATAGGATGCTGAATCAATACTGAAATCATATCCTTAACAGAAGAGGGAAGATGTGTTTCTCACAGTGATGGTGTTAAATCTATACATTAAGGGATTTAAGCTAACTCCTCTGCTACGTTCCCTAATTCCTTACACCTATCTTCAATCTGTATCTATAGGCATTTATTATAGAAATCACCAGGATATATTAGCGACAGAGAACTTTCATATTCAGTTGACCTCAACCAAGTCCCAGCCATGTGTCAGACAGGGTGCTAGGTCCTGGCACAAAGACTCCACCTAGGCTTCAAACGGCTCAAGACTTTAGTAGGAGAGACAGAGAAGGGGGGATTGCGGAGAGCTGGGGACAAATTTCGCTATCCAAGAACTAGGCTTTGTGATTAACACAGGGCCTCATATTTGAATAATTTTCTGTGGCACCATGTGAATGCTAAATCAACGGGTAATGGATCAGATAAAAAACAGGTAAATTCCTCTTAAAAACAGTAGAAAGGCCCCTCGGTTAAAAACGCATGATTGATTTAAGGTATTGTGAAAGAATCAAAACCTTGAATAAATGTCTGGAATTAGATTGTTAACATGAAATTAAAGATACTATTAAATTAATGTCTCAAGCGTTTTGGGGAGAGATTGATTTGGAATGTACCACCATCTTCTGTCCTAGAACCCACTTTGAGGCAGCCCCATTTAATTTGGATTAAAGTATTAACATGTGTAAAGCCAGAATGCTTGGAGCAGGAGGAGGAAGGGCTGCTCTGCCCCAAGATAAGAGAGAGTAAAAAGCTAATCAATTGGTTATTGTCTTACACTTTTAAGAGACCAGGAGGTCTTAGATTTTGGGCATTGGTCTCCCCGTCCAAAATGCAACATGGTTGTCTGTTCTGAAAAAGAAGTCAAAAAGGTAGATGGGCCCTGGTAAGGACCGATTTTTATTTCTACCAAAAGGTGCAGTAAAGAACTTTCACATTCAATAAATCTCTACTAAGCACCAACCTACTGAATCAGAAATGGAGCCAATTCCATTTGGCCAGTTATGTGAGTGGTTACATGTGGAAATCCAAAACTGTTTAGAATACCTCCTAGCTTGGTCCTCTAACCAGCTGTCTGGCAAACCTGTCCGTGGATCAGCTCTGCCTACAGGGAGGAAAAATGAATTGGCCAGGCATTCACAAATATCTAATTTGCCTGATAGCTAAATTTCTCATTTTAAGTAAATAACTTAACATTCTAGCTTTCAGGTTAGTCTTATGAGTTTCTTGGGGTGCCATTCCAGCATCTCCACATCTATCTATTCTGAGACCCTGATGAGACAAATTTCCTGGTCTTACAAGGCCAACTCTAGCCCAAGATAAGTTTACCAATTATAGGCAATCTGGTGTGTCCCACTTTGAACGACGTGACCCCTCCCACTCTAACCGCACCTAACTGGACCACGAATTGGTGTCCAAACCAGAGCAGGCTATAGAGAGCACTGGCATAAGAAGTGAGTGATAAAATACAGAATCTGTTAGATTTTCCTTAGGAAAACTGACATGATTTCAAAAAGAGTCAAGAGACATCAGGATGGATAAGGGTGGAAAGATACAGAGAGAAACCGGTCAAAAGAAGCCAAGAGGCAATAAATTCAATATGGCAGCACAAGTCATTCGAATCTAGGAGTGGTGCAATCAAATGAGCATCCGACTCTTGGTTTCAGCTAAGGTCATGATCTCAGGGTTGTGGGATCACACCCCGCGTTGGGCTCCACGCTCAGCTTAGAGTCTACTTAAGACTCTCTTTCCCTCTCCCACTACCCCTCCCCTCTCTCTAAAATAAAAAACATATTTTAAAAAAAAATGAGAGTAGAATCTGTAAGGTAGAAAGAACTGAGAGGTGTCAGTCTGTAGTGACTGGTAGAGACAAAGCCGCAGGGGCATCCTAACTGGAAAGCAAGCCTGTGGCTGTTGTAGCCTGCTCAGTGACCTGGTTCTTCCCGGGGTTCACCTGTAGTTGTGAAAACAATTACTTCCTCCTTTACTTCTACAGCCATCCTTCCCAGAAATCCTTACTATAGGACATTGTTAACGGTGTTATATCCCTTGCAACATGGAAGAACTTAACATAATTTTTTTTTTAGGAACACTGAAATATAGACCTCCTGGATCAGACCTCCAGATTTTCACAGGGCTGCTTTTAAAAGATGATAAAATATCTCCTCATGTCTATGTGCTAATGTATTATCATGAGAAGCTCTCTTTTGAATGAAAACTTCAATATTTCCTCAACCAAACCAATAAACATATTTTTACAAACCTATGAGCAAATAAATCAAAAAGTTCGGAGCCATCATTCACAAACAGAAAATTATTACTTGTCATAAGTTCTGAAAACAAAGCAAAATAATCCAACTGAATCATTTTCTAGTCCATGAGATAGAGGATACACAATGGATTTTGTCACTGCTGATTTAATAGTTCACATTTTTTTCTAAGGTTCAGTAATTTGATCCAAGTATAATCATTTAGCTCAATTTATTCTTGTCCTTACAGAAAACTGTTCTATTCTCATTTTTGTTACTAACTGAATTTCTTGTCTCTGGCTGAAGAACACATTTTCCTTGAAACCTCTATTAAAAATCCAATCCATGCTTAGACCCCGTGCTGACCACTTGTCTCAACCTGAAATGTAGAGTCTCTCCAAAGTCTCTCTAGTACCATAGACTGTATATGAAATTTTTTTTTTAATTGGAGAAGCTCCCTGACAATGCTTTTTGTAACACAGAAAATTGGTGTAAAGAGAACATCACTGTGGACTAGAGTTTGACTGGAAAATGTCTTGGAGAATATGAGTGTTGGGTTGGGCTAGGCCTGCAAGATGGGATCAGAAAAGCAGAGGAGGGGGACTATCTCAGACCGTAGGACATGGAGTCAGGAGAAGATTTCATCCATGTGCAGGGTCAGGATGAAGGAAGCAGGGAAACAGAGCAGGCTAGGCAGTGGGATAAACTGGTGAGGGATCTAGAATACCAGGTACAAAGGAGCCCACAACAATTAGAGACATTACATAGGAAATCTCCTCATAAAAGTGGTATCGGGAAGAGAGATACTTCTAGCAGGAGGACCTGCTAGATCTTCATAGTAATCTAAGTGCAACAGGACAAGTTACCTGACAAACATTCCAGTTGGTCCAGTTGGAATATGGCAAAGGGCAAATTAAATGGACTGAATAAGTAAACGACTGGGAAATGATAAAGGGATGTGAACAGTATTAAAATGAGATGATGTGTTGGGGGTGAGGAAACTGGAGCTTCGAAATGATCAGAGAGCTAGCTTGGTGGGATTGGACAGTAAGAAAGGAGAACAGTGTGCCCTTTGTGCTGCCTACCTGGTGGGTGATGATCACATGAATTCAGAGCCATTATGACGTGCTCACTTGACGGCCACCTAAAAATACAGATGTTGTTGGGTGATCTAGTAAGTGCAAGCTCACACCTGTGCCTCCCAATCAGTTAGCAACCCCTAGCATAGGTCCAGAATGTGGAAGGAAATGCTCTTGCCAAGGTCATACCATAGCATGGTAATGAAAGTTTTTAGTAAGAAAATAGTGGACACGTGCATTGGACATGTCTGGGAACCTGGGACATGGGATGTGAGCCTCAGATACTAATACTGCAATTCTAAAGACACTCAAATCTTTGGTTCAAAACAAGGTATCCTGAACTCTCCTTATAGAAACTCCAATTAGCATTTACCGCTGTCTTTGGCAGTTGGTTTTTCTGAGGCAAACATCCCTTTCAATCCATCGTCCTCTCCCCAGACTGTCCCGTCTACTTGGATCTGCTTGGCTTCAGGCCCTGACACCCCCTTAGTCTTTGAAACTGGGATCTCTGTGCTCACTGTGTTTGATCTTGTTCCAGACACTGGATCCAGTACTATCATAAAAACAGAATTTAAAGAGCTCTAGGTCAATAATTCTATGGCTCGGTGTTTCATCTCAGCCATGTGGCCCTGACTATTTTGACCCCATACCCAGATGATACTTAAGGAAGAGGATACTGGCCTTCTACTGTGGGACCCAGATACCCAAGCCAGGTCACTTGGTCTGAGGTTTTGTCTTCTCCTTCCCTGGTGAAATTCTTAGAGCTCTAAGTCCTGCCCTAACCACAGAGCCTTACACCTGGGTCCCAAGCTATTTATGTGTTATTTGTGGTAAACTTGCACTGATGAGCTCAAAGACATATTCCATACAGATGTGTGGAACAGCACACTTTTTGAAGGTACTATTAAAACAGGATTGTGTTCTTCTTGCTTTCAAATTCACCTTTTATTTTTTTTTTTTCTTAAAGATTTTTTTTTCATTTATTTGACAGAGAGAAACACAGTGAGAGAGGGAACACAAGCAGAGGGAATGGTAGCGGGAGAAGCAGGCTTCCTGCAGAGCAGAGAGCCCGATGCGGGGCTCGATCCCAGGTCCCTGGGATCTGACCTGGGCCGAAGGCAGACGCTTAACGACTGAGCCACCCAGGTGCCCCCAAATTCACCTTTTAAATTAAACTCTATTTAATCTAATACCAAAACTCCTTGAGTCAGAAAACAGATACATATCGTATCATACGAATATATGAGTATATGTGAATATGAATATGTATTTATATATATATATATATAAACTAAAGTCGCATCATGATCGAAGGAATATATAAGTTAATAATTGTATTTCGGAAGAACTGAAAATATAAACATGAACCTCCAAGTATCTGAAAACTGGTTTCTTTTTTATAATTCACTGTTTCACACCCTAAAAGACTTCAATATGATAAGAGTAATCCTAAGAAATCTTCTTTTGATTAAGTAAATCAAAGCTGAATGTTTTTCCCATGAAAAAGATCATCCTACAAAATCTATTTGTGAGAATTTTGATGCCTTAGGTATTATAACCATTTTCCTCAAGGGAAGGTATTTTTTGATCCATAAAAACAATATTTAGCAAAGAAAACCTACCCATCAAAAATTAATGAATCTAGCTCACTGTTTTGTTTCAACTTCTATATTAAAGCCAGCATATAGACATTCGTTATCTGCATGGTTATATGGGTAATCTACCCTCAAGTAAGCAATAAGTCACAATTTGGGAAGGTTCTATCTTTTGGCTAGCTTTGATTTTATTTTGCTTCATTTTGATTGTTTTGTTTGTTTGGGGACAGGGGTTAGTTTTAATATTGCTCAGTTGGTTCTGGGCTTCCCCCTGCACCGCCAAGGAACCTAAAAGCAAGATCAGGGAACGCGGCCTTGCTGTCTTCTCTTCAGGATGATGCCCACTTGCCTGTAGCTCTTTCCATCTACCAGTCTTCAATGAGTGAGGAGCTGAGGAGTCCCTGACCCTTTCTCATCATGGCCCAACCAGCTGATCAGGGCACTGTCCTTCAGCACCACACGCCCAACCTCCCACTGAACCCATGGCCATTCTTCCACTGAGGCATCAGACAAGCGTCACAAAACAAATGGGAAAAAGAAGTTTGAGAACTATGGCTCTACTCCTAGCTCATTTTCTCAGGACAACTCAAGGAGGACCCAAGAGGTTAGAACTTAGGTCATGGGAGGCTGCCCCATGGGCGTGCTTTCTCCCTCACTAATCCCTTCATCTTCCCAGCCTACCTATAAGCAACTGTCTCCTGGCCAGTATTCTGCCTCTGTCCCCCCAGAAAATCCCACCCTCCATCATTTCAGCACTTCCAACCCCCCATTCCTAATTGTTTCTTGCAAATTCTTATGGCTTCAACTTCAGCCAGAAACTATGCAGGTTTTATTCTGCCTGAGGTTCCTGTTGGCTTCCAAAGGGTGGATGAGCTCTGGTACTACACATGTATACAGGGAGACGTATCTAGCCTGATTTGGGTTGACTCTCCACGAGTAAAGTGAAAGACTGAATACACGAATAGACAATGGCCAGACCACATATAAAAACAGAATTCTGACCCACCATCTGTAGCAACCACCAACCCATTATCTATAGTAACCAGCACGAGAAGACAGCCTGCTAAGCCAGACCAGTAAGAAGTTAGACCACTCTCTCTAGCAACCAACCTAGGAAGGCAAAAGTAACCCACGCAACTTTCAGCCCCAAACAGCCCGAACTGATGGGTTTTACAAATATGTGACCTTCTTCCAACTTAAGGCCAACCAGAGAAAGCCCAATACGTAGCTTCACAAATATGTACCACGAACTTCCTGGCTTCCAGTGAACCCACCTGTGCCTTCCCCACTCCAACGGCCTCCAAGCAGGGCAGATCTGAAGTCTTCCTTTTTTCCACGATAAAGCCTTCCCAGTCCTCTGCCTGCCTGTGACAAACAAAACAAAAGTGACGGTCACTTATCTCCTTGCAAGCTCTGAATAAATAGCTTCTGCTCGTGCTCATTCGGTTGGTCTTCATTTATTTCCAAGGAAGCCTGGTGCTGAGTTTCCCCATGACTACAGGCAAGCTCATCTCGTCGCAGTACAAATTAATTAATTATCAGTTAATTAATGGATTAATTACCCTAGGGAGGCTCAGTTTACTGGTCTCACATGAAGGAAACATGCTAAGATGATTTTAAAGCTGCTTCTTTTTTTTTTTTTTTTTTTATTTGGCACAGAGAGAGATTACAAGTAGGCAGAGAGGCAGGCGGGGGGGTGGGGGGAAGCAGGCTCCCCACTGAGCAGAGAGCCCGATGCGGGGCTCGATCCCAGGACCCTGAGATCATGACCTGAGCCGAAGGCAGAGGCTTTAACCCACTAAGCCACCAGGTGCCCCTTAAAGCTGCTTCTTGAGAACTTTGAGAAATAACCGACATCATTTTGCTAAAGGAACATCTGACTCCTACTTTTTCTCCTTTTATTACCAGGAGCCCACACGTTAGCTGAGAATGGTGCTGCCTGAGTCAACCAGAATGGATGGCACAATCTCCCAATAGATCATTTATGATCCCAATGAGGGGGGAGGGGGTCGTTTCATTCCCTCTCACTGCACTGCATTTATTTTTCCCCAATTTGAAAGCAAAAGGCTTTTCAAAAAGTCAAACAAACCAATGCAAGGAAGGAGACAGAAGATACCATCTTTGGAAAGAGTGGGAGGAGGAGACAGACCTGAAAGACAAATAAGCCTTTATCTAAAAAAGGCTCAGGCACCTGTAGATTGGTTAATCAGTTGCTTCCATATTATTACGGAACGCGGGAAGTGGGGACAAGATTCAACCATTTCAAGGGTTTCTTGAATTTGTTGAAGCAATTTGGCAACCCAGCAAAGAAGAGACCAAAAGATTTACAAGGGATTGCTTGGAACTTTTACAGATTTAAACAGAAAGTCGTAAATTTGTACTTTATTTAAATTATATGTACAGGTAGGAGCCACAGATTAAGTATAAATTCTACTACAACGGTGATATAGTGTCAGGAAAACTGGTTGGAAAAGCCTACAAATTAAGCATTTGCAGAAGAAATTAAGGAAAGTCCTAGAGACAAACTCCAAAACACACAAAAAGTATCCCAAAAGAGAAACTAAGGATTACAGGCTTTACCCAATAGCAACACCCCAGTCACCAAGAGAAGCAACAAGATTAGATTTACTTTGC
>CM053607.1:119249303-119263620 GCA_028646535.1 Procyon lotor | reverse complement strand
GTTTTTATTTATTTACTTGAGAGAGAGCAAAGAGGGAGAGGGAGAAGCTACTGAGCAGGGAGCCCGATGTGGGGCTCAACCCCAAGACCTGGGATCACAACCTGAGCCAAAGGCAGATGCTTAACCTACTGAGCCACCCAGGCACCCTCTCAGAGCCCCTTAGAGCAGCAAGTTAATAGTGAATACGCTTTTAAAGCTTCAAAAATTCCTTGAGAGACTTCAAGAAGTTCGCCCTCCCAGGGCAGCAGCGTGACCTCGTCATTCAGGTTCCCCAGGGACCCAGCACCAAGCCTTCCCAGAGCAGCAGAGGGCACTCTGTTTGCAGATAACTGGAGATAGTGCCCTTGGCCTGAGCACCATCCACCTCACTGTCAATGCTGAATGCCCATGGAAGGGATGTACAGGGTTGCCCAGATAGCAGAGGCCACAAAAAAGGATTAGTTTTAAACTCACACTACCTAGAGAAATATGTGAGTAAAATCCTAGCCATAAATGTGGAAAATTTCAAGTGGGACTAGAGTCCCCAAATAAAAGATAAAGATGAGACCCAAAACAACAGTATTTATTACCATTCACACAATCCCCATTTGTCTTCGAGGATAATATGTAGTTTGAGGAAATATTACTTACAGATAGTGTATAATTTTATTTTCAAGGATGTTATTTTGAAATCTTTTAAATGATGTGTTTTCGATTTCTCTCCCTCTATTCACCACCACCTTGAATCATAATTGCCATCATGAGCCCAGAGAAAGTTCCTTCCAGACTGAAATGAAAAGAAGACCTCAATGGCAGAAGGAAAGTAGAGGAGGAAGAAAAGGAAGAGGAGGCAAGGAGGGAGAGGCAGCCAGACATAAATGTCCTACTTCCAGCCCTAGGCACAAATTCTAGAAGACAGTGCTGATGGCGAAGTGCGGATAACACATGGTTGGCCTCCTCAGGATGGGGAGCCTGGAAAACCTGCAACCTTCTCGGAGTAGCCTCAACACTCCATCTGCCCTGCGCAGAAGTGAGGTAGCCCTGGCCAGCACAGTGGGCAAGGCAGATGAGTCTGAGCTTCTTCTGCTGGCTTTCCTCCACCCTCCTCATGGCTTCAGGGGCTCATGGAGTGCTGTGTGTCTGGTGGAGGACATGCAGAGGTGCAGAGGCCCCAAGAGAACTGTGGGACTGGCAGAGGCACGGAGTCCACACATGCTGCAGCATGGGGGAAATTTCTGCATCAAAAGAAAATGGCCAGGGTCACAGGCTCCAGCAATCCATGACAGCACACATGTCCATGAGTCCGGGTGGGGTCAGACGTGCCTCACTGCACTCCAGAGCAGTCAGAACAGAGAGGATCTGGAGGACACCTGGCAGACCAGGAGGCTCCCTGCCCCCACACCACTAGATGACATGAGGCCCTCTTCCATGCAGCAGGGTGCCATGTGAGGAAGGAGCCGAGGAGGGAGAGAAAGCCTAAGAACTGAGCATCTACCTGCAAGAGAATGCCAGACCAAAGGGATCTCTTAAGGAGTCAGAGAGCCATTTTGCAACGTCAGAATTCTCCTGTTCCACCACCCTCTACCACATCCTACACCTAAACCCAGTGAGATAAGCCTCCCACGAGGAAATTATACCACTCACAGGAAAGACAAAGTTCCATTTCATTTTCACATCCAATTGACCTCATACATTCCTATTCTAATATTCCCTCAAGGGGCGCCTGGGTGGCTCAGTCGGTTAAGCATCTGCCTCGTCTCAGGTTATGATCCCAGGGTCCTGGGATAGAGCCCTGCACTGGGCTCCCTGCTCAGCAGGCAGTCTGCTTCCCCCTCCCACCCTCCCTCTGGCTTGTGCTCTCTCTATTTCATCCTCTCTCTCTCTCTCACAAATAAGTAAATACAATCTTAAAAAAAAAAGATTCCCACAAAATATCACATATATACACATGCATATATTACATACATGCATAAATATACACATACATATATACATATATATCTTAAATATTATAGTCTATGGTGCGCGAGGGTGGTTCAGTCGGTTGGGCATCCGCCTTCACCTCAGGTCATGACCCCAGGGTCCTGGGATCAAGTCCCACTTCGGGCTCCCTGCTCAGTGGAAAGGTATGCTTCTCCGTCTCCCTCTGCCTGTCACTCCCCTGCTTGTGCTCTGTCTCCCCCTCTCTCTCTGTCAAATAAATACATAAAATCTTTTTTAAAATATTATAGTTTATGAGAGAAAATGCAAAGGACATGGGGGGAGAGTTCATAGGCCATATATGGATGAAGATTGATTTGGAAATTCCTCTTTTTCTTTTCTGGTTCTGAGGATGGCCAGGGGACATGGCAGGAAGTTGAGGGTGAGAATATGAGAACATACAGAATCCTGGGGAGAGAGCCACACTAAGGTGGGTGAACACAGTCCGGAGTGTCAAAGAGAGGATTAAGGGTCTGAGTGAAGAATACATTGGTACATTGGGAGCCACTGGCGTTAATTATAACAAATCTATAAGTGATGGAGATAATGGCATTTTCAAAAATGTGCTTCCAACGTTGTGATGAGTCTATCTACGCCTATGCCTTCAAAAGACAGCAAGAAAAATGATGAGGCATATTTTTTTCCATACACTGCATACTAAGCTTTAAAATTCAGCATTATTTCCGAATCATATTTTATTGACTCCTGTGGAGCTTGAGGTGTATGAGCTGTATAAAAACATGGAATCATGACAGAAAGATCATTCTGATTCTAACTTATTACAGATGCTGTATGGAGTTATTTACAATAAAGAAGGTGCTTCTTTCCAGTAAGAGCCTAGAGGTTTCATAATGCCGTTTTCGCAGCACCTGCACTGGCTCAGATGTAGGACAAAGCAGAATTACAAAGAGTTTGACTGCAGAAGGCCACCAGAGAGGTCTGAAAAAGCTCTCCAAAATAGTCCCCCAAAATACTATGCCTAAACCCCAAATGTCACACTTTTGTCTTGTATTTTCCTTAAATACTGATGTTCTTGAACTTCTAGTTTAAATCAGCACTGGGTCCATTCCTTGCTGAGTGGCAATTCTGAGCTTCTGACATAAAGGGGTGAGCAGGCCCTTAGCATGGCATTTGCATGAAGGGCTCCCAAAGGGAGAGGGAGCCAGGCAAACACCCCTGGACCAGAGACAAACTATAATCATGGGAGAGGTTTTAAGGATTCTGAGTATAATCCTGGGCCACGTGACTTTCCCCCTCACTCCAAGAAGGAGGGAACTGGAAATAAAAGCTAGATATATCTTGCGAAAAGCCCTCAAACCAGAATTCATTAGAAACCATCTAACGATAGTAAGAGGTACACAGAAAGGAGTATAGCATTCTCCATGACACAGGGCCTGGAATCACCGAAATTCTGGAGAAGACAGAGCAGCCTTGGACCCTCGAGGACTCTAATGCACCAGCAGATGGTCCAAGGCTGCTACATCTTCTCCAGAATTTCAGTGGAGAAGGCATCGACACCATGTGACTTATTTATGAACCCAACTGAAACATCTGGAGGACTTTCAGATATAATTACTTGAGAGAGCGGAAAGGATTTGGCAGAAGATACAGTTCCTGTATTGGCAGACAGACACAAAAGGCACACAGCACTGGTCATTACTATTTCCTCGTATATAAGATTAGGTAAGAGTAGCTGGGGAAACCCAGATTATATAGACGTCTAGGCAGGTTTCCATAATCACCCTCAGAGTTGCAGGGATTCTTAATCTGGGTTCCAGGGCCTAAACAATCCAAAGCAATATTTAGGGAATAAATGCTTTCGGGTTTTAATAAATCCAAAAGTTTGCAAAATTCTCTGGATGTGCCTTGATGAATATTTTTTCAGGGGGAAATGTTTTCATCTCATTATCAAAGGAGTATATGACCCCTCAGAAGTTAAGAACCTAAAATCCTTCTTGCTGCACCTCAAATAGATGTCTCATTTCTCAGGACTCACAGTGATGGGAAAGGCCTCTTTTGGTCCACTCTGAGAGCTTTAGAGTTGCTTTCAAAAATCTCTGATCAAGAATATCCTTTATCTCCATAATCTCTGCCCCTGCAATGTCAAAAACTCCCGTCCAAGAGGTCGGTGTCAAGCTTTCGCACTTTCATCCCCCAGACTGGCAGCACGGAACTGTGTTCAGCTGACCCCAAAGAATTTCAATGGATCCCGGATGACAACAAATGCAAGTGGCAAAAATAGAGCCCATTTCACATTATTTATGAATGTTTCCTATGACTTTCTCCACCCCAGTGAGAACAGTGGAAACCACAGCTGAGTAAAGACTGTAAAATCAGGCTCTGTGTATTTAGCAACAAGGACCATCTGGATGGAGAGATAAGATACTGGATCTGCTCTAGTGGGCAATCTTTATGGGCAAGGAGATTTTTTTAGTGATTTATTAGTTTTGTGGTCACTGCAGCTTCAGGTGATAGCAGAGAAAATCCATTTTCTTGTTGGGATCTGTAGGTACTCTACGGGTGCCTTGGAACTAAAAAGAGAAGACTAAAAAGCACAAGGGAATGGTTAAACATCAGATGATTAACAGACTTTTTTTCCCCTCTTTTTAATGACCACATTCCAGCTCCTTTCGGCACTGTTAAGTTGAAGTATTATAATGACAAATCCAATTAAATACACAAGAGTTACCAGTATGTGACCTTAGTCCAGCACCACTGACCTTGTAGGTGTTTCAGTTGTGTTGAGATAATTGCCAAGGGAACAAATTATAAACATTGGCTGTTACTACTGTAAGCAAAATCCACTGCAAAAGCAGTGGGTTAGGGACTCCTGGTGGCTCAATTGGTTAAGCAGCTGCCTTCGGCTCAAGTCATGAACCCAGGGTCTTGGGATCGAGTCCCATATCGGGCTCCTTGCTCAGCAGGGAGCCTGCTTCACCCTCTCCCTCTGCCTGCTTGTGTGCTTGTGTTCTCTCTCTCTCTGACAAACAAATAAATAAAATCTTTAAAAAAAAAAAAAAAAAAGCAGTGGGTTAGTTCTGAGATAAACTGCCTAAGTGATCCACCAGATCCCCCAAGGTCTTTCTATTGTGTTCACTAGTCAAGATTCGAACATGAGCACTAAATCAAAAATCCTAGTTTGTAGAGACGTCTCAGAATTTTAAACAGCGTCTTAAAATGCATTTCACTCTGCACATTAAAACCTAAAGGAGAATCGATCACTTCAAAAATTATTACCCTGTGATCTATGGCACTGAGATGATTCAACAAATTTCGGTCACGCATAAGGACAAATTTATACCAAAAAGGGGATTTTTTTCAAAGGACATTTCTTCTGGTGAAACTCGTTTTTTTTTTTTCATGACAATTATTACTTATTCTGGAGACGCTTAACCATTAATGGTGGGATAATCTCAAGATACAGCTGAACATTTTTAGGAAGTTAAGCCAAAATTAATCAATCTATCTAATTTCTACTAAGGGGAGAAGAAAGGTCCTCTGAAGACCACATTTTCTTAAGAGACTTTAAGTTTAAGACAGCAGTATAATTGGAAAGAAATTTATTAAAGGGCTGGAAATTATCCTCAAATTAAAACATTTACAGCCTAAAGCTGTAATTAGGGCAAAGGTAAAGGCAAGAGATTCTCAAAGCAATCTTGGCTGCTTCTGACTGCTCCTTGGATGCCTTCTTTGCTAATTCATTATCTTGCTCCCATTGTTAATTATGGGGGCTCCCCAAGGTTTGATAATGATTCTTTTGCTTCTTTTCCTTTCCCTCTATTTTATTCATTAACTTACATGGTTTGAACAATTTACACAGAGATTGAGCTAACATTGATCAAGGCCCCCTGAATGCTTGGCACTGTGTCGGGCACTTAAAGGGTTAACTGCAGACCTTGGGTGGACTGCCTAATTCCCCTAATCATGTCTTTCCACTAGACAGTTTCAGATGACTGTCTTAGCTCTATCAGGAAGCTATGCTGAATATGGTACAGGAGAAGACACGTGGGAGTCGAGGGGAAGGGTTCTTGTCCCAGCACTATGATTAATTAGCTACGTGACCCTGAGCAAGTCACTAGATCTCTCTCGGTCTCAGTAAAATAAAGATGTTCAACTAGACCCAAAGTTGCACACTGGTACTCGTTTGGACAAATCCAGGTTTTAGACATACGTGCTTGGCTTGCACAATGATCTTTAAATGTGGAAGCTTTAGTAAAATTCTAGATTTCTATCTTCTCTGGAAAAGTAGAAGATAAAAGCCTAATTTCTGTGATGGCAATAATTGGCTGCAGACAAGATCTAGCTGCCCCTCCAGCTAGATCGTGAATTGTATCCCCTACAATTCCCAATGTTCCCTACTGTGTTACAAGTATTCCCCTTTACCAACTGGCTTTACATGGCCTGCTTCTCAACTAGATGGCCAAGGCAAACACTAAAATGCATTAGTTTTACTTCTATAATTCCAGCTCATGACTGATTTCAGGCTTTCTCCCCCTTAGTCTAGAACCATAAGCATAACATTTGAAATCTACCTCAAACTCTTCAGTTTTAAATAAATTCATCTCTTACTGTGGGCTATCCATTCCTTTATAACTTCTGTTTGACCATTTTGATCCTATCTTAGCCCCAAAGACTTTAAAATCTTGTTTTTACCCCCTTCTCTACTTCACTCACAATCAAATGTGATAAACTCCTTCTCAGAAAATGCAGGTCATTATATTCAAAGCAAGTATTCTTAATAAGGCTCTCCCTAACCAATTCGTATATTGAAAGTAAGAGCACCCATATTTCATCTAAGTCTGCAAAATTTCTAACAACTTAGCATATCTCCTAAAGAAGCAATCATGGACTTGAAGGATTTTCAAAGCAGAAACTACAAGTTGCTATCTAAGAGCCATTTTTCTCATCCTCCCTTGGTTATAAAACCCAGATTTCACTTGGGCAGTTTTTGGCGGGGGTGAGGGGTAGAAATCACTGAGACCACCTAAAAGACTACATTTCCCAGACACTCTTGCAGGTAGATACGATCATGTAACTAAGCTCTGCTCAATGGGATAAGCAAAGTTTTGCATGTGAATTCTAGGTAAATAGTCTAAGGGAAATCAACTCAGCTGGGGGAAAGCTTCTTTCCCCTCTTCTGCCCCTTTTCCATCTGCCTGACTACAAAACTGACACAGGTGGCCTCTCTTGTCCAGCTGACCTACCTTCCCAGTAATTCTTCTATTTTCTCTCTTTAAATCACGATGACGCTTTTTTTCATACCTATTTATATCTTACCTCATCTATCAAGAGTTTCCAAACTAAGAGCATCAAGCCTTTGTCACCCCTCTTAACCCAGGAACCTCTTTGCCCCTCATACTGCAGGCTTTTTCCCTGCTATTTTCCTAGCACCCAGGCTAAAATGCTTTACATAATGGATCAGAATCACAAAGGAGGGGGAGGATCTTAGCAGAAGGGAAAGAGAAGGAGAGCTGGAAACGAACAAGGGGAGAAGGTCAAGGAATGGAGAGGACTTCAGCTGCTTCTCAATTTGCTGTGGAGGACTGGCGTTTTATTCTGTTTTGGCCCACAAGGCATCTGTATCCCCTCAGCCCACAATGAGCCATAAAAAAGAAGAGTTTGGGGAGAAATTTAAAATTAAAAGACTATAACTACAAGAGGTACTAGATCCCACAGGAGGAGAAGAACTTTTTGGTATTCCTAAAAAGCATAAGGTTGGCCTTGAGTTTGGAACACAGGTTAGATTTCCATATACTTCCCAGAACCAACCTCCATTCTCACACATTCCATGGTCTGTTAGGAGAAGATCTCTAGACCTGTATCTGTTCATTGTATGATTTAAGTCTTAAGAGTTTGCCGATCTCAATATGCATTTGTTTCAACCCCCCTCCTCTGGTCATCTTTAGCTTCTCAGAAAACCATGAGATGCAAGGTAGTGAGAACCATGAGGCTGCCTTGCCTCTAACAGCTTCTTTGCCTTCCCTGCTACTCTGATCCCATGATATAATAAAATCTATCTTCTCTTTCATCTTCTCTTCCCTTTATGGGCAGTTAACTCCGTTACCTGCCAGCCAGGTAAAATGTCACCAGGGTCACTATCAAAGAAAGTAAAATAATATAACAATGTCCACAACAAAAAACAAAAACTAATGAGCCAAGGATCTTCATATATTTATATACCCATGGGTCAATTCTGTGATATTCCTTGAAGCCTCCGCACTTTCAATTAGTGAATAGATGGTTTGAGTCATTAAGCTTTCCTAAAATACTCAAGTGGGAAAACACAGTTGCTGTACCTTAGAATTTCATCCAAACCATAAAAGAGTTATCAGGATTGAATATAAAATACCGGCACGTCCCAACAGAGGGTAAGCCTAGCACAGAGAGTAGGAGGGTAAATGGAGATGGTCAGCAATGTATGCCACAGCTGATAGCAAGAAGGCTCTTGGCAAGTAGCCACGCCCACTCCTGAAACTCTGTCACTTAAAATTTAAAAAAAAAAAGGAGGCTACAGAAAATCCAGTACAAACTTGTTCAAGCAAAGTAAAGAATAAAGTGACTCAGAATTGGCTTAAGAGACAGCTGCTTGAAAGGGCTCAGATGATGTCACCAGATATGTTCCATCTGTCACCTCTACTTATCTCTGCCCTGCTCATTAGCTTCACTTTTTTTTTTTTAACACAGACTCCCTCAGTGGCCCATAAATGGTTGTTGCAGCTTCCTTTGGCCCTTTGGCCCACCTTTGGCCACCTGACCCACAAGTCAGGACCTTAGCATAAGACTCAAGCAAAAACTAGAGCAAGCGTTGCCTGGGCGAGTCTGCCTAAGTGCTCTCCTTCTTGCTCTCAAAGAACCTGCTTGAGGCTCCTGCCTAGCTTGGAACCAATGACAAGAGCCCGTGGAGCATGAGTGACTTAAAACTGGGGCGTGTATTCCATTCCTGCAAGTGAGGGGGCACGGCTCCTGGAGAGACGTGGGCCGTGATGACCAAAGAAAGCAAAACGACTAAGGGGTAGCCATATATACACACGTGGACACGAGCATGTTGGACCCCGATACCAAAAGGGGTGTATGTCTGGACAGGAAACAAAGACAGGGGCACTCAGTAAAGCAGGGCTGATCGATGATTTGGTCACAACAGTTAACACGGCCGAATCCTAGTTATTACAACAGAGGCACAGATCAGTAGCAGTGTTAAGAACAAGAAAAGATCGGGAGAAAATTGTGGAACTGCCACGTGCTGGGGTCAATTTTGTCTCAGTTTCTGGTAAGGACAGGACATTTCCTGTCTCCCTATCTGTGGCAAGAGAAGCACCTCAGAGGCAGGGCCTGACGTTCTTCCGCTCAAAAACAGAGTGGGCCTGAGCTGGGTCCGGAGGAAGAAAGATTCGTTTCGTACGGTGTCCTTAAATCCTTGGTCTTTTCATTTCACTGGCAGTGATGAAGAGGGAAAGAGAGTGGCCAGCTGCTCAGTTTCAGTGACTGGTAGAATAGTTCTTCAGGAAAAAATAAATCGATGGTTACATCTCAAGTCTTGCAACTGTCAAAACTAAACCAACTTTGCCCAACCTGCAAGAGTGACCTAACAGATTTGGCCAAGTGGGCAGGAGAGTGCCTCCGATGCCTCCCTGTGGGTTCTGAACTGGTTTCTTATCTCAAGTCCTATCAAGAGATGCAATTCAGGAGCCTGAGAGAGGGGGGCCCTCCCTGAAAGGCCTCCTGTGTCAGCCGGAGGCCGCCTAATACATGATGACAGCCTGAAGCCTCTCCTGGAGAGCATCGTGACAGGTCTGGATACCTGAAATCATCAGCTGCCAGAGGCCAGGTTCCAAGCAGCCATTGCCAGCAGAGGTCAGCAAGTGCAGGCGCAGGGAAAGGGGGAGTTGTGATCCCGATTGCCACACAAAGCTCATATTTAGCATAAGCAAGTGCACGGCCACCGTGAGTGGAGCTTGAAAGAGAGCTGTCAGCGGGCCTCGTTTCCCAGGGCTCTTTCTGGCTGTTCCTTCTGTCTTGCTGGACGGGACTCCCATTCTCCCTGCGATGAGGCTGCTTTTTGTTCCTGCAGGGCCACCGATGAGTGTGCTTCACCCCACGGTTCTACGTGGAAGCTCTCACTTCTATTCTAACAGAACAGAACTGTTTTTAATTTAATGTCCTCAGTCTAACTAGATTTAGTTTCATATCCCTAGATTGGTTTGAAAAACACAGTGCTTTTATTCTAAATCTGAGTGTACATCAGAGCAAAACGCACTAGTATCTCTTATCCAGAAATTAATTTCCTGCCGAGCTTAAGGTTGGATTCAGTCTCCATAATTTCTTTGCAAACTCCAATTATTTAGTACATACACTGATTAAAACATTAAAGTATGTATTGACATTTAATTTGAATGTGTTTATTGTGTTTATGCCACTGAATAGGTGGCACATTCATTCAAGGCACAAACAGAAAATTAAATGATTTTTGCACCTGCAAAACAATTGGAGAAGTGCCAGGGACTTTCTTTACTCTCTATCTGAGGCTCTATGGACCATCATCGTCTTCACTTTCTTCTCTATTCAGAAATCTGGAATTGGCCTCTTCTGAGACAGGCTGATTGTCATGAGCCACTCAGGTCAGTGGTGAGACATCAGCATTAAAGCACCCTTGCTGACAGCTTCACCATGACCCCAGTCAACTATGTAGGTTCTTGGGAACCATAAACAGGCCTGACCCTTGGCAGGTTCCCACATACTGAATCTCGGTATTCAGTATGTCCTGATATGTGCCCTGTTCCTCAATTCCTCTAAACTAGAAGTCCTGCCAGTCACTTCTCCAACTCCCAAGACTGTTTTCCTACCTGCAATCGGACTTCCTTCCAACCCTCTGAGCTCCAAACACTTCCTTCTGGACATTTCATTACTTTGTTCCATCAGCCTGTCAGTATATTCTTTTAGACCAGCTGGAGGCTTCTGACTTACTAAGAAACCACCTGTACCCACTAGTCATTTTTAATATGTAATGCACATTAGAATCCATCCACCTGGGTAGACCTCTCCTGCTTGGCCAGGGCCTTCCCTAACCATGGTCATGAGCGTCTTATCCTGGCCACTTCATTACATACAATTCTGGCTTGAATATGGCAGATCCTCAATAGTGGTATTTATTTGTCCTGGTTTTGTATCCTCAAGTAATTGAAAATGGGAAAATGGGAATCTTAGTGTAAGCCTGGATCTGTGCAGTACTTCTAAATACCTGAAGCCAAGTATTAGCTTCTGTTTTAGGCCATAAAAGAACACATCAGTTTATTTCTTGTCCAAACACTAATTTCCCCATTATGCAGATGAGCGTTCTCCAGTTTTGCCACTGAAAAAGCCCTGTTTCAGAAGAGAACATATACATACTTCATGGGTCAGACTTGCTTCCCCATTAACTGTCTTTGTTCTGCCTAGTGTTCTATCTTAAAAATAAATACAGATTTAGCTTTTATCCCACTATATATATAGCACACGCATATACACATACATTATTTTATCTATATATACTTATATAGAGAGATAAAATACACATTGATACTACATTTTAAAAGACTTCACTACTTCCCATCAAGTAAGAACAGTAGCTACTTTAAGAATACGGATTCAATCTGTTCTGTGCATTCATACACTTTCAATAGACAGGGAACATCCACGTTGTTCCCCAGCATGTACTCACACCCTAGGCTTTTGCTGTTGTTGTTATTGTTGCTGTTGTTGTTGTTGTTGTTGAAAATTTCTTTATTTATTTGAGAGAAAGTGTGTGTGCTGCTAATGCACCAGGTGGGGTGGGAAGGGGCCGAGGGAGAGAGAGAAGTTCAAGCCAACTCCCGGCCTAATGCAGAGCCCAATGCAGGGCTTGATCCCATGACCCTGAGACCATGACCTGAGTCAAAATCAAGAGTCAGTCACTTAACACGCTGATCCACGCAGGCTACCCTCTCACGCCCTAGTTGGATAATGCACGTAGATATAGACCAACGCTAATCTGTTTTCAGAAGAAAATCGTATGCTCATTGGATTGAATCCGAATATGATTGACAATGCCTACCTCTTTTTAGCCTTCTTAAAAAAAAATCCACCTTATTTTCTTTTTCTCCATGTCCCCTATAAAATAGGACAAGCATGTTTCCCTCAGAATGTTGTGAAGTTGAAGAGCTCCTATTTTCCCTTTCAAAAGGAAAACGGCCAATTCCCAGATACCTCAAATAAGATGAAATACATGATATAATTTTTAGTCCCAACCTTACTGAAAATACATTAAATCCACGTATGAACTCCAGATCTACATTCATATCTGTAATTAGTAATATAAATTTTTACTTTTTTTTTTTTTACCATTTCATCTCTGGCCCCTATACCTTTCAGAGGAAAAAAGTTATGTATAACATACTTGAAATAAAAGTCCGCTTTACTGACTTAGAGTAAGAGGCTTTTTGGTGCCCAGTCGTAAGAAAAATGTACATCAATTAAGATCAAGTAGAGAGAGACTAATCAAGAAACAGACTCTTAACTGAAGAGAATAAACTGATGGTTAGCAGAGGAGAGGTGGGTGGGAGGATGGGGGAGATAAATGATGGGATGAAGAGTACACGCACTTATTATGATGAGCACTGAGTCATGAAGAGAAACCCTGAATCACTACATTGTATACCTGAAACCCATATAACACTATATGTTAACTACACTGGAATTAAAAAATAAAATGAAATGAAATAAAATAAAAGTAAAGTAAAATGACCTTCAAGTAGATAACACAGTCCAAAAAGTTACTTTTATGAGAATTTGATGGACCTTTACACACAGAAAGACTTAAAGCAAAACAAGTGCCAACTGACGTGGGAGCTCGGTCCTTTAAAAATGAAAAGGCAGGTTTATCATACAGTAAAGCTTTACAGAACCGGAGCACTGATTCCAGTGTGGTAGGGTGGGAAGAAAGGCCGGTGATCAGAATGGCAGATTTCACAATTCAGAAGATCATAGCCCTGGAGGAATCTTCGGGTCCTTTTTGGCTTCACCACGTCCTCAAGTATTGGACACAACTCCCTTTGCAGGAAACAGGAGAAGGGAGGAATAAAGGCCTCTTTGAAAAGCAGTGATAAAGGGATCCCTGGAGGATTTCTGAGCTCTTGAAACGATCTTCATGGCAACAGCCTGACTCTGCTTCCTGCTTCCGTGAAGGTTGCTGGAATATGAATTAGGGGTGAAGCACCAGAGTCATTTGCAAGTTTATGTTAAAATTTGATTTCCCAAACTCAGGAATGCAGTCGATTTGTAGTTAAATCAGAACAGTGTTTTAAAGGCACCCTACAAAGGGGCTCAGTGCATGAAGTAAGCACCAACCAGTTTCGCTTTTTCAAGGGGTCTCAAAGGGGAAAATACAGGGAAGATTCCATCAGCCTCATGTTAAACACCCAGAAACGTGTGCAGAACACGGTATCTCCCCGATGGTCATAACCTCAGATGATGTCACCAAAGATGATGTATGTTTTGAGGATATGTGCTCTTCCCATTTTAAAGCTTAAAGATTCCCCGGCATCGCTTTTGACGTCAACGGTTTTTTTTACCATCAAGACAACACGCTGTTCAGAAGCCATAGTTCCAAATCGTTTCTTACTTCGCAACTTTAGGACTGATGGTATAATTTCCAATGCTTAATCTATACTTCCCACAATTCAGAAGATTCTATTAAATTTGTTGGGTAATTGAAATCCCTTATTGAGTAAGTTACTGAAAGTTAAATAGCTTCTCTTTGCAAATTACCCGGAAGCCAGTGATGGTGGCAGATACTCAGTGAGAGTCCTTCATGGCCTGTAAATCATTCCCACAAATCTGTCCAGGCTTGGAGGGGGGAAGAAAAAAAAGAGTGGTAACTTCCACTACATCGTCATGGGTGTATTGTCACACACTGCCTGGGATTTCACAATTATCTGCATTCATGTTCTCGTTGAACGCTGCACCATGCTCTGCTATTTTCAAAGGCATTTACATGACGTCTAGTGCCACCCGTAAGAGTAATGTGGCTGAATGACCCTGAGAAGAATGGATACCGTCTGTTCCCTGGTATCATATGTACCCTTACCACCTGTAAGGGTAAGTCCTTACATGCCCATGAAACATGTCCTAATGGCCGGCTAACTGGCTTCTTTTGCTAGGGATCACATAGACCATCTAGATTTCAGAAACTATGATCTAAAGTAGACGTAAAGCAAACTCATTGTGGATATATGCAAAGTGGCAGTTTTTTTAATGGACTGTTAGCTACAGATATCTTCCACGGAGGACTGGCCGGCCTCCATGTGGCAAAGCTTTCCCTTTTTGGGCGAAATGTGTTAGACAGACT
>CM053607.1:119238850-119249203 GCA_028646535.1 Procyon lotor | reverse complement strand
AATCTGTGATGAACCATGAGGGCGCCAATCACGCCAATCATGCCTGCTGCAGGAGGAAAAGAGGGAGGGTCCTGTCCAGTCAGTGCACAGAGGCAGAGCGGGCCCGCTGGTGGAGGGTGCCCACCTAGCAGAGGCAGCGATAACAATGTGACCACATGGGACAGGAACGTGGGCCATCAGGGTAGAGCCATCTGTACACACCATGAAGAACTTGCAAGGTTCTGTAGGCTCTCTCTTTTTTAGGAGAGAAGCACATACTTGTTGTACACCTGAATTTTTTAAGTGGATACCATTATTTAAAAAGAATTGTTCCTGGTTCAGAGCTGACAAAGTAAAAAATCCTTAAGATCCATACCAAAATGGTATTTTGCAAGGTCATGTTTTTGGCGAACTCAGCATATGTAAAATTCAACATATCACACTTCATGCCGGGCGTTTTCCCAATTTCTCTATGATTCGTATCAATTTAGTTTACTACCATCTCCTTCTTTCACCCCATCTCACCCCGAAAACAATTATGCCCTTTTCCAGAAGGGCAGATATTTGTCCTTATTCATCCAGCATAAATTAAGTGGCCCCTATTAGGTGACAAGACGGTTTACTAGGAACTGAATGTGATCAAAGATGAACAAGATAGAATTCAGTCTTACAAAGAGATTCAAGAAATGTAGTTTCTTTTGGAGGACCCAAAAACCAGAAAACGCTCACTTACTGAGCTGTCACAGATCTTGAGGAAAAAAAAACAACCTAGAAGCTGGAAACTGGAAGATAAACAGCTTGCTGAGGTTCAAAATGTCACAGCGCACAGAGGGAGAGGAAAACCCTGCCGTGGTGCTCCTGAGAAATACTGCACATTTGTTTAATTTCTTAGCTCACCTTTAAAGCAGACCTCTGGATGGAGAAACAGTAGAGAGGTGTGATGAATACGTTTAAAAAGTAAAAAACACAGGTAAGAAAAATACCAAGTGTGACAATTTCATCTGCACAAATCTTACACTAATCAAGAGGGAAAATCAGTGAGAAGGCATTTGATCTGTGTTTTCTTGATCCCATCAGTTCTATCATGAATCCAGCATCCTAGGAGCTGGGGTTTGTTTTTCTTACTTGTGTTATTAATTTATTAGTGTAAATTTACACCTGTCAACATAGATTTACAACAGCGGAACTTCTCCCCACAAGTATTATAGTCTTCAAGGACACACAGCTAAGAATCTGAAATCGCTTTAACACTTGCTAATACAGTTTAGTTTCACTTATGTGAAAAGATAAATAGCCAGAGTCCTGCTAGAAAAATTATTTTGGTAATATTTCTGATTTTTACTCCTGGCTCTTCTTAAAAGGTCTAACGTTATTTTCATCCATGAATCACTGCTTCCAATAGGGACTACTGTAGATAGTAATTCTGCCCACACGGGTTCAGTGCAGAAGAGAGGGCTTAACTTCACTCCTGATCTTGGGGCAGGACTCCTACGCTTTGCAGTCTTCTCCATTCACATTCTTTTCATTATTGTTATAGCAAATGAACTCTTAGCATTGCAGGCATACGAAAAAGGGAATTCATGTGTTTGGGACTGCATGGTAAGAGCAACTGAGTAGGGGATGACTCCTGCCCATAAGAAGCATTCAAGGTCGTCCGCGACAGAAAACCAGACTATGTGTGTCTCCACGGACTCCCTTCCCTTCACATCACTCCTCACCTAACCCAGGACCTCATCTTCTCTCACCTGGAGAATTCCAACAGTCTCCTGACTGCCCTCCTGTCTACTCTTCAAATACCTACCAAGTAATTCCCCTACCACATATGGCCTTAAATGAGATCTTTTGTTTTGGATGGAACTGCACCCCTGCTTACAATCTTTCAATGGCATGAGACACAATGAATAAAATTCAAACTCAGTAAGTATTCAAGACACTCATGTGCAGGTCTCTGCCCACCCCTGCCTCTAGCCTCTTCTCTGGGTGTCCCTCTTGTCCTTTAACACATGATCCAACCCTTCCGAGCTATTTACCATCATGCAGCACACCTGGCTGCCTTTCCTAGCCTGGCAACTTCTTTTTGCTTGGCATGTTTTCCCTTTGAGCCTCGCCCTGATCCAAGTCTTCCAGATTCCGGACAAGTAACTGCTCATCTGAAGAAGTGAAGTTTCATCTCTCCACAAAATCTTTCTGGCTCCCATCCACCCCTACCCCAACCTCCACAGGCACGAGAGACCATCCCTTCCTTTATACCGCCTGAGTACCCTCTGTAGAGTCCCATCAGACTCCCAATAATGGGTTAGGAAACATCTTGCCTTTCATGTCTGTAACTCGGTGCCAAGCTCCCATAAGGCAGAGGCCACCTCTTCTGTGTGTGTCCCAGGACCACCTTCAAGGACATTCCAGCATTGCTGGCAATAGAAAACCAGCACATGAAACAACAGCAAGTACAAATTAACGGTATCTGACTAAGGGCTACGAATGTATATCTTGCTCTAAAGCAGTCTGAACGTCCTAAGAAGTCACATGGCCTGGTAGAAAGAGTTCTGTCTCATAGAGCTGAATTCACATCCTGACACTTCGACCTCCTAGCTGTGGGCCCATGGATACATCAGATCCTTTCCTGGGCTAAAGCAGGACAACAGCACTCACCTCACAGAGGACTCCTGTCAAGTTTACATGAGATACATGATAATCCAATACAGTGGCTGCTAAGAAAATATCCTTTCTTGTCCCTTGTTCTCTGAGAAGGAAGAGTGATTATAGGCACTAAATGACCAAAGCGTAACTTCTTAAAGAAGGCGATATTTAAGCTTGACCTTGAAGCAAGGAGGATTTGGACAGATTTTGATAAATGCAAAGGCAGTTGACTTGTTTAAAACTCTTCCCAGATGTACCTAAGACCCAACCTTCACAAGCTATGTCCGTCCCACGATTCGGCCCCTCACTGCAATGTGAGAGTAATTATGCATGAACATAATCCAGCTTCAAAATCTAAGACTACTTTAAATTAGAGAGGAGACATCAAATCATCATAATGTACTTAGGAAAGACTCATTCTTTAGTTGAAAGAATATTCCCCAAAATGATGGTGAAGAGTATTGGGCTGTCCCTGCTTTGCACAGAAGTAAGCATTATACTACCAGACAGCAGTCCTGGCATGACAACATCTACCAACATTTAAACACACGGGGTAGGTAATAATTTCCATGTGTGGATACTTTGAGTGTTTGAGAGAAGTCGAAAGCAATCTCATGTACTTTCGTGGATAAGTGTTCAAGAAGCATCTTTTTTTTTTTTTTTTCCTTTTCACATCTGAATGTTTTCAGGGCTGAAGGGAGGCCAGGATAGCCTGGAAAACAATTTACGACGATGTGCAAAGCAGTTACATTTTCCAACAAGGGCTATTCCATTATCCCACCCATATTACCAGCTCTGAGTGGCGTTGGACGTGATAGTCTCAATCCAATCACCCACTTCAGATGGAGGAGAGCAAGTGCTACCCAGAGAGGAAAGGGTACAAGTTGGAAGTTGATGACAAACACCAGCCTTCGTCATGACCGTTTCTAGGAGTAGCTTGCGGTCCTCTCGTCAGGCTGGCCCGCTCTCACTGTAATGCCATTCACTTCATTTCCGTTCTGTAGCTAGGTCTGTGCTATCAGAAAACCCAAGCAACTGATTTCTTTCCACCTCTGTGGAGATAAGTGGAACAATGTGTAATTTGGTTTAGGTAAAAAAAAAAATCTAGATTGTAGAAAGAGGTTTAAAGAAAGGGATGAGGACACAAATGGCAAGTTTCACAGTACCTTGAACACAGTAGGAATTTAATAAATTTAAAGAGATTTACAAAGAATTGAAATAAGAAGGCCGAAGATAAGAACAGAAAGGGAAGGAATGAAATGCTGTAGTATTTGTTTTTGACACCGTTCGTGTTGGGTTTTCTAAAGTATGATCAACTGCAATTGAGTGAACGGGACTCCCTGCCTTGAAAAACTAATCTGCACACGATATACACAGTCCTTTTTCATAAATGTTAAGTCAGATCTGATCACTTCTTTGCTCCGAACTCCAACGGCTTCCCACTTCCCACCGAATAAAATCTAAAGGCTTCCCCAAGGCCCATGGGCCTTCTTGAACTTCCCAGCTTCACCCCAACTACCCTCTTGAGCTTATTCCAACTCTGAACACTAAGCCCACTCCTGCCTTGAGCTCTGCACACGCTGTCCCTTTCCCCCACTCCACCCCCTCAGAGGCTTTCCCTTTATTCAGGTCTGCTCAAAAGCCACCTACTCAGGGGTCACCTACCCAAACGTCACCTTCCCTGACTGCCCCATCTCATGCAGAAGCTCCATCACGGTTCACCCCTTGCTCTGCTTTACTGTTCTTAGCAATTATCACCACCACACGTTAGATTATTTGTCTAGCTGCGGACCAATTCAGCTATCTTGCACATTAGATTGGTTGCTACAGGATGGGGGATGTGATACCCGGGAGCCTAGAATACTGTGTGCCACGTAATAGAAAATAAATCCTGCAGGAGGAAAGGAGAAGAGGAGGACGGATGAGAAGAATGCTCCCTTGTCTTTCTACTCAAATGTTTGCCTTTACTCCCCAAGTCTGGATAGCAACTACTTATCTCTGTTGATCCATCTGCTAGAGAAGTAACACCAGGGAAAGAGCACACGGGCTTTGAAATGAGAGAAACCAGAATTGAAATCCCATCTCCATCACCACACAGCGTTTTTGACTTTGGACAAGGTTTTTAGCCTCTCTGTGGAATTTCACAGTTGATAAAATTTTAAACAACCCTATTGAGCTAGGCACTGGCGACACCTCAGAAAAATTATTAAAAGAATTAAATCAGCTAACTTCCGCTAAAATGAACTTGACCAAAAATGCATAATTGATAAACATTAGCTCTTTGTCCCTTCTACCCTCTACCCCATCCTCCCAGCAGTCTTCCATGGTGTTCTGCCCAATAAATGCATCTAAGCTAAGCAAAAGAATTAATGGCTACTGGGGCACCTGGGTGGCTCAGTAGGTTAAAGCCTCTGCCTTCGGCTCAGGTCATGATCCCAGAGTCCTGGGATCGAGCCCCACATCGGGCTCTCTGCTCAGCGGGGAGCCTGCTTCCTCCTCTCTCTTTCTGCCTGCCTCTCTGCCTACTTGTGATCTCTCTCTCTGTCAAATAAATAAATAAAATCTTTAAAAAAAAAAAAAGAATTAATGGCTGCTACAAGTCTACGAAAACCAACAGTGAGCAAACAAGATAACTCAGCTGAAGGTACTGTGGAAACGGTAGCAGAGCGTCCAAATAAATCGTAGGAATTACCGTTACTGTCAAAAAAAAAAAATGTTAACTTAGAGCCAGGTTTCTGTGTCGCGGACTTCCAATCAAGTAGGTTAGCCTGAGGAGAGTTCAAGTGAAGAGGACACTGGGGTAAAAAATAAGTCAAATGAAGACAAAACAGGGAAAAGACAAGGATGAGTTTCAAGCGATGACCATGCACGAGAAAGCACTCGGGAATACCAAGGTCTGAATGTCAGAAGGTCTGGCTGCCAAGAGGCTTCAGTAAGTGGTCCGTCAGACTCACAAAGCCTAGAGTTCCCATCTTGGTGGGACAAGCGATGGAAGCAGGTAACAGTCCAGGCTCCTTTGTGGCCATCTTTCCTGCTGCTGTGGGACCACCATCAAGCACCGGGAAGAACGGGACACAACGAAACAGTGCTTTTATCATCTCACCGCTTGGCAGAGGTGAATAAAATATAAGCAATGGAAGCACTCCGTTCCTATTTCTCATCAGCCAAATGCATTCTTCCTGAATCACCTCCCTCAAGCACACAGCACTGCAGGGAAGGGAGCTAACATTTTTCTGCATTCCTGCAACATGCTGGGTCTGGTGCTAGACACCAGCACATACCTCATCTCATTTTCATTCTCACAATAATCCCAGTACGCTTTATTATCCCCATTTTCCGAAGGGGGGAAAAAATGAGACTTGGGAAGCTTTTGAAAACATCAAAGCTAGAAAACAGCACTTCGCTCCAGCTCTGTAAAAAAAAGAGCCAAGTCATCCCTCCCGTTCATAGAATGGCGCTTTGTAATTTCTGAAGCGTTTTCATGAGAGAATCCGTGACCTTCACACACACCTTGAGAGGCAAATAATACCAGATTATTATTCTCACTAAATAGTAGAAGGAGCTGAGGCTCAGAGTAATTGAGTGATCTGTCTAAAATTGCAGAGCCAGCAAGTGGCAGAAGTGGGATTTGGATCCATCTTCCTAATTCTAAGATCGGTACTATTCCTACTACGACATGATTCCCTAGTTTCCGGAAAATTACTAGGTTTGTTTGAGTAAACGCTGTGTATTTTGAATCTCAGCTGGCAAAGAACATAGTTCTTACCTCAAACTGCCTAAGTAATAGGCCAACCTCCGTGAACCATTCCAGGTAACAAAAGCCACTGATAACCTTAAAATCTCAGGGGCTCAGCACTATAAATCCTACTTCCCACTCAGGTGAAAGTCCAAAGCAGGTGCTTCCAGCACCTGGTAAACTTAAGGACCCAGGCTCCATTCAGCCTTTACTTAGGCCTCAGAATCCTTCCCACCCTGGCAGAGGGAGAAGAAATAGGCACATATTATTTGGCTCCGTTCTACTGGACAGGTAGCCAGAGGCCATTCCTGGACTCGAGTGGACCAAGCAGTCCAGGAACAACTCTGTGTTATATGGAAGGGAGAGCGAGGCTGGTCAGTGAATAACCATTCATCCACCCTGCTAACACAACGGGGGATGGGTAAGTGATGTGAGATGATGTCTTAAAGTCAGAAGTCTGCTTAGATTGCTTTGCACAGCCCCAAGCAAGGATCCCATTTTTAATTATCTGCTCCTGCTACCATGTGTTCCTTTGACACATACAAATAATACCAAATAACTGGACACCTGTCCCCTGGGTTAGTGGATTCTCATAAGGAGTATGAGTTTACCTAGGATGCATGCTAAAAATAATTTTTTTTTAAATGTAGATTCCCAGGTGCCAGATGCAGAGCTGTTCTGAAAACAGTGAAAACTTGTTTTCACTGACAAGTGAATCCGATCTGTTGCCTCGAGCCCACAGACCATACTCGGGGAAACCCTGGCTTAGAACCACAGTTCCTTCAGGACTGGTGATGACACAGTGGCTGCCTAATGCCAGATTGGAGAGAAGAGAAATGCATGTCTTCTGACAGCCCCCTCATAAAACTCTAGCAGAAGTCAGCTCCAAGGAGGAGCGCAAGAGCGATATGGTTTCAGATTTTCCACATCTGAGCAACACCCACGCCTGCAAAGGGTTTGTTTTGCTACCCAGGTTCTATTTTCTGGTTTCCTTGACAATGCAAAAAAGAACTTGGCTCTTCATGGAGACTCGGCTCACTTCAAATGGCAGGAGTCGCCTCACAAGGACAAAGGAGACAAAGAAGATGGATTGAGCAGATCTAAGACCTAAAAAAAATAATGTCTGTATTTAATAACTTCCATTTTACCTACAATACTGGGACCCTCTGTGGAGCAGGGAGAAACCAGGGTACACAGTATGGGGCACGCTCGAGCTATGAAACAGTTGCTGCTCATTAACCTTGTATAACATCACGTCCGATTCTTCCTTAACACGCCTAACAAATCACTTCTCAAATCAAGTGGTTGCCCCAGAAGCCTTCAAACTATTTTAAGCGTAGCGCTGTGTCCCAGAAATCATTCTGAATGTTATCAATGGCGATCCTCGGGAATTCAAGAACAGTCCGTCAAAGAAAAGTAATTCAAAATACTTTCCACTTTGGGTGCCTTGAAAAGACCTTTTTATTGGAAAAGCAGAGAAATAAGTTAAGATTTAGAATGCTTGGCTTCATCCTGATTGCCAGGTTTTACAATTGTTTACTGAACTAGATAGGAGAGAAGAAAGAGATGTATTCAGAGAGCGCCCGAACGGGAGCTGGAACGGGTGGCTGGGAACAAAGTGAAAGCAACGTAATTGATTAGACCTGCAGCAGAGCCTGGCAACTGTGGGGGGCAGGGAGGCATATCTGGGCACATCATCACGGCCCCGCCTACTTGGGGGGCTCAAGCATGACCCTTCAGACAAGGTGCCTTGGGAACACTGGAGAGTAATCCAGTAAGACACACACACCAGCCTCAGAGCCATGGCCAACTCCTAGTTCTGCAACACGGTGAATCCAAATGATTGTCCATGAGTTTCAAGCTCCCTGAGTTCTTGGCCTCTCCGTGCCTCCAGTACTCACAACCATTACCCTCTCAGCATGCCTTGCAGCTCTAAGCAAATAACCGTCCCACCATGTTGCTTTTCTGCTGCTCTGTCTCCCACATACCTGACCTATTCATGTCACGACATTTCTCTCTTCTCTCACAAGGTATCTCCAGGCCTTCACTTACTAGGCATAGTGGGTTCCCTGCCTTTTACAGTCACTACCAGCCTCCAGATCAGTGGCTCCAGAGTTCACCTCGCTTTCTCTGTTTCTTTTGCATTTCCTCATCCACAGCACAGCCACGCTGGGCAGTATCTCCCACCATTCCATGCCCACTGTCCAAGTCACCCCAGATTCAGGCATTGCCATTGTGTTCCAAGGCCAGTTTTCTGTTTGTGTTTCCTGCCTCCACTTTCTACCAGACCTAAATGATCTGATGCCCAGATTATTTGGGAAAAAAGTAACCCTTAACATTCTAATCCTGAAGAACTCATGTTGTTATGATTGCATTAATGGTCCCAATGCTTCACCTGCCTTTGAAACCGCATGTTCTTTGCCACACAAATCTGCAGTTCCATCCCATGTTGACCCTGGGCTTGGTTATGACACTTGCTTGGCCGGTAAGATGCTTGCTTAAAAAGCGCTTGCAAATTGGCCTTGATTGCTCATTCTCCTATACTGCCATGAGAACATGCATAGGCTGGTCTACTGGACGATAGACATGGGAAGAACTTAGCATCCTCAGTCGCCCTGGGAAGGGGCAATCTTAGATCAACCAATATTAGCTCAATACCAGAAATAGGGAGGAGCCTCACTGAGACCAAACAACTCAGCCCAGTCCAGCCTACATCACCAACCCAAAGACTAAGTAAATGAATGCTTGTTGTATTTAGCCACTGATACATGGCTTGTTATGACAAAAGACAACAAATAGGACAAAACACAATACATGATTTCAAAGGATATCTAGCCCCATCTTGGTAAGAACTGAAGCTTCCCATCCACGTCACCACTATCTCTCCACCCTCCCATCTGTGGGGTTTTCATGCTCCTGGGAAGAACTTCTCATACAGACAACCATGATTTCTCCACCAGATGACTAAAGCAGACTCCTGATGATATTCAAGGTCCATCAATGAAAGCAGTTAAGCATGTGGTGACTCAGTTTCCCCACAGCTTGTGTTTAGAAGTGTTAGAACTGATGGCAGAGGCTGTTTGTTTCAGTAACAGTAGAAATTTTGAGACTAGACTCTGAGATCAGGAAAATGAACATGACAAATATGAGTCTCAACCTTTCCCTTCACATCTGCAAGGAGCTTTCCAAAACAACAGTTGAGTTTTTGGAGAATTTGTTTCTGATTTGCCTCGTGTCTACATTTTAGGGCTCTGGGGGAGAGAGTGAGAGCCATAGAAGAAATCCTTGGGACACAGGCAATGGGATTTTGTGAGGACTGTGGAGAAGGGGAAGAAACCAGCTGGTACTTTGAAATATTATCCCATATTTGTGTTTTTTCTCCAACTTGAGTTTGAATTTTTTGAGAAAAGATTCTCAATCCACTGCCCTTTTGAGGAGGCAATAGAAGAAATGGAAGGAAAACCATATTTAACATCATGAACTCTATGATTTGGGAAGGTGACTTAATCTCTGTTTACTGAGAGTAAACAGATCAACATGTCTTATTTAATAAGAGAAGACAGATGGGATGGATGGATGGATGGACAGATGGATGGAAAGACAGATAGTTTAGACAGATAAATAGATCTATCTATAGACAAATAAATAGATCAATTAAATGTTACTTCCTCAGCCTAAGAGATCATACCCTGTTTTACCCCAGCCTATTATTCTCTATTACATTCCTACTTTTAATTTTCTTCATAGCACTTTATCATTATTAAAAACTATCTTACATATTTATGAGGGTTTTTTTTTCTTATTTTATCCAACTCAAATGTAAGCTCTGTGAAGATAGGAGCACCATGAGATGAGAAAACACCACGAGGGCATATTATTTCACTCCTGTGTCTCTATGTATTAGAGATTGCTAGGTATACAGCAACCACTCAATAATTCATACAGGAAGGAAGGAAGGAAGGAAGGAAGGAAGGAAGGAAGGAAGGAAGGAAGGAAGGAAG
>CM053607.1:119215167-119238750 GCA_028646535.1 Procyon lotor | reverse complement strand
ATTCTCTAAATATCATGAGTTTCATAATTCTGTGTATAGATACCCATACAGACCCCATCAAGATCCTAACATAAGCCATGTAACCCTTCTAAGGATATTTCCTTGTCTGCATAACTAAAAAGTTGAATAGCTTGACTTTGTGATTTTAAATTCTATGAGTTAGGGGCTCCTGGGTGGTTCAGTTAAGCATCTGTCTTCAGCTCAGGTCATGATCCTAGCTAGGGTCCTGGGATCGAGCCCCTCAATGGGCTCCCCACTCAGTGGGGAGTCTGTTTCTCTCTCTCTCCCTCTGCCACCCTACCTCACTCCCACTCACGCTCTGTCTCTCACTCTCTCTCAAATAAATAAAATCTTTAAAGTAAAAATAAATTCTATGAGTTAATGATAATTAGGAAAACTAGCATTTCTGCTGCACATTCTCCTCCCAGAAATCAAAATCTCTGTCATGCATATTCTTTAAATTAACTACAGAAAAACACTAAGGTTGGGTTTCAAGGTCATGTTTGCATATTTAAGTTTGCTGCAGAGAAGTCACATGGAATTACAAAATCCTGATTTAAAAGTACTCCTCTGCCAACATTAATTTGTACATGAGCTTCTTTTAGGCCAGAGCCTAAAGAAGTATTCCACAGCCAGGGCTCTCGACTCCTACAAGGCAGGCCCTGCCATGAGCTCCAGCTAGAGCTGCAGAAGTACAAAATGCTCCCTGGCCTTCAGCATAATCACATTGCTCTCTTTCTATAAGCTTCCTGGGAATAAAGCATGAAAGAGAACCCAAAATCACATTAATGGAATATCCTTCCCATCTTCTTGTTCATCTTTATCAGAGTAGGTATTTTAGTCAAGGCTATTTGGTTTGCAAGGAATAGAAAACCTCTTAGCAAGGTTAAGGGGGAAAAAGAGGACTTTTTTCTTTATTGGTACAATGTTGTCTTGTGCACTGTGGGGCAGAGATATACCTGGGCTCCCAGAGGGGTAAAAATGCTGACTAAGAGTCAGCAGAAGCAAGGACACCACCTTTTTTTTTTCTCAGACCCTCATCTCTGCTTGGCTCTGCTCTGCTTTGTCTGGCAGGGTCAGGCTCCTCTCCCTACAGTCGTGATTTTAACCTTCCTCATGCTTCTGGCCACCACCCGGCCCCCAAAGTCACACGATCACCTCAGTTCAAGCCACAGGCAGAGGCTGTGACTAACATCTCCCTCAACCCAATCCACAGTCCTGGGAAAGAGATGCTCATTGGCCCACGTTAAGCCACACAATTCTTCTTTTCAAATTAACTGTGTCCAACTGGGCAATCCCATAACACAAATGTGACTGTGAGGGGTTTATCTGAGTATGAAGTAAAGGAAGTAGGCTGCAGAAAATGGAGGTCACTGTTAAGTCACTCCAAAGGGGGCCTAACAGACTAATACAGCATATCTTCAAAAAGGACTCTACTGGGAGGAGGCTTTTATTATAAAGGTTAAGAAATTGCCAGAATTAAGATTATTTCCAACAGGCATCTTGAGAAAAAAGGCCACTATTTGGTGGTGTCAGCAGAGTTGTGTTCCTTTCTGGAAACTCTAGGGGAGAATACATTTCCTTGCCTTCTCCATCTTTCAGGGGCTACCCACATTCCATGGTCCAGAGCTCCTGTCTCCATTTTCAGCGCTGGCAATCCTACTATTGTAACACTGTACTCTTTTCCACCATCACATCTCTTGCTCTGATCACAGTCCGCAAAATTCTCTGATTCTAGGGACTCATGTGATTAGACGGCCCACTCAGATAATCGAGGATCATCTCTCCATCTCTAGAATTTTCACTTAATCCTGTCTGCAAAGCTCCTTCTGCCATGGAGGGTAACATAGTCACAGAGTCCTTGGATTATGATGTGGCCACATTTAGGGAGTCATTATTCTGTCTTCCACAGAAAGGTTCCTGCAATTAAAAAACACTCATAGTTTTCTCTATGGGATATTCTTTTCTCATGTGCCTAAAATTCATCATTATTCTCCAATTTTTCATTCAGTGATCATTTCATAATGGAGATACACTATCCTTGTGCCTTTGAAAATTAAAAGTTTTCAGCCTCACATACAAAGGACTTGTTAACATTTGATTTGATTAATATCAAATATCTATAATCGCCAATTATCAGTTCTATAAAAAAGCAGAAGTAACAATTCTAACTCTTGAGCACTTTCCTAGGCACTTCATACCTCTCATTTCACTTACTCTTCAAAATGACCCTGCAAAGTAGATAGTATTATCTCTACGTTACAAGCAAATAAAACAATGATACCTAAATGTTCCAAAGTCAAACAGTTATTTTTTTTTAAAGATTTTATTTATTTGACAGAGAGGAGACAGATCACAAGTAGGCAGAGAGGCAGGCTGAGAGAGGGGGAAGCAGGCTCCCTGCTGAGCAGAGAGCCCGATGCAGGGCTCGATCCCAGGACCCTGAGATCACGACCTGAGCTTTAACCCACTGAGTCACCCGGGCACCCCACAGTCAAAGTTATTAAGAAGTGAAGCCAAGATTCAAATTTGAAGCCATGTCCCACTCCAGAGCTCTGACTCGTTCATTTGTATCAGACAGCTGCTAAGGAATAAAACCCTATCCTGGTGTAGCCTTATGATGTTCTCCCACCATCATAAAAAGCAACTACTCTATTGACAATATCAATCATTCCATTGATAAGAAACACCTTAGCAGCGAGGGACGTGGGGACATGTGACTCACTCCTGAGCAGAGCCTCAGAGAGGGGAGCTGACAAGGTTCTGAGATGTCCAGGACCTTTCAGACAGCTGCTTTTTATCACTAATCAAGCCTGAGGTTTCCCTTCTAATCTTCCCCTAGTTACTTAGATAAAAATAGAGGAAGAAGGAAAAAGAGAAATAAGCCTTGGTGTCCTGATCCACTAAATGGACCTAACCAAAGTCATGTAACTACCCCAAGTAATTACTGGGAGGATTAAATTAGTTAATATATGTAAAGCAGTTAGAACCGTGCCTGGCATATAGGAAGCACATTTTAAATCACTGCTACCAACCATCCTCATCACCATTGTCATCAAAATTATCACCATCGTCATCATCATCAAGATTTCAGACTTAAGTATTAACAAGTCGGAATATAAAGACCAGAAGGTCCCTGGATATCAGAAAGAACTCCAGAGCATGAGCTAGACAAATTACCTTCTTGCCCTTTCTTTTTCCTTTGGTCTCAAATACAGGTATCAGTTAGACAATGAACACTCTCTCTGACTTTATTTTTTATTGTGTCATGACAATGATAGGCTTTTACTCAGTGCTATTTCCTTCTCTGAGTAACCAAGAAAATGAAATTCCCAGCCCATCCAGTGAAAAATGGTGTATATGTATAATTTCTCTTATAATAAAACAACAATTAGAACTTCACTTTTGGGGACAGCTTAGAAATACACTAAGCAGGTGACTCAAAATATGCGATGCCATTCTGATCCAAACTATTTCTTTTATCAAAAATTGAATCAACTGACAATTTTCAGCCAAAACAGGTTTCAATCCCCGTTTTTCCCCATCTCTTCCAGACACTCTTTAACGGCTTTAAATTCCACCCCCAAATTCTCTTTGAACATCTTTTGTTTGTGCTTTTATTCCCTTCATCATCTCCTACTATCTCTAATTCTTCCAATGTTTGTTTGTTTGTTTGTTTGTTTGGATGCTTAGGGCCATCTGTTCCCCAAGGCTTTGCTTAGGCTCCCCACCTCTCTCTCTGGTAGACCTCATCAAGCTGCTTCCATAGACTTCCTGAGTGTCTTCCCGTCCCTCCTACAGTTTTCTCTCCCTCTCCTGCTGCCTCCCTCTGCTCCTTCTCGCGCCATATGCCACCCCCTGCTCCCTTCTCCTTCAGCTGTAGACAGTAAGAGATTGGCTAAAGCTGCTCGCCAGCCTTCAACTTGTCAGCCCACAGTTGTTTGCCTCAATAAAGTGGAAGCAATTTCAACCATTCTTTTTCCACCAGTGCCTTGTGATCTTAATCTTGCTGTGCTGTTTCCCACTTCCTCTCCTGCAGGGCTCCAACCTCAGCGGACTACGTCACTGCTCCCTTTTATTTCTTCATCCTGTCCCTGCTCCAGGAGCCCCCAATGTCTCCACCACCTAAAGTCTGCAACAGATTCCTCTACGCTAGCCTTATCATGTAATTCATTTCCTCACTGCTTCCTACATGAGCAGGGTACTCCTTAAATTGTATACCACTTGAGAACAAGGGGCTGAAGTCAAGTTTTTACTCAACAAATACACAGGGCTGATGTCAAGAACTAGAAAGGTACATGATAATGAATCGCGAGGGCATGTAGTTTCAAGACTGAAACGCAGTGCTTAAGAATGATTCTACCACTAGGTCCTTGTTTGAATGAAATGATTTATTTGATCTCTCTGAGCCTATGTCATCTCCAAGACATGGTACTCAAATCATGATCACTTGTTCCAATTATCTTTGTGGTATGATAAACTATGGTAAATTCAATGGTGTAAAACAACAACCACTTTACTATGCATATGGGTTCTAGGGGTCAATTGTTTGGGAAGAGAAGAGCAACTTTACTCCATACTCCAATTTGTTTGGCCACAGAAGAGCAACTTTACTCCATAATATCTAGGGCTTCCACTATGAAAACCAATGGTTAGGGCTAGAATACCCACTTCTAGGACAACTTTATTTACGAGTCTGGTGGCCTCTCCCTGCAGCATGGACCTTCTCATAGCATGACAACCTCGGGGAGCTTGAGTTTCTTTCTTTTTTTTTTAAAGATTTTATTTATTTATTTATTTGACAGAGAGAAAGAGATCACAAGCAGGCAGAGAGGCAGGCAGAGAGAAAGGGGGAAGCAGGCTCCCTGCTGAGCAGAAAGCCCGATGCTGGGCTTGATCCCAGGACCCTGAGACCATGACCTGAGCCAAAGGCAGAGGCTTAACGCACTGAGCCACCCAGGCACCTCCCCCTCCCTTTTTTTTAAGATTTTATTTATTTGAGAGAAAGGGAGAGTGCATGAGCGAGGGGCAGAGACAAAGGGAGAAAGAGAAGCAGACTTCCCTACTGAGCAGGGAGCCCATGGGGGACTTGACTCCAGGACCCTGGGATCATGACTTGAGCTGAAGGCAGACATTTAACAGACTAAGCCACTGAGGCACCCAGGGAGTTTGAGTTTCTTGTGAGAGACTGAGAACTCCAAATATGATAACCTTATTCAACAAGGGAGAAGCTACATGACATTTTATGACCTAATCTTGTCCTTTCCACAGTATTCTATGGGTTGAAGTTTGCTAGGATTCTAGGGAGAAGAGTTAGACTTTACTTCCTGATGGAGAAGTGGCAAGACCATACCACAGAAGAACATGAAGGATGAAAGTTATTATGTCTGGAAAAGACAACATGATACACCCCTGTCTACCCTTCTCATTCTAAATACCTGCTTCCAAGCTTTATTTTGAGTCTCAGTAGATGCTCAATTAAAATTGAGCCTCTGCTCTCCAGAAGGCAATCTGAAAAAAACATGAGATAGAGGCTTTTTATACAAGCAAGACAGCAAGAGCACAATGCAAAATCATTCCCATTCAAGCAACAAGTTGCGTGTCACAGACTGAAGTTTCATAAATGTAACAGGCATTCTGACAAAAGAGGTGTCACTGCAGCAAAGAGAGTTTCATTAGAGTAGGACTAAATTTACTGACCACTAACTACTCACATTATCACATTTAATCCTCATAATAATCCTGAGACATAAATATTATACTCCGTGCTTTACAGACTATGAAGCTGAGCCTCACAGAAGTTAAAAAAAAAAAAAAAATGACCCAAGGTCTCATTTCCGGCTCTAGGCCCCACAAGAGAATGGAGCACTAGACTGAACTGGGTTTGGAGATGTATTCTTAGCGCAGATGTGCCGTGACGGAGCAAAACAAAAGCCAATTCTTAGCTTGGGGACAATATAAATAAACACAAGAAGCAAAAGGAGCCAGGTAAATAAAAAGGGTAGTGATAAAGGTAGGGGGTGTAAGAGGGTATTGCCTTGGCTACTCAAAGAAGAAAGTTGCTGTTGGACTGGATGAAATCACAAGTTCTTCCAAGCACAGCAATGTCCCCATGTAACAACGTACCTACAGTCTCAAATTACTGAGCTTCATCACCAAAAAAGATGTGTACACCTTGGCATTTGCCCGTCTTTATGAAGGCTCCCAACAGCACATGGTCCTGCCTAATCTTCTCGCTAATCACTCCTGCCAATAAGGTCTGAACACCATCACCATGCAAATCACAGCTGTGGTTGTGCATTTCGTATTTACAAAATATTTGCCAATAATTTAGCGGCTACTACACTCCATCCACAGGAGAAGTGTGTAACACCCAGGATGATTTTCTTTTGCCAGGTGAAGACAAGGAGCATTAAAGTAAAGATGGGTACTAAAATTATGATTTCAAGTTTTTCATTAAATGCCTGCAGCCACACACACTCCTCCATCGCATCATTCCTTAAATTATTTTCAAATGTTGAGCACTCACACGATTCTTTAAAATTTTATAACACCATGCATTTATTTCTGCCTTTTGGGTGTTTGGTTGTTTTGGGTTTTTTTTCTAGTTTTATTGAGACACAACTGACATACATCTCTGTCTGCCTCTAGTTTTAATTCTCCATCATATTTTTGGGATTTCTGCTGTTACACATGAAGAATCCAAAGGGTCTGGGATAGAAGAGAGGAGAACAAAGACAAAGGCTAAACCTATTCTTCCCTTGTGACTTGCTTTCACTTGGTACAGAGTTTTTGACTGTCCTCTGTGAGGAGGGCCTGCTAAGTCACTAGAGGGCAAACAACCAGAAGATAGAAGGGGAAAACAGGAAAATATGAGACCCTGTAAGATGTATTTTTCTTTTCTTTTTTTTTTTAAGATTTTATTGATTTTTTTTTGGGGGGGAGGGGGAGCAAAGACAGAGGGAGCAGCAGGCTCCCTGCTGAGCAGGGAGCCCAATGCAGGACTCGATCCCAGGACCCCAGGATCATGACCCAAGCCGAAGGCAGACCCCTAACCAACTGAGCCACCCAGGCGCCCCAGCCTGTGCGATATTTAAACTGCCATCCAGGCTCTGCTATTTCATAAAGAAAGTTTCCCTCCCAAATATCCATCAAGTGAAGGACTAGTTGACTATATTACAGTACATCTGCTCAATGGAATCTGTGATGAAAAGTAATAGAAAAGATTGATATATACTTCTACAAGACATCTCCAGGATATATTGTTAGGTAAACAAAAGCAAAGTGGAAAACTGCACGGTATACTTCATTTATGTGACAAGAAAGAGTGGGAAACAAATCCTTGTATACTTATTTCCTTCTATTTTAAACAATAAAAAATGCAAGAAAAAATACCAAAATTGGTTATAAGGTGTGGGCAGGAAAGAAGTTCCTTCCTCTGCCCACTGATGTCAGAATCATAAGCTTGAGCTGGAATTCATGGGTTCTGGACCTACTCACATTTCAGCCCTGCTCCTGAATGTGGCCCCATAAAAGCTTTCAGATGCAGGACTAGGGTTGTGGGGAGCCTCTGATATCACAGCTGCCATGTCTCCAGGCTGCCCCATCTGCTTGAGCTGGTGACCCTTTTTCTTTCTTATTAGGTGGAGGAGGAACCCATTCCAGCCTATACTATGTAAGTATCTGCTATTGACTATAGCTACCTCACACAATGGTGAAGGGCGGTCCATCGCTGGCTCTTGGATCTATAACAAATGAACCCGCCTAGTGAAAGAAATCACACCCTCATAGCTGCAGCACTTACTCACTCAGGACCCAAACCTCTAGCTTTAACAATGATAAATACAAGTACAAGTAACTTTAATCGAGCACATATTATGTCCTGGTCACTGAGCTAAGGGTTTCAAGTATCTCCCTGACTCCTCATAATAACCCTAGCAAGTGCGTACTAATCCCAATCCTACTTCACTAAGAGGAAGGGTGAGGCCTCAGCCACGTGGAATGTTAGTAACAAGGGACAGAGTCTCCTTTCAAACCCAGGCATCTCAACACCATGTTCTTCACCTCAGATGAGCCTTTCTTACAGACTGAAACAACACCGTAACCCTCCACAAAGGATGAGTGACCCAGAAAAAACATCGAGTCAGGTGCAATCAGAGGACCGATATACATGGTCCCTGTTTTCCTGGCCAAGGTACCATCAAGGTAAGATATCCATACGAACCGGGATAAGTAAATAACATGAGACATGAAGCCACTGAACTGTCCATCAGAAGCTCAACATCCCAGAGAAAGAGACCAGAGGTTTCCAAGAATCCTCAAATTTGTAAGTTCTGTTTTTAGTGTGTAATTTTCCTCATAAATTCTGATTACATAGGGCTTTGTACACAGAGTGGCTTCATACCTGATCAGAGTACAGACAGACTGAGCAGTAGATGGGGCCCACACAATCACTGGGTGGTTCACTCTGCCCACGGCTTCATAAAGATGACAAGTCATCCCTGAGCACAGCTATCAAGCCCCACGGGACCCTGGAACAACCTCAGATTTTTAATACTTAGACCCATGACTGACAATCCAGGGGCTCCCAAGCTGTAGGGAGTACGTTTAAGGCCAAAACAAGAGAAGCAAAATCATCAGTGAGGGTATTACCAGGTTCCCTCCTCGATGACTTGCCCACTCTGTCACCTGCTTGCAAATCTCTGATATCCACACCTCCCTCTAAGGCTGAAAAACCACCCCAGCGACTCTCTGCCTTCCTCTGGGCCTCCTGGACTCCTCACCAAAGAGGCTTTAGGCTCCATCAAACCACCCACAAGGCATTTTACACCTTTTCCCAACACTGGGCAGAGGGAGATCAGTTACTGTTAATTACAGATGCTTTCTGTCATAATGGGCCAGATTTTCAAAGAAGTCTCAACTGCATAGCTCCCAAATGCCGTGCACAAACCTGGTAATGGTCCGTGCAAATTGAATACTTAGTGGGTCTGTGTGCATTCCGTTCCAGGGACTGCCTTTGAAAATGTAGCCCCATAACTCCAAAGCGTTTGTAGCATCGTAATCTGTCATCATTAGCAACAATGCTTGACTTGGTGCTCAACATTCTTATTAACCATGCAATTATGAATGCAGACAATGTTTAATCACTTTTACAAAAATACAGCTGTGTTGTTGGGGAGCTGTCATTTACTGCTCATTAATGATTGATTTTTTTTAACCATCTAGATTGTTTTCATGAGAACAGCAGATTAACTATAAAGAATTCATTATTGGTCATTAAGGGATATTAAAACGGAAAACCTTCACAAGATGTGTCCTGTCTGGCTGCATGTGGATGTCTGAGACGCTCTCGCCAACGTAGGGGAGGGAACAAAATACCATTCTTTCAGAGCTCTGGCAAGGAGATCCAGCCAAGGAGAGGTGGAATGGAGAGAGAAATGAAGGAAAAACGTCTCTTTCTACTGTAATAAAACATTGATTACATTTAACGACAGCAATAATTTACCCCCAATAATTACTTCGGTTATTGTCCGGCTTGTTCAAAGGCTGACTGAGCTGCGGGTACCAATCGATTCAGTGCAGATTGCTAATAATGGGCTCCTTTGAAAACTTATAGCTGTTTCTCCATCCCATATAGCAGAAGACTCTAATTCCTTTCCCACAGTGCACACTTAATTAAAGAAGATTCAGGGCATTATTTTACGGCCAAACTTCCCCTTCTACCTTGCATACAGGGAGCTCAGTTCTGCTCCATCAAAGGATGAAAGGTCTCCTGGACATACTGTGATGAAATGTATTTTACCACGGCCTACCCACAAAGACACTGAGTTCCAAAATCCGCAAAGACCGTGGAAAGATCAGATGGCTCAATGTCATCATGCCCTCCCTGGATTTCTAGTTCTGACGCTCACTGCGCCCACACTGGGGGCTCTTCAGTTCCCTACTTGCTCAGGAGCTGCCAGGATCTCGGAAGACTGGACCTGAGGGAGAAGATTTTTTTTTAATAAATCACAACACTTCTTGCTCCTGTTCTGGTTTGCCCTTATTCCAGGTCTTCTCTGAAATTTCTGCCTTCGTCCTTTTCAATAATATTGTGTCTTGGGTTTTTTTTACCCCCGATGACAAGTCTAATACATATTTGTTTTAGAAAATACAGAAAAGCACGAAGAAATGTGAAGCTCCCTCTAGTCCCACACCCAGAAAGAACCACTGCTGACATTGCATATTTTTCTTCCAGTCTTTCTCCTATGAGCCTTTTTTAGAGGTGCATGACCCTGGGTGAGTTACTTACCTTCTCTGTATCCAGGTTCCTTCTCTGAGAAATAGAGAAATAACAACATCTACTGCGCAACGTGCTTGTGGGCATTATATGAGTTAAGATTTGGAAAACGCTTCAAGGAACGTTCAAAACAAAGGAAGAGCTATGAACATATTAGCCACCATAATTCCATAAATTGTTAGGAGAGTAATATTATTATAAAGGAAAGAAACACATCGTAGGTAACTAGTGCAATTTTTTTTTTTTTCAAATTTAAATTCCCAGCTGATGCTGCAGACCCAGGGAACTACACTTTGAGAACCACTGCTTTAAGTTAGAAAGAAAAAAAATAACCAAAACAGAAGAACACGAATGAGGGATGGAAGTGTATCTGGTCTGGTGAACTTCCCCCAGGGGTGTTTTTGTTGAGATTTGAGCCGGGTGTTGTGCTACAAGGACACCACGTGATGAGTGGAAATGATGGTTTCCTTTAGGGAAAAGAGCTTGGAGGGAAGGCTGACCTATCACTTGGCCAGGTAACCTTGTTCTGAGTCACAGCTAGGCAGTAAATCTTTCGTTACATACCCACACTGTCTTCCCCAGGATAATCCAGCATCATGCTTGGAAGAAATCACCAGAAATTGGAAACTCACACCTCGGAGAAGCAGCTTCGCAAATACCCTGTGCCTGGGTAAGCTTCTGGGACACCGGAAACCGCCTGGGAATCTCCTTGACTTTGCCATCACCCTGAAGTGTCCAGGGAATGGAGAAAAACAAAATCAACATGAATATTTGCGCATTTTAGAGAGTATGATACTGTTACTAGTGCTTTATTTTCAGCTTCTTCTCTACATAATATGAGCACTTTCCCATTTTCTTTATAGTTTTTTTTTTTAATTTCTATCATAACATCCCATTGTATGGATATACCATAATTATTAACTAACCCCTTTTGTTGGGTGTTTTTACTTCTTTAATATTCCCTCTTATAAATAACTCTGGGTTTATTTGGGGGGGAAGTTAAATTTTTTTTTATTATATTTAAAATATAAAATTTTTTTTTATTATTGTACAGCTGACATGCAATGTTCTATTAGTTTCAGGAGCACAACACTGTGATTCAACAATCCTATACATTTGCTTTGCTCACCATGCAAGTACTTAATGTCTGTCACCATATAACATTATTATAATATTATTGGCTATATTCCCTATGCTATACTTTTCATCTCTGTGACTTATTCATGTTGTAACTGCAAGTTTGTACCTCCTAATCCCCCTTCACTTATTTCACCCACCCCTTGACTCCCTCCCCTCTGGCAACCACCAGTTTGTCCTCCGTATTTATGAGTCTGTTTTTCTTTGTTTCGTTTTTTAGATTCCACATATAAGTGAAATCATATGGCATTTGTCTTTCTCTGTCTGAATTATTTCACTTAGCATAATGCCCTGGAGGGCCATCCATTTTGTTGCAAATAGCGTGATCTCGTTCTTTTTTTCTTATGGCTGAGTAATATTCCACTGTATGTGAAATCCTTTTTTTTTTTTAGATAAAAAATATCTAGAAAAAACATATTAGGTATGTTTTGTGTGAGTCGTTTCTGTGTGTGTGTGCGTGTTATGTTAGTCACCATACAAGATTTCATTAGTTTTTTATATACTGTTCCATGATTCATTGTTTGTGTATTCCATGTAATCCATGCCCTCCTTAATACCCATCACCAGGCTCACCCATTCTCCTACCCCTCTCCCCTCTAAAAACCTCCATTTCCTTCCTGGAGTCATAATCTCTCGTCCCCCCCTCCTACAATGACCCCCCTTCATTTTTCCTTTTTCCTAATGTCCTCCATGCTATTCTTTATGTTCCACAAATAAGTGAAACCATAATTAACTTTCTCTGACTTATTTTACTCAGCATAATCTCCTCCAGTCCCATCCATGTTGATGCAAAAGTTGGGTAATCATCCTTTCTGGTGGCTGAGTAATATTCCATTGTAAACATGGACCACATCTTCTTTATCCACCCACTGTTGAAGGACATGTTGGTTCCTTCCACAGTTTGGCTAATGTGGACATTGCTGCTACGAACATTGGGGTCCATATGGCCCTTATTTTCACAACATCTGTATCTTTGGGGTAAGAACTCAGTAGTGCAATTGCTGGGTCATAGGGGCAGCTCTATTTTTAATTTTTTGAGGAAACTCAACACTGTTTTCCCAAGTAGCTATACCAACTTGCATTCCCACCAACAGTGTAAGAGGGTTCCCCTTTCTCCACAACCTCTCCAACATTTGTTGTTTCTGGCCTTGTTGATTTTGGCCATTCTGACTGGTGTAAGGTGGTATCTCAACGTGGTTTGATTTGCATCTCCCTGATGGCTAATGATGATGAGCGTTTTTTCATATGTCTGTTAGCCATTTATATTTCCTTTGAAGAAGTATCTGCTAATGTCTTCTGCCCATTTTTTTGACTTGATTATCTGTTCTTTGGGTGTTGAGTTTGAAGTTCTTTATAGATCTCGGATATTAGCCTTTCATAAATATCTTCTCCCATTCTGTGGGTTGCCTCTTTGTTTTATTTATTATTTCCTTTGCTGTGCAGAAGCTTTTTATCTTGATGAAGTCCCAAAAGTTCATTTTCGCTTTTGTTTCCCTTGCCTTTGGAGATGTATCTTAGAAGAAGTTGCTGTGGCCGATGTCGAAGAGGTTACTGCCTATGTTCTCCTCTAGGATTTTGATGGATTCCTGTCTCACATTGAGGTCTTTCATCCATTTCGAGATTATTTGTGTTTATTTTTTATTTATGCTTTATCTTTTATTCCCTTCATGAACATCATCAAAAATTCTCTAATTTGGAAGTCTGTGCCTTCCAAATGTTCTTAAGCCTAGGAACAAAAAGCCTTAGAACCAGAGCACCAGAGTTTGAAAATTATATTAGAAACTCTAGGGTCATTACCATTGGTTTTCTAATACCTCTCCTCAAACAAAAGTAAAAACTATCAGACACCCTTTGTTGAAAAAGCCATATTTTCCTATCACATGATACTTTAAAGCATTTATCTCAAAGATGTAGCAGTATCAACAGTCACTCTAAAAACTAATTTGTCTATTTCCACAGTAAATTTTGGTTTTGAAGATAATGATGTGTTGCAGACTGATTACTCTAGTGCCTGATACACAAAAGGATAAGCCAATATTTTGAATCAGTAAGTGAATGGATGCCAAAACATCTACTTATTAACATGAGAAGTCACTCTTAATATTGGTGAAATCTCATAGTAATAGAAGAGAAATAACAAAAAAAATTCCTGTCTTTTGGTTACATACACATTGCTGGGATTTATTTGGTTTTCATATTCTTACTGTTGTCAAGTTAAATATAAACTAATAAGGTACAGTTAGACCCTTGAGGTGGAAACAGAACATCTCAAAATTAACACACTTAGCGCACTAAGGCCATTGAAAATAAAACTGTCAGCTCCAACTCTTTCTTCAGGATGGCATATGGACTGCTAAATCATGGGTGACTTCTAAAAAAAGAATTCCCTCTCGTTAAACAATGCTATAAAGGGGGCCACCACTTTTGAATGGTGGGTTTCAACCCTGGCTGCACATTTAGGAAGCTTCTAAAAAGGGAGAATCTTGCTAGGGTTACCTGGGGAGCTTTCAAATTTTACCCCATGCCCAGGACTCATCCCAGAATACAGCCACCAAAAATGGGACCCAGGCACTGGGACTTCATACCAGGTCTTCCACTGACTCTAATGGCCCAGCACAGACAGTTGAGAAGCATTGCTTCAGGAGGCACAAATAACTATTAGGACAAAACCTCAGGCACCCTGTGACTTCAAAAGGACAATTACCTCAGAAAGTCCTCCAGGTATCACTGTGCTATGCAGACAAAGTCACTGAGGCATTGATTAGCTCTGTCAGCACTAGAAGTGGTACATCTCTTCAGAGGCCATAAATAAATCTGGTCAAGTTGCAAACCTGTGGAATAATATGGGAAAGAGTAATGAAATGCCACGCTGGAATAAATGATGGGCAATCCCAGCACCAACACATCATGGGGATATACTGGAAATATGGTAGCAGTTATTTTGGATTTTCCACATCCTTCATATAGCAACTGCTAAAATGGAAACAGATGCACCTGTATTCAAATTGACAGCACCCTTAAAGTGGCAAGAAAATCTCTTCCTGGCTCATTTGGACCCATTATTTCTGAGGATTTCTGTGATATAAATTGTTCCTCATCCTCAGAAAGCCACCACCCCTAAAGCCTACTAGCTCATTCCACTGAGAGTCAAGTAAAGTGGCAGTCACAACAATCTGCTCAAATTTCATACTGAATAATGAAAGGATGGAATTCTGATCTTAGACTGACTGATATGTTACCTAAATTACCTTATTACTATGTTTATATTATATATATAAATATATAACTCATATTTATATATGTATTTTGTATATATTTATATTTAACTTATATTTATATTACATGTATTTATACATTACTATTTATATATATTTAGGGGTACCTGGGTGGCTCAGAGGGTTAAAGCCTCTGCCTTCGGCTCCGGTCATGATCTCAGGATCCTGGAATCGAGCCCCGCATCGGGCTCTCTGCTCGGCAGGGAGCCTGCTTCCTCCTCTCTCTCTGCCTGCCTCTGCCCAGTTGTGATCTCTCTCTCTCTCTCTGTCAAATAAATAAATAAATAAATAAATAATTTTAAAAAATTTATATATATATTTATATAGTTTATATTTATGTTTATAAATTTATATTTATATAAATAACATATTTACATATAGCATATACATATATATACAACATGTATATATATATATATGCTTATCTTGCATTGTTATTGGCTATATATATTTATATTTCGCCAATAACAACGCAAGGCAAGCAGTTAGCAGAAAGAAATACTGCTATGCCAGGCTAGATTCTGAAATAGGGTCTTTTAACTAAATAGATAACTTGACTCTGGACAAGTGTTTAGTCTCTTTTGGTCTCATTTTTCTCAACCATAAGCCATAAATAAAAGTAGGTAATTTCTTTTTTTTATTTTTATTTTTATTTTATTTTTATTTTTTTATTTTATTTATTTGACAGAGGGAAACACAGTGAGAGAGGGAACACAAGCAGGGGGAGTGGGAGAGGGAGAAGCAGGCTTCCTGCTGAGCAGAGAGCCCGATGCGGGGCTCGATCCCAGGACCCTGGGATCATGAACTGGGCCGAAGGCAGACGCTTAATGACTGAGCCACCCAGGAGCCCCAAGAGTAGGTAATTTCTATGGTGCCTCCAAATTAATACAAAACAAGACCAAAAAAACCTTCCATGAAAGTTCATAACTTTCCTAAAAGCGACCTTTGCAAAGTACAGCTACCTGGTAGATTTAGAAACCCGAGGATTGCAGAAGCATGAATCCAGTGGCCACAGCCCTGCCGTTGTTGCTTGGGTGTGATGCAATGGTGTAAACACCATCACTTGGGAGTGATGTAATGATGTAAATGCAGGGACCATGAACAGGACCTAAGCTACAGAACTGTGATTTTGCAAAAAGATTGTTTAGGAACACAGTCATTATAATGTAAGCCCAGCCCTCTGGGGAATGTTTTTCTTCAAAAATCCTTCTGTTTACACTTATTCAGGAACTGACCAACATGGAAATTTCGCTCAGGACTACTTCAGACCATAGATTAGATCTTTCTGGAGCTTTATTAATGTTTCAAAGCATTAACACTAGAAAAGTCTACTGACTAATTAAATGGCAGAAGATATTACATCAAATCTACTCAGGCAGATTACAAGGGTGACCAAGACCCACTTCCCAAAACAATCCATGGATAAAGGAGAGAAGGCATTTTCTCCTCAAAAATTGGGCTTCCATCTCTTCACGGGATTGAAGCTCGGTATTGTCATATGAATAAAGACCAGTTGTGGTCCTTCCATAAACAGTAACTCCTGGGGTTTTAGGACCTTACGATGTTTTAAAGAAAGATGCACCCAAAGCTTTGTTTTTAAGCTCTGTCTGCAAAGCCTTCAAACAACAGAGTTCATAATGGAAACAATGATAGAGTTTTAATGATAGAAACATTAGCAGACTCTGTAACAATACTATAAATCATTTCTAAATAACAATATTGATAAGATGAGCCTTTCAAAATCACCCAGGACACCTCTTTAACAGCTAATTAAAACTAGGGAATAGAGGCAGCTCTTTTATCATTCACAATATAGTAGCTCTGATCATCCCACAGTGAATGATTTTACTTCAGTAATAACCCTGATCCGACATTCAGTTAGCAATTACCACAACAGACTTTATCTACTGGTAACAACTGGTTTGGAAGATATTGCCCTGCATGCATTAATTTCATCACGCTAATAAAGTTCCCTGTTATAAAATGCAAAAACATATTAACCTGTCTAATGCAATAGAAGACACATATATATCTTTCCGGCAAAATGATGATACACCGGCATTTCATTTCTATTTCAAAACTTAAGTGGGTAAAGTATATTAGAGGAACAGATAGTAACAAGCTATAATCCACAGCGAACACAATAACATGACTAAGTGCCAACAAATTTTCCTGTGAGTAATTGCACTCACTGTAATTTATACACATTCTATTACCTTGGCACTTGCATAACAATGCAAAACTGCTCATTTCCCAACACAGAACACTGTGATAGAAGAAGCATATGCATCTTGTCTTTCCTGCAGAATTCCGGGAGGCCACTGCTGACTCTGGTTAACTCCCTTGGAACACCTAGCAAGCATGGACGGATGGAAACGTTGAATGAAGATGTAGATGTGACTAATGATGACAAGCTAGTATCTCCAGGGGACAATCCCTAGCATAGGGTAAGCAGTCCGTAAAGATGTGTTGAATGAAGAAGAGGAACTCTATTGACTTGCTGAGCAGCAGTAGGCATTCTGTTCATGGTTCTAGGATATATCCTGGATACCCGTTTCCCTTCCACCCTCCCCTTACCCTCCTGAGGTTGCCCAAAAACCGTCTCCATGCCTAAGTGAGAAATCCATAGCAAGGATGACTCAGTTTCTCCTTACTAGTACCCATAACCCCACTTTCACTAACTTCCTGTCCTAATATTTACGACAGGACACGTTACCACTCAGCATTTGACCTCCTCTATTTCTTCCTTTCCAACTCTAGCTTCCCCCATGGGTTGGCTCTTCTTTTAGAATTTTAAATGTGAGAGATGTTACAACTGTTAAAATCCCAGGGGGGGGAAAAGGAATCATGTGATTAAAACCAATATAGGTGGTATTTTTGCTCTCCTGACTCCAAGGACTCATCCTCCACAATGGTCAACTCTTTATTAAAGCCCTGGCTTGACTTCCTGTAGGTGATGGTTTTGCCCCTGGTGTTGCCAACCTTGAAATGGAGTGGAAAAAAAATCATAATGCAGTGAGAAGACTCCATTAAGCCCGAAACAAAATAAATGTATTGCCACCTTCCAGAGCTGAAGCAGAGTGGTCACACACCCCACAGTCAGGGGCAACTGAACTCATCTGCACACAAAGGGCCTGGGCCCCACCCCGTACCAGCTACAGCCTGTTCCCCTTCAGCACCTCAAGGTTTGTCCACACGGTCCAGGCAGGAGTGCTCAGCTCTCTCTGGAGAAATGTGGCCTGCTCACATACAATACAGCATTGGCTAAGGCCTCGCAAACAGGCAGAGGAATGTGGACGATTTATAGACTGAAAATGTGCACACAGATAGCAGTCCTGAGTTCGTTCACTCAGGAAACACATGCGCTGTGGCCACACGATGGGAGGCCTAGGTGGGACCCCCAGAGCTTGGCAGAAACTCTAGAGGGGACCTGGTGTGGAGGTACAAAGCTGGTGACCAGCACTCCAGAGCTTTGTGGTCCTACGAAGATGGTGAAAACACAGGAGCTTTTAAGATCACGATGTCAGGACAGAGGGAGGCCACTGGGAAAGCTGACCCTCATACAGAATCATTTCTAGGCTTCCAGACTCTACCCAAGACAAGCCAGAGGCGGGCGTCCCCTTCAATTCCCACGAGGGAGCTGTGGCCACAAGGCAGAACCTTCTGCAGAGGTCTGTGCCTCTGAAGAGGAGGCACCAACTGATGTTAACTAACTAATCTGATGACTGTTTTCTTGTTCGGTCCAAAATGGCAGCCAAGAGACCTCTTCAAAATCCACAGTGATCGGGGCGCCTGGGTGGCTCAGTCATTAAGCGTCTGCCTTCGGCTCAGGTCATGATCCCAGAGTCCTGGGATCGAGCCCCCGCATCGGGCTCCCTGCTCGGCGGGAGGCCTGCTTCTCCTGCTACCATTCCCTCTGCTTGTGTTCCCTCTCTCGCTGTGTTTCTCTCTGTCAAATAAATAAAATCTTTAAAAAAAAAAAAAAATCCACAGTGATCCTTTTTTTAAAAAATGTATCCAGCCAAAATGTTCCCATTTTATTAAATTTTATATCTTCTATTACAGTCGCAGGGTCCCCCCCACAAAGCAACAAGCAGGCTAAAAGGCAGAAGAGGTCGAAGAACTCAAGAGACAAAGCACCAACTGTATCTTGCAGCTCAGGACCAAAAACTTGATTGACTCGGCCCCACACACACTTAGCCTGCACACTGAGCTTTCAGAGTACTTTCATTCTGGAATCCATTTTCGGAGTTTATGGCCTCCAAGGTTTTACAGTCTTTCCCAAAAGCTTTCTTCACTTATTAACATGCATTATGGTTCCTCCTCTCTGAACAGTGGTTCTTGTGAAAGCCAAGCAATGTTTATGTAATACACATGTCGCTGGAATGGGAACTTTCCAGCAGATCCGGGTTAAGGCTTTTGTCCTGTGTTTTTAGAGAGTGTGTGTGTGAGAGGGAAAGAGAGAAAGAGAGAGACGAATCACGAGCAGATTCCAACAGTTCTACTTGTCCACTCTACTTAGTCTGAAGAAAGACAGAAAAGAAAGACATATATACTCAAACTGTAATTTTCATTTCAAATAGGGTCATCTATTGCTTGTCTTGTGATTTCTGAATAGACCAGTGGTCTGAAATTACAGCCCATTAACTTGCCTAAATTTCATCTTACAGCGATACAAAAAAAAAAAAATTTAAAAATAAAAACCAGAAAAAAAATAACAACCCAAAACTCTCAGGACAACTGTCTATAATTAACACGGCCAGCCATTTTCTTTCCTGCTATGTCTCAAGTCTATTTTCCCAAGTCACTATCCAACAACTTACCCACCATCATCACAAAGGAATTCTGACACCCACGTAAGCAAAGGCTGTCACTCTGACTTGACTGTTCAGAGAATGTTTGTTAATTAGCGTTAACTCCAGCTCTCAGCGAGGAAGATTCTCCTGGTCCTTCCCAGAAGAGCATGAGAGTTTATCTTCTCGATGAGTTTTGTCATTTACATTTGGCCACACGGGGACTCGGAGGCACAAGGGTTACCACTGCCTTCCAGAATCTGCCTATTTCCACCATTCCTAGCCCTACATGTTCAGACGGCCACTCTTACAGATTACACTAAGTCTGAACAGTAACACCTTCTCAGGAGTGCAGGTGGGACTGTAGATGAGCACAGACATCTTATCAACCAAGAATTATTTTCACAGCTTGACTGTGTTTTCTGAATCATCTCAGTGAAGTTCTCAAAATCACATGCTTCTCAAGGACCAATGAGAGCCGTAAGATACAAACCTATGCATATACAGATACATATCTGTGAGTCAGAATAACATTTCCTTCTTGCCTCTTCTATATAAAGGACTTGGCAATGTGTATTTTCTAAGGAATACTTTTCTTAACAATAATGGGCGGGGGAGGAGTATTAATCACAGCAAATATTCTTCAAGTTCTTATAATGGACCAGGCACTGTATTAAGCATTCTTCCATATGTGCAATCTCATTTAATTTTTTTTAAAGATTTTATTTATTTATTTGTCAAAGAGAGAGAGGAGAGCACAAGCAGGGTAGCGGCAGGCAGAGGGAAAAGCAGGCTCCCTGCTTAGCGGGGAGCTGGACGCATGACCTGAGCTGTAGGCAGACTCTTAACCGACTGAGCCGCCCAGGTGACCTCATTTAATCTTTAAAACACTTCTATACAGTAGGTACTATTATTATTACCATGTCACAGAAGAGTAAACAGGGGCCTGTGCCTATGTCACAGAGAGAGTGAGAGATTCAAACTCATTTTCTTCTGCCCTCTAGTACCCAGGCTCTTACCTGCTATGGGCCAGAGCAGAGAAGAAGGAACTCCTGGCATTAACTTTGACTCAAAAGAGAACAATGCATAACGTAAATATGTATATCATGAGTATGTGCACACATACCACAATTATCGTAAGTAGGAAATGTATTTAGACTGTATAAATAATTTTAACTCCAAAACTGTTTCCACTCCTCCAGTATAATAGACACATAATTGGTAAGTTAAAACTTAATTGAAGCGCACGGCTATCGGCAAATCACACAACACTCAAAACTTACATCAACTCAGCCCTCCTTCTACGATCAAGACGGAAGCTGTTTATGCATTCTTATTCTGGCAATTAAAGACAAGTGTGTTTTCTACAGTGAAGGTTATTTTGACTTTGATAAGTATATTGCTCGCTGTCTGACCATAAAGGGCCAGAGCTGGAGATGAATAACAGGATACTTTGCCCTTCACTGCAGCATGATGGCTGGACCTCCCTGGCTGTAAATTTCCCAATATTTGATGGCCCCGGTGTCAGCAGCAAAATGATGCATAATAAACACGCCAATACATTAATGTGCTACTTCTTGATTTGGTGCCGAGTCAGGGAGGGAAACGGTCTACTTTGCAGTGAGTTTTTGGAACTAATACACAGTGTGTGGGGGAGAGATCTGAAGAGGAAAGCCGAAGCTTGTTTTTCATTCTCTTGTCTCCGAAGCCTCCTTTGAAATCGACTGCCTGGAGTGACGCGAACCCCGATCCCACCACGGTTGGGTTGATATCAGGAAGAGCAGGGGACATGGGCTTTTATCTAGCCAGGGAAAAGGAAACAGAGCTCATTTGGAACAGGAGGGAAAAAAGATACTTGATGAAAGCCAGAGAAACAGCCGCCAAAATCCTGTGACAAAGAAGAGACAAAAGGCATGGGTTTGGGAAATAACGCACAGAGCTCAAAATAATGTTTCCGTGTAGTTTTTAATTGTTCCATTTATCCAGAATAATTCTTGTAAAGTCTAAAATGTGGCTTTAGAGTTAAAAGAGAAAAAAAACACTAGTTTGAAGTACCACCTATAGCAAAGAGTATGACTGCGCCACCAAGGAAAATGAAAGCGATGGCAAGGGAACCATGTGTGGGGATGCACATAGAGCTTCGCCTGGGACAGCTGTCCCTCTGCCTGCATCCGGGGCACAGGCTTCTGGGGCTAGCAGGGACCTCAGCAGTCGCCCAGTCCAACTCTGACATTTCATAGACCACAGGCTTACAATTGTTCGGTGACTTGCCCAAGGTCATGTCTGGAGTGGTGTTCTTTTTATTGTCTGGATAACAAATGGTGGAGAACAGATAAAATCACACTGCGATTTACCCGAAGACATCCTATAAAGAAAACGATGGTTCCCAAATTCACTTATGCTCCAGTGTGTATTATCAGAAATCTAAGGAAAATAAATACACAGCATCTCCTAAAGCAAGAATCATTTTTTTAAAACTCAGATATTCTGCCAGGTATCCTTGCTTCACTCTGCATCGGTTCTGGGTTGCCCACTCAGGTGTTCTTTCCAGGGAGGACAGTGAAAAAAAAGCCTAGAATTTTTCCTGGGGAGCAGAAACAAAGCCAACCCTTTAGCCACCTCTTTCATTTCGAGGTCATGTCAAGCCTACAAGTTTAGAAGCACTTACACACTGGTCAACCTTATTCTTAATGGCAAACCCCAGTGAAGAGAGCTTGCAGCAAAGATATAGGGATATTTCCCAGCTTCTTCGTGCTCTACCGTCTCGTCCCAGGAGCTCAAAATGCCCGTACACTTTTCTGGAAAAATCAGAAATGAAAACCCCTGGGTTGTTTGCCTTTTCCCCAGTACATGATCCCAGAACCTGGGCCACATATCTTAAAGTTCCAGATGACGTCCACCCAGCCCTGGAGACCTGTTCGAGCTCACAAGATGGTCTACCCAAGGCCACTCTCCATCTGGAAGGTTCCTTGGAAGATGGGAAAGACTCCAAACATGACAGCGGTTAAACACGTTCCCTTTAATATTAGCCTCTGAGCCAGAAAACTTTAAGGTGGGCATGCAAAATGGTAAAAAGACTGGATCTCGGGCGAAGGAGGCAAGATGGCGGAGGTGTAGGAGGCACAGAGAGCCCTGGGAATCAGAAGTCCAGCTAAAGAGGAGGAAATCACTCTAAAAGCCAGCAAACGCAACAGCAGAGAGAAGAGAATAAGAACAGCAATTCTAGGAGCAGAAAATCGACCACTTTCAGAAAGGTAAGAGTGGAAAAAGTGAATTTAAAGCGACGGGAAGAGAGACCCCGGGGGGAGGGGCCGGCTCCCAGCAGCCGCAGAGCCGCGGAGCACAAAATCCGGAACTTCTAGTCCGCTCCACTGAGGGACATCGCTCCGGAGGCTAACCGGGGGTTCAGCCCCCACGGGAACAGTGTGGTTTCGGGACCCGTGGGGTCACCGAGGGACCAGGGGAGCCCAAGTGCGGCAGAGCTCCCAGGTATTGGGGCGGAGAAGCCACGCAACGCCGCATAGGCCTACCTTGGACTATAGGAACTGAGACATACAGTCCATATAGGGCTGCCGCACCTCAAGCAGGGACCCCTCAGCTCCGGAGACACCCCCTCCCTCCTCCCCCGGGAGGAGCGGTGCGAGAGCACGCAGCAGGAATCTGCTGGTCAGGGGACTCCAGACGGGGCTGCACGCTACAGATAGAGGCGCTCTGCCACGGGCTAGCCGAGCACAGAGCACGGACCGCGGACAAGGGAGACGGGAGTGATAAGGGCTTTCCTCTGACGGCGGGTGGAGGATCGGGGCGCCCAGCAATCGGCTCCTCTGGGCCGGAGACTGGGAGGCCGCCATTTTCATTCCCAGCCTCCAGGGCTGTACGGAAAGCGCTCAGGGAATAAAGACTCCTGAGAGCAGACCTGAGCAAAGTGCTTGGCCCATCCCCTGGCAAGGGCGGTGCAATTCTGCCTCGGGCAAAGACATTTGAGAACCACGGCAACGGGCCCCTCTCCCAGAAGATCAGCGACAATATCCAGCCAAGACCTAGTTAATCAGTGAAAACTGCGGAACTCCAGAGAATCTTTCTCTCTCACCCATCTACT
>CM053607.1:119199137-119214667 GCA_028646535.1 Procyon lotor | reverse complement strand
GTGAAGACCCTATCAATTGTGTCACCCCACAACCAAGCCCAAACCTTGCCCTTTCACTCATTCAACTGTAAAGGGTGAAAAGCTACACACTCCCTCTTGCAGCTTCCTCTACAGCTAGAGATGCTGTGGGACAGACCCTAGCCGACGAGACCTAACTGGAAATTTCAAATCCCAGCCTCTCTTCATCCTTCTCACCCTGAAAATAAAAAGGGAAAGCAGAGGGGTGCCTGGGTGGCCCAGTGGGTTAATGCCTCTGCCTTCGGCTCAGGTCATGATCTCAGGGCCCTGGGACTGAGACCATATTGGGGGTTTCTGCTCAGTGGGGAGCCTGCTTCCCCCACTCTCTCTTTCTGTCTACTTGTGATCTCTATGTCAAATAAATAAATAAAATCTTAAAAAAAAAAAAAAAAAGGGAAGGCAGAAAATATAGCAGTCACCTCCAAGGTAAAGTTCAGGAGACTGGCAGGGGTGTTGGCTCTGACAGACCCCGAGTCATTAATCTTGTTCCAACCACCAGGGCTACCAGTGGGTGAGATCACAGCTGTGGGGTCAGGCTGATAGGGACAGATCCCAGCCCCACTTCTCCATGGCTGAGTGGCCTGGGCAAAATCACTCCCTGTGCCTCATCCTTTCCTCCTGTCATCACGAAGAGGCAACGAGATATTGCAAACACATGCCTGTCCACCAGAAGCCCTCGACATATATTAGCTATGTTATTCTCTCTAGCCCAACCCGATTAAAAGGTTGCACCAAATCCTTATTAAGAAGGGAATTCACAAGAAATATAACATAGCTAATTCGGCCAAAACTCACAGTGCAGAAACTATAAGTCCTACGACATATCCACAGACAAAAGGAAACAGGGTAAAGGGGATCACAGCTGTCCTGCCACCAGCTGCTGAAATGGGGGGAGAACGAGGATTTCTACCTCCAGCACAGTGACCGTGCTGCCCTGCTGCCCACCCACAGTCCACCCACTGTTCTACGATGAGTGCAGCACCCAGACCTCCACATGCCATCCAAAACACAGTCAGGGTCCCTTATTTTGCTCCAACCACAGACTGCATACTCCCAGGAATGGGACGAGAGAGTTCCCGGGAGGCAAGACCAGAGACCTTATTTTTTTTTAATTCTTTAAATTTATTTATTTGAGACAGAGAGAGAGCGTGAGCAAGGGGGAGCAGCAGAGGGAGAGGGAGGAGCAGGCTCCCGGCTGAACAGAGAGCCTGATATGGGGCTCGATCCCAGGACCCTGAGATCATGACCTGAGCTGAAGGCAGGTGCTTAACCGACTGAGCCACTGAGGTGCCCCTAACTTTCTTTAAAAACAAAAGCAACGCAACAATTTTCTTTAGACATAGGCAAGATGACTGCCTTAAGCATTAAGGGTCCTTAGAAGGAATGTGTCATTCTAACACTCCACTTATGGGTGGCTGAAACAGGGGCACAAGGATTCAGGGACATGATTTTCAGGATGGAACGTGCTTCCAAGGCGGTTAAGTGAACAACCTATTTTGGGCCATGATTAGGACATCTCGTGACTATCCCCTTTTGAAAAGACTCACCCACGGCTCTCGAAGAGTGTTTTCTCCCCTGACACCCTGAACTGAGTCATGCTGGCGATGACTGTGGGTATTAATGGGTTGGAGAGAAAAATACCAGCTCTGGGCACTCACTGCAGTGGATGGAGGGCATGAAATCTGGACAGCTGAGGGGACGAGGGGGGCAGAAAGGGAGGTGTGAGCAGGGGCTAGAGTGGAGAAGAGCAGGACAAGTGAATGCCTAGGGAAAAGGGGATGATCTTACTGGAAGAAGCAGTGAGTCTGATGTCAGCTAAAAGAAGCCTGGAAAGTTGGGGGGCGGGAGGGGCAGGGCACAGGAAAACAAGGACTCAATCAAAACCTCAATTATAGGGGCGCCTGGGTGGCTCAGTGGGTTAAAGCCTCTGCCTTCGGCTCAGGTCATGATCTCAGGGTCCTGGAATCGAGCCCCTCATTGGGCTCTCTGCTCAGCAGGGAGCCTGCTTCCCCCTCTCTCTCTGCCTGCCTCTCTGCCTACTTGGGATCTCTCTCTCTGTCAAATAAATAAATAAACCTCAATTATAAAAATTGCCCCCCCCCCACCAGAGAATGAAGAAGGCAGTCTAACAATGAGGCATTTGTCACGTGGCCATTGGGACTGCTGGTATTTTCTAGAGTCTAAAATGACGGCCAAGATGGGTGTGACTTCCCAAGGGTACCAGGAAGGTTCCCAGGGCTCCAAACCAATACGCAGAGTTCTCAGGAACAGCAGAGCGGTGTCGCTCTACAGCTCAGAAGGATGTAAAAGCATTCGCTACCATCCTCTGAAACAATGGGACCCAAACACTTTCCGTTTTTAGTACTTGTTGTTGCTGTTGTTCGAGAAAGCCCACTCAGCAGAAGCTCACCTTATCTCCCTCCTGTTGCTGGGAAAGGCAAGAGCGCTTCAAGTAGGAAAATAAAGATGCTACTAATAGGAAGGGCCCGCGGAGAAGCACGGTGTACCGGAGCCTCACCTGATTTATGTTCACTAATAGCTTCTAGGAGGAGAGAGACAATGGCGAGCATGGCATGGAATGTTTCGCTTCAAAGAATGCTTTGCCTCACTTTCCTGCTGCCTGTACATGCTGCAAATGAGAAAGGGCCCAGCTGACAGCTTTCCTGCTGATTTATAGGGAAGGTCACCTAATCCCAAGTCAGCGTTTTGCTAAATATGAAGCTGTCCCATCCTTACCACCCCTCTCTCCGTTGCCTTTAGGTTTTCTGTGTATCTGGAGCTGGGCATCGGTACCCATCACAAAAGCAATGGGAATGTCCTAGTGACTACTGCTCAAGGTGATCCAAAATTTAGAGGGGAGTAGTTCAGGTCATAGATCTACTACTTTCATAATTAATTTGAGAATGAATCTGATGATACTATATATATGTCATGCATGTGGCTAGAATATTCAGGGACTCGCACAGTAAATACTATTTGGATCAATGAGATTTTCATCTAATATTTATGGCATTACCAAAAAATGAGACCAGATTCTGTAAAATACAACAATATTAGGAAAACAGAACCCATTTTCCCTTACTTTCTGAATTTTAAAGTATTTTCATATAATATTGGTTTAAAAACTGCATAGAATTATTTTATATAATTGTGATGCTTTTTAAAGTATATCCCTTTAACTGTAAATAATGACCTATTTCTCCTTCCAACAATATCATTTTCAATTGCCAGAGACCCCCAAGGAAAGAAAATAAGAGTCTCAAAACAATTACCTTCCTTAGAGGAAGAACCAAAAAAAAAAAAATCACTGCCACCAGAGATACCAGAAAATAAACTAACAGCAACAGATATTTACATCTCCTCAATAAAGATGTATCATCAGAAGGCCAGAACATAAATAAAAGTAGAGGAAAAACCCTCGCACTTGCCCACAAAAAATTTCGCTGATGTGTCCAGAACCTCACAGTCTATAACACTTACTATATTAAAGTAGTATATCACACCTGCCAAAAGATCAAGGTGAAAGTAGAGAAGGTCACTGGCGATCTTTGCTATTGTGTGACTATTTGTCCAACAGCAAAGTTACCAAGGAGTGTGTCCTGTGATTGGGACATGGCAGAAGAGGTCTGGCACAGTGATCCAGCATGTGCACTGTCAAAGTCACAAGAAGGAACATCAGACCTGTGCAGGGAACTTGGAAGGGTCAGGTCAAACCAAGCTTGCCACAAAACCTAAGGAAAGCCCCACACTGTCTGCAGCTCAACCCAGTGCTATTATTACTCTTTGGGTTCTGAGGGCTTATTTTCAATTCAAATGGCCATTCTTAAAATTAAATTGAGCCCATTTGGAAAGCCAAATTTCACAAGACAATGTATCCCGAGCCAATTCTTCACCCTGTACTAATGTGTTCCTTCTCCTGCTTTCCCTTGATCCAATTCCATCAAACCAATTCAGTTGTACAATTCTATTAAGACCATTATTTGTCTTACATTTGACATATCCACTTGGCTTGTATATCGGCTAACCTGGGAGGAAGAAACCTTCCCCAAAGGTATTCCAGCCTTTTTTGATAAATTGTTTCAGATTTCCCTTTGATATCTGCTCTGATATTTTGTTGATTTGGACCTCAGAATGTCTTCTGATTTCTGGGCTTATTTTACTCTTCATAATAATACCATTGCCTTGTATTAAAACAAATAAATCTCCACAGATCTCTGAAAATAAGTTCAGTTTTAGCATTCACTGTGCTATGCTAATTCCCTAGCACCTGAGAATTTTGGTTCTACTCCAAGAAATGGTCATCTATCATGTCTACCTTGCTTTTCAGATATTTTCCATATTAAAAACACAAGAGTTTACTCTTTCAGCCACGCAGGATCATCGTTTTACTTCAGGTGCCTAGCTGCCACGGTAGGCATCCCGGTCTACAGCATAAACCAAGGCACACTCTGGTACTGCTCTTTCCTGAAAAGAAGAGCCTCAAAGTGGGGGGCGCTATTTTGCAGAAAAACATCTCTGCCACATTTCCCATCGTGAAAGGCACTGGTCTTCAAAGTAGGTTATGGACACCCCTAACGATGCCCTGAGGAGGGTGAGGCTCGTTGTAGATCCTCAACTTCTCTATGCACACGTTCCTAACGCTGGTTTTCCCAAGACAGTGAGGCTGAGTCATATCACTCCTTGCCTCTCTCATAATACCTGACCAGTCTTACCTCGGTCCATTTTCCCAAGGGGCCAAACAGGGTAGCTGAATAGAGAGACAAGATGAATGCTCTTTGAAACCAAAGTCATCTCCTAATAAATGTACTGTCAATAATAATTTTACGTTTGTGTATACTGTCATAATTTTGTATATTTTGTCAAAATATGTAATAAATGCATGCTTTCTGATCCACTGTGTGTGAATAATTATAATGATAAGTGGATTTAGAAGAAAAATATTCACACTTTAAAGGCTTAAGTGGTAAGAAATTTTTAAAATTTAAATGTATATAGTTATTTTGGGGTTAGAAAAGTAGGGTGAGGTGAAAGACTTTTAAACATAACAATATATTCCATCAGAACACATTTCTGTGAAGGAAGACCAATAGAAAGACAATTGCTAACACAGAAAGAAACGATGCAGGATTTGCTACTGTTATGGAAAAATATTCATGAATTTTTTTAAAAAAATACTGCAGTGGGAATCAAATTACTACGGAATTCATATGTGTTGGATACATTTAAAAGAGTCATGTAAAGGTTTACTATAAGCTGTCAGTATTTACCAAATGATGGAAATTACATCCTTTGGAACATTTAAATATATAATGCAAAATTCTAAGTGACAAGATAAAAATGTGAAAGGCAGGACTTAATCTGAAGAATATTATCACACAATATCTAGGTATGTGAGAGAGAGAGAGAGGAAAGGCTTGCAAGCATCCATACTTGCAGGGTGACTGAAAGACTATTTCTGACACCCACCTATGAGCTGATATACTGTGACCTTTTAGTCTAGAAGGATTAAAGAATTTTGCATTGGCATGTCTGTTATGTCAAATGAGCCTATATAAATAATTTGACAAGGCCACCTTGAGTCAATTTCCCCTAACTACAGCCAACCCAATGTAACACAATTCACTGTTGGCTTAGACCCCTGTAGTTTTGACCACACCAATGAGGGGCACCATACTAAAAGAACAGTGAGCAGGATAAACAACAGGTAAAGCCAAAGAAAACACCAAACTTTCAAAGGAGAAATGTGGCTATAAACTTCTGCATTAAGGACATCCAGATCCTGGAGCGCCTGGGTGGCTCAGTGGGTTAAAGCCTCTGCCTTCAGCTCAGGTCATGATCTCAGGGTCCTGGGATGGAGCCCCACATCGGGCTCTCTGCTCAGCATGGAGCCTGCTTCCCCCTCTCTCTGCCTGCCTCTCTGCCTACATATGATCTCTCTCTCTGTCAAATAAATAATAAAATCTTTAAAAAAAATAATAAAATTAAATAAATAAATAAAAAATAAAGACGTCCAGAGTGAATATTTACTGCAGAGCACAGTTGAATGAGAGGCTTCTTTTATTTCTGAACATCTCAGCTTAGCTCTCAGATGCTCATGGTAGAAACCTGAACATGTCGAGTCAAGTCAACTGAGCCCATCCCAGAGATAACCCCCCACCTTTCTCCCTGCCAACTCAGACTCCTTTGGATGAATACACAATTCCTTCTTCTTTTCTCCCTGAGGGTGATCCATGGTCTGTGGAAGGTCTACGAATGTCAGGAGGAAGGGGGCAACATGTCCGTGAAAATTCTTTGTCCACGCTAGCCTCTGCTAAGATGTCTTCCTCATCTGGGTCCCAGCAGTCCATACTGGCATCTAGTATGAGGTCTGCCATCCTGCATGGCCTCAGATGGTCAGGACTCTCTGAGTCCCTCTCAGCCTAAGACAGGATCAGGCAAACGTATGTCATATATCACCAGGGAAATTCCATATTCCATATGTTACTGAGATTCACTGAAACTCGCATGTGAAGTGGGGATTACATCAGACATTCTTTTAATTTCTGTAAATGTAAATCGATGCCTTAACATGTACAAAATGTCTACTAGCTGTTCCCAAATAAACTGGACTCACCCAAAAACAGGTGGAGATTTTAAGTAACACCAAACTGTATACTCTAATGTCACTGCGAACATGAACTCCATGGGGCACCCCCTTCAAAGCTCCGTATCCAATCCTAAAACTGCCTATCCTGCCTTTCCCATTCCTTCCCACCAAAACCACAATCCACGTGCCTGCCCCCAGTTCAGCTCCCTCAGGCTGCATCATGAAGGCCCTCGATGCTTCCCGGTAAGTGTCCCTGAGTAGCATACTGTGTTCTCCCCATGGGTCTGTGGTCTAACAAAACTGTAAAACTTGGGCTTTTCTCCCCTCATGTTTATCTGCTCCCACCCAAGGTAAAATGCTTAAAACAAAGATGGCATCCATTTTTCCAGGGCCTCGTGGCTATGAAGTGCATCACCTAAAGAAAATGTTCTATTAGAAAACAGAAATGGGGGAGGGGAGGATGGGTGCTGAGCTGCCAAACAGCATCCAGTCCGAGCAGGAGGAATTGAGGCAGAGACCAATTTCACATTCCTTACAATGCTGTTAGGCAGATGAAACAAAAGCCTGTGGGCTAAAATTAAATAGTGAAAAGAAACAGGTAAATTAAGCAAATTGGTCGTTCACTGAATTGTCTTTCAGCAAATTAACCTAGAACGGACATAATTGGCAATAAAGAAGGAATGGAATTTAACGAAGATTTAGTAATTGTCCCTGAGGGATGACCTAGCAATTGCAAATGTTAGATGTCACTGCAAACAAGCCTTTTAAAGATCACTTTTAAAGCAACACAGTGAGTGGCTAGAGTGTGGCAATCAGAAATACATAGTCACTCGGGACAAACGGGGGGTGGGGGGGGAACTGTCCTAACGTTACGCAAACGGGTTCTAGTGGCTCGGGATAAATTTCCAGTGACAGCATCATGCATGATTCAGAAAGTGCTGTATCTCAAACAACTAAGACAGAAGTGAAGGTGACAGGCCTCACAAAACTGCATTAGAGAATTCAAAAAGTGGCTTTGGTGATGATGAAGACACGATGTCAAAGAGGAACATGAAGACCACGGACACAGTGAAAGAGGAAAAAGCATGTCGCTGCATTCACACTGTTTCACATAATGTGATTGGGGACGTGGACTATGTGCCGCGACGTTAAGTATCCTAAGCAGGCTCTTGACTGTTTCAACTCTCTCTCTCTTCAGGTTTGTTTATTCTTGTTTGCGGGGCTCGGGGATAGATCTTCTCGTTGAGAAAACAGAAGATTGGGGTCTCTCTACAAATGAAGTTTGTAGCCCGTGGTGAGTGGGAAGGGATCACCCTTGTAGAAGCTGGAATGCCAAAGTGTAGGGCGTGACCTGGAGAGCCAGTTCTGGGACAGCGGCCGCTCACGCCGCTGACAAGATGAAGGCGAGCGACGGGAAAGGACAGGATGCTCCAGGTAACGTCTGAAGCAGGCGGAGTGCTCCTCTGGGAGGGAGAGGCACTGCACTAGGGAACTGGAAAGAAGTGGCTGGAGCCGACGGAAGGAAGAACAAGGTGAGACAGGAGCGTCCGTCAAAGGACACAGCTAATCCTTCTGCTTTCATCTAAGAATGAAATGAAGACAATAAAGAAGTGACTGGCTCTTACAGGAGAGGCAACTGGAAGAGATGGGGGCATCTTAGTAGACAAGAGCCAGAGCCCAAGCCACCCAAGGAAATGCACTGGCAAAAGGGAGCGAGTCTGAAAGATGCCTCCTCATTTCCCTATCACCAGGATGTTGGTGCATTTCACAGAAAAGGCAACAGTGGAAGAGAACCAGCGCTGGGCAGAAAAACTCATGAGAGAGGACAGATCATAAAGAAGTGGCGTGAGGCTTCCTTCGCCCTTTTCCTTCAGTGGCAACATGGACAACATCACGTTAATGTGCTGTATGTTACAGCCATGGAAATGTCTTTGTTTCATGTGCTGGGTCAACAAAGGAAAGTTCCAAAATACATTTTACAATCCCCTAATTTGTTCCATGGGATGTGGAGTTTACAATAAAGGGCACCTGACCTGGGTGGGAAGAAAGGACGTAATTCTTCTGGTGCACGGAAGGATGGCCCATGGGTCACCACCATGGGATGGTGCTCCGCTGGATACCACTGGGTCAAGTGGCCGATCCTGGGATCCTGAACCGAGGGAGAGGTCCTGCAAAGGTTAAAACTATGACAGCTCATCAGAGAGGACTCCTCCCACTGGACTCCAAAAGACACTACCTTTTTCTCAGAAGAGAAGGCTGGTTCTGATCCAGAAGCCCGGTGCACAAAAAGGAAGGGTTCCTGCTTGTTCCCTGTTCTGATGGCCTCATCATCAGTGTGATTCGGCATGTCCCCCCTAGTAAGAATGCTGTACGATGGAGCCTTGGGGAGAGATGGATAATGTCTCTGTCTACACCACTGGAACCGCATGGTGGTGTTCCAGCACTAACTCCAGGGACCAGCACCCACTCTGAACCCCAGGCTGTATCACAGATGCTGAGCAGACAACTCTCGATACCGAGAAAACACAAGGATGGGGCTAAATGCCTCTTCTTGTGGAAGGATGAAGGGAGAAAGGGCCTCTCTCTGACACATTCAGCAACCAGGGAGTTAAGTGTTCTGGGCCATCTTCCCTATCGTGCAGGTAGTGACAGAGTCAAGGAGGTCACCATGGATACATCTGGCTGCATCTGTCTGAATTATTTGTATTGAACAGATTGCTACAGGGTGGTTTGTTTTTTTTTTTTTTTCTCTTCTGGTCTCATTACGCGTGTGTAATGCCAATTAAATAACAGGAATGAAAATTAAAAAGGAAAATATCTGCCCCTGCTGGGTTTAATCTCATTAGAGCAAAGTCAAATGATTAGTCCTAAAAAGGGCTCCAACAGGCAGCAAAGACCACATTAAAGTTGCAAGTGTCTTCTGCATCACAACGAGGAAAATGGATCAGAATTGCTCACTCTGTGGAAGACACTGAAGCCATTCCTATAAAAAGATTGTGTGAGGGCTTCAGCAGCACTGTGTCTCCACCTAAGCGAACAGCAGGGAGACTGCCGGGACACGTCCCCGACCTCGGATCGGTGACATAAAATTACCACTTCGGGCATTTTAAGGACAGGTGTCACATCTCCCTGGGTTGACTGTGAACCCCGAAAGATGCTTACTTTACAGTGCTCGTGGCTTACATAATCTTCATGCATCAGACTTTTTTTTTTCCTAATTAACCAAACCAGCCAGCTATAAATTTGCCAGGAGCGCTGGGTAGCTCTCAGAAAAAAGAAAAAAAAAAAAATGCAAGGGTCTGTCCAATTTAAGTCTCAGAGTGCATCTAAAATGAAGGCCTGGAGCAGCTGGGAAGTACACCAGCAGACTGCTGGGCCTCAGCTAAGCCTCAGGTGGAATACCAAATTTTCCCTTCCTTCAGGAAGTTTGAGAAATGTCAGCTACAGCTGTTTTGAATCAAGATGATTCAAGCAGAAGAGCTGGATAGAAGACTATGCAAAAAATGGCCAAGCCCGGAGTGTTTTCCTCAGTGACACGCTGACATGTAGCTTTACTTTCAAAGTGCTCGTATATTTTATCCCATTTTCCTTTTACCCTGAGAAGCAGAGGAACCAGGAATTATAGCCAATATTTTGGTTGGAGAAAGGAGGCACAGGTACAGACCCCAGACATACTGATCATCTTTAGTGCACGGCCCTACTGAGCTCGCCAGTCTAAGGAAGACAGAAAATATGCACAGCACGTGCCAACGCCTTTCTGGAAAAAAATTTCACCTGGGATGAGACATGAGCACCCTGCCATTGCAGGGTGCTGAAAATGAATTACTTTCCTGCCCAGGACAGAGAAAACTGGACATTTTCCCAGTCCCTGACCAGTGATAAGTAATCTTCCTGATCCAAGATCCTTTAACAGGGGGTCCAAAGTTAGGCCTCTGGGATTCTCTGAATCCCCATGATTATTATGCAAAAGTGTGGAGTGGGTGTGGGTGTGGGTGTGTGTGTGCACACACGCATGCACACACATGAAAATTCATAAGGATAACTTTCATCAGATTCTCTACCTCTATGACCTGTGACAGGTTAAGAATCCTGATTTCAACAGAAGAAGGAGAGCCCAAAGTAAATATTTTGATGAGACTGAAAGAACTATCTGCCTCAGTGTAGAAGTAGGAAGAGTGAAGACCAAACAGCCTTGAATGAGACACCAAGATTCCACTCATGAAAACTGGAACAGGGTCAACTCTTAGAAGCAGTGGAAACTCCGGGAGGCAAGACACTGTCAAGGGGAGGCAGTGCTCTCCAATGGGAAAATCAAAGAGTTTTAGACTTAGGCAGATGTAGGTTTGCCAACATCAACCATGTGATCTTGGCCGAGGTATTCAACATCGCTTAGGTTCAGTTTCCTCCTTCTTGAAACAATAAAAATACGAAAATAACCAGTCCAATCACTCAGCATTGTTTCAAGGATTCAGAGATATGACATAGGTCAAGTTCCTGGCAAACAGAGATCCTCAATAAATGCTAGTTCGCTTCCCCCTCCCCTGTTTGGACAGCTTGATACAGGATAACAAGAACAGGAAGGAAGAAAAGAAGCAAGGAAGGAAGGAAGGGAGGGAGAGAGGAAGGGAGGAAAAGGAAAGGAAAGGGAAGAGGAAGAGAGGAGGAAAGAAAGAGCTGACCCTGCCTCTGACCTAGAAAAATTACAAGGAATCAAAAGAATGGGGGTCAACATGTAGCTGGACAAGAGAAGAGAGAAAAGGCACCCAGGGGCTACACAGAATGAACCAAGCATGAACAGAGCCTCAGAAATCCTTGGACCAACCCTGAGACATGGGAACTCGGCCTCACATCCAACCTTGGGATTCCTAGTCCAGTACTCTTCCCATTAATTCTCCCTAAATCCTGCTCCCATACATCTTTATTGTTTCATTATTTGCATTCTGCTCCTCTCTCCACTTAACGGTATGACTAAACATAGACAGCGATTAAACGAGTAGATCTGGTCTCTGTAAACAACAAAAGGCAATGCACAGGTATAAAATAATATCCATATCACAAGCCAACTGTCAGAGTAAAATTAATGAGGAGCAAAGAGACTATCAACACCTGTAAATAACGCCTCGTGGATGGTGGTCCTCCATTATTAAGAGAGGACTCCACGCTGAAAAGACACTGGACAGGTACCCTTCCTCCTCAACTCAACTGTGGCAGCTGGGGGGTCATCCAGTACCACACTGCCTGGTCTCTGGGCCCTGGATTCCCTAGGACAGTTTCTGATTTTAAATTACATGATGTGGCAGGTCTCTTGAATTCCTTGCCAGAGCTGTGGAAACTAGAAGGTCGTTGACACTGGGCCTCACAGCAGTTAAAGTCCAAGAAGCTGCCCTGGGTGGGTCTGATGATGACCAAAATCTCCCCTTGACCAGGAAAAAGAGATGAGGGAAAGCAAGACCAGGAGCCCTGACTTCATGGCTTCTAAAGAGCATAAAGTAGGAAGTGGGAGTCAGCACTGTATCTTTATGTGATCCACAAAGTAGGATCAGCACTGTATCTTGAGATATCCACCAAGAGCATGTTCCCACACACTGTCAGGGTGAAATTATTTTTGTGAAGATGACTGTCCTGTAATGCTATCACTTATAAGCTTAAAAAAATAAATAGAATAAAGATACAATTCTCCCTTACCTTCTTCTTTCCATATCCTGATAATGATTTGTTTTAACCCAACCAGGCTGGCATACTTTGACTTTATCTGCACATCTCTTTAAATATTTCTTCCTGAAAATAGTCAAATTGGCCCGTGAGTAGACTAATGAACAAACTGTGTTTCATGATGAATGGATGGATGAATGGATGGATAGATAGACAGACAGACAGAAATAGATCCAGTCAACACTCACAGTTCTAGCTTATTGAGAGGAACAAAAACAAAACTAATAGCTAAGCTGCCTAGACTAATTAGAAAAAGCATTAAAAGCTACTCACATTTTTTTCCCTAAATATATATATATATCCATCCTTACCTCTCCCAACTCCTACAAATGCTCAAAGGCATACACATGCCTACCTTGGAATTAAAAGTGACCTCAAGGCAGCTAATGTGAGTAACACTGTTTATTTCTCTGCTGTCCGAGAATAAAGACAGCCAAGGACAGCACCTGAGAAGGTTTAGATTGACCAGAGAAGGAATCCAAAAGCAGAGGATGCCTAGAGAACTGGGGCGGAGAGAGAGGGCAGAATGGGTGGGCTGACAGAAACCACAAACCAAGAGGCAAAGGAAGGAGGGCAGCCCTATGCCCTGTCTCCATACAGCCTCTAAGAATAACAGGGCGTGGGCACCATGTTTCTTTCCCCTTTCTCAGGCTGCCCTGGTTTTGGTACTCTGATACACTGGATATTTTCTACCAGGTGAGGCTGAGAGAAAGCCACTGCTTTCCATTCTATTTCATTGTGTTTTTCCACATAATAGTCCGAAACTTTCCATTGGATCTATTCTGGTGCCTGACATGGGGAAAATCTGACATGTGATGCTTTCTGATTTGGAAACAGATCTTCAGAAAGCAGATGAGTATTTTCTCCCTTGCACAGAGCAGGTGCTGAGGAAATATTGACAGGCTTTGTGGGATGGGAGGTTGCTTTTGTCCCCCCAACCCTCCAATATCAGTGCAACTACAGTCTCTGCAGAGCCAAAGAGGATCCCTCAGACCTCACACAAGATTTTTCACCAGAAATTCCCCCTTCGGCAAACCCGCCACAGATTCCAACAAGAAAAGGATTGTGTCACATTTGGTGGCAGAGAACAATGAGGTCTCTGTACACAACGGTGAAATGGCTTGCCAGGAAATGCCAGCACAGCTGGAGGACTGAGGCCCCTCATCAACACTTGATTCCTTTTTGGAAATAGGGGATAAATTATATACCAAGGAAACAAAAAGAAATTTATCCAACGTGCAGCACTCGGGGAGGAAGCAGAGGTCTCAGGCATCAGCCTAGGCCCTCACGTACGGAATCCTCACCATTTCCACGGCCACTACACATGTTTCTGGGGTTACTAAGCCGAGCAGCCACTGACAGACCTGAAGACTGGTGGCCCCTGGCATGACATAACAGATGGCTAGGCTCTGTGCTAATGACAATCCCAACCCCAGCACTTCTTAAACTATTTTTATTCTATGTGACTATAGTTGACACACAATGCCGCATTAGTTTCAAGTTTGACCACATGGTACTTTCTGAGCACTTGCTCGAAGGCGGGAATGCGCGGGACTATTTCCAACGTGTGCTAAACACATACCAGATCTACAACAAGGGTTATTATTAACTTATTTAATTCTCACAAAACCCTTATGAGAGAGACCTTCTACGGCACAGAGAGGTTAACCAACTTGGCCAGAAGCACAGCTAATGAGTGTCAAAGCCACATTTTGAAGCCAATCCAGTAGGATGATTCCAGAGGTAAGCTTTCATCTACCATATTACTTTGGGGTCACTTGCATATAGGCATGTAGATCCTATTTCACAACCTACTTACTCCTTTAAAGCAATTCTTTCAGAGGATAAATTGTGAGTAACTTAAAAAAAAAAAAAACTGCTTTAAAAAAAAATTATTTCCTAGTCCTGTTTACTCTTCCCAGGAGCACCATCTTCTAGAAGGGGAACATTGGAAATAACCGTATATCACACACCTGAAGCCATCAGGCCTCAGAATGTAACACTATTAAACCAGCTCAAGGTGAGTTAGTACTCAGACATTAAATGTTTCATTACTGGCAAGTTTAGTTTCTATAGATTCTTCTTTAGAGCAAAGATGAACACTTTTTCCCCTGGATGTATAAAGTATTATGTTTAACATGTATCGAATATAACCCCATTTTTCCAAAATTTCTTTCATCTGCAACAATCATCTTGAAATATAAAACGCATGTGCTCACTAGGGAACTGCAGAAAATTAATTCCCAGCAAATTTTGTCAATGACTGTCACTCACTTTCCCCCTTAAAGGATTGTTCTGCTGTTGCGCAGACACATCATTAAGCATTGCTGTGAAAGGAGATAGATAACGCATTCCTATTTTGCAGGACTCAAGTCTAAGGGGAAATCAGATCTCGCTTAGTATTGTCATGGTTGCATAATTGCCCTTAAAATCCAGCTGTGAGTCGTGTTCCTCCACGCAGCTACATGTGACCCAAGTCTTTTCTGAGCTGAGTACATGAATACTCTTTCCTCTGGCTCATTTGCGTGACCGCTGCTCACAGGCTCGCCATTGGTCCACTTTGACTCCTTGGCTTCACAGACAGTTCTATGTCTGTGATCAGACTAAATCGCGCCTACACATAGTCTCCTTGAGGGCAGGAAACCTCGAGTTTATTTTATATACCTCACGATGTCACTATGTAAGTACTAGGTGCTCAGTAAATAATCAAATGAGTAAATTGCTTAACTGTACTAACAATGCGTGTTTTAATGCATTGCTCTATTTTTCTTGTCTGGTGATATTTTGCTAAACCTAAGACAAAGGACACAAAGTGTCTCATTTCAGCCTGCCATATGACAGTTGTTTAAAAATATTATCAGGAGCAGACGAGAGAAGACATTCCTCGGGTTATACAATTGTTTTATAATGATGACTCTGAGTTCCGTGACCCAGTATTTCTGGCTTTGGCCCTCATGATGGGAGTTCAACTTCCATGCACTTCAAACTCTCCCAGATTTTTTTTAATTAATTTTTATTAACATATAATGTATTATTTGCCCCAGGGTACATGTCTATGAATCTTCGGGCTTACACATTTCACAGCACTTAACAGCACATACCCTCCCCAATGTCCACAACCCAGCCACCCTTAGTTCGTTTCTTGAGTCTAGGAGTCTCTTATGGTTTGTCTCCCTCCCCATCCCTTCCTGTTTCATTTCTCTCCCCCACCCCC
>CM053607.1:119153600-119198637 GCA_028646535.1 Procyon lotor | reverse complement strand
GAAGGGCTTTTGGAAAAGAAAGGCACTTGGAACCTAAGGAACAGATGGACCTGGACATTTTCCACCTTCACTATTTGTTCAGGTGAACACAGAGAATTTTGTAGTCTCATCAGCAAATCTAGAGTTGCTAAACATCACAAAGAGCACATTAAACTGTTGAGCTGTTTCATTAAAAATAAGAGACTGCATTCAATAACAGGCCCCAGAAAACGGAAGGGATTTTGATTTAATCTGAAAGGACTGTTGTCATGGCTCTCACCCAATTATTAATTGATTGTCTGTAAACAAAGTCCAGAATTACCATCATTATCCCAAACACCTACTCTATTGCAGCTACAAACCCAAATACAATTTAATCAGTAAAATCTGCATATGCACAGAAAATGCACTTTGGGAGTTGAGCCTCAAAATGTGTATCCTAAAACTCTAAACACCACACAAATTTTCTGGGTGATCAGATCTCACACATCCCACAAATTACTGGGGAGCATTCTCTAACCTCCCCAGAACTCACAATGGAACAAGAACAGAAGAGAAAATTGACTCTAAACGTTTGCTTCAAGCCCTACTCCACCCAAGAGAAGTATCAAGTCTATTCACAAAATACAAAGGGGCGCAGTGTGATATTATGCCATAATGAGCTTTTTTTATCGGGCAAACTTCAAAATATCTGGACATCCCTGTAATCCTTACCAACAACATGCACATCATTTGGAGACCCTGATACAAGGGTATCTGTCTTAATGAATCGGAAAGTGGTCATATAGTCTGAGAGCCACCTTTCCCTACTCCCTTGTCTGTAACGAGACAGGAAAAACCACCAGAGACAGGAACTCCATCTGCGTCTGAACTCTTGAGGGCGGATTCATAGAAGAACATCGATCCCAGATTGTGACCGAGGGCAGCAGTAACTCACCTAACAATACTGCCAGCAAGAAGCAAGCTGAACAGTTAATTACCAGGCTGGCTTCTGAACCTAAGGGGAATCTTAATAGACAGAACTAATTAAAATCAATACTCATATGGTAATTGTGAAAAGAAAAAAAGTGGGGGCGCTCAAGATAAATTTTGGAATGGAGAATTTTTCACACCCATCTTGCCATCTGGTTTTACCAGCAAACGTGTACACCAACAGATAGTCTTTCTCGAAAGCCCTAAGCATAGACGGGAAAGAGAGCATACACAGGAGCCCACCTGAAGGATTTCTTGAGCCTCTGGGGAGTATGGATGGAAGTGGTCAGGGATCTTGCAGTTGTAAAGTCGGGGCCATGTTAAATTAACATTGAGTGTTCCGAGGCTGAAAATGGGAAAACTTCTGGCTGTGTGACCTTGGGAAATGTGCTCAATTTATCTGGGCTCTAGCTTTTTCATCTATAAAATGAGAGCAGGGAGCCTGGGTGGTTCAGTTGGTTTAAAGCCTTCAGTTCAGGTCATGATCTCAGGTCCTGGCATCGGGTCCCTGCTGAGCAGGGAGCCTGCTTCTCCCTCTCCCTCTGCCTGCTGCCCGGCCTACTTACGCTCTCTATCTCTCTGTCAAATAAATAAATAAATAAATTTTTAAAAACTAAAATGAGAGTAGAAAAAGATGGTCTCTGAGATCCCTTCACTTGGGTAATTCTGGAATACCATCCCTCGGAGTTGCAGATGGGAGTCTGGACTATATGTTCAAAGAAAATGATACAAATAATGGCCATCTCCTCTTTAAAAAAAAATAATAACAACAACAACATTTTGGGGTGGCTCAGTGAGTTAAGCCTCTGCCTCCGGCTCAGGTCATGATCTCAGGGTCCTAGGATGGAGCCCCACATCCGGCTCTCTGCTCAGCGGGGAGCCTGCTTCCCCCTCTCTCTTTGCCTGCCTCTCTGCCTACTTGTGATCTGTCAAATAAATAAATAAAATCTTTCAAAAATAAATAAATAACATTTGTTCTGATTTTCCTTGAAAACAGATCCCACAAAACAGCTCCACACTCTGTTCTCTGTGTGAGCTTCCCCCAGCTTCATACTAGTGTGTGACCTTCAAAAGAAATGCAGACTTTGGTTTTGTTTTCAAAAAAAAAAAAAAATTTTTGGCAAAATGATATATGGAAACTTAATATAAATCAAGTCCCCAGACTTGATTGTAACAGTGCGTTATGGTTTTCCTCTAGATCGTGGTGGCACTGTTCATTATAGGGCAGATCCTGGTAAAAGGCGATTCTCCCCAATACAGCAAAAATTGCCCTCGTACGCAATTCCAGGGTCGCTGAAATAACATTTCAGTTCTTTTCTCTTCAATTTAATAATATGTACTCACGCCAGCCAAGAATAGCTCTACATGGCCATGTGACAGGCATATAAAAAATCATTTTGACACATAGTGGCTGTGAGTGGCAGAAGGGAGAGAAACTTTTTTTTTTACTGTATTATTTATCTTTTAATTGTTCTTTTTAATTGGTCATCCATATTCATGGAAAACATTCAGATAATACTAAAAAGAAACACAGTGGGTAGTTAAGTCTCCTTTCCACTCCTGTCCCTTAAAATACTCCTTCACTGGATGTGCCTGCAGGGATGACCATTGCCATTAGCCTCCTACGTGGTCACCCAGAGATACAAGTCACATGCATATCTAGGACCCCTTCTCTTTTCAAAACACAAAGGCGAGCACCTTTTACCATTGGTGTATCTTCTTAACTTAAATTTAAATCCAAGGGGCTCCTGGGTGGCTCAGTGGGTTAAAGCCTCTGCCTTCAGCTCAGGTCATGATCTCAGGGTCCTGGGATAGAGCCCAACATCGGGCTCTCTGCTCAGCGGGGAGCCTGCTTCCCCATCTCTCTCTGCCCGCCTCTCTGCCTACTTGGGATCTCTCTCTCTGTCAAATAAATACATAAAATCTTTTAAAAATAAAAATAAAATAAAAAAATAAAAATGAATCTGAGAGAGTGCCTTATCATTACATGCCTCATTATTTTGAAGGTACATATTTAATTCTATGGATAGACATATTTTATAGAATTGGTTCCTTATCAATGAGCACTTGCCCCTACTTTTTTTTTTTTTAAAGATTTTATTTATTTATTTGACAGAGAGAGAGATCCCAAGTAGGCAGAGAGGCAGGCAGAGAGAGAGAGGGAAGCAGGCTCCCCACTGAGCAGAGAGCCCGATGCGGGGCTCGATCCCAGGACCCTGAGATCATGACCTGAGCTGAAGGCAGAGGCTTTAACCCACTGAGCCACCCAGGCGCCCCCATTTGTCCCTACTCTTGAGCTATCATACTCACCGCTTAAGGAAATATCTCTGGACATGATAATATTCTGTGCATATGCAAATGTATCCTTGAGAGAGATTAGAGAGAAGTCATTGCCAAGGCAGAGGTAGACACATGCGTGATTTTGAAAGATACAGAAAATGGTTTCTGAGAAGGTTATACCCATTTACATTCTCATAACTAAAGGAGCAGGGTGCTGTTTTTCCCATCTCTGTCAACACAGTGTATTACCAAATAGCTTTAATATTTTAGCTAAGTGAGGGATGAAAAAATGTTTTGTGTTCTTTGAAAGCCACTTAGGATGAGGAAGGTTACCCATCTTGTCGTGTGCCTAAGCTAACAGTGATGACCAAAAGAGTGTGCCTTGAGACTTGCGACCAGAGAGTCCGGAAGAAACCAAGGGTCCCAGCTGCCCTCCTAGGCTCCCAGCCAATAACCAAGCACGGCGGGGACACTTGGGCAGGCCCATCCCAAGAGACATCTTCAAGGGTGGCTTTGGCCAAGGACTCTCCAGCAGCCTTGTGGATGTTTCCTGAGATAGCAGGGTGGCTTAGGACGCTTCTGCCCGAACTTTCTTTCACTTAGCATCAGACTCACATCATGGTCTGAGAACTGACCCAGCCTCTATCTGCTCTTCTCCCATTTCCTCTCAAATGCATTTCCCCTTGCACAGGTCATCCCATCTTAGCCTCTGGGCCCCCAGAGGATCCGGACTAACACATTAACTGTTTATATTCTTTGCACATCATGCTATCGTCCTGTTGCACTTTTCTTTATTGACATATTGCTGTTCAAAGTTATGGCAAATAACACTTTTACCAAATGACTTGCCACTATCCCATATGGATCTCAGCCTTTCTAGCCTCTGACAGGTTTTTCCTGTTGCTCAGCAGTCAGGACAAAGCCACCTACTGTATATTTTTGTTACACCAGCTTCCTCTTTCTGATTTCTGTATTAGATGGGATAAGTTAGATTATGCCGTGGGAACAGTATCTCAATGCCTTAACGAAAGTTTCTTTCCTGGCTCACATGACATGTCCAATGCAGGTTGGCAGAGGGACTCTGCTCATGACTGTCACTCAGGGATCAAGCTGACAGGGCTTCTCTAAGCAGACATTTCTTCGACTGCAGCAGACAGAAGGAAATGGGGAGAACCACATTCTTTATACTTCTGCCTGTAAGTATCAGGTACCACGCCCACCCACCTTATACTAGAAGGCGATGACCAACATCAGAAACAGAGAAGTGAAATTATCCATTTTCATAGGCAAGAAGAGCTGGACCTACTCAGTGCACAGTGCTCTAATTTATGCAACATTACTTTTACTCATTCTCTTCCTCTCTTTTCCTCCAGTCCCCTTCCCTACCTCACTCCACTTCCTCTTCCTTATCCTCCTCCATCTTCCCTTAGTTAACTCTCTTCTAAGACTTCATGGCAGAAAGTCTTGAGTTGACTTTAATATAACCTTTCACATCCCTTCTGATGCCAGCCCCAAGTCCCCTCTTCTTATCCCAGTCACGGATATGGGCAGCCTTGCAACTCACAGGCAAACCAAAGTCTGAAAGTTCAGTAAGAAGTGTCCCAAGTTCGTGCAAAGAGGCTGGAATGTCGCTTAAAGGAAACCTGGAGTTTGGTAGTTTGGTCAGAACCCTGGAAGGAAAGTATTCACAAGTCCACGACATGAGCCAAGAGTGAGAGTGCTTCCCAACTGCACAGCACCAATTCCTGAACTCACATGGAAGTGTACGTTGTCAGGGCTATCCTGCCAAACCCAGAGCCATGATTTCAGACACATTTACTGACGGATGCAGGAATTTACACAAGTGGCTACCTCAGCAGGCCAATCACAAGCTCACAGAAGGGCTTTTAGTTATCACTTTCAGGCAAAGGCAGTTAGGGCTCAAGGTAAACGGAACACGTTTGGCAGAAAGGCTAACTCGTTCAATAAGATATCACTATTCCAGGTGGCCCGTTTGACCCAATGATTAAAAATGTCCCACTTAACTTGGCGGAAAGTGGTTCCTATTAAACCTCAAAAAAACCGATCCAAAGAAATCCGAGGACTTAAAGCACTACCTTTAGATCCACAGGGACTTGGAAACTTTGCAATGACAGTCATTTGAATTCAGCAAGAGATGAACTTCTATGGCCCCTGGTGTAGATCCCACGTCTTAGCCTGCGAGACCACATAACAAGGCCATCGTTTCAGGCCTTTCTGAGCAAGGGCAGCACCAGATGCCAAGACAAATAACTCAGGTGCTAGTCTTGAGGGTTCTATAAAGTTGTGCTGAGATTTTTAGTAACTGAACTTCTCTAAGACAGGACTTCCACAACCTCCAAGTATACTAGTTGGACCAGGGGTTAACATTTCCATCAATCTGACCCCAAATTATGTCATAAATATGCCAAAGTTGAAGAATTTTTTAATGTGTTTCAGCTCGTCAAAATAAACTCTTTAATTAAAGACTTTCTACAATACCTTCCAAGCCCTCTCTTCAAAACGAAAAAAACACCACCATCATGACAACTCGCCTTCACACTCCCCCCCATCGCCTCCACCCCCGCCGCAACACTGAATGAATTTAATATTAAACCTGCAAACCACTCAGGCCTTACACAAGCAAGTTCTGAATTTTATAATCATCTTCCTTGATCCCCCACTTCTGGGCCGCCAGCCAGCATGTGAACAAGAAATGTGAAGGGTCATTTCCTGAGGTGAATGCTAAAAGTTTTTCAAAGTGATCGTGGGTGGCTTGGACCGCCTCAGCTTCAAAACCACTTTTTCCTGTTTTCATGCTTCATTTTGTGTGTCACTGACCAGCTTGGAGGGGAACTGAAGTTCTTTCAGCTATGCTCGATGCAGCCTCTGTTCCTCCCAGCTCCTTTCCAGCCCCCTCGCCACGGGTCCAGCTCTGTGTCAGACAATGCCCTCCACGTTCCAGAATTAACCGCTACCATATTCAAATCTAGGTAGCAAAGACTCCAGTCCTTTCCACTTGTAGTGACCCTGCATTCTGGTAATTCGCACCCATACACATGGACTCTCCCAAGTACCAGCCCTTACCAGCCCTGACCTCCATTACCTTAAATAAGACTTTTAAATATTTAATTAAATAAATCCCTTTTAAAAGCGTCCTCATTTCTTTAATGAAATCCATTCATTGTCTATGTATCTGGAAAAATCATCATGGCTCCACATCTGGTATTTCAGTTTTTACAAACCCTTATTCCCACTATATGGACTAAATATTTTCATATATGCGTTTGAGACGGAAAACTCCACACTTAAGAAACAGGGTTTTTTCTTAGATACTTTGTCTGTTATTTAGATAGGCTGTGATCAGAAAGGGAAAGGATACATGGTTTGGGCACCAAATTTTGTATGTTCAGTACTGCTCTACGTGCGGTGAAATGAACGTAAGAAAAACGGGAGACAGTAGAAGAGACACTTTTGCTGCTCAATAATCCTTTTCACCTGAACGAGAAAATAAAAATAATAAAAACCTCAATATCAAACCTACCAAAATTTATTTTTTTCAAAAATTTATTTTTTTAAAGATTTTATCTGACAGAGAGAGAGAGACAGCGAGAGAGAGAGAGAGCGTGCACAAGCAGGGGGAGCGGGAGAGGGAGAAGCAGACTCCCTGCTGAGCAGCGAGCACGATGTGGGGCTCCGTCTCAAGACCCCGGGATCATGACCTGAGTCGAAGGCAGACGCCCTACCGACGGAGCCACCCAGGAGCCCCCAAAATTTATTTTTAATAGTATTCTTAGCCTCTATAGATATTTAAAGACATTCAATTAAAACGAGATGTAAAAAAAAAGACAAACACCTGGACGGCTACTGCTTTCCTTATTAAGTCTTCGCAGGAGGGACAAATTCTGTTTCTCACCTTGGGTTCCCACTCCAGGCGTGGACAGTCCCCTCTTGTAACCTGCCCCGAATTCTTCACTTGAGACCCCAATGTCCCCCGTGTCCGGGGTTCTGGAGCTTCTCGAACTGCTTTACGCCAAAAGCCCTTACAAACTGTCTTCATGATGTGAAATCATCCTTCTCCCCGGCTGGGTTGCTCTGATTTTGAAAAGAGTCCAATCTCATTTAAACCGAGTCCTAAGTGAGGCGGTGCACGGCTTTCGGGGGGAACGAGAAGCGAGGCGCGGGCACCCCGACCTGAACCGCTCGGGAGGCGCTGCTACCACAGGGAGCATGCGCACTGAATGCCACGTCCTCCCTGGTAGCCGCGCAGCGAGCAGCCTAGTGCGCCTGCGCCAAGGCGCTGGTGCCCACGCTCTGCGCAAAACCCGGTGCTCTTCATGAGTGTTCCCATCTGCCGAGCTGGGCAGCCTTTCTATGGGAAAGGAAAACACCGACGCCACATAGCGTGCCCTTAGAGTCATTAACGTGAGATTGCATGGTCGCCATTTTAAAAGCACTGGGCAGTCGTTCCCATTTCTTGTCGTCTGCTCTTTGCAACCAGACCTTGTTCATTTTCTGGTTTAGACCGCGTAGGTCCTTATTCACCACCCTAAACAAAAGATTAGATACACAACTGCTTTCTGTAAGAGTCTGGAATTGTTAAAGCAAGCATTCCCAAACTTAGACGCTGAGTCATGGATTGGAAGTCTCTAAACTGACACGATGATCTCAGCCCCAAATGGGGACTCCCTGAACCCTTTCCAGTAGCTCTCAGATGTGACTGGGAATTTTTCTTACCCCCTCCCAACATTTCCCTTCTATGAAGGGTGCTAATCAGTGTAATCCCTGATAATTTGCTGGCCCGGGCTCACATTCCTCCTAGAGACTGCTGAACATGGGAGCATAAGAGGTATGCTCTCCCCATCCCTCTTTGGTAGGCGGGCTTTATCTGGGGAAAGCACACATTTTCCTCTACTCCCCAAGCATAAATTGTGCAGGGCCTATCTCTGCAGGGAGAAGATGGTCTCTCTCTAATGTAGACTTAAGTGAATGGCTAAGTCTGCCTAATTTTGGTGTTCCATATTAACATGACCATTGAACTAACAGTCTTTAAACCACATCTGCTATATTTTGTGATATTTGGGTCTCCATATTTTCTGGTGTTTTCTTTTTCCCACCTTATCTAAGAGCTAGAAAAGGAAGAGGGTTTGTTTTGTTTTTATTGGGGGCAGAAACTTATATATATAACATATCATTAGGACTTTAATGGAAAATATGCACGTATTAATAGGTTTGAAGACTTTACAGATACCTAGAAATAAATCTGCATTGTTATATTCTAATGACTAGAAGCATTCACCTTAAGGAGATTCTCTATACATTCTAGATTATGCTATAGACATAACTCAGCATTAGTATATTGAAAAACCAATAATACTAGACAGATGATCCATATTTTAACCATAGTGCATTACAGAAAACCAGTATGCAAAAGAACCAGCCTAACACAGATTGTACTTTCCCATAGATACAATAGTAGAGCTAGAGGTTATAATCCTACCTTGAAGACAGTATCAAGTAAATCAGAGACCTGGTCACCTAAATCTATTCAAATATTAATTTTTTAAGATGCAGGTTAAAATTATCTTTTCTAGGACCTTCACTGCATCCCTTGAGTCAAAATGAGCTGAGATATTTCTCCTCGGCCCCTTCCCAAGAGAGCCGTCCTCCATTCTCCCTGCTAGTATCACACCTGCCTTCCGGGTTGCTCAAACTGTAATTTCTCAACTTTCCACCATCTGGAAAGTGACAGGCAATGGAGAAGTTGTTGGTTTTTAACTAACTCTCTACTATAGTGGAATTGTTTTAAATTCCCCTTTATAAGTTTCACCATCTAATCTTAGAGTCATGGTTCCCGGACTGTGCACCAGGGCACCCTGGGACACCACAGTCATCTTAGGCATCTTGAATTTTTAACGAAAACATCATAATATTTGATATATTTCAGACACAGCACATACTCCTAGCTTGGGATAGTTCATACTTTTGACATTATAGTGTGACATAGTCACACTATATTGCTTTTGATGAGAGGCACATCTTTGCAAAGCTAAGTTTTGGGTAGTTGCTATGATAAAAAGCAAGTATTTCATGAAAATCAACATGGAATAGGACATGAAGGTAGTTCAGTCTGATTTCAAAATTTGAGAAACTGGGACTTGCCAAATAGATACATATATCCCATTAGTAAGGAACTGTGGGTTTTTAAGAACTTTTTAAAATTTTTAATTCATGTGTATTATTTTTTCAAATGGCTATTAAGTTGTTGAGTTGTTTGGGTAAGGGTAAGAAAATGAAAAAATATCTCAGCCTCCTCAAGGAAACATCCCTCTACAAATATTTTTATCTCCTGTTTTTATTTTTAAGAGTACCATAAAAATGTGAAAAATCTAAAAAGTGAGTATTACATATCGAAAGATATACACAATAATATGATGAAACCAATGTCCCCCCAAAAGTGTTTTTTAAATTTATAAAAAAACATATATCCCTATGTAAGGGAAAGTAATTAGAGGCAGGCTCCATTTTATGAGTCTAAGGAAGTAATAAACTAAGGAGAGAAAAGTAGACATTTTTGATGTTTTCAGGAAGAGAAGCCAGTGAGAGGGTGGTTTGATTCTGATGCACAGAAGCTGAGAGAGTCCCACTTGCTACCGCTGGCATATTTATCCCCTGAGACCTATTTCTAGTCTTTGGTTTTCCTCAAGGTCATGGTTATATGTGCCCCTCACACAGCCATAACCACGGTCCACAAGGAGTGATGAATATCTCTTCACTCCATGCCACATTCCTCCCTAAAGAAAGTGGGCCTGGATTTGTGAACGGCTACATCCTGGACCCAAGCACTGGGGAAGCTAAGAAACTATTTCTGCCAACCCTTCCTATCTTCTTCCTTTTGTCCAGGTACTCAATGCAAACCTTTCTATTCTTGAAGTTCTCAGGTTAAGGAAATCAAAGAACCTAAGGAAATCAGAAAGAAGCTGTAAATTACTGTTTCGTCCACAAACAAAAATCACCCTGCAAATCTACCCAAGGCACAAAGATTTCGAAACCCCTGCCTGATGTCACCAGAGGGTAAGGACTTTGATCACATTCCCCAGCACTCACCATCTTGTTTCTGTTCTCCAGACTATAGTTTTTCCTTCCTTGACCCGCTTGTTGTCCTTATCCCCAAAAGTTGCTCTCCTTTTATCAGCCCTGATCCTTGTCAGTCCACAAATCATAGCCCTGTATGACAACTTTGCTTCCAAGATGTAACCCTAATCTTCTATAAGCATTCAAAATCATCACACTGAGTTCTAAGGCACAACATGTCCGTGACTGTTAGAAATTTTTAACATCATCTTGTAAGCCAACCCCTTGATTCTTCAAGATGAAGAAAACAAGTAACATGACTTGCCTAGGTTCACAAGAATATAGGGAAATCTGTAAAGAATCTACCTCCTCTGTCTTGCTACGGGGCACAGTATGCTTTAAAAAAATTCTCTGAAACAAGCACAAATATGCACCAAATATTAATGCAATTAATTAATTGGGGAGGGGAGCATTAACTGCTGTCCCAGCTCAGGGTTTTAAGTGGCTTCACTGCCGCCCCACAATAACACAGCCCACCCCTCTGAGTAACTGGGGCCATACCACCTTTCCTGGTCTCAGATGTGCTGGAGTGTTGTGAGAAGAGGAAGGATGTACACGTGAAATAGGGCAGTCTCTGTACTAGGCACGTACCTCTCCTGGTGGAAGGACTGCCCTAGAGTTCTAAATGAAATCTTCTAGAGATGTCCACATAGGGAGAGCAGACCTAGTCCTCGCGTGCAAACGTGGGCAGTGCGCCCTCTAGTGACCACTGTCCAATCTGCAGGACAAGACCAGTTGGAACACTGACCCTCCTTGGAGAGTCCTTTGAGCTTTCCAAATATAAATCTTTCCATTAGGAATCTTTTACAAAAGACTGGCCTCTGATCTCATGGATCTGGAGACACCAGTCAGCAGCGTCTCTTGGGGCTGTGCTGCTGAGAAGCTGGACCCAAGGCCATCCTCCTACCAAGACCTGCCGTCTCTCATGCCAACTTAGAGGATCTCCATTCTTCCCCATTATGTTTATCTAGGACAGTTTTTCTACACCTATTAATTCCTTTTTATTCTTTATCTCAAAGCACTCCATGAGGGTCAGCTGCACTTTTCTCTTTTAAGAAGAGAGACTTCTCTTTTAAGTCTTTCAAAATAGGCCTTATAAGCATATTATTCCAAGATTTCGAGTCAAAGTTGTTGAGGCAGTATTAGTAGTCAAAAGCTGTTCTTAGTCATTAGCTGTCGACTGATAATGGTATCCGATATTAAGTGAACATTTACTATGCATATGCATTGTCCTAATTGCTTTATATAGTAACTCAGGTATAACTCCCACGTCTATAGAGGCTGGTACTGCTTTCATCCCGCTTTTATACACTAGGAAACTGTGACACACACAGATTACATAATTTTCCCAAGGCGATGCAGCTAGTAACCCCTGGAACAGGGATTGGAATCTATGGAGTCTGTCTCTAGCGCTCACACTCTTCATTATTACACTGAGCGAACTTTCCAAATTCCTCTTTACCTGCCGGCAGAAAGAACTTATACTTGAGACCCACTTAGGGAAACAAAGAATGGAAAGGACAATAAAATGGTTAGGCTCCATTTTAAAAGGATATTCTTATTAACGCTGACACATGACTTTCATGAGGGGATCCAAAGTGTTACAGCATATAAAATATACAACTCCACCCTAACATCATTTTGACAATTCCAAATATAAATTCCTAGTTAAAATCAACATGAGTCCAACAGTTAATTAACAATCATTTTTCTTGCCTTCTTAGAATTCAGACAGTATTAGAGAGTTCATACTTCTACCGTGTTTTAAACGCCTTGTAATTATTAACAAAAATTTATTTCTACATAAAATAAGAAATTACTGGACATGGTTTTGCCAAACCCTTTAACTTTTCCACTTTTGCTCAAAGGAAAGTTAGATGCAAAATCATTTCCCGATGCATATTTATCACAGAAAGTTTTATGCTTAAGTGATACAATCCAGTACCTAGAGTCATTACTTTGAGAAAAAAATATTGATTTTAACTGTAACTGCTTAGCATTAGAAACATTAATAAGGGCTTAAATGTATTCATTTAACTCTGTCATGATCTGATTAACCATAGCTTTAAAAAGTAATCATGTGTATTTTAATTCATGATACCTCATTTTTCTATTAGACTTACAGACATGGGGATAAACAAAAATCTCTGCCAGCTTGGGGATGCCTGGATGGCGCAGTCAGTTAAGTGTCTAACTCTTGGTTTTGGCTCAGGTCATGATCTCAAGGTCATGAGATCGAGCCCCCCCATCAGGTTCCACGCTCAGGGCAGAGTCTGCTTAAGACTCTCTCTCTCTCCCTCTGCCCCTGTACTCCATGCTCTCTCACTCTTGCTCTGTCCCTCTAAAATAAATAAATCTTTAAAAAAAAAAAAAGTGTCTGCCAGCTTGGAGAGGCATAGACTACTCCCATGCACATTTACTATGGGCAAGTTGTCAAAATAAGGTCTGTCCAGGCTTCAGAGTCAAACAGGTGTATGTGCATTGAGGAACAACGGCAGGAAGACCATGCATCTCCGTTCTGTCCTTTTTGCAGGCGCCAGTGGGCCCCCCTGGAGTAAATATACACCCACCAATGTAATGCATCCTGACCTGTGTGTGCCGCCTTCTCCAGAATCTCTTCAGCCTCTCTCTGCTCTATCACCGCCAGCATGTTCACCTGCCATGTACATTTCACCTTCCTATCAGCAGGTGTGTAGTCCAACAAAAGGTAGAACTCGCAGGTCACCGATGACTCAAGGTGACTTCTCCTTAAGAGCCCCAAACCCAAAAACCCTTCTGTCCTCATCTGGTCTCTCTCTGCTCAGACACTCACAACTTTTGCATGTACGGCAAAACCCACCCAGCCCCCTGACTCCAGTTTCACCCCAACTGACACATTCACAGGGGGAGAGCCCTGCTTGTTGAAAATATTATGAAACTAGCATTTGCACAGTATTGAAAAAGGAAAACGAACTTTTGCAGCACAGAAAATATATAAGTACGTCTCCACTTGCCACATACCTCTCAGCCCACTTCCTAGAGGACCTTTTTTCTGTGTCCATCCCATCCATGTCTCCTTTCTCCTTTAATATACCTGCAAACGCACGTGTGAGTTCACCTCTCTGGTCTTCACCACTCCCACCGTGGAGGGGAGGCTGATCCAGTGAGTGCATGCCTAACACCCAGGATGGCCATTCCCTTGGAATGAACCCGTCGCTGTTCAGCAATCTTACAGATTTCATCTCAGGCATGGGACATTTTCAAATGAACTGACAAGAATGGCCTCTTGCCATAGGAAACAATCTCTCAGCTTTAACAAGAGAGCATGTGAATCTGGGACACGTTTTCCCGGAGAGGTGAGGTACGTAGTAGTTAGGGATGTAGGCTCTGGAGCCTGAGCTTGAGGTGTGAGTCCTGGCTGTATCCCCTAGATTCTGTGTGATCTTCAACAAGTCACTTAACCTCTCTGTGCCTTGGTTTCTTATTTGTAAAACAGGAATGATACCGATAATATCTATTTCATAGAGTTGATATGACGACTTAATGAGTTAATATTTATACGGTGCTCATAAAAGTGCCTGGTACATACTAAGTATTACTGAAATGCCTATTAAATAAAATCTAAAGTAGTTCCTGACGCTCGTTGTATAAACACATACCCTGACTCAATGTACTTCCCACTCAGCTTTACTTCCAGTCCCTCCTCCACATCCTATCTTTGTAAATATTGGAACTGCATGCAGAAATCACAACTTACCAAGTTAATAATTTCATTTTATGAGTCAAATTTTGGCTTAAACCTCCAGTATTTGGATTTCAAATTAAGTCTATGATCAAGCATTAACGGTGTGATGATGGTTATCCTTAAAACAGGAAATATTCTTACCAAGAAATTTTCATTCCTTTTGAGGCAGTGAGAAATTATTTATTATGTATTAAATTTTTGCTCTGCAATGCAATAGCAGATTGATGAGCTGCCGGGGCCTGAATTATTCTCCAGGCTGCGAGATGCCTTTCGCTTGTATTCATCACCCAGCCCAGAACTAAAGGAGACACCAGAGAGCCTTGCTTCTGACGATCCCCTGCCCCACCCAGCCCAGTTCAGCCCACACCAGCTTGGACTGGGTGAGAGCAGAGTCTCTCCCTGCAGCGCTTGGGGAACCAAAGTCTCCCTACCCAGCTTGTCTTTATCCATCCTGCAGTGTCCATCAAGGTTCCTTATCTACATGGACCTAAGAGTCTGAATCAAATATTAGATTAAGATTAAGATTAAGATGCCATTTTAAACCAAATATTAAAGCCCACGTCTCATCCTGAGAAATCCTTGTGTAATGGATGTTCCTCTCAGGAACACAGTTCCACGCCATTGACCTCCCTAGGATCCTGGTCTTTCTCTTCCCCCTCATCCCTTCCTCCATCTGACCATCTTATGTGGTCCCATGTAAGGAGAAATTGCCAGGACCCCACACGCCTTTAAATAAATTACTATTTCAATAAAAGTATGAGACGCTGGTTTTAAAAACTGAAGCATGGATACTTTCTGACTGGTAATTAACTACACTTACAGAGGGATGATACTTACTCATTTACATTGATCCAGCATTAAATGGGATGTTGGGGATATGGGAATGGGGTCTGTGTTTTGCTCGGAGGGACAGACCAAACACGTGATCAGACCATAAACACAGGGTTCACAGTATTCATTAAATTAAATGGTGGAATCAAATGAAAGTCTAGTGAAAAACCAGAAGAGAACCTAATCTAGAGTTGGGGTTTACAACAGCAACTCCCGGGGACTTCTGAAAACTCCCAGTCACACCTCAGATCACTAAAGAATGTCTGGGATTTTTTCTGGTTCTATACAAAATGGAACAGAATAGAGAGCCCTGATATGGACCCTCAACTCTACGGTCAAATAATCTTTGACAAAGCAGGAAAAAATACCCAATGGAAAAAAGACAGTCTTTTCAATAAATGCTGCTAGGAAAATTGAACAGCTATACAGAGAAAAATGAAACTTGACTGCTCTCTTAGACCATACACAAAGATAAACTCTAAATGAATGAAAGATCTCCATATGAGACAGGAATCCATCAAAATCCTAGAGGAGAACATAGGCAGTAACCTCTTTGACATCAGCCACAGCAACTTCTTTCAAAACACGTCTCCAAAGGCAAGGGAAACAAAAGCAAAAATGAGCTAGTAGGACTTCATCAAGATAGAAAGCTTCTGCACAGCAAAGGAAACAGTCAACAAAACAAAGAGGCAACCCACAGAATGGGAGAAGATAGTTGCAAATGACACTACAGATAAAGGGCTGGTATCCAAGATCTTCTCAAACTCAACACCCAAAAAACAAATAATCAAGTCAAAAAAATGGTCAGAAGACACGAGCAGACATTTCTCCAAAGAAGACATACAAACGGCTAATAGACACATGAAAAAATTTTCAACATCATTAGCCATCAGGGAGATTCAAATCAAAACCACATTGAGATACCACCTTATACCAGTTAGAATGGCAAAAGTTGACAAGGTAAGAAACAACAAATGTTGGAGAAGTTGTGAGAAAAGGGAACACTCTTACACTGTTGGTGGAAATGCAAGCTGGTACAGCCACTTTGGTAAACAGTGTGGAGATACCTCAAAAAATTAAAAATAGAGCTACCCTTGACCTGGCAATTGCACTACTAGGTACTTACCCAAAGATACAGATGTAGTGAAAGAAGAGCCACATGCACCCCAATGTTCATAGCAGCAATGTCCACAATAGCTAAACTGTGGAAGGAGCTGAGATGCCCTTCAACAGATGAATGGATAAAGAAGATGTGGTCCATATATACCATGGAACATTACTCAGCCATCAGAAAGGATGAATACCCAACTTTTGCATCAACATGGATGGAACTGGAGGAGATTATGCTGAGTGAAATAAGTCAGGCAGAGAAACACAATTATCATATGGTTTCACTTTTTTGTGGAACATAAGGATTAGCATGGAGGACATCAGGAGAAGGAAGAGGAAAATGAAGGGGGGAATTGGAAGAGGAGATGAACCATGAGAGACTATGGACTCCGGGAAACAAACAAGTTTGTTTCTAAAAGGGTTTTAGAGTAGATGGGTGGGGGGATGGGTGAGCTCGGTGGTGGGTTTTAAGGAGGGCATGTATTGCATGGAGCACTGGGTGTTGTACACAAACAATGAATCTTGGAACACTACATCAAAAACTAATGATGTACTGTATGGTGACTAACATAACATAATAATAAAACAAAAGAATGTCTGGGAGGTAGGATCATGCACCAGTTTTTAAAGTTCCCCAAATGACTCTAAAGCACAGTTGAGATTGACAGTCAAATGCTTTACTCTTCCAGGAAAAAAGAAAAAGAAAGAAAGAGAGAAAAAAACACTACAGAGTTACGAACACCTAAAAGCAATTTGGTTCCTTTTTGATTAAATTTAAATTATTGTTATTACTGGTTGTATATCCTTAAGCAAGCAATTTAACCTCTCTATACTTCAATTTCCTCACTTGTAATATGGGCATAATATCATCTTTCCGTGCCCACTGTATTAAATAAGATTACACAGGTCAAGGGCTAACTACAGTAACCAACACCTAGAAACTGTCACATAAATGTCAGCTGCCCATGGTGTCATTGTTGCTGTTGCTATCTCTGTTGTTTTTATTGTTCCTGATGCCTGTGCTGTTGCAGAGGCCTGGAATCCCCTCAGGGCCACAAGCTGTCCACCACACAAACTTGGAACCAGCACTTTGCGAGGATCTTCTTGGGCCTTTAACAACCTGCGAAGATTTACCTTCAGATTTCTCCCTGTTGCTTGTACCTCCCTGCCCTGTTTTTTCTGTGCTACATGCTTCCTTCTCGCCTTGAAGAAAAACAATGGCCAACCTCTGCCCGAAAGAGACAGGGGAGTACAAGGGTCCCCTGGGGCCATCAGACACTGTGAGGATAGCCCTCTCCCTGCCTATATCCCTCCCAGATCCTCTGGCAGCTGCCTTTCCCAGTTCTTTCTGGGATCCTCTTCCCTGGTTAACGCGCTATCAGCAGTGAACCTATCTCTTTGCTCATAAGCTGAGCAAACTTCTGCTTATCTTTCCTAGCCTCTGATGCAACCTCAGAAAACAAAAACAAAAACGTGTACTTTTTTTCCAAGCATGCAGTTTGGATACATATGCATATGCATACATCTATAATAATGGCATGCATTATTCCCGAGCCACTTCCAAATGATTCATCACCAACATGATGAAAATGTCTCCAATTACCATCAGACCTTTATTTAGAACACATGGCCACTCACGGTCGAGGTAGAACACCACCACACCCAAAAATCCATCTCTGTGACAGAATTACGATGGCATGCCTATCTTGGGTGATATCAGATCCAGGAAGATGATGTTCCTAAAACTGACAGAGGCAGACACACACAGAAGCCTGCTGCTGTGTGGTTGGGCATAGCTGCTTTCCTGTGATAGAATTCGTCATATGTCTGAAGACTCTCAGGTATGTGCTCGGAGTCCTCGCCCGCATTACTCAGAATGAATTACAGCCAGCGGCCACCTATGCGATGGATTATTAATATTCATTTTCATTTCAAATCATTTCTCTTGGTTTCACATGTAAGGGCTGAGAGCCACTGTGGTTCGCGGAGTGGAGGAAGCAAGTAACCAGTACACCGGATTGATACACTGTCATAGGAAGCACACAGTCCCCACCACCACTATGGGAGCCCAACCTTGGATGCCTCACACACAACTCTGAAGCATCCATTACTAAATCACGAGAGGCTAAAGCATACCATGGCTTTCAAATTTGTAAAGATGACCCAAAAATACAGGAGAATCCACACCGGTGGATGGCGACCTCCCTATCTACGAGAAAGCACCGAGAACTTGCAAACAGGTGGTAGAAGCATAGGGGCCCCCGGATTCAGAAGATGCAGATGCATAACAGTGTTTCTTCTCCTTCTTCCTCTTATTCCTTATCTCTCTCTAACCCAGGACCACTTCCCTCCTGAGATTAAGAATAGGCTGAGTCCTCTCCCATCTAGCAATTCGACTCCAAAGGTATGACCTCTCCGTAAAATGCGTGATACAGATCGGGTTGGAAACATAGGAAGAACTGGTGACCAAGAACTTTACTCCAGTTCTTAGACACAAAAAGATGGGCCAGAGCAGAACAAACTAACGAAAGCCAACTACAGTGACAGTATAAGGACATTTTTCAGACTCCAAAATATTGTCAATTGCAGCTGAGAATTAAAATTTGGCTCCTGGAGGGGCGCCTGGGTGGCTCAGTGAGTTAAGCCTCTGCCTTCGGCTCAGGTCATGATCTCGGGGTCCTGGGATTGAGCCCCACATCGGGCTCTCTGCTCGGCAGGGAGCCTGCTTCCCCCTCTCTCTCAGCCTGTCTCTCTGCCTGCTTGTGATCTCTCTCTCTCTCTCTGTCAAATAAATAAAAAAAAATCTTTAAAAAAGAAAAAATATTGTCTCCTGGGACACCTGAGTGGCGCAGTTTGTTAAGCGTCTTACTCTTGTTTTGGGCTCAGTTCACAGTCTCAGGGTTCTGGGATTAAGCCCTGCATTGGGCTCCATGCTCAGTGGGAAGTCTGCTTGAGATTCTCTCTCCCTCTGCCTCTGCCCTTCCCACCACTCTCTCTCTCTCAAATAAATAAATAAATCTTAATAAAGTAAAATAAAATAAAATAAAATTTGGCTCATGCATAGGCCATTTAAGTATTTGTCCTGAATCAAAAACAAAGGATGGCATTCAGTATTCTACCAATTTTCATTTCTGTTCTTTAAATGATCATAAAATAAAAGATCTATCTTGAAAATCAATATGATAAATATAACAGTGGAAGGACAGCCACCAACTGATTGGTGCACGTACTGGTGAGGGAAAATGTAGCATATCTGAGACACACGTTTCAGGATGTTCTTTAATCTCATTGATTTCTGTGGTTTGGAGGATGCACTCTGGCAAAGAATAGTTGCCTCTGGGCACATATTATACGATGAAATAGAAAGAGACAGTACCTGCCAAAAGAATTTATAATCCTCAGAAAGAAGATAAAACATCCCACATTCACACCTTATTAGTATGCATAAGTGTACAATCTAATTGTGTAAAAAGGATTTAATATTCTGGGTACTGATGTTCCACTGAGTTACGCATCAATGAGCACATAGAGGGGAAGTCAGTTATTCAAGAAAAATTTTCCATGACTTTCCACTAAAATCTATTGTTTATAAATTATCAGCAGGAAGTGCACTCCCTGCCAGTAAATATTCTGGCTCATCTTGACTGATCTCAGGTGCCGGGGTATACCCAAGGACAAGCAACTCTCCTTGAGAAACGTGCTGATAGCGGGCTTACATTGCTTAAAAATGGAATGCCCTCGAGGAAATATCCCGGGTCCAAGCCCATGGTGCCTCAGAATCCCCTAGGCATGTGCTTCTCTCCCTTTGGTTTCGGAGAGAATGTGTGGTCGAGAGTTCTGACCTATTCCTTTTTTTTTTTAAGATTTTATTTATTTGTCAGAGACAGAGAGAGAGAGCACAAGCAGGGAGAGAGGCAGAGGCAGATGGAGAAGCAGACTCCCCGCTGAGCAAGGAGCCTGATGCAGGACTTGATCCCAGGACTCCAAGATCATGACCGGAGCCAAAGGCAGATGCTCAACCCACCGAGCCACTCGGGTGCTCCTTGACATATTCTTTATGAATCTGGTGTGTGATACCATTAAAATATCTCAGATACACAAGCAAATTAGGGGAGAACAAGTAATTCTAATTGCTAGGCCCAGAGTTGGAGGAGCTCACGGAGATACCAGGCAATACATTTCGGCACACAACTAAAGGGTCACTCTACCCAAGGAGTTGGGGGGTTCTGCTCCCAGGTCACAGGGGAAATGCCGCTGGAGGGACTAAACAATGGAAACTCCAGGCCCCCTCCCCACTCCGCTGTATCTGTTCCATAGAGAGCTTTCAGGTAAGATTTCATGAAAGTCTGAGAACACTGGCCTCGGTTACTTTGGCAGAACTCAAGACTCCCTTAAAAAACTGTGTTGCCTCTACTTGCAGTCTTTCCTCCCAGTTCAGGAAAAGTGAAGAAAAAAAGAAGAGACACACATCATGCCTAGATACGAGTCACACGCCGGGGAAGGGGCCGAGTGCTTTAAATGTGCACAACTGAAACTAATCATCCCAACACCTGTCTGCTGTGGTGGTCAGTATCCCAATTTGCCAAAGCTCGGGGCCAACGGAGATCCAGAGAGGTGCAGGGGCTCCCTGGGAAAGAGCAAGCTAGGAGGTGTGAGAGCTTAAGCAGGAAGCCGGGACTCAACTCTACCTCCAAGTTCTGTGTCCTGGCCATGACATCTTGCCTTCCAAGATTCAGGACTCACCACAGCAAGGAACTCTCAGGACACTCGCTGCATGATGTCAATCTGCTGAAATTAAAATGCGATCACTTGGGGTTAAATTCCACCCCACCTTGTTCCAGATTCAACTATAAACAGCGGCAGAAGCCAAAGATTTGACAACTTTCTACCCATGAACTTCGTTTTCAGTAGATCGTTGAATAGGCTGTTTGCTGCGATTGCTTTATGTGAGCATGAGAACCCTCTCATTCCCGGGAATAAATGGCAGATTTTCAGATGAATCCGCAGGCAGCCCTCTGTGCAATCCCTTCCCCACAGCTGCGGGAGCCTGTCATTTCCTCCTCCCACTGGCTGGGCCTTCCCTCCTCCCTGCAAACCTGCCATTCAGTGACCCTGCTTCGCTGTGGAGGGGCAGATGCAAGCCCAGAGGAGCCAAAGGGTCTGGGTCCTTTTCCATTTTAAACGCGGGCTCCGTTGTAGATTCTACATTGTAGAATTCCACGTGCAGAATTTTTTCGTGCCGTATTTTTGTGAAATCGCTATTCTTGTATCTTGTGTCTGAGGGGACCCTGAGTCTGCTCCGTTCAATCTTCCCAGTCCCCCTTTACCCCGCAATCACAGCGATATCCTCCAGTGTTGGCCAAAGGAGAGCAAAGAACAACTACCACTTGAGCCACACTCAGGAGGTACCTTTTGAATGTAAAGATTCTGCAGCTGTGCCAAGTATTAAGGCCCTTCACTGACTTCTTGCTGCCATCTCTTGTCTTCTTGCTCAATGCCATCCAGTGGGGCCAAGCGCTCCACCCCATGACAGAGAAGCAAGGAGGAACAAGAAAGAACAAAATGAGAATACACGGGGACGAAAGGAGAAGAAGAGAAGAGAAAGGTGGTGTCTAAGGTTGTAAGAGGGGCCCCCCTCTCCGCATTGTATCTAACGTGGAGAGAGGAAGTTCAGCAGCAGTGGATATTTGGGACACAGGTAGTTTTCGGGTGCTATCCAACAGACACACACAAATAAGGCAAGAACCATTAACGGGAATTAGAGTTTGTAGAACACCTACCCTGGGCTGAGTGAGCCTAGAGATCCCTATCGGATCTGTCTAAACCACTCAGTACGCCATTACAAAACTAAGAAACAGTCTCTCTCCCACCCAAGGATCTCAATATCCTGAGAGTCTCATGAGACCGCTGCCTGATCCACTGACTTCTCCTCTTTCCCCTCTAGGAGCCAGACGGTGGGTTAAATTCAGCCAAATGAGGTCTGAAATGATGAGTGGATTCTGATGATCGCTGTCACTCCTCGCTCCGATTGCCATAAATAATCGAGGTGAGTCTAAAGGGCCGTGTTTAAAAAAAATTGGCAGACTGAACTACACAGCTGGCAAAGACTGTTACCCCCTGGTCACTCTGACTAGCGAAACGGATCTACTGTGGATAGAAACGGATCTAATATAAGAGTCTCTGTGCACCACGGTGACATTCTTAAATGGTCACGGACGTGCCTATGAAGGCACAGCCAGCAATAAGGGCCATCTTCAGCTAAAAGGTTAATTCTTTCAGCACCTGAAAAGTCTGCTCTCTCGGGCATATCTCGAAGCCAAGAACTTATTACATAAGGCCCAATCTCATTTGGGCGTGCCGAGTAAATAACCTTGCTGAGAACGTCATGGGAAGAAGTGCTGTTCAGACCGGGTTGAAGCAGGTGAACAAGGTAAGGGGAGGAGGCAGTCAAGTAGAAGGGTGCTGTGGGATGTAAGTCACCGGGCTTTAATTATTTAGGCATGCCCAGTGTTAAGGGAGCTGTTTGCTTGGCACAGGGCGGGGGCTAACAAAAGCACCCAATGAGGAGAACTCAGTGGAAGGATGCTTGAAATCTACCCCAGAGAACTCAGGCGATGATGGGCTCTGCAGGGTCACAAAGGTCAAGCTTGAGGCAGCTAAGAAAGAGCTTAGTTATCTAGCCATTCTCATTTGAACTGGAGGCAGCCAGCAGGAGGGGTGTGCTGGACCACCAATTGGGTTATTCCATCTAAGGTCAGAAGTAGAGGTGAGGCAGAGCCTGCTGAGGGCAAAACATCAAAGGTCCTCCTGGCCGTCAGGGGGTTCCCCTTCCTACCGTGGACCAGGCCATTCCCATGACCTGACACCTTAGTAGGTCCTAATTTCTGGCACCATTGAAATTCTGACTTTCTGGCCTCAGAAAAGAATGTCATAACCCCTGATGCCCAGGGAACTTTAATCAGTACAATTTTAAATACATTTTACTGCAAATCGAATTTTGCTGCCAAATGCTATTTTATAACAATGCTCTTTTAAGGAAAGCCTCCCCCTAACAAAAGCATGTTTCTCTCACGGCCGCAGTCATCATGGTTCACAGAAGGAAGGGCAGGGGCAGGATCATTCAACAAGACATTTCAGGCTGGAAATTTTCATCCTGGCTCCTCCTTCAGTTATGTTCCCAGAGAAAACCTCCTCCATCCTCTGAAAATATCCCTAATCCTTGATAGAAAAGCCTCAATAAGTATATTAGCACCCATTATGCCCTAAGTCACTAAATCACAATAGAGAAATTGGTGTAGGACAGAGTTTAAGAGAATTTTAGCCACTCACCTATTTTTTTTTCCCCAGAGGGAGAGAGAGAGAGAGAGAGACAGTGGGCAAGGGTGGGGAGGCAGAGAGAGGTTTTGTTTGGTTTTGTTAAGATTTTTATTTATGTATTTGAGAAAAAGAGAGCACAAGCAGGCAGAGAGGAAGAGGGAGAAGCAGACTCCCCACTGCACAGGGAGCCCAAGGTGGGACTTGATCCCAGGACCCTGGGATCACAACCTAAGCTGAAGGCAGATTCTTAACCGACTGAGCCACCCAGAGGTCCCAGGAGAGAGAGTCTTAGGCAGGGTCCACACCCAGCATGGAGCCCGATGTGGAAGCTGGATCTCATGACCCTGAGATCATGACCTGAGTTTAAATCTAAGAGTTGGATGCTCAACCAACTGAGCCACCCAGGCATCCCTACCACTCAACTATGTAGAAGGTCTTATTTTTACCACACTATTAAGTTTAGACACACATCCAGTGGGCTAAATACTGGAAACTAAATACTATAAATTTAAAATACACAAACTCTCCCTGAAAGACACAAACCCTACCTAAAATATATAAACTCCATACCTGAACTATCTAAACAATCCTAGCCAAAAGTAATCCCAGAAACTTATATCCTCATTTGCCTTTGGTTGCAAGATATTTTCATACTCACCTATGAGATTTCCTCAGATATTTCAATCCCCTACTTCTGGCCATAAATAAGTGAGAAAAATTAACAATCTGATACTATATGTCTTTGTAGTAACTTTGAGAATTCTGTAAAAATTTGGATTTAATCAGTGAAGATTTATTTCTGCAGTAGAATTTAATAATTATAAGAATATGATGTATTTCAGGGCACCTGGGTGGCTCAGTGGGTTAAAGCCTCTGCCTTCGGCTCAGGTCATGATCTCAGGGTCCTGGGATAGAGCCCCACATTGGGCTCTCTGCTCAGCAGGGAGCCTGCTTCCCCCTCTCTCTCTGCCTACTTGTGATCTCTCTCTCTGTGTCAAATAAATAAAATCTTTAAAAAAAAAAAGAATATGATATATTTAAATAAGACTATGCTTAATCTTTTTTTTTTTTAATTTTATTTATTTATTTGACAGAGAGAGAGAGAAACCACAAGTAGGCAGAGAGGCAGAGAGAGAGGGGGAAGCAGTCTCCCTGCGGAGCAGAGAGCCCGATGCGGGGCTCGATCCCAGGACCCTGAGATCATGACCTGAGCCAAAGGCAGAGGCTTTAACGCACTGAGCCACCCAGGCGCCCCTATGATTAATCTTAATAAATAATATTAATCATTTAAAATTAATAATATTGGTAATGCTTTGAATTTTTCATATCTTAGAGGTAGCCAGAGTCATGAATCTTGCTACCACTGTAGTTACTACCACTGTAGTAACATAATATATTCTGTTTTGAAATATATATATATATATATACACACACACACACACACATTCATTTCTTTACAATGAGGTTTTTTTTTCTTGCAGTTTAGAATACATTTTGAGTTCAGTGTTGGGATGGAAGAAAGAAAAATCTATGTTGCCTCAGTGAAGCTCGTTGGTAGAAAAGGATATGAACAAGAATAAACGCCGGTAATTTTACCCCTTCATTAAAACCCATCATTTTGGTATTTCTTGAGGTTGGGACTGGGGGTGGGAGGGAGGGGTGGCTCCATCCCTCGTATCACAGTAGCTTCCTTTCCAAATGGAGAAGAAGCACTTATAAAATGCAGCCTGACCTGGGACAACAGCTCAGGATAATACATGCCACTTGGTGGATTAAACATTTATAAGATAGTTTTCCATCTCTACTTGGAATACAAATGAATATACTCTTGCCTCATGTAAAATGATTTCTTACTCGGAGCTGAAGAGATGTGTAACACCTGAAATTCTATGGGTTTTGCTTTTCTAATTATATTAGCCGGGAAATAAGCTAACCAACCAGAGGACTTGGCAAGAGAGTCACATTCCAAACACTAACCACATATAAATAATCTCTCTTTACATAAAAATCCCAGTAGGAAAAAAAAAAATCCCACTAGGTCAGAATGGTATGACTTCACCACCAGCCCCCACCCTACCCCCTCCACACACACACACGCCTGCCTGCCATATAACATTTTTCATTAAAAATTTCATTCCACATCAAACAATGTGCCTGTGTGTGTGTGTGTGTGTGTGTGTGTGTGTGTGTGTACATAAACTTCCACAGTATATAAAATACAACGGCTACCTCATATTTCCAAATATCAGATTCATGTTTTCCCTTTGCACCAGGCAGGGACTAACAAAAGCACCCAATCAGAAGGCTTCCATGTAAGGATGCTAAAAACCCATGCTGGCAAACTAAGGGGTTTTCTGCCTTTAATATGGCAGCACCCTGATGGAAATCCAGTGGGACAGTGGGTGAGGGAGGCTGATTCACGCCTACACGAACATATCAAAAGTCTGAAGCCTGTCTTTTGCCTCGGGCCTCTTAAGTTCCCTAGAGAGGAAACATTTTGTTATGCATAGTCATGTAACTTTGTTTAAACACATCAGCAGAGAAAATTAGTTTTCCCCCTTAAGGCAAGGGTTGCAGGTAATCTACAAATATGTGTCATCTTTTGCAACATGGTATTAATTTGGTTTGATCTTTGATAGTGCTGATTACCAACACTCCTTCTAATGAGGATATGTCCCTCCCTTCAGGTTCTTTGCTTTCTGTTTTTAAGATTTTATTTATTTATTTGAGAGCGAGCAAGCTGAGGAGCAGAGGGAGAAGCAGAGTCCTTGCTGAGCAGGGAGCCCATATGGGGCTCAATCCTTGGGCTCTGGGATCATGACCTCAGCTGAAAGCAGATACTTAACTGACTGAGCCACCCAGGCACTCTAGGTTCTTTACTTTCTTGCCTTTGTCCTATATTGTTGGAGTTCCTATGATGGAATGCAACGTCATCATAATTTCTTGGATTAGAAATAATTCTCTATAGGATTCGATTCAGAGAGGACTAAAATCATCATTAATACCTGAGCAATTTTGTGCTCAAAGATTTGTATTAAAAATAAACTACTATTTTTGAATGAAATAAAAGTGTTATTCATGTTACTCAAAAAAGAAAGACAGCTTTTTTTTAAAGACTAGTAAAAGGACATGGGCAGAGAGCAGAAAGGAAAAATGTTTAAGCCCAAATAAAAATTGAATTCTCATAATCATGTAGCAAGAAGGAAGCGTAAACCCCGGGCTCTCAGAAATCCAAGAAAGAGGCTGAGAGTTTCAAGGTGAAATCCCCATTGAGAAGATAATGCAGCTAGCCATGGTAACCATCTGGGGTGATGAATGTAAAAATGCCCAGCAAAAGGCAACTATCAGAAGTCAACAATGTTTCCTTACAACTAGTGTGTGCACACGCAGAGGCTGTGAATTTACTAGCTATGCTGGCTGAATCCTATACCACTTTTCCCCAGCCCTTGGATCAAGTCCTTAGAAAGAAGAAAGACCCAGAAGAAAAACGTTCTCTCTCCGTAATCTCCAATATTACAGATAAATTCTGATAAAACTGCATTTAAAACAAACAAGAGGACTTTAGACCTAAACATTCCACTTTTTTTCAAAAGTCAGCTTTTGACAGCGAGAATGTGGGAGAGAACTATAGAAACTGACTTGAAGCTCACTGTGATACAGCATTTTAATTTGAGATGGAGAATAATTCAAGAGAATCAGCTAAAAAACGATAAGAATTAATTTTCCAAAGGCTCCGTAAAAATAGCTACAAGGTTCATTTTTAAAGGTCACTCTTGGCAAACTAACATAAACCAGTGAGAAAGTGTATTGGAATAATAATATTTACGTTACATTACATTACATTTATAATATCAATAAAAACATGATACCTAACAATAATCCAAAGAACAAGTGTGTATCATTTATATGAAAAAATAACAACAACAACAACAACACACAGATTTCTGGAGAAATGTAAACACAGAAGACAAAAATGAAAAGAGATGCTATTTCCTTGGCAAAAATTTTTTCAAAATCACTTTACAAATTTTGTGTGATTTAAATCAAACACTCAGAGGGATTTAATTTTCTTGATACTTGGCAAATAGGTTTAAATTGTCCAGAAGAACAAACAGGTGGAAGGAAGGAAGAGAAATTAGTTCAACTAGATCTGAAAACATAGTCTAAAGCTACCATCACTGAATTTGAAAACAACATTGAGAAAAAAATCAACTATATAGAAACAAAACCTAGGGGTGCCTGGGTAGCTCAGTTGGTTAAGCATCCAACTCTTGATTTTGATTCAGGTCATGATCTTGGGCTTTTGGAATGGAGCTCTGCATCAGGCTCCATGATGAACATGGAGGCTGTTTAAGATGCTCTCTCTCCCTCTCCCTCTGCCCCTACCCCCACCTTCTCTCTCTCTCCTTCTCTAAAACCAAACAAAAGATGAATTCACTAAGTGGTATTAAACGAGTTTCTCTTTTGATATATAGATATTGATATCACTATCTATGTCTATATATTATCAACCAATGAACAGTATAAGCTCCAAGGGTATAAAGAGTTAAATGGTTTAAAGTATCAAAATCCACCAACTTTGGAAGAATATAAGGGACTCCGCCAAAGGAACGGAGAGGAAAGTTGCCTGATCTTCAAAGCAACATAAGCAGTCTCGAAGCACATGGTCAGTAGATTTGGTCATGGGAAATTTCGAAACGTTTTCATTTCTGAATTCAAAAGGTACCTGGTAAAAATAAATATTGGCTATAAATATGACCAATAAGGTTTTAATAATTTTGAGGAGCTCGTGTAAATCCAGGTGCAAACCAGTAAAAACCCCAACAGATGAATGGACAAGGACGGGAACAGAGAATTTAGACAAGAAAATAATCAAATAGAAAACAAAAGGGAGGAGGGGACCACCTCATTAGCAATCCCAGAAACGCAAATTTAAACAAGAAGATGGTTTAATGCTCTCTCCTTCCTCCAGCACCCTACCTTTCTGTCTTCCAACTTTTCTCATCTTTGATACAACCTCCAAGGGTGTAGCATTGATTAGCAAATGCTATGACATCGTATCTTCCACCCTTTGAAACAATTCTGTATACAAATCGAGTAGAAAATGACCAGAAATCATCGTCAGGCCTGAATTATTTAGTGCTCTAAGAATGTGAGAGAGAGAAAGAGGCCAGAAGAACCGTGGCATTCCAGAGTGGGTAGGATCTCAGACATCTAAAACACAGGGAGGCAATGGGAATGCAGCTATACCTTAAGCCAAGTTACTTTTGTTTCCCAAACTCTCACAACCTCAGGTGTCACGGGTGATCTCACATGTCAGCTGCTCCAATGACATATAACAAAAAAATTATAAAAAGGATAATGATCAAAAAAAGATAAACTTTAACACCCATGTTTGCAGCAGTGAAGGAAAGCATTGCTTAAGAGGTTGAGACTCAGTCCACCCGAATCATGATGAATGGAGCGAGTGCTCATGTAGTTAGTGCCTACTAAATGGCAGGTACTGTTCTAATCAAATCCTCATAATAACCCGATGACGTAAGTATGATTGAGACACCCATCTTATAAACAAATGGGGCACCTTAGGTACAAAGAGCTAAGTAACTTTTTTAGGAACACATCGTTAGTAAGAGTAGGCATTAATTACTATCCTGCTCATAGGAGACATAACCGCATTCTAAAAAGCAGGCTTAATTCCTGCTAATTAAATATTTAATGAATGCTTATTATGTTAGCATATTGGTTATAAAGAGGTCCAATTTATGACACAATTGAATTTTCTTTTATGTGCTAAAGTAACATGATACTGTGGAATTCCTCACATATACTAAGGTATAAAGTGCATTAAAATGACTTTACACGGGTGCCTGGGGGCTCAGTGGGTTACAGCCTCTGCCTTCGGCTCAGGTCATGATCTCAGGGTCCTGGGATGGAGCCCCGCATCAGGCTCTCTGCTCAGTGGGGAGCCTGCTTCCCCCTCTCTCTCTGCCTGCCTCTCTGCCTACTTGTGCTCTCTCTCTGTCAAATAAATAAAATCTTAAAAAAAAAACCAAGTGGTTTACTGATACAGATCACAGTCATGGAGGACATGAGTCTCCATCGGTTTGCAACTGACTTAATGATTTACAAGGAAAAAAGCAATCTCCAGGAACCTATAAGACTCAATTTCCCGGAGTCCTAACATCATCCTCTCCTCCATGGGATAGAAAAATCTTCTATAATCAGTCACTCCTCACAACCCCAGCACCACTCTTTCTGCCCGTGGGTCCTGTCCCTGTGCTTTAATAAAGCCACCGTTTTGCACCACAGGTGTCTCAAGAAATCTTTTTCTTTTTTTTTTTTTTTAAGATTTTATTTATTTGACAGAGAGAAACACAGCGAGAGAGGGAACACAAGCAGAGGGAATGGTAGTGGGAGAAGCAGGCTTCCCGCCGAACAGGGAGCCCGATGCGGGGCTCGATCCCAGGACCCTGAGATCATGACCTGAGCCGAAGGCAGACGCTTAACAACTGAGCCACCCAGGTGTCCCTCAAGAAATCTTTCTTGACCATGGGCTCTGAACCCCCCCACTCCAAACCCCATCATTTTGGTGGCCAATGTGGGGCTGAATCTTCTCATCTAGATTCCAAACTGCGGCACAAACTTGGCGAATACTTTCTTTTCCTTTACTTTCATCTGAACCATCATTTCGACCTGTCTTACCATCTGTCCAAGTGGATGAGTTTTAAGTTCTGCCTTGGTGCTCAGTGGAAAGTCTGCTTCTCCCTCTGCCCCTCCCTCTGCTCATGCACTCTCTCTCAAATAAATAAAATCTTTTTTTTTTTTTAAAGATTTTATTTATTTATTTATTTGACAGAGAGAGACAGATCACAAGCAGGCAGAGAGGCAGGCAGAGAGAGGGGAAAGCAGACTCCCCACCGAGCAGAGAGCCCGACGCGGGGCTCGATCCCAGGACCCTGAGATCACTATCCGGGCCAAAGGCAGAGGCCTTAACCCACTGAGCCACCCAGGCACCCCTCAAATAAATAAAATCTTATAAAAAAAAAAGGTTTGTACGGGAATTACTTTCACAAACACAAGTGGACATGTGGCCAATGTTTCCTGCCCACACTCTTGTTTTCTAATAATCCTTGAAATTTTTAACCGTAGTTTGATTTGGGACTAATAGTTTGTTTTCAGAATTTATCATTATTTCTTTGTAGGTGATTCTGGTGACCTTGAGCAATATCTTACAAGGCTTGGGCTGCTGTAAGAAAAATACTCTAGGTTTGGATTTGGGGTGCTTAAACGACAAACATTTCTTTCTCACAGTTCTAGAGGCCGGAAGTCTGACATCCTGGGTCAGCATGGCTCTCGGTAAGGGCTCTCTTCCTGAATTTCCATAGGGCTGTCTGCTTGCTGTATTCTCATGTGAGGGAGAGAGGGAACTCTGGACTCTGCTTCTTGTTATCACAGGGGCGCTACTCTCATGACATTCCCACACCGAATCACCTCCCAAAGACCCCAACCCCAAATACCATCACAGTGGGGATTAGAGCTTTGACATATGAATTTTGAGGAAATACACACAGTCAGTCCATAGCAATGGTTTCTTTCACCCTTCTCTACCTGAACTTCTCCATTTATAAAATAGAAGTAAGTAATAGCACTAGCTGCTCAGGTGTTGACCTAAGGATTAAATCCTGTCTGTAAAACACTTGGGATGGTTCCTTTTACATAATAAATGTATTTTCATCGTTCTTGCTCATGTTCTTTTTCGTTACCTCACACGGTTAGGACCAAGGTTCGGCCCTTCTTCACCTTGCATCTGGAAAAATTACAATATACCCAGAGCTACTTTGGAAAGTCCAACTTCCACCCCACAGCCCTCCAATCTAACATGCATATTGCTATAACTAAAACAGAGATGGGGTCGTCACTCCATAGTGCCCGAGGACAACAAGATAAAGAAGAATCCCTCCAATTCAGCAGGCAATGCCTTCCATGACCCAGCCCCTGCCACCATCTGAGCCTCCACACCCTCCTGCCGTGCTGAACTCCTCCTGAATTACTCACAGCTCACTGAAAACATGACCATGTTACTTGGTTCTGCCTGAGAAATTCTCTCCTCCCAACCCAGTCCTTGGAAAGTTCCTTACCACCTCTCAAAACTTACTTCGAACGCTGTTTCTCCACAAGGAATTTCCTGTTTCTTATCTAATATGGAAATAGAAATAGCCATTTTTGTGCCACATCATACTCCATACCCACATACCTTAAACTTAGAAAACTTGGTCTCCTATGTTGGGCCCAGTACTCTGGAGGGTCCTACCCTATCCTTCCTCTGACTGTGACCTTCACCTAGGGTCAAGGAATCTAGGAGAAGTGAAGAAGGACTCAAGCACCCAATCTCTGTGTCTCTCCCTCCTTCTAGACCCAACAGATGGATCCAAGAAGTGGCCCTGAGTCCTCTTTCAAGGGTTGCAAAGGCCTTTTCCCTGGCCTGACTCTCAAGTGCAGACCTTGCCCCCAGCCTACTCACCCTGGATCACAGGGGTCACCAAGGGGCAAATATTTGCAGGACAGTATGAATGGAGCTTGGACATGAAATTTGAATTGTTCACACATGCATACAGGGTTCTACATGGTATAGGATAAAACAGAAGACAAGAAAAATTAGATTGGAGGAGCCATTTGTTCTCTTGTCTGAAAATGTTAGGAGTATGCCTATGTAATTCCTATCACAGAATATACAAAGATTTAGTGTTAGTCATTTAACTTTACGAATATTTCTATAATCTACGAATCCTAATGTAACCCTATCTTATTTACTCTTTACTCAAAAAAAAAAAAAAAAAAGTACAGTTGATTCTCCTTATTTGTAGTAGTCATGCTCCATAAAGCAGCCACGAACACTGAATTAGCAAATACTGAACCATTGCTCCTATGGGAAATAAAGGATTAGGTTCTTGTGAGCCCCTGGTCATGATGGTTTCATCAACCAGTCAGTGTGTTACCTTGTTTTGTGTGTTTCTCTTTAAAGACACCTTATTTTATACATTTTGGTGATTCATTAACATCGAACTCACAGTGAACAACACTATAATTCATCCCTGATGAAGTTTATCTAACACATGTGTTTTCTCTGCAAGCACATTATAGCTTTCTTACACTAAGAAACACGAGACAGTATTTGAGTACTACACTCGGGAGCCATTTAAACAGTGAAATCACCAACAAAAAGCACAAAAATGTGAAAAACATGGCATTAAATAGATCATAAAAAGGACCTACACTTGCAGCATGAGAGCTGATACAAGTAGGCAGGGCATCACCTTATTCTACTTCATTCAGCAAGGGATATGCAGATTAGGCAATTCACATTTTTGATCACTCTGCAATGTTTGCAAATGACTGCAAAAGTGCTTTATTAATTTGGTGGGGGGGTGGTACAAATGCATTTTAGCAAGTAAGTAAATTCACAAATATAAACTCTGCAAAAAATGGAATTGACCATAGTAGAATTTTGGGATCTCCCTCCCGATGATTCATCCCAACATGGTCCTTAAGGACTTACAGAGTCTGGAAGGGGAAGCCAGTCCTGTTTCCATGCCCCAAAGGAAGAGGATGGCTCACTGGCTCAGACATTCTACATGTATTTACTCTTAAGAGCCAGACCCCGTGAAAAGTGCCAGGGACTGAGAGTCACCAGTTTGTTCCCAGGGAAGACTTAGACAAGCCTAGGAGACCACTTCAACAGTAACACTAGTAAATATGTAATGATAGATTGAGAAGAAATGCCCTGGAGAAAAGAAACATGGTCCTACAGGAGCTTTTACAATGTTCTCCACCCCCACCCCAACTGGGGATGTCACCAACATTGGGAGTATCCTATAGCAAAGCCTCTTTTCTCTTCCTCCTTGGAGTCAGAGTCTTCGTTCTACTTAGGTATTTTCCCTCCATGTGACTTAGGGAGGGGACTATGGGGAGCCCAAGCGTAAGTCTACAATGGTTTATGTCAACAGGTGTGACACCATTCCCCTTGTAGTGAATACATGTACACACCTACAGTTTCATGAGATATAAGTGTAAGACTGTCAGGGTCACACCTATGAAACAGTGTCCTGCTCTTACACAGAGACATGTAGCAAGAGCTAGACCCTCTTTTTGCACTGTGTACATCCTGTGGGAGCCATCAGGAAAGCTAAATGACATGCTGAAGAAGGGAGGCGATGGCTGATGCCATCACTGAGGTGAATTAAGCAATCTTCAAGTCCATCCACCCCGATACACACACATACTCCTTATGTAAGATAATAAATTGGACTCATCATTTGTGTTTCAAGAGCAGCTGCTCTACCTAACTCGAAGTGACACCATCCACATCTGAGTCTACTATGTGAACTTATGGTCTTGGAGATGTGCCATGTAATCCCCTATATAAATCACTCAGGGAGTGAGGGAGGGCAGAGAAGGGAGGGCAGAGTGGGGATCTTCTTTGAGGAAGTGAAGATTCAACTAACATTCAGGAATGAGAAGGGATCAAGATGAGAGAGCCTGGTCCCACTGAACTGGTCCCATATCCAGTCCCACTGAACCTTGATTAAGCCCAGAAACATATAAATGGTGTAATGGGGAATCCTTTTCATGTTTGCTGCCCTCTCCTACACCTAGCCTTAAAGAGATAGTGGGCCCTATTCTGTTATCCAACTTTATCCAACTCCCTGGGTTTCCTTCCTGCATAAGAAAAGAGGAGACTCATTCCTACTATCATGTTGATCTATATTTGATAATAAATAAGTGAAAAATAACCTCAGTTGAGTTCCAATCCATATTTCGCCAATCCTGAAATCTGGTATTCCCTCAGAGTCTGGTCCCACACAGGAAAGACCTTCCAGGAGGAGAGCAGGACACAAGCAAAGAACCTATGGCAGAAGGAAACCGAACATCTTTAAGGACTTGAAAGAGGGAGGGGGGATGAGATGCAGAATGAGATAAAGCTAGAAAGGAGGATGCCCAGCTAAACATACAAGCTCGAGAGGGGAGAGCTGCCATCCCTGCCCCCCCACAGCTGCTTGGCATGTCGCCATGCTTGCCTCTAAAAGGCCCATTGACTCCATGAAGGTCGTTACCCCAGGTGATCAGATCCTATAAATACGTCTAAACAGTCGAAAACCAAAGTAGGGATTCAGTCCTCACAATTGCTAGAGTCTTTTTATTTTTCGTCCCACATCGTTCTCCAGCACAGGCGCAATGATCTTTGTAAAATGTCTCGAGAACCTTATAGTAAATAAAAATGATAAATGTTGACCTTCATGGTCTCTTTCCAACCCTAAAAATCTATGACTCGTTTCTTCTCAAGACTTCACATTTTCAAGGCCCAAGGAGATTTAAGTAACAAGCCAACGTAAATAGCAGGTAATGGGCCCTGATAAATATCCTGAACTGAAAGGGTAGCCAAAGGGGGAGGGAAAAAAAAAGTAAGAAAGCGTAATAAAGCTGCAAATGTCTTTACAGTTGCCATCAGAGATGGTGGGAAGCCTCAAAAACTTCCCTTGAGAGCAACTTGAAACTAAGCAGGCTGTTAACACGAGCAGAGACCATTGCTTGCCTTCGCAAAGCCATTCTTCCAGAAAGCCAATAGTTTTAACTCCACTCTTCAAATGTCAAGACATGGCGCCCAGCAGCCAGATGTCCCCACGCGTTACCCTATCAAGACCGGGGTTTGTTAAAGGTGCCCGGATTGTTGGCAGCCGAAGGGTGAGTTGTGTTCTGGCTCAACGTTCGGCCTGGCACTAAGAAATGTACTTGCCTCTTCCCTCAGCAAACACAAACAACCGACCACAAAGTTTTCCCTAGAAATTGGATGACACAGAAAAGCCCAATCTGTATCTGGCTCCTGAATCCTGTTCCCCGAGCATCTTTCCCTGCCGGCCGTCTTCCCTCAGATACTCTGGGACCAGATCCAGAGCTACCATTTTCTTTCTATCTTTTCAAGTCTGCTTGAAAATTAAACTGCCTGAGGCCACAGCTGCGGGGACCTCGCTGTTCCCCGGAGTGGCCCAACCTGATCCGCCTCCCCACAGTCTGTCCGGCGGCCTTCTGAAGGCACTGTGCAGTGACTGCTAGGTTTCACAATGATTTCATGTCCCCAGGTCAAAATCTGTGTTTCTTGGCCATAGATTTGATCCATGATATGTTGATCTACAGCTCAAAAGACCACTCTGCTTTTAGGAAGACTGGAAACTTTTCAACATTGATAGGAGGTTCATGGTCTACACTGGGGGATGGAATTATTATTTTAAAACATTGAAGCTGGCATGAGATAAAATATAAAAAGTGGGGTCTTGCTAAAAAAAAAAGTAAATAAAAATAAGTAAATAAAATAAAATTACCTGAGAAGTGGAACCATTTCCCTGAAACATCTTTTATTTGCTGTACTTCCTACTTCCATGTCCTGACTTGCTTTTGAACTCAAAATCTGTCTTGGACACCTCAGATCTGGGGCAGTGTCTGGTCTTTGGTCTTCAATTTCCTCCATCATCACGTTTTTTGTAGACAGGCTGCCTAACATACTCACTAGTGGGCAGCTCTTAATGGAACTCAACCCAACTAGTAAAATTGTCCATTGTTTATAGAAAGTGCTCACAACAGAAGCCTGTTGGGATACAGGATGGGAGAACATGGGTCCTTTTGGTGCCCTGTCGGGGCAAGAAGGAAATTACAAACGAGTCTAGGTTCTGTGCATGCCAGTCTGTGGTTATTGTTCAGAATTATCAGTGTGACATCCAGAATCCTGAGTCATTTTTCTGTCCTCATGGCTATTCGGAGAGCTAAAAAATATAGTAAGGGACTTGCACTTGGCAACTGAGTCCTGACTGACATTACGCATTTAAATGCCATGTACCTTTGTTTCAACAGAGCAAACATTTCTCTGCCGTTTTTTTTTTTTTTTTTTTAGGACCATGCTTCCTCAGAGGGCTAATGTGCTTGGTGTTTAATCCACTGATATTATCTAGGTTGGTCTCTTTTTATCCCTTTGTATATGCCCTGGGGTCAGGGAGAACAAAATGTTCTGTCTTCCGGCTTTTAAATTTCCATCTCCCCAAAGCACTAAAGAGTAAATAACTTAGAAAAAAAAGCTTCCCATAGTATCTTACTAATGAAGAGCATTTTGGCTCTTTCCAGAACGTTCTTCACATCAGGGTAAGTATCCCACTTCTCTGTAAGTACATAAACAGAACCTAGTCTTATTAATCCTAAAAACCAACATTCCGCATTTTCCTCTTTCGGTTTCCAGCCTTCCATGCACGATGACATTGTGTACATATCTGTCCTTTTTATCATGAGGCCAATTTCCTCCCCATTAATTAACCTCCATGCTAATTAGGTTATTTAAGACCTACTTGTGGAGTTTACAGAAAATAACAACATATCCATTATGTCGGCAATCAAAGTCAAGCAGGATTGGGAGGATGCCAAGGATAAAAGCTCATCAGTGAGATTTAGAGATCAAGGAGAAAGGGGTGTTGTGACTTCAAAAGGCTTCGCGTGGTAGTGTCTGCAGCCATATGCTTTTTTGTAAGAGCCATTTCAGAAGGAATCGTCTAAAGGATAAACTGAAGGAGAAAGCTGGAGGCTAGATGCCCCGGCTCTTTGGCCTTCACCCTCCAGCCCATTCACCCTCCACCCCTTCCCAATCCCGAGCCTGTGACAGGCGGTGGAATTGCTGGGCTTACCAGAAATACCTGATTAGCCCCAACCAGCAAAGGAAAACAGACAAATGCTGCTCATGTTTCCTTGGGATCCAGGGAGGGCGGATTTTAAAGGAATTCCTTCCCTTGGTGAGACATACAGCACAGATGTGTAGGCGAGTTTACGTGACCACTCAGGTGTTATTCCCTGGTAGTCCCAGGGTGGGTTTGCCTGCTAGTTTCCAGGCCAAGGCGGGATGGGGTAGGGAACTACAGTAACCTTTCAAACCCCACCCTCCTTGAACCCTTTGCAAAAAGTTAAAAATAAATAAATGAATGAATGAATGAATGAATGAAATGAAATGAAATGAAATAAAATTCTCTGTGTACCCCCAGTCATCCCCAAACACCAATGTCATCAATTTCAAGGGCTTACTTACCGCTCTCCTAAGGACCAGGAAGCAAACAGGAATGAATGAATGAATGAATGAATGAATGAATGAATAAATAAATAAATAAAATATGGTTGCTATCGGTCCTGATTGGCCATTACGGGAAGGTGCGTGCCTGCCTGCAAATGTGTGTGTGTGTGTGTGTGTGTCTATGTGTGCACCTGTTCTACCACCTACCCTTGGCTTTAGCCTGCTACCCTGTTTCCAATATTCCCAGAGTGATTCCCTCTAGACTGCCTCCTATACCATCATCCTGCCACAACCACTGATTATTCAGAGGAGTCGAGCACACACAAGTCAGCTGGGCTGCCCAAGGGAGGGAATTTCACGCAGATCACATCCCCCTGAAGCACCACAGTACTTAAACTCACACGGTATGGTCAGCACAGCTCAGATTTAATTAAAGCACTCCATCGCGCCATTACCATTTTTGGTGACAGCTCCGGTATAAATATATTAAGCCCAATTCTTTCCAGGCACTGCTTGTCAGCACTCCCCTTAAATACCTTTTGTCTTCTCTACCCTCTTTCCAAAGCCCTGAACTTTTAGCTTATAAATGATTAGTACCTATACACTTCCCTCCTTCAATTCCCAAGTTAAATTACCATCTTTAGCCTTTTTTCTGGATTCCTCAGGAGTAATAAGTCTCTTCCATTGGATCATAATTCCTGCCTCTTAACCTTAATCAAAACCACACTGACATCCTAACCTCCTTCCTCATGCTGACTTCTCTGTATCTCTTCTCTTGCTGGCTTGGATGTTAAGCACTCTCTTCCCACAGATCCTGCACATTGCATCAAGTTTCCTCCATACCATGCTCTGTATTTCTCTAGTTTCTTTGTTTGCTGTTAGAATCCTTTTCTCTCATTCATGCACTCATTCATTCAACAAGAATTTACTGAGCACCAAGCATGTGCCAGGAACTGCTGGAGGGCTAGACATACACGAGTGAACGAAGCAGATTAAGATCCCTGTTTTTGCACAGCTTACTTACATTCTAGAAAGTAGAGACAAAGAAATTTAAAACCAATCATCCTGGGGCGCCTGGGTGGCTCAGTTGTTAAGCGTCTGCCTTCGGCTCAGGTCATGATCCCAGGGTCCTGGGATCGAGCCCTGCATTGGGCTCCCTGCTCAGTGGGAAGCCTGCTTCTCCTGCTACCATTCCCCCTGCTTCTGTTCCCTCTCTCTCTGTTTCTCTCTGTCAAATAAAAGAAAAAAAAAACAACCTGATCATCCTTTTGGAAAGTTACTAGATTGGCACCTGAGTGGCTTAGTCAATTAAGTATCTGCCTTCAGCTCAGGTCATAATCCCAGGATCCTGGGATCGAGCCCCACACTGGGGTCCTTGCTCAGCAGGGAGTCTGCCTCTCCCTCCGCCTCTCCCCCTGCTCATGCTCTCTCTCTCTCTCTCAAATCTTAAAAAAATAAATAAATATTACTAGATTGTGGCTAGTACCTTAGAAAAAAGAGAAAAGTAGATAGACCAGGGCAAGGCGAATGGGAGTATGGTGAAGGTAACCCCATGGAGAAGGACTTGAACTTGGCAAGGGAGTTAGCTAAGCAGGTATCCTAGAGAAGGGCAATCAAGAGGAAAAGACAGCCAGCTCAACCAAAGGCTCTCAGGCGGAAGAGCACGTAGCCTTATCTGGAACATTCAGTGAGCAGTGAGTGGCCAATGTGGCCAGAGCAGTGTGGGTAAGGGTGAGTGCAAGGGTTCGCTGACTCCTCTGGAATTTTTGCTGGCTTCCTGGCTTTCTCTGCTTGCTGATGCATTCAGTGTCTCCCACTCAAAGTAGAATCACATCCCTTTAAAACCTGATAATATACATTTGTATAGTTTCTAGACCTTTAAAAAAGCAATTGCAACAGGTTAACAATAAAAAAAAAATCTGGACACAGATTACTTTGCATCACCTCCTCTAGATGGGGGCTTATATTTTTGAACTTCTAACACTCACATTTTGGGGGAATATGCAAGACCTTTGCTCTGAATGAACAGACTATATGTCTCATAGGATGCACTAGGAGAAGATAGGCACTGAGGGGCCCAAAATAGAGGGGAAAATGCATGAAGAAAATGAGTTAGCCACCAGGCAAGTGAGATGAGGATAAGGCAATGGTCCTTTCCCACTGAAATGACCCAGCCATCTTCTACCCCGTCTTGGCACTTCTAATAAATCTGTATAGGTTCATGGACAGTAGAAAGATCGCGTGCACCTTGTAGAAGACAGTGTTGAGGTGAAGCATTGCATAAGCAAGACTACTTTTTTTTTTTTAAGTATATTCATGCATTAAACACATTGTCCTGTGGTGACCAAGATGAGCAAAACAGAGCCCTAAACCTAAGGAGCTCCTAGTCTCCCTAGGTTGATAAGCCAATAGAATATAAATTATTAGATCCTCTCAGTTTTAAAGGAAGAAGTTCTAAATCAGGGTACTCTTCTGATTTCACTTTTGAGGGTGTTTTTAACTATTCGTCTTGGATCCCATCCTGGCACTTCTAACCCAGTGTTTTATAACCTTCACTACATGTACAATGGAATCCCATGAAGGATTTTTAATATAAGATGCCAGGGTCCCAGCCTAGAAACTTCTGATTTAATTATTCTGGGATGCTGCCTGGGCATCTTAAGAATTTTGAAGCTCCCCATGTGATTCTAATGTTCAGCCAAGGTTGAAAACCTCTTATGGTAGGCTGAGTAATTGTCCCAAGATGACCATGTCCTAATTCCCCAGACCTGTAAGTTACCTTACCTGGTAAAGGGAATTAGCAAATATGATTTACATTAAGGATCTTGAAATGAGGAGATTACCTGGACATCCAGATGGACTCGATGTAATCACAAGAGGTCTTTCTAAGAGGTAGGCAGAACATTCAGCAGCAGTGGTAAGAGATATGATAATACAAGGAAGAGGAAGGAGTGAAGCAAGGAAGGGTCATGAGCCAAAGACCGTACGTGGCCTGTCAAAGCCGAAAAAAATTCAAAGGAAAGGAAACACATTCTCACCTGATACCTCCCGCTCTGAGGACGCCTTAATTTTAGACTTTTGACCTTCGCAACTATAGAACAATACATTTTTGCTCTTTTAAGCCATTAAGTTTACGGTAACTTGTGACAGCAGCAATAGGCAATGAATATACCACTGCTTTTACCAGTAGATAAATGGAATGGAACCCAGGTATTTAGTGATTAAGGTGTGAGTGTGGGTATTTTGAGTTCCCCAGGTAAATCAAAATGTATGTTGCAATTTGAAAACCACCAAGGAAAAAGAAAAAAACAACATCTTTCATCTCCTTCCTGTCCCCCATTGATATGCTAGTAAAAGACTAGCTCTTCAAGCCCATGGGAGGATGGGGAGTATAAATACTGTGCTATAAATACTCCCATCATGGCCAAGTTCAAACTTAACAATTAGCTTGTATAATTCTTAAGAATTAAACAATGGTCTCTCCAGACCTGGTACTAACTGTTTCCAGCACACTAATGGTAGAGCATTGGGGGAAGGATAGAGCAGGCCTTACGGTCTTCTTGACGGGAGCTCTTCTGAGGCCCAACCTGCCCCAGAAAAAGGATTCCCCCCACATAAAGTAGCCTAGCTCCCTGGAGTTTACTAGAGTTTGAGTCCAAAACTCTGCTAATAATAAGATGTTACCTTCACTCATTCAACAAATGTGTTATTCAGCTCCCATTCTTTTGGCACTGTGTTAGGCACCAAGAACATGGTATTTGACAATATATCCATTTCCCCTTCAAAAATGCAATATACCCTGGGGCAAATAATACATTATATGTTAATAAAAAAAAAAAAGAATGGCAGGCTAGTGGAACAAAAGCATATTTAGACATGTTTTGTGCAAAAAAAAAAAATTCAATACATACTTATCAAGACCTACTCTGTACCAAGCATGATTCTAAGCCCTGCAAATACAGTATTAATAATTTTTTTTTAAATCCACCTCATAGAGTTTCATTCTAGTAGATAAAGACAGTTTGGAAACAAACAAACAAAAAGTAAAATGTAAGAACATCAGGTGGTTTCTAGCTAAGGGAGAAAAAATGTAGTAGGGAAAAGATATAGGGAGGGGTGGAAGGAAAGTGAAGATTTTAAATACAGGAGCAGGGAAGGCCTTCTGACAAAGTAGCATTTGAAAAATGACCTAAAAAGGCCGCAAAAGAATGAGACATCTGAGGAAAAGACCATTGCAGTTACAGGAATCAGCATATGCAAAGGTCATGAGGTAGAAGTACATGTGGAAAATTCCATTTGGGAGCAAATTGTTCAAGGAAGGAGAAGAGCAGTAAGAAATGGAGACAGACAAGTAACAGAGGCCAGACCACAGGGCCTTATAGCCCTTAATAAGGAATGTGGATTTTATTCTCAGTGCCATGGAAAGCCATTGCAAGGTTTTAACTGATCTGTGTCTTTACAGAGGGAAGTGGGATGGGGGACTGGGCAAAATGGGTGAAAGGCAGAAGGAGATATAGGCCTCGAGTTATGGAATAAGAAAGTCAGGAAAATGAAAAGCAGAGCATAAGGAATACATTCAATGATACGGTAATCACAATGCAATGGGACAGATGGTGGCTACACTTGAGGTGAGCACAGCATAATGAAAAGACTAGTCAAGTCACCACACTGTACCCCTGAAACTCGTGTAACCTTGTGGGTCAAATACACTCAAACTAAAAATAAATAAATAAAAATAAATAAAATGGATTTCTTGTAGGCAAAAGAATTGACATAGTTGGGCCTTCCCCCCAACCCCCATTCCACTTTGTCTCTGGCTTTTAATTAGTCTATGTTGACCACACTTTTTTTTAAAATATATCCAGAGAAAATGTTTATCTGCATCTTCCAGCCACCAAAGAGCAATATCAACCTTGAATCACATTAAGGCGTTGGCCTGGGTTTTTCTTTTCCTTCTTTCTTTCTTTCTTTCTTTCTTTCTTTCTTTCTTTCTTTCTTTCTTTCTTTCTTTCTTTCTTTCTTTCTTTCTTTTTAATTAACATATAATGTATTATTTGCTTCAGGGGTACATGTCTGTGAATCATCAGTCTTACACAATTCACGGCACTCACCATAGCACATACCTTCCCCAGGGTCCATCCCCAGCCATCCCCTCCCTCCCTGCTCACGCCCCAGCAACTCTCAGTTTGTTTCCTGAGATTAAGAATCTCTTATGGTTTATCTCCCTTCCCGGTCCCATCTTGTTTCATTTTTTTCCCTCCCTACCCCCACGACCGTCACCCTCCTCTCAAAGTCCTCATATCAGAGAGATCATATGATAATTGACTGTCTCTGATTGACTTTTTCGCTTAGCATAATACCCTCTACTTCCATCCACGTCATTCTGATGGCTGCATAGTATTCCATTGCACTTATATACCACATCTTCTTTATCCATTCCATTGGACATCCATTCATTCATATCCATTCCATTCTTTATCCATCCATTGATGGACATCCAGGTTCTTTCCATAGTTTGGCTACCGTGGACATGGTTGCTATAAATATTCAGATGCACGTGCCCCTTCAGGTCACTATGTTTGGACTATTCACATTTAAAGTGACTACTGATAAACTCAGGCTAACGTCTATCATGTTTGCAACTGTTTTCTAGTCACTGCATTTATTCCTTATGTCCTGCCCACCCCCTTCTTTTTTTTTTTCTTTTGACTTTCTCTGGTTTTAACGTAGAGCATTCACATGATTCCATTTTATCTCCTCTCTTAGTGTATCAATTACTCTCCTTTTGTGAAAATTTTACTGATTGCCATAGAGTTTGCAACATGCACTCTTAACTAAGTCCACCTTCATTCACGTGACCACATACTACTTCACATGCGGTGCAGCTACCGTAGAATTGAACGTTCCCATTTTCTCTCTTCTAATCCTACGACACAGCTGACTTCACATCACTCACCCATGTTATAATCACCCAATGATTATTATCATCACTCCCCAAAACCATTATCTTTTAAAGAAAACATTTTATTTTGTCTTCATTTATTCCTTCTACAATGTATTTCCTTTCTTTATGTAGACCCAAGTTTCTGACCTAGATCATTTTTCTTCTCCCTGAAGAACATCTTTCAACATTTTTTTGTAGTGCAGGTCTGCTGGCAATGAATTCCCTCAGTTTATGAATGTCTGAGAAAATCTATTTCTTCTTTCAAGTTTGAAGGATAATTTGGCTGGCTACAGAATTCAGGCTGGTGGGAATTTTTCTCTCAACACTTAAAATATTTCATTGTGTTCTCTTCTTCTTTTAATGGTTTTTCTTATCCTTATTACTCTAGGTAAAGGTTTTTTGGGGGGAGGGTGTCTTTTTTTTTTGTTTTGTTTTGCTAAAATTTTCTATTCTAATTCCAGTAGAATTAAAATACAGTGTTGGGGCACCTGGTTGGCTCAGTTGGTTAAGCATCTGCCTTTAGCTCAGGTCATGATCTCAAAGTCTTGGGATTGAGCCCTGGATTGGGTTTCTGCTTAGCAGGGAGTCTGCTTCTTCCTCTCACTCTCCCTTTGTACTCCCCCTTTCCCTCTCAAATAAATAAATAAATAAAATCCTTCAAAAAAATAATATACAGGGGCATCTGGGTGACTCAGTGGGTTAAGACTCTGCCTTCAGCTCAGGTCATGATTTCAGGGTCCTGGGATCGAGCCCTACATTGGGCTCTCTGCTCAGCAGTGAGTCTGCTTCCCCCTTTCTGTCTACTTGTGATCTCTCTCTCTCTGTCAAATAAATAAAATCTTTAAAAAAAATTATATACAGTATTATCTTAGTTTCAGGTGTATAATATAAGTGATTTAACAATTCTATACATTACTCAGTGATCATCATGACAAGTGTACTCTTTATTTGTTTTTATTTTTTAACTCTGGTTAAAAATTTTCTCTTTGGGGGTGCCTAGGTGGCTCAGTGGGTTAAAGCCTCTGCCTTCGGCTCAGGTCATGATCTCAGGGTCCTGGGATGGAGCCCCACATTGGGCTCTCTGCTCAGCAGGGAGCCTGCTTCCCTGTCTCTCTGCCTGCTTGAGATCTCTCTCTCTCTCTCTGTCAAATAGATAAATAAAATCTTTAAAAATTTTTTTTCTCTTTGTTTTGAGTTTTCTGTAATTTGATAATATGCCATGATATAGGGGTTGTTTTGGGGTTTCTTTATGTGTGTTTTTGTTTTTGGTATTTATTCTGCTTAGTATTCTCTGAGCTTCCTGGGTCTGTGATTTGATATCTGTCATTAATTTGGGAAGCTCACAACCATAGTTCTTCAAATATTTCTTTTGCTCCTTTCTTTTTTTTTCCTTCTGTTATTCTAGTTACTCATATTGTACCTTTTGAAGTTGTCCTATAGTTCTTGGATACTCTGTTCTGATTTTTTTTCACTTTTTTCTTTGCATTTCAGTTTGGAAAGTTTCTATTGTCCTATTTTCAAGCTCACTGATTCCTTCCTTGGCCATGTTGAACCCATGGGTGAGCTCATCAAAGCCATTTTTCATTTCTGTTTTGATTTCTAGTATTTCCTCTTGATACTTTCTTAGAGTTTCCATCCCTCTGTTTACATTACT
>CM053607.1:119120817-119153100 GCA_028646535.1 Procyon lotor | reverse complement strand
CACATGTTCCCTTGACAGCATCAGAGTAGTCACTGGGCTCCGGACTCCAAAACACATAGGCCAACCTCCAGACGCATTAAGAGTAGTGACAAGAAAGTCTTCAAGAGCAGGTATGAGGATCTAGCCCTTCAAATCTATTCAAGGTCACTTCTCCACTTCAAGGTAGACAAGGTGGCCCGTTACAGCAGGTCAGTGACAGGCGCAGAGAAGATTTCATCGCTTTCCTGTAGATATTCCAATACCCCTATCTATGGACACTTCAAACGGCAATCCTAGCACAGTGGGGTTACTGTCGGCTGTAACTGTTTTTTTTTTCGCTCAAAATCAACAAAACTCATTAGATTTGAAAATTCAGTCAATTCCCACATCACGCAAAACAACTTACCTACAGCTGTCAGAATGACTAATGACCTTCCTCAGCCATCATTTGCGGAAGCACTTCTAAAGTTATTTTTTTGTTATATGGGGGAAGTAAAATAAATAAATAAATAAATAAATAAATAAATAAATAAATAAATAAATAAATAAAGTTGTTTTTTTGGTCAAACAAGGGTTCAGGGGATTTTTCCAGTATTCCCCCTGTAAAATGGGGGACAACAGATGGACATAGCTAGATAGAGACCACAGAAATGCAGGGGTTACATCACATCTAGTATCTTGGCTACTATTCACCAAAGGTCGGACGGATACAAGGCTAAGCTGTGTTACTGATTCTGATTCCAACCAGTCCAGTGGTTGATCAAAGAGTTTATTCAAACTTCTCAGACTTCCCTCATTGTTGAAATCAATCAAGTACCATTTTCATCTGTACATCATGTGGATTAAAAAAAATTAGGGGAAAAAAATCACCATCATGAACAAGGCCTTTTGGGGTTTTTTTGTTTTTTTATTATTATTATTATCAAAGACTCTTAAACATGTGCTCCCAGAGGCATCTGGGGGCTCAGTTGGTTAAGTGTCTGACTCTTGGTTATGGCTCAGGTCCAGATCTCAGGGTCATGACACCTAGCCCCAGGTCAAGTTTTGTGTTCATCTGCTTAAAATTCTTCCTCTCCCTTGCCCTCAGCCCCTCCTCCCCCTGCTATTAAACAAAACAAAACAAACAAAAAAAACCCATATGCTTCCAAAATCCAAATGCAGCCGATTTTTAAAAAGGTAGCACACTTTCTCTCAACAATATTTGAATTTTAGCTCATATAGATGACCCAGGGTTCTATTGGTTAGGGCAGTATGCTGTAGAAGAGACCAGTGACTTTTACATAAATATAAATTCTGGCTCCTTTCATTTCCAGCTTTAAAACACTGAGAAAGGGCCTTAACTCTGAGCCCCATTTCCTCATTCATGGAAAGGAGACCCTTTTGCTAACTTGGAAGAATTTTTGTAAGGACTGAAAATGAGATAATATAATGCATTTCTATTCACATATTTCTCTTCCCCTATCAGTAGAAACTCCAAAACTTGTCACAAAGTGTATCATTTATGGGACTTTTGTCTAAAATCAAGAGCTAAGTCATGGCAATGGTTGACCGTGGTCCTCACATATCAATAATACCACTATTTTTTTTTCTAATATTAATTGCATTAACATCTTCAAAATTCAAGCCATGCCCTGTCACATATCATCCCAGGAAGAGGGAGGGAAAAAAAAAGACAGTAAGTAGAGCTCACTCAAGGCTGAGTAAACATTAAAGGTCAGCATTTGTACTAGGGAATAACCACCTCAAAGAGCTATGGGAATCATCCATGTGATAGAAATAAGAAACGCTGTTTGGGTTGAACAATAGGGAGCTGTGAGGACTATGGCAAACTAAAGAGTATCTGCCCTTTCTGAAGGGAGCAGGGACAACAATGTTGTTTCTCCTATGCAAGCCCAAAGTTGCCAGAGCTTGGTGTTTGAAGAAAGGCCAGAAATCATGTTTGCATGTCAAATAGTCCGGGTTCTAAACATTAGCATTGAGTTCTACTAAAACCAAATAAGCACTCTAGGCCAAATAAAAACCCGTTGTGCCAAATTCAGTCCATGGGCCATCAGGTTACAACTTCTGATTTATAAATCATCATTACGACCACCATATGGCCACCCATGGCAGAATCCCAAGCGTGGCCACTGATGTGAACTCTTCCTTTCTGCCTTGCCACCCGTAACTCGATTTGTTCTCCCCTACACTTCATCTTCAAATCAAGGAAACCTGGAAATGCCACTTCAAAGAAGTAAACTTGCCTGGACCCATCTCCAAGCAAGTGTGTTTGTTTGCTTATGGTTATTTGGGTTTTGCTTTATTTATTCATTGATTTTTTAAATTTTTACCCAAGATCTCCTCACACATCTTTGATAAGTCCTAGACCCCTGGGGTTTCCAAAGGCCTGTCTTCTGAGGCAGGGGCAAAGGACAGAAGAGGAGAGGTACTCTCAGCTCCGTTGAGGAGCACCCCTCCCCCATCAGGGCAGCTGACCTTGACAAGAAGGGCGGCGGGAAGCGGCTGGCTCTCAAGCCCACTGACATTTGGAAACACAGGTGCGGCCCCACAGCCCTGGCAGGAGCCAGCCAGGCACTCCAGGGACAAGCCCGTGCCTGTCGGGGTGGGGGGACTCCCCTGACAGTGTGAGCAGTTGGCTGAATCTGTCACTGTCTGGCTAGAGCGGGCTGTCTGTGTCAAGTGCTGACACCAGATGCCTGAATAGGGGCTCAGTCAAGCAGCCATTTGTTACAGAAAGCTCCCCCAACTCATATTTCACAGTGATCAGAGGCAGTGAGGCAGAGACCCGAAGTGGCTCATCAGTACAGTATTAGCTGCGGTGGTTATCACACAGGGACAGCTGGGCTAAAGCTAGAGAAGCCCTCGTTGGAGACAACAAATGTTCAGTGCCCCAGGGATGGTAGAGACAGGCTGCCAGGCCTCACCCCCACCTCCCCCAACCCAGCCCCCCAGTGCCCATACCTCCAAGCATGGCACTCCAACACCCCCGTGAGGCCCGGAAAGGAAAGAGCATGGAGTGACTGTGCCAGGCTGGGAGGAAGGTGCATGCTCAGAGGAATGAGAGAGGTGGGGGGCTGAGCCCTGCCTTTGGCCACCTCAGACCCAGGCCCTGGCCTTTGGTTTCCAAGGCCTCCCCTGAGTCCAAGCAATGAGGGCCCTTTGGGACTTGGCCTTCTAAAGAAGTTTTACTTTCATCGGCGCTGCTCTCTACAATGCCCAACTCTGCCATCAGTCTGATGGATGGGAACACAAATGGAAAAGGCCAGAGAAATGCTGTCGAATTTAGTTTTTGTCTCAGGAGTTTCACAAAGAAATGAGTTCTTCCCCCCCGTGTCCTTCTAATTGTACCGGCACGGCAATCAAGGATGGGGATTAGCTCCAAGTGTCTCAACAATCGGTCAGGGTGCCTCCTCCCCAACCCTGCCCCAAAGCCCGTCCTGCGTTGTGGGACGCCCCTAGAAAACAGTGAGAACCGAGTTTAAGTAAGAAGGAAAAGATGAACTCTTTCTCAGAGTAACCATGACTCTTCAGAATTCAGAAGCCAAATGGTTCTGACGTGACTGGCAAGTTACACAGTTACAAGCTGGCCAAGAGAAAGAAGGAGATAATCACTAGAACACTCACCAGTGTCGAGGTCTCGCTGCTGACCACTAGGGTGACGGTAATAATATTAGGAACAACCACATACTCTGCTGGACGTGTAGCAGGTCGTAAGTCTTCTTCTAAACATCTACGTGGACATTACTGAATCACCACGCTCATCAGTGAGATACGAAAGTTACCATCCCAGTATCACAGGACAGGAAACCAAGTCTAGGAGGCTGGAATAGATTGTTAGAGCCCCATAGCTTGGAAGAGGCAGGATTACAAATAAACAGTGCCTGACACGTAGTCTTTAAAAATGCTTGTTAATTAGAGTTCCTGAGGGTGGTAGTGAAAACACTCAACTTGGAGTCAGACTGCCTGGCTTTAGTCTTAATAGACAGACAACACCTACCAGTTCATGAAGGACAAGATAACTATTCCAACAGAAAAAGAAGCCAAGGGACGCCTGGGTGGCTCAGTTGGTTAAGAGGCTGCCTTCGGCTCAGGTCATGATCCCAGGGTCCTGGGATCGAGTCCCATATTGAGCTCCTTGCTCAGCAGGGAGTCTTTTTCTCCCTCTGCCTCTGCCTGCCACTCTGCCTGCTTGGGCTCTCTCTCTCTCTCTCTCTGACAAATAAATAAATAAAAAGTTTTAAAAAAAGAAAAAGAAGCCGAAAATAGAAAAATTGGAATGAAATTTTGACACGTGTCTGAAAAAAATACACATAGAATTTAACTAGTATTTTCATATTTGAAATTTACAATGACATGATATTCTATCTTTTGCCTATCAAATTGACTCATGCCTCTTAAAACTACAACATCCTGCGTGGGTAAGAGTGGACTCTCAGCCTCCCTAGAAAAAGTGTTGATTTATATAACATTTCGGTGGGCGGGGGGCACCCTGATGATATACATTGAAATCTTGAAAGTGGTTTATAACTTCTCTGGTAGTTTTAAAACATGGCTATAAATTTTTTGACACCCCTTCCGCCAAGAAGTAGGGATCTATATTCTCTCCTCTTTACATTCGGACGGGATTATGACTGCTTCAACCAACAAAATACAGCAAAAGTGACACCACGTGACCTCCAAGGCTAGTTCATAAATCCCACATAATCTGCCTTGTGCTGGGGACATACTCTTGGATCCTTGCGCCAAGTCATGAAATTACCACCACACTGAGATCACCAAGCTGGAGAGGCCACATGTAGGAACAGCACTCAACAGTCTGAGCTCTCCCCAGTCTTCGAGTCTGCCCACTGAGAGTCCAGACGTCACAGAGCAGAGAGCAAATCGTCCCTGCCATGTCTTTACCAAATTCCTAACCTACAGCATCCATGAGCATAATAAAATGGTGGTTGTTTAATGTGGCTAAGTTTTGGGTTGGTTTGTTACACAGCAATTGATAATTGGAAAAACCTCTAACACTGTCATTATTTTCTGAAGTCTATTCTAAGGGGATAATTCTAAGCGCAAGAATTATATACTAAGATGTTTAAAATAGGGGAAATGGGAAACACACATTGGAACAATAAGGGCTTTCATCATCCACATAATGAAACATGAGAATTTAAGGTCAGATTTTGGGAAACTATTTAATAATATGGGAAAATCTCAAAACATACTTTTGAGGAGGAGTTTTCAAAGAACATGGAAAGAAGAAGTTCACTTTTGTGGGAAAACACACACACACACACAAACACACACACACACACACACACATACATTAAAACTGGATGAAAATACTCCAAAATTTAAATATTGGCTATTTCTCAGTTATGATGTTAAGGATGATTTTCATTTTCTTCTTGATGATCTTCTGTATTTCTAAAACTCCCTAAAATTCATAAAAGTAGTATGCAATGTACTACTAATATATGGCAGGACCTCATTAAAACTATGTGACCTTAAAAAAAAAATCTTATTGAAATCTTGAGTTCAAATTCCAGCAACTTCTATCTTATTGTCTTGGGAAAGAGTCTAAACTTCAAGTTCATCATCTATAAAACCAAGAAAACAACGTCTACCTTGAACAACTTTTATGGCCTTAAACCATATATTAACTAAGCTGCTGGTATGGACACATGTACCTCATAGGATTTCAAAAAATGACTATATTAATTCAATGATAATCATTTTGTCTTTTTTTTTTTTTTGGTCTAACTTTCAAACACAATGAGATTGGTTATTTGAGATAAGTCTCTGTAGTTCCCATGTGAATAAAGAACATTAAGATATGGGTGCAGTTTTCACCACTTGTCCAAAATAAGTAGGATTTGGTGAAACTGGAAACTATTCTGCGTCTCGCTGCTACATGCTGACCTTATCATCTATTACTTTGGGTGACAGACAAGCACCAAGCTTTCCTGCTATGCCAAATGACAAGCAAATACTTGGGACAAAATTAAGAGTCTGGACAGACGTTAATTTTCCTCTCTGGATATGGAAGACCTTTCCGCTATTAATTGTCCCCCACCATAACCATAAAGAAAGTCTTAGACCCAAAGCCTTCCAGTGAACTATAAAGGAAAGATTTCTCTTATCTTCATGGTTTATCTTTTCCTCCCCCGGTTTCATGCCACAATATTTGTGACTTTGTTAATGCAATACTTATTAAGTAGAACCCCAGGGTGTCCGATGGTGAACCTAGGTTCCATAGGAGACCACAGAGAAATTGAAATAGAGAATACTATGGCAAATCCTGGAGGAAGTACACAGTGCATGCCTAAAGATGTCCCATGGGGAGGTCAAGGCAGGGTGCAGGCAGAGACAGTGACAGACCCTAGGGCACATGCCTTTATTAGAGACCCGAGGTAGAGTGCTTTAGAGACTAGTGCTTTCCAGACTAAGGCCAGATCGGTCAATTCGAAAAGAGCAGAGTTTTGGTAAGCTCCAAGAGTGGTCTTTTCTAAGAGACACAAAAGGGGAAAGCCTTGGAGAGACTATAACTTGCAAGGGCTGCTGGAAAGTTGTATGAGGAGCTTACATTTGCATGTGATCCTGGGGGACGTTTTCTACTAGCTGTTATCTAGAACATGCTTCTCAGGATAGGGTAGTGACAGTTCAAGGACCTTGCACGCTGTCCGGCCACGAGAAACAGATGCCAAGGCAGCAATATCAATGGAGTAGTTTAGGTAAATGCTCCACACGCATGTACATTCCTGATAATAGCTAATAACTGTAGGAGCTCACCTCTGTGCAGAACCCCTCTAGGCCAGGCACTGGTCTCAGGCTCCATGTGGATTAGCTCACTTATCCCTCATGGTAACACTATGATGCAGGCATTCTTATCATCCCTCTTTCTCCTGTGAGGAATCAGAAATGTGCGGGAGATAAGTCACTTACCTTAATCAAACTCCAAAGCAAATATCTTTATCTTGCATTGCTGTATAATGATAGGATTATTCTACACAAAACTTGACATGGGGGGGAGGAACATCAGACTAGATTATCCTTATCATGAGGGTGACACTTGACTCTAGAGCCTAACCCAAGTGCTATAGATAGAAGTGTTATATATAGAGGAAGGATAACCATGCTTTTACCCTGATCCCTGGTTGACCCTACTCTACTCCCCTTGCCACTACTTTACTCCCCTTGCCACTATCTTTTGTACAATCCAAAGGTCCTTGGGCGTGTCCTATTCATCTGTGTCCTCTGGGCCTGATGCACCAACTACCCCATCTCAGGAGATTAATAACAATTTGTTCAGCTGACTTAAAGAGGATCTACTCAAATTAGCAGTTCCTCCCTAATTTCTGCCTCCCAAGAGTTTCTCTTTGGAATAAACACACACACACAAAGTTGTTGAATAAATGCAGCTCCATCTAGTATGCAGTGATCTGGGTCTGGAGTTAATGCATGAGGAAACCTTAAGCCTGACCTTTAGAGCTAAGTGAAGACTGACAAATGACATTCCTCATCCCCACTGGGGCTTTGAACCCATCAGATTCAAAGTGGGAATAAGATAAGAAGAAGACAGAATCCAAATACGGTAACCCCATTTTACTGATGACAAATTATTGTCCTTATTACAAAGCTGACATTGGAGAAAAGTGATTTACATTTGTGAGTCAATGGGCTTCGTGACCCCAAATTCCAGAATGAAACTTACACGCTCAGTTCTAGGAAATGCTGCACCAGGACAGGAGTCCCTCTGGTAGGCGAAGGCAGGCACTTGAGAAGTATGTCTTCCCCTAAAGAAGAAAGAAAGGATGGGATGCCATGCCCCTTATTCCCTTCTAAGTTACCAATAAAATTAAGTCACACTCCCTGGGGAAAGTAAGTAAGAGTAGGGAATGACCACAGAATCCTGGCCCTCTACCTGCTAAGACTCTTGGGTGAATGGGAACCTGAAAGTCGTGAGAGAAAGCTTTCGTATGACTGAGGACAGCTGACAGATTTCAGCATGGGGCTGAGTACTTAATTGTTACAAATTATTTGTATTCCTATTGAGCACTTAACATATATATTTCACTCACATCAACAGTTAAAAATCCTCAGTTTTAACTTTGTGCTGTGAACCCAGAAGATTAAAGTATCATGTAAACAGAGTCCTGTGAAAACTCAGCCCCCCTCCCTACTGTGTCATACAACCCTGAAGTAGGCTGTAAGCTCTTTGAAAATACATTCCTTCCCTTCACCGTATTCTCCAGAATATTCTGCATATCGTAATTTATTTGTAAATGTTTTCCCATAGTGCCTACATGAAGGAAGAAATAGTAAGCAAAAAATAAAAGCAGAAATAGAACTCATTGGCTCTTCAACTTGTAACTCAGGAAGGGAGAAAATACAGGCAGCTTGACATACAAATAGGTTGTCTTCTAATCATTCACACATCATTGTGGGGTGCTAGGGAAATCTTTTCCCACAGAAGACCTACAACATAGATCTTTGGATTTAGTTAAGATTCATCTGAGTCTCAGAGGGAAGTCCTAACATATCATCTCACAAAGAATACCCAAGGATTTCATTTCTGGACCTAGGATGGGGCACAAAATATAAAGAACAGGGCCTAGGGGTGTGGGAAAAAGGCAGGGTGCCATGAGTCTGCAGATCTGGAAAACAGAAAGTCCAGAGTTTTTACCTCTCTCTTTTTTTCTTTAATTTTTATTGTGTTATTTTATTCACCATAAAATACATCATTAGTTTTTGATGCAGTGTTCCAAGATTCATTGTTTATGTACAACAGCCAGTGCTCCATGCAGTGTGTGCCCTCCTTAATACCCACCACCAGGAGCACCCATCCTCTCAACCCCCACCCCTCTAAAACCCTCAGTTTGTTTCTCAGGGTCCACAGTCTCTCATGGTTAGTCTCCCCCTCTGATTTCACCCCTTCATTTTTCCTTCTTTCTCCTACTGTCCTCCATGCTATTCTTTATGTTCCACAAGTAAGTGAAACCCTATGATAATTGGCTTTCTCTGCTTGACTTATTTCACTCAGCATAATCTCCTCCAGTCCCGTCCACGTTGATGCAAAAGTTGGGTATTCACCCTCCATGATGGCTGAGTAATACTGCATTGTATACATGGACCACATCTCTCCCCCTTCCTCCCACTGTTGCTACTTGGGCCAACTTTCCAGCCCCAAATCATGCCCTCGCTCATCACTAAAAACAGGTGGGAAGTCAGAGATGGGGGCGGTGGGTGGGAGGAGAGAGCTTTGCAGAGGGAAAAGAGAGGAGAAAGAAAGGGACAGAGGAAGCACTATTGGCTCAAAAAGAAAAGGAGACTCCCTTCAGTCAGCTGTGGCCCGGAGGTCTTTCCTATGTGAGGTACAGTCGCTGAGCAAACATGACTGAAGAAAAACTCTTCACACACCTCCTCTGCTATGGATTCTAGCAGGTTAGACATCTGATGTCAAAACTAGTGAGGCCTCATTTCCAAGGCCATCCTCATCACTTACATCCTGGGAGACTCTGGACAAACTTTTTAACCTCTGCCTAGTACACTGCTATAAGCAAGCGCTTGCTCTATGCCACACAGAGTTCTAGGACTTTACATGTATCATCTCATTTGATTCTCAAAACAATATTCCTGGGAAACAGAGGGCCAAGGACGCTAAACCTCAGGGACACTGATGCACCCAAACCTCCCTCCACGGAAAGACCTGTTGCCCCAGCTGCTGGGAGAGAGCCTTCCACTCCCATCCACTCAAGGATACCTCGTCAGCAGAACTGCCTTGACTAAAGTCACTCGCCTTCTCAGGATGGCCCACCTCCAATGGCTAACTGGACACTGAGTCACTTGCCCAAATGTCCAAGAACCCGTGGTGGGGATACAAACCCAAGGAGAATGGCACCAGTCCCTGAGCTCCTGACTGGTCCACTGCACTGCCTCCCAAAGTTAGACATCACTACTTCATCGCCCTAAGACCCCTCACACAATATACCTCCTCTTATCCAGGCCTTTTCTAGGTAGATGGTTCTGGAAGAGATTTTGCCTCCTAAGTGCCACACAGAATTTGGACCTAACAAGGGAGAGGCACGCAGCGCTCTGTCTTTGGGGAGCAGATCAATCTTAATAGAATCCCTGCCAACTCCATCTATCTCCCCTTTTTCAAATTAATTTTGGTCGCATGCCAAGTCTAAGATGCAGCAAGAAGTTAAGATTTCCTGAGTCCCCCTCAAATGAAGATTAGAAAGAAAGAAACCAAAACCCACAAAGCAAACTCCCTCTTTGGCTCTGAAGACCGTGACCATTTTTAAATCTGGTAGAAGACTGTCTACCCAATCTAAGGAGTGAATGTTGAAAAGATCATTTTCTATAATACACAGGCCAACACATTTCCCAAGTTGGGATTTTCTCCCACACTGTTGGTATCCTCAATTTGAGTAGGGAGCCCCACTCCCACAACAAAGAAAGCTGAAACTACCTGATGCTGATTTGAACAAGTGTGAGTTCCTAAAGACAGCACCTTGTTTCGAATTTGTTTTCTTTCTGCCTCTAATGTGGGATTCATGGTCCTCTCTTCTACTATTTACAGTATTTCCTTTACAAACATGTCACACTCTCTGAATTGAACCTACTTAACAACCCAGAGCACCTGCTGCACAGAGTGTTTCTCTACTTTCCCAGCCCCCAACGCCGTTCCTCTCCATTGCTAGGGTAAAGTCATTTCCAAAAAGCACAAGAGGATAAATGGAAACTGGTCTTGACCACAGAGAAAAAAAATTGTACCCCCTCCATTCTCCGGTGTCTGGTTTTCTTGAAGGATTTCACCCATCTAGACCAAGCTCCATGGCTACCAAGGAGCCCCAGGATAATCCAGCCTGGCCCCTTTCATTCCACTTCCCGGTGTGTTGGTAATCAGGATGGGACACCACTGCAAACCCATCTTAGATCTGTGGCTCTCTGTGAAGTCAGAGTGTTTGATTGTCACGCTTTGCATTTTCACCTCGCCTCTGATTGTTCTGCTCATGTCAGAGATGTAGCTTTGATGCAGACATTGCACCGAAGAAAAGAAGAAAAGTAGCAGAAAGAAGGGAGCGGGATTAGTAGCTCAAAAGCTTTGAAAATCTTGATTTCACTGAAATGAAAACATGCCTTATCTGCCTTCTTTAGACTTTGCTGATTGTATTAATTCCAGATGAAAAGTAAGTCAGTAGGTGTCATTTTTTTCCTTCTCCACACGGGTGGAGTTTTTCTACAGGGAGCCTGTAAAGGAAAACTGTCTTTCTCCTAGGGTTTCTGGGCAAAGCATTGAAGTACAATCCCACTGAAATCAAAGTGACAGCTAGAAGGCACCCCTAGTCACCAGCTCTCTGAATTCTTTTAGGACTTTAATACAACTGTCAATTATCCAGGTGTCTTTGTAGACCAGACAAGTAACAATAAATGCAAGATCTAAATCCAGCTTGCCAAACAAAACAAAACAAACAAAATAAACACTATCACTATCCTTTCACATCCATCAACAGTATCCAAGGTCAGACCTGAGATCCAATAGGAAACTAAGGAACTAGGAAATGTCACCAAAGCAACTAAAAAACAAAACTGTGTTAGTAAATATGTTTAATACAAAGTGACACGGCCACAATTATCACATTTTCTTTTTCTTTTCTTTTCTTTTTCTTTTTTTTTTTAATTTTTATTAACATATAATGTATTATTTGCCCCAGGGTACATGTCTGTGAATCGTCAGGCTTACACATTTCACGGCACTCACCATAGCACATACCCTCCCCAGTGTCCACAACCCAGCCACCCTATCCCTACCCCCCTGCCTCCCAGCCACCGTTAGTTCATTTCTTGAGTCTAGGAGTCTCTTATGGTTTGTCTCCCTCCCCATCCCTTCCTGTTTCATTTCTCTCCCCCACCCCCACACAAACCCCCACCTTGCCTCTCAAATTCTTCATATCAGAGAGATCATGTGATACACAATTATCACATTTTCTAAACCAAAATGAATGCATATCCAATACCCGAAATGACCATACAAATTACTTCAGTAACTCTCTAACATGTGCTAGGCACTGTTGTCCGCACCACAAAGTTGTGAACAAAACAGGCAGATATAAAATATAATATTCCACAACCAGAAGTGCTATAGGGAAGATGATCACCATTGTCACATTTCTTCTATCTCCTTCATAACTAAACCAGAAGAAAATGACAAAAGGGGGAGTCCAAATTATACCGAGAAATACTTAGGAATTAAGAAATTCTACCAACCCCTTGGGAGGAGGGGCTGGGGGAAGCTGAAGGGGCTCACAATCTTTACTGTCATCTCGCTTCAGTAACTGAATGACTGACCTGGTTGCCCAGAAACTCTAGTCTCCTCCTTCAGTGCCAAATCACATTTAAATCATTCTAGGCTGGAGAGAATCTGTGATACTTTTTAATGTCTTATGTGGCATTTTAAGGAAATTGGATTCTACCAGGCAATAAAAGAGGCCTTCATGAAATCATCAGGGCCTGTACATTGAACTGAGGACCAGAGAGAATAACGAAAAAATGATCAGACAAGAAATGGAGTTGAGTCTCTTCTTCCATGAAGACCTCAAGGATGAAGTTAATTCTGTTAGAGGAAACGGGAAAAGAATTATGTGACTTACAAGCCCTAGGAAGGAGATCTTACAGGATGAAACATGATTGTTCAATATGGTTTTCAGGCGGCCAGAAGGAAGCAGTAAGCAGGTATCTATGCTTTTTGCTACCTTGACACTTAGCGCTACTTGTCTGAATTTTCCTTCTAATGTAGCCCCTTTTCTGTTGGCTCTTGTGGCTTGTAATCAAAGTAGAAGCAGGGTTAGCAGGTTGGAATGTGTCATTTAGATGGTTTATTACTGGGAGAAGAGAGAGGAAAGGAAAACTGATTCTATCTCTCTCTCTTTCTCTCTGTCTCTGTCTCTCTCTCTCTGTAAATACATTTCCTAAGCATCTTCACCCACTTTGATGGTTTTATCCACCATCAATGTCTAGTTCTAAATCTCTGCATCCAAGTACATTTTGTAGATGCCACACTAGTACTTAAAACTCAGCAAGGCCAGCAGCAGGCTCACTGTCTTTTCCATGCCCTACAGACTGCTTCTCTTCATGTACCCTGTATCTCAATGAAAGGCACCACCATCATATCCAAAGTCACCCACCACTCAAGAAAAATACAACACAAACATACAGTCACCTGTAACAATACTTGAAAACCATAAAGAGACACAGCTGGAAGAAATTTAAAAAGACAAAAATAAATGGAAAGACATCCCATGTTCATGGACTGGAAGAATGAATATTGTTAAGATGTCTATCCTACCCAAAGTGATATACAGATTCAATACAATACAATCAATACAATACAATAGGCAGCCATAAAAAGGTGAGAAAGAGAATAAATTAGAGGCTACATTATCAGAAAAGAACTTAAAAAAACCTCAAAACTTAAAATGCTAGGAGACTTGATAGGATGAGTGGAAATGATCAGGGGTGAAAAATAGCCCCTGACCTTGACATGTGAGCCTCTCTAGCCCTTCTCTCCTGCTGTGTGACTTTGGGGAGGGATCAGCTGCTGAAAGAGATTAAGGGAGTACATCTCCACATCTATTTTCTTGCCTCATCCTCAGTTAAAATCATTCCCCTAAAAACAACAACAACAACAAAAAAAAATTCTCCTTAGCCATGCTATTTTTTGCTTTCATTTTAAATGATTTTTTTAAATCTCCCGAGCTGTCACCAACTCTGCCTGATGAGAAATGTAATAATCAATTCTCTGTTCCTAGTTATTTATAAATACATTGAAAAAATGCAACCCTCAGAATTGATGTGTTCAACGTGTACTTCCTTTCCACTTTTTAAACTGAAACTAATGCCCCATCTCTAACCACCCAATGAGCTGTTAAATATTCAAAGCTTCAAGGCTGCACCTGCTTCACATAATGGGGAAAAATGCCATAAAATGCCTTAAGAGAAAATGTACATTTCAGAATAATATGGAATCTGGAGAACATTGGGGAACAAACTCCTCCCAACCCAAGGGGAGAAGACATACAAGACTGCATTTTGCTTCCAGTCGACAACTTGGCAGGATCTGCACAAATGATTTTGTATTAACAACAAAGAGCTCCCCAAGTATTCCCTGCATCCCATTGAGCAATATGCCACAAAGCAGCTCTGACCAGGAGAAAAAAGGAAGAATCTATGAGCCAGGGACACTTGAATCTCTGCTTTCATGTAGTTTATTCCTTGTAAGTGACCTCTGCTGCTTTGGCTCTATGTGTGGGCACTCATCCTTTACAAGCAAATACAATTGTGAAGCGTTTTCCTCTGTGTATAGTTAGATAATGAATTCTTCCTGTTGCAAAGTGACCTCAGGAGCCCAAGACCTCATTTCATTTCAATTTGTGCCAATGAAACGCTTGACAAATTGCTCTTTTTAGAGTCATGTATAACTTTGAGTTTTATTCCAAAGCATTGTTGCTCTTCTGACAAGGACAAATCGGGCTGTAGGATTTGTTCCCTATCCTTTGCAGTGTCGTGATTATGGAGCCAGCTGAGTGGGATCAGCACTGAGTATTTTTCTGTGATTCATTCACTTTGAGTACAATTACTACAAAAAAATCACAAAGTCATGGATAGGCTAAAACCACCAAATGGAGATCAAAGTTTACTTTTAAAAAGTAAGCAGGCAAAGATGCATACACACAAAGAGTACTGTTTTGAGAGTATTCTTGAAATGTTAGCCATTCCTTATGCTCAGATACAAATAATTTCACATTTCTAGTCAGACTTTTGTTCCGTGAGAGACATAAACAGAACAATGTTTCTGCTGGTGCTCTTGGCAAACACTGAAGCTCTCCTGCTGGAATTCTGTCATCTATTTTTTGAACCCAGGTGATAAACCAAATTTGCACATTGTAGATCTAAAACCCAAGTCTTTAACCTGAGCATAATGAAATCACATTAGGAGACATGCCTGTCCAAACACTACAGTAACTATGCCAGGGCTGCTCAGAAGAGCTGCCATTTGCTCCTCTCTCCTCAGGCTGAAATTATTTGAGCTTCACCTGTTCTCATCTCAAATTATCCTATAATTGCCTTTTCATATTATAGGGTTATACCAAAAGTAGCAACTGCACCAACTGGCACCCAGACATCAAGGACATGGAATTGACTGTCCCTTTTTCCTTACCTCGTATGCTCTGATCACTGTTCACAGAACTATCTGGGGAAAGAAAAGTTTGCCTTAAATCTAGAAATGTGCCAAAGGCATCATCTAGCACATTTTTCAATGTGAAGTGCTCTTCAAAGACACCAAGCTTTACTTTTAAAAACCATCAACTTATTTGTTGTTGAGAAAACATACCTGCATAATATGCTTCTTACTCTCCAAGGGGGAACATCAAAATTACATAATGATCATCATGCATTATTTTGAATATTTCTATCTAAATTATTTGAAAATTAAGAGCCACGTCCAAACTTCCCAACATTGCCTGGGGAAAGAAAACCCTCATGCATTATCCTGAGGTGTGTCTGTCTCCAAATTAAAAAATACTAATGCGTACTTTGTTTTCTTCATAAAAGGTTGTTTAAGAATTAAATTGGGCTGGTTGGAGGATTAAATAGGGTTAAATAGGTGATGGGGATTAGGGAGTGCACTTGTTGCGATGAGATCCACGTATTGCATGGAAGGCGTGAATCACTATATTGTACACCTAAAACTAAGATTGTACTATATGTTAACTAATTAGAATTTAATAAAAACTTTTTTAAAAAGAATAAAATTGTGGGCACTTTTCCATATAGGAAAAATGCTTTAAAATCTTATTAAAAATTATCTCTGTAGTTGTATGTTTATTAAGTATAGTCTTTTAAACTGATGGTTGCAGTTTTCAGAGAGCCAGGAAATGACAGGAACAATTAGCATGGGATCAACAATCTTCAACCTTGACACCTTCAAGTCCCATGACCTACAGCACACATTTGGCCTCTCTGAATTTGAATTTCCTCATCTTTAAACATGGGACTAACCGGATTTAATTTCAACAGTATGGTGGGACGGATACTATGAACAGCCCTCCCCTACTGCCAAAATAAAAAAAATACTGAATAATATATATTAATATAATCAATTAATTAATTATATAACCATTATATATAATATACATATTATATATTATATATACTAAAATATATAATAAAACATATTAATATAATTAATTAATTATATAATTATTATATAATATATAATATTGATTATAAATTATATAATATATAAATATTTTATAAATATAAATTATATATTATATTATATATAAATATATAATATATAAATATTTATATAAATATATAAATTATATAAGTAAATTATGTAATTTATATAAATTATTATATATAAATTATATAATTATATATAAATTATATATTATATTATATATAAATATGTAATATATATTATATATAATATATAACTAATTTATAAATATAAATTATATATTATATATTATATTGATTAAATAATTAATATAATTAATTAATTAATAATTAATAATATATATTAATATCTCTTCTAAATTTCATCACTGACCTGGCAAGCAAATAAGGACTCTTCAGAGCAGGAAGAAAGAAGTGAAAGCTGGAATCAAGAAAGCTGAATAGAAAAAAAAAATTTAAAAAAAAAGCTGAATAGAACTCTGAGGAAGATTTTCACCATGAGGTCATCAAATTAACCCTATGATCTAAAGCCTCAGTTATAAAAGAAGAAAGAAAACAGTGCTCGAGCTAACTAAAACTGTTTATAAGTTGGACTCCACAGGCCTATTTAAGAGTAAAATAGAAATAAACAATCCTTTCAGAAGGGGACAGAAAAGGAATTTAACATTCTCAGCCTGGACAAAGGTCTCCTCTGTTATTTCATTACTACCACCAGTAACTGCACATGCTTCTCACCGAGTTCTAACACTACCTTTGTGATCCAAAAAACATCAATCTAATCACTTAAATTCCTATTTAAGTAATGTCATTAAACATCCATCAAAAACAAACACAAATTCTATTTGGAGAGATATGCCTTTCTCTCAGACTACAAAAACTCCATCAGATAACTTTCTGAGGAATATAAGCTCACAATCCATAGAATAATATCACAAACACACAAGGAAACAAGAACTACAAGAAATCAGACCTATAAAGCTCTTACACACTAAAATTACCAAGTTTGGATTATAAAATAAGGATATTTAACAAATTTCAAGATATAAAAGAGAATATATGAGAAGAAAGTAAATATAAATAAATGAGGCAAATTTGAAAAAAATAACATTTGGAGAATGAAAATTCTAATTCATCAAATTTTCAAATCCATGCATGAAATCAATAACAGATTAGACATAGCTGAAGAGAGAATTTGCAAATTAGAAGACAAATATGAAGATAATCACAATGCAACACGAACAGACAAAATTAATTCCAAAAAGTAAATCTGAGGTTAAAAAACACAGAAGATAGAATGAAAAAAGTCTACCATATTCTAATAAGATATCCAGGAGGAAAGAAAGAAGGAATGAAAGAGATAAAATACGTAGAAAGAGAGAATGACTGACAGCCTTCCAGAATTGAAGTAAGATAATAAATGAGACTCAGGAAATGTAGTTACTGTCCAGAAGGGTAAGTTTTTAAAAATCAGATTTAAACATATCATGGGGAAATTTGAAGGTATTAAAGAAAAATAATATATTAAAATAAGTCAAAAAGAAAATACAAATTACCTACAGAGAACCTCACTTCAAACTGATGGCAAATCCCCTGACACCAACCATGGAAGCCAGAAAACGGAGGAATAATACCTTTAAAATTCTAAGAGAATAGAACTTCAAACAAAGATTGTATGGTGAGCCCCGTTTAAAAAAAATCGAGGGTAAAACACAGATATTTTCAGGCAAACAAAAACTGAGTTTGACAATATAAACCCCTCTAAAAGGAAATTCTAAAGGATGTACTCCAGGCAGAAAGAAAAAACAAAACTGTTAGGAAGATCAAAAATGTAAAATGGAATAGTACAAAAAGGACAGGGTATATATGTAAACAAATCTCAACAACTACATAAAACATCAATATTATCTAAATTGAAAATAAAAAACTGAAATAAAGTCCAACAATGGAGTATAAACCAGATGGAAGATGACCAAAACTGAAGTATCCTCAGGTTCATGTATTATTCTGGAGAGTAAAGATACTCATTTTAGGCAACACTAAGCATGTATATTCATTGACCTACTAAAACAAATAAGACTGTATAATCTATAAATGAAAATATGAAGGGGAAAGTGAAAGAAGGAAAGAAAGTGAATCCAAAAGAAGTAAAGAAAAAGAAAAAAAGGAAAAAAAAAGAAATATAGAAAATGCAGGGCAAAAAGAAAGTATAAAGCAAGTTGGTAGAAATAAAACAGAGCATCTATTATCACAAAGCATTTACTCAGAGCATATTCTCTGACCATGATTCCACTGTGTTAAATATCAACAAGAGAGTGATGAAGAGAAAAATTGCACAGGTGTGAAAATTAAAAAACACACTTTTAAAAAACATGTTAGTTAAAAATAAATCACAATATATTTAAATTACTATATACCAAAACATTGCATATCAAAATATGTATGATAAAGCTAAATGGTATTTAAATTGTATACTTAATTGTATAGCTTCAAGAGTTTACATAAGAAAAGAAGAAAAGCTAAAAAAAAGAAAAGATAAACTGAAAATTAACGAATTAATAAGCAGCTAATTTAAGACTTTGGTAAAAAGAATTCTAACCACACTCCAAAAAAATAGATAGAAGAAAAATAAATGAACAAAATAAAATACATAAAATCAACACAGCCAAAATTGATTCTTTGAAAAGAAATGAGATAAACATCTGATATGGTTCAACTTTAAAAAGAGAGAGGAGGTAAAAGTAATAGTAACCCAAATAAAAAGAGAAATATAGCATGCAGAAAAATTATCAAAAAATGGGGCACCTGGGTGACTCAGTGGGTTAAAGCCTCTGCCTTGGCTCAGGTCATGATCTCATGGCCCTGGTATCCAGTCCTGCATTGGGCTCTCTGCTCTGCGGGGAGCCTGCTTCCCCCTCTCCCTCTGCCTCTCTGCCTAGTTGTGATCTCTTTCTCTCTGTCAAATAATAAAGTCTTTTAAAAAATTATTTAAAAAAAGAAAAATTATCAAAGAATGCTATAAAAAAGCTCTTTTTAACTCTATAAAAAATTTGCAAACATAGGTAAAACTGTTAAATTCCCAGAAAAATAGGTAACACACCAAACTGATTCAAAAGTATGTAGAAAATCTGATTTTCCATAACCATTAAATAAGTTAAATCAGTAAATTAAAATATCCTAAGAGCTTTCGGTACAACTCATAGCACAGATAAAGAAGTTCATGTAAGGTTTTCCCCACTGGCCTGAGGTCGGCAGTTACAGCAGTGCCAAGACTAGACCCCACATATCCAGATGTCTACACTAAGTATTGGGTTAGTGCACTGCATGTATTTCACAAATTTAAACTGAAAGAAATTTCTGCCTTCAACAATGCTCACTGGGAAGATTTTCTGAAACATACATCACTAAAGTCTGTATAAGGTATAGAAAAAGAATGGGAATGTCCACCTGGAACTCCAGACAATTATCTATGGTAGACCACACAGTTGAGTTGCCCATTAACCTTGCTTAAGTTGATCAACTTGGGAAATTTTTCTCATATAGTTTTTTTTTTCTACTTGTGTTTGGTTTCAGGAGAATCACTGTGGAAATTCTTTCTCTTTCGGGACCTATCACTTTTAAAAAGGTTTCAAAAAGGACACTAAATAATCTGACTACGAAAAAAAAGTCTCCTAAGAAAACACCAGATACATAAATTTACGGGTAAATTGTACTAAAAATTACAATCTGACATAAACTCTGCCGGAATAAAGAAAGAGAGGAAAAACCTCCCAATTCATTTAACATGTTTAGCAAAACCCTCGGTGACGAAAGCAGAAAAGGACAACACACCTAAGGAATTTCGATTTCACTCATAATTGTAGATTATAGAAATTTAAGACAAGAATAATAACTAACAAAATACACCAGTGTATAATGATATGATAATGATAAATTTCAGTGTATCACAGAAATGCACTTTTTAATATAACATTCATTTAATAGAAGAAAAACCAATTAATATACTTCATTACATGAGCAGAATAAAAGTAAAAAAAAAAGTCATGTCGTTACAAGATGGGTTCCCCAAAAGCAGATACTGTGGCTGATGTTGGGGTGTTGAATATTTGTTAGAAATCCACATCTGCGAAAGAAAGGGAGGAAAAGCAGGATTGGGTAGAGAGATAACTCGCACTGCAGTGTAGACACCACCAAGCCTTGGCCAACCAACAGTAATCCCACATCAGAGGGCCTTCATCCCTCACGTTGTTCACTCACTAGACACAGGCTACCCTGGAAAAGGGGTGAGCCTGGGCCAGAAGCCATACAAAACCTGACTGACAGAGATCCTCTGCTGTTTCTGTGGCCTTTCCTACAGAAGAAATCCTTCTGTGAGGTCACTCTGACAATACCTCTTCATATCTAACACACAGTAGATGAAGAAAAAATGTTCCATAGAATTCAACATCTCCTCGTCATCAAGAAAATGTAATCCAAGCAAATGGAGGGAACCTTCCCAAATATGATAAAAAAGAACCTACAAAAAGCACTCCAAAAATCATACATAACAGCAAAACAGAAACCAATTCCATTAAAATCAAGAATAATACAAAGATGCCCATTATCTCCATTATTATTTTCCTTACTATAACATGCTAGAGGTCCTGGTCAGCACATTATGGTAAGGAAAAGAAATAAATAAAGACTAGAAAAGAAGAAACAGTCTGTCATTATTTACAGATAATTTCATTTCCATGTATAAAACCCAGGAGAATCAGATGAATTATTAGCATAGCAAAGTAGCTAGACAGAAATCAGTACATACAATTCTACCATTTTACTTTATACACACACACACACACAAAAACCATTTACCTAATGTGTTTTTTAAGACCATCTAAAAGAGCATTTACAGTAGCAACAAAAATATAAAGCTCCTAGAAAAAATATAATCAAAGATATGCGAACACCTCATGTGTAAAAGAGTAAAACTTTACCAAATGAAATTAAAGATCTAAGTCAATAGAAGAATATAGTTCACAATTAGAAAGACTTGAAATCATAAAGAGGTAAACCCTTAAACTGGTCTGAGAAAAATTAATTCCAATAAAAATTCAGGCATTTTGCAAAACTTTATGAGCTGGTTCTAAAACTTACAGAAAAAAACAGACATTAAAAATAGTGAAAACATTCCCGAAGAAGAATAATGTAAAGGAAAAAAAGGGGGGGGGGGCGCCTGGGTGGCTCAGTCGTTAAGCGTCTGCCTTCGGCCCAGGTCAGATTCCAGGGGCCTGGGATCGAGCCCCGCATCGGGCTCCCTGCTCGGCGGGAAGCCTGCTTCTCCCACTACCATTCCCTCTGCTTGTGTTCCCTCTCTCGCTGGGTTTCTCTCTGTCAAATAAATAAAAAAAAGAATAATGTAAAGGGGTGCCCTGTCAGATACCAACATGTATTACCAAATAGGAAAATGTGATCTTGAAACCAGAAATATTTCTTTCTTTAAAAAGACACACACACACCCAAGCACAAGTCATAAAAAAAAAAAAATTAATGGATTTGATTAAATTAAAATTAAGAACTTCAGGCAGAAAGATACCATAAAGAAAATAAAAACACAAGGAAGAAAATCTGGAGCACATAGGACTGACCAAGGATTCATATCCAGAATATATAAAGAACTTCAAAATCAACTAGAAAAAAACACAAAAAGCGGGAAAACAGGGAAAAGACAGGAGCAGTCACTTTCCAGAAGAGGAAAAACAGACATCAGGAAAGATGCTCAACCTGAACTTTATTAAATGTAGATCAGAACCCCCCAAAAATACTATGTTAGGCCCATCAGACAGGCAAAAATTAAAAAGTCTAAAAATGTCAAAAGCTAGCAAATATTTAAAGCAATAGAAATGTGTACACTGCTGGTGGAAGCGTAAATGTGTACAACTGCTCTGGGAAACAACTTGGCATTATTGCATACACTTGTATTGTATATATGCATATTCAAGATCCTAAGTACCTATATACCTTTGAGTTTATCACAGAAATGCAATTTTTTACAGTTCTCATCTAGCAAGTTACAGCAAGAGATCTGTATAGTAACTCATAATAGCATTTTTTTGTAATGGGGGAAAAAAAAAGGAAACTAGTCCCTCCAGTCATACCTGTAGATAGAGAGACAAACTGGAAAATTTTTAATCAATAAAATGCTGTGGAAATAGTATCAACAATAGGCAAATAAATAATTCTAGGTATCCCCATCAACATACATAAATCTTCAGAAACTACAAAACTCATCAAAACCATAAGTCAAGAAGACTACCTATGGTATAATTTCTTATACATAAAATTCAAAACCTGCAACCCTCAATAATAAAGTTTTACATATTCAGACAAAACAAAAGAAGAGCAAATTCAAAATTAAGCATATCAGCTTCCTCTGAAAGGCCAGGGAAAAGGGGATGGGACACACAAGGTCCTTTGAAAGTGCTGAAACATTCCATATCTTTACCTGAGTAGTATTCACATATGTATGGTAAGGTGTTACTTTTTTTTTTTTCTGTGTCTATCTGGGTTTTTATTTTATTTTATTTTATTTTATTTTATTTTATTTTATTTTATTTTATTTTATTTATTTTTTTGAGGAGGGCACGTATTGCATGGAGCACTGGGTGTGGTGCATGAACAATTAATCTTGTAACACCGAAAAAATAAAATAAATGTATTTAGGGTGTTACTTTTAATACCTTCCATGTATATTGTAGTATTCCTTTGTACCTGATCAGTGTTTAATAAAATTATTTATATGAGGTTAATAACACTTAGCTACCTATATGTCGGGATACCATGGTATTGTCTGATGATGGTAGAATGTTGTAATCTGTTAAATCAATCATATGTAAAAATGATGACTATATAAAAACACACATCTCATGTTAGATGTCCAATACTAATAATGTGTCTCATCCTTTGTAATGCTTGGACCATGAGCCAGGTAAGTTTTGGTCAGGAAATGGAGGAATGAATTAAAAGGGGAATGACAGAGGCCCAGGCATTGGAGAAAGGAAGAAACGTGAGCACAAGAGACAACCCGACAGGAAGGCACTGAGTGCTGGAACAATTAAAGGCTCTGAGTTCTAGAAGGGGGAGAAGAACCCACTCAGATGAAAAAATCAGCCACTCAGGAAATGCCCCAGCCTGGCTCCCAGGGCAGCCAGGTTTGAGGCCTGGGAACCTACAGGAATGACCCTGCAGAGGGAGAAGAATCTGAGGAGACCAGGAGCACAACAGGAAAAAACTAGAAAGTTAAAGGAGGCGATGCACAGAGTCAAGGAGGAAGAAAGCATAAGGTAGAAAAGCCCAGAGCTCCTACGTTAAATGTCTGCGGCACTTTCAATCAATAACAGTCACACAGTCACTCGAAAAAGGAAAACAGGAAAGGCTTAAGGTTATAGTCTGAGAAAAGCAAAAAACAGAGGCAGCACATCAGTGACCTTGGCCCACAGATGTGGTCTGGTTGGGCTGCTTCAAGGTGGATTTTTTGTTTTTTTATTTTAATTTGGGTTAGTCACCGACATTGGAAACCCAGATTTCTAATTTGAGTGGAAACCAGGAGGTATGGCAGCTCAGGGCCTGGAGGAGGAAAAGCCAACTGTCGGCTGGAATAGAGTAGCCACCGCCTGCTTCTCTGACACCCAGGTGACATCACTCGCTCAGGGTTCCCTGCAGTTCCCTATCAGTGCGTCACTTCAGTGACCTTGTCTGTACCTTTGGGAAAACAACACGGATGACTCTAAGTACAAAAATGAGTCTCCCGAGGTAGGAGCCTGGAGGCTGGGAGGGCAGCCTCTCACCCCAAAAATGGGAGAGATGGGAACAGGCTATATTGGAATTCACCCAGCTCATTTTAATGGTTTCAACTTTATGTGCATTCCTGTAACATTTCCACTCCACTGAGAGCAATAAAACAAGAATATGTGACTACTGAACAGTTTCATCTCCAGAAGTTCTTCGACCCTTTTACACATTTTGTTTTTCTTGTTATTATTTGTTTTGACCTTACTAACATCCGACCTGAGCAGCTGCTCTCTGGGCGTGGGCAGCTGTTACGGATGCCCAAGAGCTGGGGACCAGACACAGGGAAACACACAAGGCACCGATTCAGTGCACCTATCATGTACTTGGAACCAGAAGGCACTGCCAGCCCAGCCTAGCAGGCAGCCCCAAAGTCCAAGGAGGTTCTGGAGTGAAAACAGAGGACAGACCAGGGATCTGGGAAGGGCTACACTGCTGACTGCAGTGCATGTCAGTGCAAAGCTTTGGGAAGAATATACGGTAATGGTGAGGTCTTTCAGGGTATACAAGTGCTCCCACCATTCACTGTCCCTGGAGCCAAGATAAGTTCACTCCTACAGAAGACCAAATTATAGAAACCCACCTAAGAAAATATCAGGGTCGAGAAGGAAGGAGAATGGGGGGAAGCAAATACAAATGACCACGCTTTGTTGCTAATACCTTCTTGTTGATGTGGTGTATCAGTAGAAACACTTTTGGGGTGACCCAGAAATCCAACAAGGTCATTTCGAGTGACTGCCAGCATTTCAGTACACGTCTCCCCCTTGCTGGGAGACTTCTAAATTTATCCACTTGAGCCCATATCCACTTCAAGTGGCCCTGCTGGGTAATTCCATAAAACAGAGAACAAAAGAACTACCTTCTCCCACAGACTAAATTCTCCATGGTTCTACATTAGGCTCCTACAAAAATTCCAAAAATTTGTATCATCACTCGTCATATTAAGGCAAGAAAGCATGTCAGCATCTCAGTCTAGAGAAGCATTGGGGTCAGGTGGCATTTCTAGAAGCTGAAAGAATGCACTTGCTGGGGCACACAGGGCAGTGGTCAACCCCGCAACAGCAAGATTGCAGGGCTGTCAACAGGAAGAGAGAACCGTATTATGAATCTGAGGACTTAATCTCTAATCTAGATCCAGCTCCGCCAAAGAACAGCCAAGTGACCTTGGGCAAGTCACTTCACCTCAGTTTAAACATCCATGAAAATGAGAATAAGAAAACTTGAGCCATGTACCTAACAGGGTTGTTGGAGGAGCCAACAGACTAAAGCATGAGAATGCGTTTCAGCAGGACGTAAAATGCTTCGTGCCTGTGGAAGAATGTTAGTGGACCATTTCAGAGGATACCTCGCACTCGTGCCCACCTCAATTAAGTTGCTTCATAGGAAGACACCAACAGGTACAGAAAAAGCCGATACCGATTGTCCCAGGGAAGACTGTAGTCGTGAAATAAGTGTGATGGTTAATTTTGTGTGTCAACCTCACTGGCCACAGGGTTTCAAGATTCAACATTATTTCTGGGTGAGTCTGTGAGGGTGTTTGAGGATGAGATTAACATTTGAATAGTTGGACTCAATAAAGTGGATTGGACTCTCCCATGTGGGTGATCATCCTCCAATCCAGTGAGGGCCTAAAAGGAACAAGAGGCAGAAGGAGGAGGAATTCATGCCTGTTTATCCCTGCCTCATAGCTTGAATTGGGACATCTCATCTCATCTCAACCTCTTCTGCCCTTGGACTGGTATTTACACAACTGGTTCTCTAGTTCTCAGGTTTTCGGACTCAGACTGAACTACACCACCCAGCTTTCCTGAGTCCCCAGGTTGCAGATGACAGATGGAACGACTTCGCAGCCTCCGTAACTATACAAGCTTATTCTGCATATCTATCTATACACACACACACACACACACACATCCTAATATATAGATAGATGATAGATAATAGATGACAGATAGATAGATAGATAGATAGATAGATAGATAGACAGATAGATATCTTATTATTTCTGTTTCTGATGAACCCTGATACCCTAATACAATGGGCAACACCCAAACCCTGGGTTTTCTGTTCAAAACAGATCAAGAAAGAGGAGAATTGGACATCATCCTTCTGAAGCGGTCTTAGCTGGCCATGAGTACTCATAGCCTCGGCAGCTCAGAGCAAGACAGGCCTCCTGCCAGTCCCCATTTCCTACCACATTAAAGTCCAAGACTACACATCTACTAAATACCATGCAAAATGCTTCTGAAAAAAAGTACTGATACTATTCCCCTGAATTAGATGTCTTGTATTTTGAAAATTTTACAAGTTCCAGTTTGGATGTGGAGCCAACAGTAGGGACAGACCTAGACTGAAAACTTCATCAAGCATTTCAGAAGTTCTCAGAACAACTGTGACTCTTTTTTTTTTTTTTTAAGATTTTATTTACTTGAGAGAGAGAGCGAGAGAAAGAGTGCTTGTGAGCACGTAAGCAGGAGGGAGGGGCAGAGAGAGAGGGAGAAGCATACTCCCTGCTGAGCAAGGAGCCCAATGCGGGACTCGATCTCAGGACTCTGAGATCATGACCTGAGCTGAAGGCAGATGCTTAACCAACTGAGACATCCAGGTGCGCCACAACTGTGAATCTTTTAACTAAGTCAGACAATGGAGTATCTAGCTAGACTAGACCTTAGTAAGAATCACCAACTGAAAACAAAAAGAATAGAAAAAAAAAAAAAAAAGATGTTTCCTCTTCAGATGCTGGCTTTCAAAATATTACATGCTTTGGACGAGATATTTCAAGTATTTTTGATTAAAACACTGACAACCACAAAAATTTTAGAATGACCCCTATTCTTGAACCATCTTACACTGTTGGTTGGAATGCAAATTGGTATGGCCACTTTGGAAAACAGTGTGGAGGTTCCTCAAAAAGTTAAAAATAGAGCTACCCTATGATCCAGCAAGAAGTGCACTGCTGAGTATTTACCCCAAAGATACAGATGTAGTGAGAAGAGGGGCCATATGTACCCCAATGTTCAGAGCAGCAATGTCCCCAATCGCCAAACTGTGGAAAGAACTGAGATGCCCTTCAACAGACAAATGGATAAAGAAGATATGGTCCATATATACAATGGAATATTACTTACCCATCAGAAAGGATGAATATCCAACTTTTGTATCAACATGGACAGGACTGGAGGAGATGATGCTGAGTAAAATAAGTCAGGCACAGAAAGTTAATTATCATATGGTGTCACTTACTTATGGAGCATAAGGAATAACATGGAGGACATTAGGAGAAGGAAAGGAAAAGTGAATTGGGGGAAATCAGAGGGGGAGAAGGACCATGAGAGACTGTGGACTCTGAGAAACAAACCGAAGGTTTTAGAGGAGAGGGGTGTGGGAGGATGGGTGAGCCTGGTGATGGCTATTAAGGAGGACACGTATTACATGGAGCCCTGGGTGTTATATGTAAACAATGAGTCATGGAACACTACATCAAACACTAATGATGTATTGTATGGTGACTAACATAACACAACTAAAAATTTTTTTTAAAATGACCCCTATTCTCAAGTCTTTGTTGCATAGCTGAATTTTTAAATGTTTTATTTAATATTTTGATATATGTAAAATAATACGTGTGAAATGCACATATGCTCTGAAGCATAATAATAAAAACAGCACACATTATCCCATATCCAATTTAGAAACCAGACCTTGTTTTAGTAATAGGAGGAGAGGTAATAAAAATAATGATTCAGGACCTTGAAATTCCTAAGGCCATCACTGCAAACATCAGAATGCTGGGCAAATCCTCAAGTGGCTGAAAACTGTTCTCTCACACTCACTTTACTCTCCTTTATCCTTTCCAGGGGCATATGAGTTTTAAAATACAAATGGCTAGGTGAAGAAATGGCTAAATCAAAGGAATGGCTCTCTATTGACAGCACTCACACCAGTAATGGACCAGGTGGTGAGAGATCTTTGCAGAAGAAAACCTCTTGTACCTAAGCAACGGCCCCCTTCATCTATTAAGAAAACCAATAAATAAGAACTTTGTGGGCAAAAACTCTAAAGGCGACACAACTCTAAAATTCAGGTATCTTCGAGTTTAAATATGATGAACTGAGAACCCAGCTAAAAAGAGACAACTCAAAAAAAAAAAAAAAGAGAGAGAGAGAGAGAGAGAGACAACTCCATCAAGTATTGTACGTCCCCTTTATCTGCAGGGAGGATGTTCCAAGAGGCCCAGTGCTTGCCTGAAACCACGGAGAGCACTCAGCCCTACCCATCCTACGTTATTTCCTCTATGTACATGCCTATGATAATGTTTAATTTATAGATTAGACGCAGTAAGATATGAATAACAATAACTAATAATAAAATAGAATACAACAATATATTGTAATAAAAGTTATGTAAATGAGAGAGAAGGGCTCTCTCGCTGCAATGCCTACGTGATGAGATGAAGAGAGGTGAATGAAATGGGCATCATGTTGGAGGGTACATCAGAAGGAGGACATCTGCTTCCAGATAGGGGTTGATGGCAGATAACTAAACTGCAGAAAGCAAAACTGCGGGTGAGAAGGGACTACCGTATCGTAAAATCTTGATTTGCCAGCTACTCCCATAAGAGATAAATTAACACAGGGCTATAAGCTGCAGTCAGTTACAGAGAGGTAAGACTCAGACCCAACCGTGACTCTGTTTCTGCCCATTGCCAGGGTCTGCTACTCAGCCGTGGATAGCAACATACTTAGGTCTTTTCTTAAAGTGAACGCTTCTAGATCATATGCGCTGCTCTGAGTGGCTCTCCTACTCTTAACGGTTTCACCCATTCTAGATCCGCATGAAGGAGATACCACTAAACTCCATTCTAGCCTGTCAATACAGAGATCTGAGCGCTAGAGAAGACCCAACAGACCACAGGCAGAACTCAAACTGCATGACCTTGGGAAATGTATCACTCTCGTGCACTTCTCAATCTCCTCCTCAGAAACTTTAGAGAACAAGACTAGCTACGTTCTTGAGTCCATTCCAATCCCCAAATTCTGAAACAGCCTTTGATTCTAACATTTAATCTATTTGTTAAAATAAATGATTTTGTGCTCTCCTGAAATCCTACAGGAAAGAAAGCTTCCCACCGTGTCTGCCTTGCAATCTATTCTAATTTAATCCTTCTCTTTCCTAAATCCCAAGGGGTCTGCAGATTCTCACTGAGATTAGAAATAAATGCTCCTGCAAAAGGAACCAATCCCTAACACACACAAAAAAAGAGGCTATTGCAAGGAATCTAGCACCCTTATAATTAACCTTTCCCCAAAAGAAAAATTTTACCTTCTTTTATTCCACTTGATAAACATATAATCAGGCAGTGCCTCTTCTGAAGCTTATCAGTGTGGTAAGACCACTTTTTACTAAGCGTTGCATTAACAAATAACTAATTAACTCTACTCTCCAGACCCTTCAATTTTAAGTAATTTTATTCCACTAAGAGAAAATGTTTCTCTTGAGTCTAGTTCTTCCAAGTGTCAAATCTTTTTTACAGTGAATACCTTTAAACATATTTTGAATATGAGAAAACAGACTTTAAGTGGAATTCATGGAATACTTTCTCATTAGTTTCGGAACAATCTATGTTATTCCCTGCCTTCCTAACCCATTTCCTTCTGCATCTCAATTGAGAAGGTCATACGTACTATGGAGGAGGTATGTTCCCGCAGAGCCTCTGTGGCAGATGTGAGAGAACAGAGACCCAGCTAACTGCAAACATTACTCACTCAAACTTCCGATATTTTAATATCTGGATGCTTTCTCTCCCACTCAGGCAAACTTGAGTTCCGTTCACATAAACAATGAGTCATTCATCAATAATAATTAGATAAGGAGAATGAATCCAAAATCAAGGTGGATTCCTTCTCAACCAGGCCCAACACGGTGTCACAGTCAGAAAAAATAAAAACAAAAATAAAAAACACTAAATTTGATACCCATAAAACAGAGAAAGGCAAAAAAAAAAAAAAAAAAAAAAAAAAACCCAAAACAAAACAAAACAAAAAAACAGAAAGGCAATCGAAATCATTAATCCAGTCCTTTGAAAGATGCCAAAGGGATCACTATACATTATGCTGAATAGCCCTTTCAACCATCTGTGTGTACAAGTAACCCTCAGGAAGAATGATTGTACTAACCATTCTCCCTTAACTCTTGGGCCCACTCACAAATAGTTCCTCAACTTCAGCACAACCTGGGTCTTCTCTCCCCATTATTTGGGATTTCTCTGAGCTAAGCCTTTCTTCTAATATAAACTCTTTACCCTTTCCATTGTAAATCTGATGCAAATTTAGCCTTTCTTAGTTTCTTTTGATTCCCATTTCCATTCATTTATGCTTTCAACCAAAGCCCACACCCACTGCTGCCCTCAAGAGCCAAAGGTCCTTTCGATTCAGGAGATGGGGGAATGAGAAACTGTGAATATTCTTAAACCACTGTTTTCAATCAGGTCCTGAGAAATGAACAATGGTTGATTATGGTCAATGAGCATTTCACACTGATTCTCATCCTTTTCCATATATTCTCCAGTTTGGATGGGACTGAAACAATTAAGTTATTACCAATTAGATGCACTTGACTTTTGGGAGTAAAGAGGAGGCCATTTTCCTGCTGCTATTGCTGCTGACCTAGAGGGTAAAGAGGACTTGAGGTTTCGTGGTCGGCTGAGGATTCCAGGGTGGGCCAGGCAACTGTAGCAACAATAGAAACTGTAGCAGGAGCAGTTTCCTGCTCTACGGATTCCAGCTACCATCTAAACCTTGAAATCAGTAGAATGAAAGGCAGTCCCCTGCCTTTTGCTCCTTGGGGACTTACAAATCTCTAAATCTCCATCTATTAAATCCCTAGAGCGATTGCTGTGTTCTGCCCTGACTCGACCAATATTAGGATTTATAAAGAAAACAAAGCAAAAGGCAAGGAAAGAAAAGTAGAGATTTTTCTGCAGGCATTTTAGGCATAAAGAAAACTGACAAAGTAAAGTTGGCATCAGCCACCAAGAATATGCAAATCAAATGGTGCCACACTGAAGCACCATTTCATACTCACTAGGATGACTAGTGATATAAGTCTCCGAATTTGACTCCAAAACTAGAAATCGTAAGCAAAAATAATGAGTAATTTGACTACATAAAAATTTTAAAAGATCTCTATAACCAGCATAAAAACCATATAACAAGATTCAAAGCAAACCATAAACTAGTGAAAATATTTGCAATATATCTGGCAAAAAGTTAACCTCCTTAAGTCTTAAAAAAAAATGCCCACAATTTAAAAACTGAAAGACTTATGCTCCATAAGCTATATGAACAGAGGATATGAATAGGAACTAGAAAAGAAAATCCCAGAATACAGGGGAAAACATAAATGCAAATGAAATTAAAGAAAACACAACATACCACTTTCACCCACTAAACTATTAATTTTTTCCAAGGATTTAATAATATTCACATTTGGGAAGGGGGGATTGAAAGGGACATGCTGACATCTTCAGAAAGGGCAATTTTACTCTATATATCGAAAGTTTTCAAATGTTTATGCATTTTGGCCCAGTAAGTTCACTTCTAAAAGTGTATTCTGAGGAAACATTGTTTATAAAACTTTTTTTTAAATTATATACTAGCCAAAAATCCATCAATGTATGCATTAGAAAAAATATACTGTGAAAGAGCATCTATTGACATAAAAGGTAGATGCTATATTACTAATGAAAAAATGTATATTATTAAAATATATACAGAATATAATTACTATAATTATTATCTTTTTTTTTTAGAGAGCAAGTGTGCAAGAGCAGAGTCCCATGGGAGAGAAGGGCAGAGAGAGAGACAGAGAGAGAGAGAGAATCCTAAGCAGGCTCCATGCCCAGCATGGGGCTCCATCTCAAGACCCTGAGACCATGACCTGAACCAAAATCAAGAGTTGGTGGCTTAACCAACTAAGCCACCCAGGCACCCCCAGAATATAATTCCTGTAATTGGAGAACACTCATGGTAATAGCAGTAGTAATAGCTGACATTTATAAGCACTCATTATGTGTTTGGCGTAGTTTTAAATCCACTGCATATATTGATGACCTCATTTAATTTTCACAATGGCATGAAGCAGTTACTATTACTGTCTGTATTTGTAAGAGGGGCAAATGAAGCCCCAAGAACATAAGTAACTTGTCCAAGGTGAAAGAGTATTTGGACCCAGGCAACCGGATGC
>CM053607.1:119106016-119120717 GCA_028646535.1 Procyon lotor | reverse complement strand
ATGGGCGATATTTATTTTCTTATGTTTATTACCTGAATTACTACTTTCCACCAAGTGAAAGGACACTCAGAGAAAGCTAAAGCATTATTTTAAATATTTGCCAATGGCAAGGAAGTCCACCCTTCTGGATTTCAATGTTCTCTTTCACATGAAGAAGTAAAGGTGAATGCAAGTGAGGAGGGAGCAGAAGGGAGCCCGGGGACTTGGCGTGAATCTGTGATGAGCCAGTAAAAACTTCACCTCCTTACAGAAGTTGTTTTATTTACTCATTCATTCTACAACTTAAATTCAAAAGTTTAGAAATTATATTAAGATCAAAATGGATCAAAGGGCCAGATGTTGCAGGCAGGATGAGTAATCAAACAGAGCCTTGGTAATGTGCTCCACGCCTTGCTCCATGGGAAGTAATTACTCTAACATTAGCTTTACAGTGTTTAAACAACCATTTCATTATATTTTTTCTACACTGATTAAATTTCCTTGGCATTTCTAATGCATCATTACGTCTGCATTGCATTTAGATAATGCACAGCATTGCCACCCATTAAAAAGTCCCTATTTTTTTTATCACCTAAATAAATCTAATTTGGCTTTATTTGCATCAAGTTTGATAAAGAGTGATTAGTCCTCTTACGAATAGCATACCTTGGATGGAAACATCCCATCAATCACTTGGCCAAAACAGTGCCTCACAAAGTTATAAGTGGACCCCCAAGCCTAGCCACCTAAAAGCGTATGTGGTAAAAGAAAAATTGTAGCACAGACATCACTGGAGAATTACCGTCCATGCTTTCTATGACGGCTGAGAGGTGGATATGATAATCTCGGGGCCATCTAAGCCCCTCTGTCTCTTGTTCCTAAACATGTAGCCCGGGGAATTATAACACAGAGCAACAACATCAAGAACAATAAACTCACATTTTAAGCCTTCTGTTTCGATCTCCACATTCACCCTCAACACATGATTAGAGACTCGGGACATTTTAGCCCTTGCCCAAGTAAATGGGCTGTAAAGCAATCTCGGGAAGATACTAGCTAAATGAGGAACTCAGCTAGGGTATCAGACATGCCAGGCAATCACTTATCGAAACTCAAACTGTGCTAAGTTCTCAGGGGAACTTTTTTTAAGCATTGCAAATAAGCGGATCGTGTTGGTGAACTATTATGTGGTGACATTGATTCTGCCTTTGGAACTTAGGGTTTTGATAACAGAAACTCAAAATCACTAAACAAGCGCCACTGGACATCAGAAGAGGAAAGCAGGAGATCCTAACGAGAAACAGAGTATCAGCTGAAGTCAATTCTCCATATTCTGCAATTGCATTGAAAAGGCTAATACCTGGGAATGGAGTAGAGAGAGCAACCTCTCGGTTAAGTCTCGGAGCAGAATGAAGTGTTACAAAAACCAATTCCAAGCATTTGCATTCTCCCTCACGAGTCAGTGATTCACTGTTCAATTCTATGCTGCTGTTCACACACTAAAGCATAAACCACCGGTGTTCACTTCCATTGTGGGAAAAAAAAAACAAAACCAAACCCTGTGAATCGGAGAATTTACTAAGACCAAGTTCAAAGTCATGTATTCTCTACTCAATTTTGTAAAACTTAATGTCCACTAGGCTGATGACCAGTAATGGGCAAGGAAGTCAAGGACAGGTTGCATATTCTTAAATGATAAAACCTATTCTATGGAGATGAACTTGACTCTAAACCTAGCCACCTGGGTAAATAACAATGTAATCTTGAAGGTATGAGAAGTCTCAGGATTATGAGGGTGATATGATAGAGTATTTTATTCTTCTTTCTTATATTAGTTCTCTCATAACTCTGCTGTGTTATTTCCCATCTCAACAAATAATCCCTTGACCGCATCTTTCCATAGCTTGGCCCATTTCTCTCATCCCTTCACAGAAAAGCTTTCTACAGCTCTCATCTATCTGTTCTGATCAAGTTTTTGTCCTCCACTTCATTAGAAAAGGCTTCTATCAAAGTAACCACGAACCTCCATCCTAACAAACCCCTTTTCCTGCCCTCATTTTAGTCAATCCCTGAGAAGCCCCTGCCACAGATGAATGCCCCTCTGCCTGAGGACATTTCAGTATTCACTTGTGGGCCCCCCTCTGCTCTGTCCTCTCTCCCCCCAGGTGATCCTATCTCAGAATGTTTCCTGCTGTGCCTTTCAATTGTATATACAGGAACAATGAGTCTCTACTGGGAGGACACTATGAAAATACTGTGATGTATTAACTTAGAAACTTACTGTAAATACTTCCTTCTCTTCAGTTATGTTGTACCAGGATATTATCTGAGTCCCATAATAGGTTGGACATCATGTGGCCCACAAAATCTCCTTGAAGATCCAGCCAAGTCATCTCTAGTCTTCCCCATACTTTTATCTTATTTCAGAATCCTAATGGATGGGCCATGATGACTCAAAAAGGCAGACAGTATTATCAGTCTCTAGATTCAGTCCTCACATCTTTCAGTTAGGGACTTCCCTTACACGAGGTTCTAGTAAGGATTAAGCAAAGAAAGCTCAAATTGGGGCGCCTGGGTAGCTCAGTGGGTTAAAGCCTCTACCTTCGACTCAGGTCATGATCTCAGGGTCCTGGGATCAAGCCCCGCATCGGGCTCTCTGCTCGGTGGGGAGCCTGCTTCCCCCTCTCTCTGCCTGCCTCTCTGCCTACTTGTGACCTCTCTCTGTGTGTCAAATAAATAAATAAAATATTAAAAAAAAAAAAGAAAGCTCAAATAAAAAATTTCGCACATATAGCATTCAGATAAATGCTCATTCCTTCGGCTCTGACAAATGTGAATTTTAAAGAGAAAAATATCTCTGGCCAGCATGATCAGGAAAAGCTTAGAGAAACAGTTAGCATTAAAATGGATTTTGGAAACTGGATAGAATTTCAAAAAGAATTCATCAGCAAATGCATGGAAGAGGAGAACTAAGGAAACATGGAGAGAGATAAGTGTATGAGATTGACTGGGGCACAGAGTTGGAGGTCAGTGTAATTCAGGACAGATAGATGAAGTGCCAGGGTTCATATATCCATCCTCACAGGACCCTAGAGTCCCAAAGCTGCACTCCAGACCTATGATATCTGCTGACAGGACACCAACTTACCTCTCTGATCTCAGCCTATTGCCTGTGACTATGATTCCTGCCAACTAACTCTTCAGCTTATCCAGCCCGATTCCCTCTTCCTGGCTGCTTCTGTGGTCTTTCCAGATCACCTGTCCTGTTTAGCGCTCTATTGTGCTCTAATCCCAGTCCTTGCTCAGGTCTGCCCTAACCTATCAACAACCGAGTCGTTCCCTTGCCTCTTCAGAAAATGAATCCCAAAAAGAAAATATCTCTGGTCGGTCCAATAGCACAGAGCCCACCAGGAGGGAAGCAAGCACAATGACCCCTGTTTGACGGAGAAATTGTGTGATCTCCAATAAAAGGACAGGAATAATGGTATGCATATATGAAGTAGAAAAAGACTAAGAATTTGAAATTAATCTAATGAACTAGATATAGCTCCAAAAATGAGAGTGAGCCCCTGGGAGTAGAAAAATGGCAACAGAAATAGGGAAATAAAGAAACCAGGGGATGAAAATGAGCTCACTTTGTTCATTTCCCAATACCTAGCAAATATTCAATAAATATTTGTTGATTGATTAAATAAAACAGGTTTGAGCTCTGACTAGATGAAGTTTTGCTTATCTGCATTACATCATAATCTCCAGACCTAACTGTTTACATTTTTTTAAATTTGAACTCTAAAAACGCAGCTGTCATTTCAGCAGCTCAAATCAGAATAACAACAACTATTGGCTACTTGCCTTTGTTCTCACTTCAACTCTCTTGGAAATGGACAAGAACATCCCATCCATTGTAGCGGGAATGGCAGTGAATGCAACTGATTTCACCTGCAATACACAGACACTCCCGTAAAGCCAGAAATATAAAACCACTTAGCCTAGAAAAACATCAATTTTTCAGTATTGAAGAAAGGGATTTCTGAACTGCAGGGCTTCACATCTCAGAATAAAAGCGCTGATTCTCTCCAGACTCAACAGCCAACCTGAACGCGGAATGCAGAAACATTCCCAACAAGGAATCCTTAGGTTTCACCAGCTGTGGTAAAAGGTAGGTTTTAGATTTTTGTTTTTACAGCTTTTAAAATTGTAGCTCACGTAATGGGCTTTATTTGAAGTGATAAGAAACTCAAAATAATCTTATTAAGAATTAAATTTTGAGGGACGCCTGGGTGGCTCAGTTGGTTAAGCAGCTGCCTTCAGCTCAGGTCATGATCCCAGTGTCTTGGGATCAAGTCCCGCATCGGGCTCCTTGTTCGGCAGGGAGCCTGCTTCTCCCTCTGCCTCTGCCTGCCACTCTGCCTGCTTGTGTTCTCTCCTCTCTCTCTGACAAATAAATAAAATCTTTAAAAAAAAAAAAAAGAATTAAATTTTGAGGGGCGCCTAGGCGGCTCAGTGGGTTAAAGCCTCTGCCTTTGGCTCAGGTCATGATCTCAGGGTCCTGGGATCGAGCCCCGCATCAGGCTCTCCGCTCAGCAGGGAGCCTGCTTCCCCCTCTCTCTCTGCCTGCCTCTCTGCCTACTTGTGATCTCTCTCTCTCTGACAAATAAATAAATAAAATCTTTTTTAAAAAAAAAAGAAATTTTGAAAAGCCTCATGGGTCCTACTGAAAAGAAAGAAAGGAGGGAGAGAGTGAAGCGAAATAAAACCAAGTATGCCTACATTTTAAAGTGTTTTCCAACTGTGTTTGTTTCCCTGATGATTTTACTCCTTTTTCTATTTGTCATGTGTTTCTAAAAATTGCAACAACCTCCTCCAAAAGAGGGGACCCTGCATCTCGGGATGTGGTCGGATTAAGGTACTTAGTCTTGCCTACCATTTCTCTTGGACAGTGAGCTCCAAGGAAGGAAGTTAGCACATGCGGGACACATGGAAGGCACTCCAGAAATGGAACAGCTTCATGGAGGAAGAGATGGAAATTGGCTACGTTCCAAAGCAAGTGACCTCCAAACAATACATCACACACACTCCTGGTTTCCCCAACTTCAGTTATCTGCACTCTACCATAGTATTTTCATATTATTTACTGGTTCTATTTTTTTTTTTTTTTAAGATTTTATTTGACAGAGAGAAACACAGCGAGAGAGGGAACACAAGCAGAGGGAATGGTAGCGGGAGAAGCAGGCTCCCTGCTGGAGCAGAGAGCCTGATGTGGGGCTCAATCCCAGGACCCTGAGATCATGACTTGAGCCGAAGGCAGAGGCTTAACGACTGAGCCACCCAGGCGCCCTTATTTACTGGTTCTATTAAACAAGATTTCTTTGAAAGCTTCATATGACTCCAGAAAATGGAAAGCCAGTATTACCTGAAGGAAGTAGACAGCAACTATGAGCCAAATACAATAAATGTTCCATTTCTTTCCTTGGTAGATGGTTGCATGAGAATTTGCTTTGAAATTATTTTTGAATAATTTTTTTATTTAAAAATAATATTATTTAAAATAATCTAAATATTATTATTTAAAATAATTATTTTTGAATAATAAATGCTTTGAATTTATTGAGGTGTAATTCACATACCATACAGTTCACTCTTTTACAATATACAAACCAACGGATTTTAGTATACACAAAGACTTTTCTGCCCTGACGCACCTAAAAGGCTTCTCAGTCCAGATTGGGATTGGTTTGATGTTCAAATCCAACAAACCTTGTACGTGGCTCTCTCCTTTAGGGAGCTGAAACTTAGACTGCAGTGAACGTCTGTAAATCAGACATTCCGTAGTGTGGTCGTGCATCTTAATCAATTAAACAGGTTTCACTGGGTACTTGCGGCACTGGAGAGAATAAAGGAAAGAGTCCTGCATTTTTTGCCCTCACACTGTATGCATTTCCCTTTTCTCATGTAGAATCATAGGTGAACGACAGTTCCACATCATAGAAGCTTCCGGAACATCAGTCCCCAGTGGGACCCCGATTAGAGTGTTTCTTTCCCTTTGGTGGGTAAAATCCAGTCTTCCTTAGTTCAAGTATATGCATCAAACACTAAGCTGTTAGAACCTGTCAAGGATCACAAGTTCTATGATTAAAAAATAAAGCCCATTCATGGAACTCGGGTTTGCCTGCCAGCAGGCTCCTTGCCACAGCTATTATGAAAGCTGGCAAAGAAGTGGGCAGAAAAATCATTCTTCCCCCTAACAGATGAGTCTCCTCTCAAAAATAGATGAATTTAGAACACCTTCTTAGTCAGACTCATAAGGGCAAAGGTACAGGGGATTTTATGGAAAATGCTGACCTCCTAAGAATTAGTTTTTGAATTGAACTTTCTACTCTTCAGATATTTGATAAACCCCTTGCCTCTCTCATTAAAGGTCATGCCAGAAAGTAACATATATGATTATCCACAATGATCATCCACCTGGGCCATGGTTTACTCCTGCCAAGTGGCTATCTGAAGTTCAACCTCAAATAAAAATGTTCATTTATTAGGAAATAACTTGCAGATGAGCATCCTCTAGTTTTAAAAATGCAACCCAATTTTAATTTTTCTTTGAAATTCCAAATGAACTATATTTGAATAAAAACCAGATAACTGAATGTGTGAGTGCTGGGGGAAAGGGCAGAAGATTTTAACAGCCACTCAAGAGGGCTGGGCAAAGGGGCCCCTGGGTGGCTCAGTGGGTTAAAGCCTCTGCCTTCAGCTCAGGTCATGATCTCAGGGTCTTGGTATCGAGTCCCGCATCGGGCTGTCTGCCCAGCAGGGAGCCTGCTTCCCCCCACCCCCCCGCCTGCCTCTCTGCCTACTTGTGGTCTCTCTCTCTCTCTCTCTGTCAAATAAATAAATAAAATCTTTAAAAAAAAAAAAAAAAAAAAGAGGGCTCGGCATGGAGCTAGGTGCCCCTGCTGCAAGTCCTGTCTCTGCCAAAGAGATGCCATCAAAAGAAAAGATGCCATCTCTGCCATCAAGGGTAATGTAAGTTGCTTACACTGAGGTTTTGACTTCCAAGGCATCCATTTCAGAGATACTCATCTCTAGTAAACATGCTGCCAGCTATAGACCCCGGCTGCTCACAAATCCACTAGACAAACCCAAGCATGAGGCTCCCCTTGTAGAAATCTCTGGATAACCCAGATAACTGACCACTTGAGGGAACCCATTTCTTCCTTCTCACTCCCAAATTCCTGCACTTGTGTTTTAAATTTGCTAATGAAGAATGAACCCTCAAACCCCTAATCCTTGAGCCTAAGAAAAGCCGGACCCCGAGTCCAAGTCTCCTGTCTCTCCCTACCCTTGACTTCAACCTCACGGTGTGGTTCTCAGGTTTGCCGTGTGCCCTCTAGGGCCTGTGAGTAATAAGTCTTGCTTTTTCAAAGTTCCCTGATGGCCATTGCTGAGGTGCACCCAGCAATCCTAAGAACCACAAGGGCCAGTAAGTACAACGTCCGCTCTGGTCTGGGAAATGTCGGTGGGGCTTGCTACAAGGAACACATGCTCGGGCAAGCGCCTCAGGCATTTCGGATGAGCAGCGTATCTATCAATAGGCTGAAACAGACACGGGTCACTCTCCAGCTTTTCTAAATTAGAACTTATATAATGCCCTGAAAGGAGAAAAAGATGATTGCTAATAAGCACTTTAGCCTGGGATTGGCAACGGAACTGACATCATAGCTGATTTCCATTGAAGTGAATTAATGAGAATTGATAATACACTCTATATCCAAGGTATGTTTGTATTTGTTTGTAAGTTACTGCATAGAGATGTACAATTGTGCAGTCACATTTGACATTTGAGCAACATAAATGAACCGGAGGTGTGATGGATAATTGAAATATATCTATGAGATGCAAAAGCAATATAAACACGAGTTTAATGTGATAAATACATGTTTATTTATTTAAGTTGTATCTTTAAGGTAAGCAAACCTTAGAGATACAACTTGTCTAACAAAATGTGTTTTAGGAGCCGATACTATTTCTATACTTTAAAGAATAATGGGAAATTGGAGACATAACTTCAGAAAAACACATTTGTGGGATTTTCACGATCAGCTCATATTCTCATGTTCATTTTAAGAAGCAACGTGACAAGTCAGTCACTCAAAGGGCATGTCTGGGTTCCTGAATGTCACCTTTATCCTATTTACCATCCACATAACCTGGACCTCAAATATAGCATAATTTGCAATTCAATTTTAACTTTATATTTCCAACATTCTTACACCTCAGTGTTGCTTTCTGTTTTCTGAAATGAATTTATAATCTATGCATACAAATCAAACATCAGACAAAATTCTTCACACTTCAGGCCTATTTTAATTCCCTTTTCTAAAAACTAGTTTAAATGTGCCACACAACAATAATGCCAACTCATGTCAAATCTGGCACTTTGCAGCTGCATTGGTTGAATATATGTTTACATTCTTTAAAATACTGTCTTTTCACATGTATGCTTGCTGATGGCTTAGAAACCAAATGATTAGCAAACCAAATCTTTAAAGAAACTGGAGAAAAGAGCATTTTACCCGGTACCTTTTCAGAATATGAGCCCCACAAGTAATTTCAAAAACCCCAAACTCTGAGGGAGACTTTAACTCAGATTTCATTTTCAAGGGAAAGTAATATGGGATGATATTATTATCAGTTGCCTACTTGGATAACTTTCCCAAGTACAAGAGCTTTTAATTTTCCAGCCAATACAGTCTTATTTTTACCTCTCACAAAAACGAGAGTCATAAATTACATCCTGAATTTCTATTCCGTGATCTTGTCCTGGCCTCCAGCCTTTTGTCTCTTATGAGATTTAACACAACTCATCCTTCCGACACGCCCAGTCTTTGCTAAATACATGAGCCGCTGTGGTACTTGACCCACCGTGATTCAACAACCACAGCAATCTCTGGGGTCGGAAGCTAATCAGGGTTCCTTGGGAATCCTGGTTTCTGGAAGGAACAGCCCTCTGTCTTCCCCATGTCAATACAGGGAGGATCCCTTCAGCAACTTCAGTGTATTTATATAAGAAGATCTTTTCAAAAGAAAAGTGTTGGCCCAGGATCAAAGCAAAGTCATAACTAAAGACCCACAGTCTTGAAGTTACACAAGTCATGCTTAGGAAATTGAAAAGACTACCGTGGGAGAGAGGTATTCCTGAGAAAACACAGGATGTTAAAGTGTCATGGGGTGCACAGCTAAAGGAATTAAAAACAAAACGCACAGTGAGAACCAGAAAGAAGCACCTAGAACCTCTAGGTTATTCTATGTGGGCCAGCGACACAATTCTGGACAAGGATTCAACGGCCTTGGCTGGCCAGGCTAGGTTTTTGCACACTCACCAGGCAATCCTCAAGGACAATTGTCCAGCTTCCTGTTTGGAGGAAGTGCACCTCTATCTAACTCCACTCTAGCTTTTCTCTCCGCCAGTTTGAAAATACTAGGCAGGCAGCTCTCATCTAGTGAGGAACAAAGACAGTATAAAGCACCTGCCATAATGGATAGCAGTTTGAAATGTAAGGTTGTCCAACTGGCAAAGGCATTTTCGCAAAAAAGGCATTTTTCAGGACTGGCTCTGGAATTGGGTCGTGAATTTCTACTTCCGGGCTCAGCAGTTCCCCCTAAGGGAAAATGTTCCCATATCATTACCCCATATGACCGTGACTTCTCAAGCACAACTGGTTCCCACCAGATATTGTGGCCAATGTCTAAGAATTTTAATTGGCCAAAAACAACCCGTGATATTATAAAATGCTTGCATATTAAAACAACAGTGCTTCTTACTAGTTATTTTATATATATCTATATCTATATATATATTGAATATATATATTCAATATATTCAATACAATAATTCAATATATCAATAATTGAATATATATTCAATATATATAGTTTGAATATATATATTCGAACAACTGATATATATCTAGCTGATATATATATACACACATACACATGTGTATACGTACACATACACAGCTGATATATATCTAGCTGATATATATATATACACATACACATTGATATATATATATATATCAGCTAGATATATATCAGCTGTTTGAATAGATACATCTTGCTTTTCCCCAGCTCCTTCCGTCTCTTATATTGTTAAGTCAGCCCTGATGGGCACTAGTCACTTAGAAGGCATGCAAGTCCCTAACTGCCATCTGCTCATTCCACAATTACTGCCATTGCTCAGGGTGGCAGCCACCCAGGATGGTAGGATGGCATAACTTGAGGGCAAATTAGGCTCTCAGAAATAGAGCCAGGTAGTTCCCAACTCTTCATGAGGCTGACTGTAATTGTAGGCAGGGCTGCAATAAGAAGAAGTGGGAAGGCAATGTGAAGCAAGCTGGAGGGAAAGAGCCAAAAGGTCCCAAAACCCATGGCCCTCTGTCAACCTGGAGGTCAAGGAGGCTTCTGCATCAGAGAAGTCCTCCAAGAGGCCAATACCAGAACAAAGGGCAAGCTCCACCAGCCAAAGACTGCAATTAGAGACAAATGGGAAATGCATGTGTCCTTGGGAAGACCCTCCGACAAACCGGAGCTAGATGGGTCTGGAGTCTGTACAAAATAAAGGTTTTCCAACATAGCCAGGAAGGAATGTCCAGGGGAGACTCGGGCTTTGATATAGAAGAGGCCCAAGGTGTGAAATATTAAGAAAGGGGTACCAAACCAGAATGTCAAGAGGAGTGGGCATACACGCAACCGACTAGCAATGGGAAGCAGGACCAAAGGTTGCCGGACAGAGGTATTAGGCAGATGAGGAATCCAGCTTCTAGCCATGGGACCACAGGCTCACGTCAGAGATTGAAATGAAGATTCTAGTTCTACCCCCACGGTACTCCAGACCCTCCATCCCTCCTGCTTGTTTCTCCTTTGGTTTGCTTTTCTAACCTCAGGATTGGCATAGAAGCTGCCTCCCCATTCTTCTACCCCTCAACCGTTCCTCCTTCTCTCTCCTTTCCTCTCCTTTTATGGTTTCTATCCTCTTCTCTCCACTTTCACTCGTCATTGCTGTAATTTCACAGATGAGAAATTGTGACACATTGTTCTAATAGGGAGAGTTGGAAAGAAATAGAGATAACAAATTAAGGATATTGAATCGAGCACAATTCATGCTACTCCCATATGATCTCAAAAAGCCATAGACTTAAAACATACTTATAAGGGTATTTACATGTTTCTCCAGCTCCCTGTCTGGGGCACACACATTACCTTTATTTACTCCACCACCCACGGCTCTAAGAATCACACTTGCGGAAGTTTCAATACAGCAGCTCACCCACAGCTTAGAAACTAAATAGACTTCACACTTGTTAGAGGCCATCCTTTCATGGTTCCAAAGCATGTTAAAGTGAATGTCAAATAAAGCAATTTTTCTTTTTTTTTTTTTTAAAGAGTTTATTTATTTAGAGGAAAAAAGAGAGGGAGAGAGTGTGGGATAGCACAGGCAGTGGGAGGAGTAGAGGGAGAAGCAGACTCCCCGCTGAGCAGAAAGCCTGAGGCGGGACTTGATCCCAAGACCCCAGGATCACGACCTAAGATGAAAGCAGACACTTAATCGACTGAGCCACCTTCTTATACTTCCTAAAGCAGTTTTTCTTGCATTATTTCTTCTACTGGTTTTCATGCTTTGAAGTCTGAGCCTTTGGCTTAATAATGCAATGGACTGAATGCTTATATCCCCCCAGAATTCATGTTAAAACCCTAACCCCCAGGGTGATGATATTAGGAGATGGGACTTTTGAGAGGCAATTATAAAGGTGGAGCACTCAGGAACGGGTTTAGTGCCCTCCGAAAAGAAACCCCGGAGAACTCCCTTCCTTCTTCTGGATGTGAGGGCACAGTGAGAAGACTGACATCTATGCACCAGGAAGCAGGCTCACCAGACAAGGATCTTGCCTGTACTGTGATCTTGGACTTCCCTCCAGAACAGTGAGAAATAAATATCTATTGTTTGTCTAAGCCAACCAGTCTATGGTATTTTTGTCATAGCGGCCCAAATGGAAGAAGATAATCACCTGTATTTTCTTCTGTGTGTTTTATATGTTCATATCTTACACCAAACTCTTTAGCCTTCCCGGAATTTATTTTGATATGTGAGGTGGAAGAGGAGACTAACTTTAACTGATTTGCCCAATACTCTTTATGAATGAATCTATTGCTCTCCCATTGGTTTATAATATTCCAGTATCATTTTTGTGGTTTCATTGCAGTTAGACCAATATCCTGTTAAAGAATGATATAAAATAATTCCCTTATTCTGTAGTCACTGAAGAAAATGAGCATTTCATAGAACCAGCTCCTGGTTTCATTGACCTGTTCTATTGTTGTTTTGTTTTGTTTTTAGTTTCTCTATCGCTTATTTCTGCTCCAATCTTTATTATTCCCTTCTTCTGCTGGTTTGGGTTTTGTTGGTTGTTTTTTTTCCCAACTTCTTTAAGTATAATAGTTAGGTTATTAGATTTTTCTGGTTTCTTGAGGTAGGCCTGTATTGTTATAATCTTCCCCCTCAAAACTGCTCATTTTCATTTGTTTCCATGTACATTCTGATTTCTTCTTTGATTTCCTGGTTGACTCATTCATTGTTTAGTAGCATGTTATTTAACCTCCATGTATGTGTGTGCCTTCCAGATTTTTTTCTTCCAGGTGATTTCCAGTTTCATAGCATTGCAGTCAAAAAAGATGCATGGTAGGACTTCGATCTTTTTGAATTTGTTGAGGCTTCTTTTGTGGTCTCATATGTGATCCATTCTGAAGAATGTTCTGAAGAATGTGTACTTGAAAAGAATGTGTATTCTGCTACTTTGAGATAGAATGTTCTGAACACAGCTGTTAAATACCTCTGATCCAGTGTGTCATTCAAAGCCACTGTTTGCTTGTTGATTTTCTGTTTGGATGATCTTCCCATCATTGGAAGTGGGGTGTTAAAGTCCCCTACTATTACTGTATTATTACTAGTTAGTTCCTTTATGTGTGTTATTATCTGTTGTAGGTATTTGAGGGCTCCCATGTGGGGTGCATAAATACTTATAACTGTTACATCTTCTTGTTGGATTGTCTTTATTATTATACAGTGTCCTTTGTCCTTTGTTTTAAAGTCTAAATTGTCCCATATAAGTACTGCTATTCCAGCTTTCTTTGGACATCCATTTGCATGATAAACATTTCTCCATCCCCTTGCTTTCAATCTATGGGTGTTTTCAGGTCTGAAACGGGTCTCTTGTAGACGGCATATAGATAGGTCTTTTTTTTTTTTAATCGACTCTATTACTCTGTGTCTTTTAATTAGAGCGTTTAGTCCATTTAGAGTCAGAGTAGTTATTGATAGATATGTACTTATTGCCATTTCATTACTTGTTTTGTGATTGATTCTATGGAATTTCTCTGATCCTTTCTTGTCTTTCTTTCTTTCATGGTTTGCATGAAATGATGATATACTTAGCTTCCTTACTCTTTATTTTTTGCATGTCTATTATTGCTTTTTTTTTTTTTTTTTTTTAAAGATTTTATTTATTTATTTGACAGAGAGGAGCGAGATCACAAGTAGGCAGAGAGGCAGGCAGAGAGAGAGGGGGAAGCAGGCTCCCCGCCGAGCAGAGAGCCCGATGCGGGACTAGATCCCAGGACCCTGAGATCATGACCTGAGCCGAAGGCAGAGGCTTAAACCACTGAGCCACCCAGGCGCCCCTATTATTGCTTTTTTAATTTATGGTTACCATTCAGTTTATATATAAACTCTTCTGCTTATAACAGTCTATATTCAGCTGATGGTCACTTAATTTTGAACTCATTCTTTATTCCTCTCCCCTTCATGTTTCAGTTATTTGGTGTTGTATTTTACATCCTTTTAATACACCCCTATGTTTATAGCAGCATCATTTACAATAGCCAAATTATGGAAGCAGCCCAAATGTCCATTGATTGATGAGTGGATAAGGTAGAGGTGGTATGTATATAAAGGAATATTGTTCAGCCATAAAAAAGGATGACATCTTGCCATTTGCAATGACATAGTTGGAGCTAAAGAGTATAATCCTAAATTAAATAAGTCAGCCAGAGAAAAATTACCATATGCTTTCACTTATCTGTTGAATTTAAGAAACAAAACAAGGGGAAGAAAGAGAAAGGCAAACCGAGAAACAGACTCAACTCTAAAGCACACAGTGCTGGTTACCAGAGGGGAAGTGGGCAGGGGGATGGAGGAAATAGTTGATGGGGATTAAGGACGGCACTTGGGATGAGCACTGGGTGTTGTATATAAGAGTTAAATGAATATATATATCACCTAAAACTAATATAGCCCCCTATTAAGTGTACTGGAATTAAAATAAAATGAAATAAAAAATTTTAAAAAGAAAATGGGAATTACCGGGAGCTCATGGCCTCCCTCTCTGACCACCATCCCAGAATTAATATTATTTATAGCTGTGTTTAGCAAAATGCATAAAGGATAGTATTCCCATGAGAAGAGTGGTTGTTCTCAGATCTATTAGAAGTCCTGGGTTGCCACAAATGGAATCCAGGACAAATGTGAACACACTCCCTACTTTCTGGGTTTTATGTCCTTTGAAGAACTCAAAGCCAGGTGGCTAAGATGATATAAAGCAGCTACATAGAGACTCCTTCTCACTCTGCAGCAGTTGTGTTCTTTGCAGGAGACATCAACCGATACCCT
>CM053607.1:119089846-119105516 GCA_028646535.1 Procyon lotor | reverse complement strand
ATCATGACCTGAGCCGAAGGCAGACGCCTAACGCCTGAGCCACTCAGGTGCCCCTGTTTTTGTTTTTAATAGAAACATCACTGCACTCAGGCAGGAAGACCAGTTTAAAAAAAAAAAAAGGCTTTGACTCCCTGATAAATTCCCCTGGGTAGATGAAGTATAGGTTATCAAGCACAAAACGATGGTACTGACTGTGCTAAGAAAATCTGAAATCATTATGGTTTAAAAATGAAATTCACATTTCATGTAAAAAAAAAAAAATCACACTAACTATAACTGAGAGACGAAACAGTCCCCAGAGAAAATTCCTATCAAGATCTGCAAATCATTTTGTCAATTATGACTTTTACTCTTCAAAACCAAAGTTCCTCAGTCTCCTTCAGTTCCCGGAATTAATTAAACAGTCCCTCCTTTGCTTCAACACTTCACATGCACTGTAATTTATAACCATATTTATGTCGTGTGTGTGTGTGTGTGTGTGTATGTGCGCGTGTGTGAGAGACAGAGACAGAAACAGAGCATGATTGATTCATTAATTAATTCTGAGAATTCAGGTTTCTACTATGAACTATACCTCATGATCTGACAATAACTCCCAACAGTATGATGAGAACACAGTCCAATTTCTAAACAACTGAATATCACCTGAAGATTAAAAAGCCAGAAAGAGAGGAAGAGAAAAGAGAGACTCTCTCAACTCCAAATTCATAGAACAATTTGCTATTATTTGTATCCCAGAAAACAGAGTCTTTACTTTCCAGAAGTCTCACTGCTGGGTTTCTTTAAGTAAAAATTTCCCTTGGAGCCTTTGAAACATATTTACATTTCCAAAAATTCAATTGACAAATAATTTTCCACATAAACAGCTGTTGTACAAGGTAAAGCAAACTTTCACATATGTTTACCTTCAAACCATATCATTTAGACTTAAATCTGCTAAAATTCTGCAACATTGTTTTCTCAGAAAGATGGTTGATCTTGAAGGAAGGTTTGCAGGGAGAGTCAGCTAAAGGCTTCTGGGAGGGGTGGAAAGGGGGAGGTGCGGAGAGGGTGCTTTTCTTATGCCTGGTAAACAGCAAAGCTTTCCTCCCTGGCCCGCTGAGCTCTCTGTTGACAGACGAGGTGTCCAGGGGGCAGAACCAGCAGATCAATAATCCACAGCTCTGGCCCACAGAGCCATGCGTAGCTCAGACCGTAGATCACCACGGCCAGTGGAAGCAAGCCCAGCGAAACCAACATATTCTGTCTTGAGTAAATGGGTTATCCTCTGGGGACGCTGTACAGGTAGCAAAATAATGGAAGATGATGCCTTAATCAGCAGAGTTGTATGGACTAGTTTCACCCCTTCAAAATTCAAATTCATATTCATTGACGTCTAGCCCCCAGTGTGATGGTCTTAGGAGGTGATGAAGCCACAAGAGTGAAACCTATCATAAGGAGCCAAAGAGATCAGAGCTGTGTCTTTCTGCCATGGGAGCAGGAAGCCTGCCATCCTTGAGCCAGGAAGCTGGTTCTCACCAGACACCTAATCTGCCAGTGCCTTGAGCTGGACTTCCAGCCTCCAGAACTGAGAGAAATAAATTTGTACCGTTCATAAGCCCTGCGGTGGACAGTCATGTGTTACAATAGCCCAAACTCAAAGACGGGAGTAATTCTTCCATGATGGAACTGTAGACCCTCGTGATCCAGTAGAGAATGGAGTAACCTCATTAGTATTTGCAAAATCATGCAAAGGTGCCAAATTATCCTTGAATTTAGCCTAGAAACTGGGGTGAGGAAAGTATGAGTTGGTGCCGTATGCACACAAAAGGCTAATTGTGAACAAATCCTAATACTGAAACATGGCGTGTGTGGCTCTCAGAACAAAACATAAAAGATGTCATGGCAAATGTGACCAGCTCACAATCAAAGAAAACAGCAGCTGCTCGAAAAATGTACTGCTTGGGGAGAACTTAGGAAAGTGAGCAACTACAATGCAATGGGAAAGCAATGTAGCTGCTACAGCGGGTGCCCAGAGGAAGAGTCTCTATTCCTACATGCAGCCTTCAGAAACTCTATTTGCTGGGGCGCCTGGGTGGCTCAGTCTCTATTCCTACATGCAGCCTTCAGAAACTCTATGGGGCGCCTGGGTGGCTCAGTCTCTATTCCTACATGCAGCCTTCAGAAACTCTATTTGCTGGGGCGCCTGGGTGGCTCAGTCTCTATTCCTACATGCAGCCTTCAGAAACTCTATTTGCTGGGGTGCCTGGGTGGCTCAGTGGGTTAAAGCCTCTGCCTTCGGCTCAGGTCATGATCTCGGGGTCCTAGGATCGAGCCCCACATCGGGCTCTCTGCTCAGCGGGGAGCCTGCTTCCCCCTCTCTCTCTGCCTGCCTCTCTGCCTACTTGTGATCTTTCTCTGCTAAATAAATAAAATCTTAAAAAAAAAACACCTCTATTTGCAATTAGCTAGAATTCTGTTCTCAAATACAGCATCTGTTTTTAAAGTTAAGCCCCTTGTTCATCAGAGACACTGTTAGCAAGATCTTTGGTTTCAAGCCCTTCCTAAAAGGTAGAAACCCACGGGGCATCTGGGTGAGGACCTCTTCCTCAGACCTGGAAGACTGGGTTCATAGACTCCAATATCAGGGGCATTAAAGCAGCAGTCTACAGATTCAAGGTAGAGGATATGATCTTTTAAGTCAATATTCAGTTTCACAACTAGAAATCCATGAAGAGAGAACAAACCATGGAAAACGGACAATTTTACAGCAATTGAGATGGTACAAGTTCCTGGAAAAGAAACCGTTGTGTTTTTAAAAACAAACAAGCTACTTGTAGATCAAGCACTGAGACAAAAATATCTAAGAAAAAGATATGGCCGCATACCCAAAGAACCCCTCGGGTCTTTAACAAATAAGTGTTTCAAATAGTGGGGAAAGATATACTCAAACCTAGTTACCTCCACCCACCATGTCGGCATTCTCAGTGACGATGTGAACTCTGAGAGAGGAGGTACTGTGGGTCTTTCATGTGAGTATACCAAGAAGGACCTAGAAACGGCATTTCCTATCGAAATTGCAAAATAAATGTCTGCCGAATGGAACAATATGGGTCAATTCCATACTGGTCCTAACTCAAATTGGAAGGAAGTAAAACAGAGCCAACTAATTTTCTGCTCATGTCCGTATGCCTCACAGAATGGGTAAAGCACTACTAGAAGCGACAGGGAACTTAAATTCAGATAGCTTGCAGAAGGCCTGGAATATATCTTCATATCACGTAGTATTTTTGTGAAAAAAGAAAAAAATTAAGCAAGGAAACAAGTTTACATATCAGGTTTCTGAAAAAACAATCCAGACGAGTGAACATTTACTGTCCTGGCATTTTGGGGCCGTCATGGCAGAGACTTTCACTAGCCATTTCGACTTAGAGCAACCTGACGGAGAAAAACTATACACGCAGATCAGCCAGTGGGTAGATCTTCCAAGGAACAAGCTTCGCCCAAGAAACTTCAGGTGTCCTGAGGGGTTAAATCAAACTTTCTGTAAAAAGAAATTCAAATTTTATGATATTATTATGCCTTTCCCTTGGGGAGAATTTCTTAGCTGGCTCAAAGCTTATATCTATACATCTTCTTTTAAATCTTGAATAAGCAATGATAGTCATTTTGCACCCTGAGTGTGCACTCTTAACCCTTTACCAAGAAGGGAAGTCCCCACTTGAGGCACTCACTGTTGGTTCTCCAGGAAGCATTTCGCCCATCCTCCTTGATAATAGAACCCCAATGCTGTTCAAGCAGCTGTGTGCCAAATCTCATGGGATGAGCAATGATCCATCTGAAATCAATCAGGGAAGCCCCATTGCTCTCAGCCAGTGGTTGGCCTACAAGGGGTCATATACCCTCCTTCTGACCAAACAGACATAAAGGGAGTATTTTCTTCTACAATACAAAGAAAAAAAATGCAAAAACAAAGATCTCTCACACCCTGTCTCCCATTTCTATTTTTGTGTGGAGATACGCTATCTAGAGTGGTGGCAGCTACCTTGTGACTATGAGGTAACAAGCCTGGGGAAGGAATGCCGATACACTGAGGATGGCTATGTGGACACATGAAATGGACTGGAGTCCTTCACAATATCACTGAGTCCTGGACCTGTCCCCAGATGGTCTACCTCCATACTTCTTAGTAAGTGAATAATGAAAGCCCTCATCGGTTAGAGCCATGAAAGTAGGGCTGTCTAATAAATGCTGCTCCCCGCCAAAGCATCCTAACCAAGTTGCCATCTTCGATAATTCTTGATGCTTAGGTAAGGATATTTTAAAATTTAACCTGTTCTGCTTTTCCTCCATTCTCTCTAATCCAACCATCCTTACTTCTTTTCAGGAACTTCCCTATTAGCCTATAGCACATGACCCATCATTCAACCACACATCTACTAATACTCTCAACTCCCTTGACACATGTGTCCTTTTGCTACAAATGCCCAACAAAACTCCATTCTAGATCAACCAATCCACCTTTCCCGTCCATATCTGGGCTCATGAATATTATCCAAGAAAGGCATGGGATCAGCAGATTAGTGTCACCTCCCCGCTTAGGTTCTTAGGAATAATCTAAAATCCCTCCCTACAGCTCTCATTACTACATCACCAACAACTATTTCAAGGCTTCGCCAACTCCTCCCTCCCTTTCTATGTAGACTTTGCTTTCCACCTTACAGGAGGACTCCCTCAGCTCCTCAGCAACCACTCACAGAGCGCATTTGCTCTCCTCATTTTCTTTATTTCTTGTAGTCTTTAGGTTGCTCAACATATATCCCAACTACCTACCTTTCTGGCACTTATTAAGATCACACTGTGTCACGCCCGTGTACTCGGAGATCAGTTAACTGATTCTTACCAATGATTTGTGAAGGGACATGACAGGTGTTGTTTTGGGCCCAAAGCCTTTAACTGACAGTGGGGAACCCTTCAGACTTCTCTTCCCCTCTGGCATAGAAACCACAAGTATTTGGCTCCATCAGGGTAACTACGCTGAGTGGATAAAAGCATAACATGGAACAGGAAGCAGAAGTAAGCCTTTTCTTAAAATCACGGAAGATTTTGGAGTTGTTTGTTACTGCAGCATAATATAGCCTATGTCATTCATACATCTCTCCTCCTACATCATCCTCTCCTCCTACATCTTTTACGTCTTTCCCTCATACGCCAAGCCCTACTGCCTTGCCAAAAATATATAGTCTATGCCGAACTCACTTGTACAGCTCCCGTTCACTCTTGATTCCGTTATAACCCCATCACTGCCCTACACCTTCCTACTGAAAGCATTCTTTCCAAAATAATACGTACAATTCAGTAGCTAAGTCAAACAGACCTTGTACTGGACATGCTGATAAATTTGCCTGCTGAGTGAACCTCTTCTTCTGACTTAAAGTGGCTGGCCCACACCCCTTCTGGATGCACTTGCTGTGCCGTGGCCCACAGGCTCTGTCAAGTAGGCCTGCATGTTCTCTCTACCATGAGATTCCCCCAAGGAAGCCCCCAACCCAGGCACCACTGATGAACCTAGAGAAGATACGCAACCTAAAGACAGCCAACCCATAGGATGGGCTAGAAATTTGTGATCTGTGTGTACAAGGTCACAAAGAAGAGCTTGGCTAGGTTCTCTCGCGCATGAATAGGAACTAAGATCAAAGGAAATCTGGCAGAAGGTTAGGAGGCAATGAAACAAGGAGGCCGCTGTGGCCATATCCGAGAAAGCACAGAGAAAGGAGTTGGTTGAGAACAGATATCAAACCAGCTTCAAGTTGGCCCCTGGGAAAGGGGTAGAGGCAATAGTTTGGGTTCCTGGTGGCTTTCCAGGTCCCAGCAGCCAGTCCTCTTGTTGCCCAGTTGCCTTTGGTTTTTGTTCTTGGATTTACCTGAAATTCCATAAAGTACCCTTAAAACAAACCCCAATTACTGTAGCTTGAGTGGGTTTCTTTCTAGCAAAAGATCCTTTTCAAAACTTATTCTAGGGGCACCTGGGAGGTTCCATGGGTTAAAGCCTTTGTCTTCGGCTCAGGTCATGATCTCAGGGTCCTGGGATGGAGTCCCTCATCGGGCTCCTTGCTCGGCAGGAAGCCTGCTTCCCCCTCTCTCTGCCTGCCTCTCTCCCTACTTGTGATCTCTCTCTCTGTCAAATAAATAAATAAAATCTTAAAAAAAAAAAAACTTATTCTAGTCTGCCTCCTTATAAGATTTTGCACTACTGACCACTCCCTTCTTTTTTTGAAAGTTTTCTCCCTCCTTGCTTCTCTGTCTGGAGGCTCCCTTGCTTCATGTTTCTTCTACTCTTCCTCTCCCAATGCTTTAAATGTTAAGGATGCCTGGGGTTTCTCTGCTGGCTTCCACCTGCTCTCCCCAGGAGCCTTTAACCACTTCTGGGTCATCACACCCCACCCTAGCTGGAAACTCCCAGGACTTTTTTTTTAAGATTTTATTTATTTCTTTGACAGAGAGAGAGAGGGAACGCAAGCAGGGGAGTGGGAGAGGGAGAAGCAGGCTTCCTGCCGAGCAGGGAGCCCGATGTGGGGCTCGATCCTGATGTGGGGCTCGATCCCAGCGCCCCAGGACGATGACCTGAGCCAAAGGCAGACGCTCAAGGACTGAGCCACCCAGCCTCCCCCCAGGACTTTTTTAATTCTGTCCAACTAACATGGCTTTTTGGAAAATCACATTTGCATTTATTAAAACAATCTCTCAGTAGTTAGTCATATGACCTTCCATTTTTCATTTCAAGGGGTAATTTGTAACATTATAGTGAATGTCCATGAACAAGTTGTCAACACTGTAGCACATTAATGTCTAATGACAACTCTTCAACCAACACCTGATAAAGATACTTCAGCAGAAGAATCTAGAGCAAACATAAAACTTGGCTGAATCTTTCATTTAAATTTGTTCAAATTGGGATGCCTGGATGGCTCAGCTGGTTAAGCATCTGCCCTCAGCTCGGATCATGATCCCAGGGTCCTGGGATCGAGTCCCGCATCAGTTCTCTGCTCAGTGGGAGGCTGCTTCTTTCTCTGCTTGTGCGCGCTCTCTCTCTCTGACAAATAAATAAATAAATAAAATCTTTTTAAAAAATAATAAAATAAATAAAATAAATTTGTTCAAAGGGTTTTTTGACTGTACGCAGGAACCTCATAATTTCAATTTTTACAAAGAAAATCATTACCTTGTAAATCAAGGTAATGATTAGAAATGAAGTCTGCAATGATTTAGGGGGAAAATCACTACATATACATAAGCCCAATATCATAAGGGTGTCAGGGATGGACTGGAATAAAATTTTAAGGAAACTTAAGGTCATAATATCTCACTATCACATTTTACAGATGAGGAAATGGAGAATCAGAAAACTGAAGATTTGCCCAAAATGAAAATCTTACCTCATGGGCAGAACTGGACGGTCATTAAAACTACCCAATTTCTCACTTAGCACCCTTGCCAATACACCGTGATTTATGAAGTGCTTTCAAACTTATCAAGAGCAAAATGGCAAGACGATCCTTCAGGATTGGAGAAGACCTAGTTAGGAGGTCATTCGCCCTCTCAATAGACTCGCCCTCTCTTATGGCACTTTCTTCTTCCCATTGGACTCTTTCCTATGGGAGATGGGAAGCAGATGTTCTCAGAGCAGGGGTGTGAGAAAGGCAAACTAACACCTTTTCTTTGATGTGCTTGGAAGGACTCAAACTGCTCTCTCTAGAGTAGTTAAAACAGCTGCTGAGATGTAGCAAAGCTTTGATCCAAGAGCTTGAGGTCCCAGAGTCATGAAATCACCCCAGGAGGAGAAATAGGGTGAGTTTAAATCAAACTTGGTAATCCAAGTCTGGGTGTGAAGTATATTAAAATTAGGAAAAGTGATGACAGATAAAAGATTAGTGAAAAATGGGCCAAATTATTTCATTAGGGAATTGTTCTAAAGTACCATATTTAAACACAGTGAGGCTATTTTCTTCAATGTTCCCAATGTTCCACTGTTTTTTTTAGAGGTATAGATGTGACTATGTATATATGTATATGAAAGAGTGAGTATAATATACCTGTATGTATTCATGTGTGTATATTTACATATATATGTATTTACTGATGGAGAGAGAGAGAAGTTAGACTACTTCTGGAGCCTGAAGAGAGAACCACATCGAATTGGGAAAAATTTAAATCCTGTGGCTCAAACATCAAGCATCTGCTGCTTAGTGATAGCATTTCCAAATTGTAAGTTTAGCTTTTTAAAGGGTAAAGTGAATCTTCTTAAAAGCACATGAAATATTTTAAAGTTATGAAACACTATAGTTACATAGATATAATTAGAGTTCTATATATTTATGTACATGTAACATACAAAACATGTATATATATAACTTATATGTAACATGTATAATTTATTTCATAAGAAATACTGTTTCAAAAAAAAGAAATACTATGTTTCATATCTGTATAGTTCAGTTACATATAACTATATATATTATACATATACTATAGTATATAACTGTATATATACTCTACATAACTATATTTAACACACACAACATAGCATATAGTTATACACTATATATAACTAATTATATGTATTCACACACTATATAATATAGAATTATATACTATATATAACTAGAATTATACACACACACACACATGCACAATGACAACGAAACATCTGTGGATTATAACTGAACTTTTCATATATTATGCCAAGAAAAAACATATTCTCACTTCTCAGTGGAGGACAAAATGGCAGAAGGTTTAGTGAGGCACTGAACTACAGCTTTGAATCAATAACTACGTTGAATCCAGAAATCCAGGAACATTTAGACTGCCTATACTGTGCAGTCAGCCTACGTCAGATCATGTATATCCTGAGACACCCACGTCCAGGATAAAATCAACCTCCCTCTTTAGAAAGCAGAGTCATAGCCAAAGCATAGCACATGCTTTATTTTAGCAGCTAATTTTTAACCCTTCAGGCATGGATTAAAATGTCCTCTAATGGCAGTGCTCCGCATCAGCCTATAAACCTCAGAATCCCTCAAATGTTCTTTGTTATCCCTCCAAGTCAGTCCTCCGTTCCAAGTCAAAACTCTCCCCCAAGGTCACCTTCTCCCACCTGCAAGGGAAGAACCCTCATTTCCAGCCTTCCTTGCACCACAAATCCCTGGAGCGCGCTCCTTGGCTGGTCCCTGCTCAGCTCTGAACATATTAAATAATGGTTTCACAGCTCTCCTCTTTTCCAGCCCTTCTCTTCCCTCCCCTCTTTTTCCAAAATGGCCAGGGACCCTTAAGCTTTGACTTAGATCCTCACATTTTTTTTCTATTATAAACCTATTGTAATTTTTATTTTTCCCCCCAAATACGTTTATTTTATTTTTTCAGTGTTACAAGATAAATTGTTCATGCACCACATGCAGGGCTCCGTGCAGTACCTGCCCTCACATTTTTAACGATTCTATCTTCTCTTATGCCATCTAGTGATCTACTCTTCGGCCCCGTCTCTCAGAGCCACCTGCTGAGCCCCACACTCCGTACCCAGCAGGTCTGTCTCACCAGGAGCTGCCAAGCTGTCCTCATTCTGAACAGACGATGACCGAGATAAAAGCCAACACACAACCTCACCACTCTTAAGCCTACCAGACCAAAGTTTTCTCAATCTGCACACATTCCAGGAAGTTTGCTGTAACGGGGAAAATTTCAAAAGCCAACAGATATGAATCTCTCTCCTCGGAGACTGTCACTGACACCCCAAGTTCACCACAGCGCTTAGCCTCGGGAAAGCAAGGAATTCATTCATCTGCTGTACTTTTAACATCTTTTCCTCTTGTCAATGCGCTGCTCTGTTTATAAGCTGCAAAATGTTTGGGATCAGATGTCTGCTCCTCAAATCTGCCTCTTTTGGCCGGGTTCTCAGTAATACCTAAGGGTGCCGTTTGGGACAATTGCAGGAATTCTCTAAGTAAGCTTACAAAGGGCCATTTTCTTAAAATGCATGGGACTGTACTCTCTCATCCAGTACATTTTCACTAGGACAGAAAGATTCGCCTCTCTCCGGGTTTAATGCAGCCAGGAAACAAAAGTATGTTGTGTCTCCTCGCTCTGAGACTCCTACTAAATCATCCACTAACATACTCCATTTAGTAATATATTGTGTGTATTGTCTGTCCACCAGCTCGAAGGTAAGCCCCAAGAAGGCCAGGGATTGCTCTCTGATGAATCCCAACAGCCTATCAAAAATGCCTGGCACAAAGCATAAGCTCGATTTATTTGTTGAATTTATTAAGTAATTAATCTCTTGCTAGAAAAGTTTATCCTAGGGTCGCCTGGGTGGCTCAGTGGGTTAAAGCCTCTGCCTTTGGCTCAGGTCGTGATCTCAGGGTCCTGGGATCCAGCCCCGAATCAGGCTCTCTGCTCAGTGGGGAGCCTGCTTCCCCCTCTCTCTGTCTGCCTCTCTGCCTACTTGTGATCTCTCTCTGTCAAATAAATAAATAAAATCTTTAAAAAAAAAAAGAAAAGAAAAGAAAAGTTTATCCTAAATGCTTTATACTTGGCATGCTGAAACAAGATGTATGTTTTGAAAGGAGAAACAACTCATAGGCTTTGATGAAAAGTAAAAGGAGATCACGGACATTCCAGCCTACATGAACGATGTGAATTACTTCATGGGGGGGGAGAAGCCAGACACAAAATTGTCATGTGAAGAAGGACAGGAAGAAATTTCCAGACAGGGGAAACAGCATGTGGAAAGGCCCTGTGGTAGGGGAGAACAGAACAGAAACACAACATTTCTTTGTGTTCCAGAAGGAACCAAATCTGCCTCAATACCCCCATAGAACAAGTGTTTTTTGGAGAAATCCAAAAAGGTCACTTTCATGGATTACCTCCCCTTCCATTCTTTTATATAATTTTTACTTAAATTCAATTAACATATAATGCATTATTTGTTTCAGGGGTACAGGTCCGTGATTCATCAGTCATATATAATACTCAGTGCTCATTACAACACATCCCCTCCCCAATGTCCATCACCCAGTTACCCCATCCCCCCCCTCCCGCCCCTCCAGCAACCCTCAGTTTGCTTCCTGTGATCAAGAGTCTCTCATGGTTTGTCTCCCACTCTGCTTTCATCTGGTTTCATTTTTTCCTTTCCCCATGATCCTCTGCCTTGTTTCTTAAATTCCACTTATCAGTGAGATCATCTGATAACTGTCTTTCTCTGATTGACTTATTTTGCTTCCATTCTTTTAAACAAAAAATCTAAAGCTATGGTATCTTTATGCCCCTTAAAAGAAGTTCTGTGATAGTCCCCAGACCTGGTACAGAGGCTTCTAATGTTCCACCAGCTGTCTGATGTCATCCCGTAATCTAAAGCAACTCCGTATGCATTGACCATAAGGAAGAGGGTAAATGGTGAATGCCAGGTGTCTTTTAAGATTCCCTAAGACTGCCATCACCTACCATGACATCTCGGTGGCCACCATATAAGTTACACACTCAGCCTGGTGATGAGGGAAGCTGGAAAATATATCTCTATATCAATATGGATATTGGGGAAGGCAACTAACAATCTCTGCCGCAGAAGGTAAACACTCATTCTGTTCTTTTATGGTGACTTGGCGGTAGTAAAAAACAAAGCTCAGCATTTTCTCAATAGGTGATCAAGCTGGGTAATTTAAATATTTAAATGTTTAAATACTCTAGGTGGAAATACTGAGTAATTGAAATATCAGTAATTACTAATCCTTCTACTTTGCCAAGTTTAAGACCCACCTCGACTCTCAATTGCCACCTGCCTCTCACTTTGGGTCAAGATTAGGAAAAGAGACAAATTCGTTTGTCAGAACAATCTTCTCCTCATAAGTTCTTTGGTCATCTGACTTGGTGTCCGATAGGTGAAGAGATATTCGCAAGATATATAAAAATTAAAGAATGGGATGTAAGAGAAGCTAAATCTTAAATTAATCCTAATTTCAATCCTATAAAGGATGAGCATGAGGCACTGAAGTAATAGAGTAGACAACATTATCCTGTCTCCACTTTCATTCCTACCAAACTATAAGCTTAAAGAATGTCCATTTTTTGTTCCATATCCCCCAGAGTCTTCTACATAGACAACACCCAATGGATCTTTGTTGCATTGACTTGAAATGGATAATAGAGTAAACATACATAAGAGCTTATGTGAAAAGAAGATGAAGCATTTAAAACACTTTTAAATTAATGGTATGGCAGAAAAGAACACTACATCTAAAATCAGTAGGCTTGGGTGCTATAACTGTCTTCCCTAGTTATTGCTTCTCAGACCTCTGTGTCCCCGGTGGAAAATGCAGAATGTAACTCTGCCCCTGCATTCCTCCACTGGGTGATAGTGTCAAATAATCATTCATTTCAAAATGCTGTATAAAATATTACTGGTTTGTATTCTTCCTCCTACACTTACTCAGTAAGCACACCAGATCAAAGAATCTTTGCAACTCAAGGGATAATAAAAAACAAAAGGTGATAAGGGAAGCATATATTGGGACGAAGAGCCAAACTCGAAGGCATTGGATGATCTGCCAGTAAAGCTCCGTGTAGCCATATAGACAAGAGACAGAGGCAGCAACCATGAATCACTCAGGGAAGGACTTTTGTGGCAGCATCTAAGCTCCCTCTGTGTTGGCTCAGGGCCTCTGAACTGGCTGTTTTTCTGCAACTGTCATAATCATAATAAAGACAATAAGCAGAGTTGTTCTCAGACATCCTTGAAGGGCCCATGAGTCATCAGGACAAGCACTCTAACTTGAAAGGGTACTCTTCCCACTGTGTAAACCACGGCCACACACATCCTACTTGAATAATCCATTAAACATGTTTTGGAATGTCACCATGTGGTTGCAATTAAAATTAAAACCCTATCTTTAAGCCAGGTGAAGAGCTAGCTGGTACTTTATGCAAATATTAAACTGCATTGCTGGGTTTTGACAATGTTTAACAGGGTTTCTGATCAAGTCTGGAGGTCTAGGGAAGGATCCTCAGAAGAAGCAGCATTTGACTTGAATCTGAAGAATTAAAATTGTCAAGTGAAGAAGGACAAGAAGAAATTTCTATACAGGAGAAACAGCATGTGTAAAGGCCCTGTGGTAGGGGAGAACAGAGCTTACTTAATGAACTGAGGAATAAAAAAAAAAAAAAAAAAAAAAAGTGTGAGTGGACCAAGAAGAGCAAAGAGAAGAGTAGAGCATGATACAGCTAGACAGTTACAGTATCAGTTGGGGCCTTTGGTTGTGAACCACTGAAGTGAACTCTGCCTCATTCATTAAAATAAAGAGCAAGTTTTTTTTGGAAACCCACTAAAGAGCTCGCAAAGTTAAAGCATGTTCACAGGATTTGGTGCCACTCATGTGACTGGTGATCTTATAGATGGAGTCATGGTGAATCCAGTGTGAAACATAAAGAATGGTTATCAGGAAGTAGGGTAAAGGAGGCAATGAACATGGCCTGAATTTTGGGAAATTTGGCTGTAAATGGAGAGGTCAGGGAGAATGAGCTGGTTCAGGATAGAGATGCAGGGTCCAGAAGGTTTCTTTTTATAAGATTCGGGTGTCTGAGCATATTTCAGTGACCACGAAAGACAGAGGGTGACTGTAGAAGAGAGAAGACATCATGTTAAGCCCAGGTTTTCAAGAAGAAAAAGAATTTGCAGCTTAAGGGCAAGAACTATTCTCACCAGGGTAGAGCAGCTCCTCTAGCGCATGCCAAGAAAGGAGGAAGGAAGCACAAGGGCAGGGAGATTCATTTGAAGTGCTGGTGAAAAGACGTAATAACCTGCTGATGGCTTCCATTTTGTCTGCAGTCAGCCATTTTCTGAGATGGGGGAAGTGAGAGAAAAGGAATGCTATGCAGCCATCAAAAATGAAATCTTGCCATTTACAACGACATGGATGGAACTAGAGACTTATTTGCTGAGCAAAATAAGTCAACCAGAGAAAGACAATTATCATATGATCTTACAGATATGAGGAATTTGAGAAACAAGACAGAGGATCATAGGGGAAGGGAGGGAAAAATGAAACAAGACAAAACCAGAGAGGGAGACAAACCATAAGAGACTCTTAATCTCAGGAAACAAACTGAGGGTTGGTGGAGGAGGAGGGAGGGTTGGGGTAACTGGGTGATGGACATTGGGGAGGGGATGTGTTGTACTGAGCACTGAGTATTATATAAGACTGACAAATCACAGATTTGCAACCCCTGAAATAAATAATACATTACATGTTAATAAAAAAACAAGTAAATAAAAAGAAAAGTCATTGTATGGAATGGGAGAAGGAAGAGCCCCAAACATAGCAGAGATGGCTGTGGGAATGAGCATCCCCCTGAGAAGTAAGTTTTATATTCCCATCTACGGGATGTGATATTGTGTCCTGAGAAGGTCCTTTAGGTCAAGAACCATCTCTACATTCTGGGTAAACACAATGAGCGTTTGACATGTTCTCATGGTTTGTGTACTTTCAGGCCTCAGTGCTAAGGACAGCTGTGCCTGTCTCAACTTATTATTTTGTTTCTTAGGAACACAGTAAGTTCTATAATATCTTAATCAACTGTTAGCAATGGGCATGAAGTTTGCAGCCCACCTACAGCAAAGTGTGCACATGTTTTGGCACGTGTGGCCTGTATTTGAATAAAGCATTGCCCTGACTTCATCTTCTCAATTTATTGGCTTTCTCTTTTCCCCAACTTTCTCCTTTATTATCATGTATTACCAGAGAAATGTATTTTAGCCACCATAAGTCCCTTTTGGGGAACAAAGAGAGATGCAAATAATTAGTAAGTCAATAATAGAACCAAAAATGTCACTTGTCACTTATCTAAAAATATAATGATCATCACATATACAGACATATAAATCTGTGTATAGAAAGAGATAAAAATGTAGACACAAAGGTACAGCAAGGTTTGCTGACAATTCCTACAGAAATGAGGAATGTAAAATCTAGCTGAGTTTCTATTCTGAGAGATAAAAAGTAAGAATCTAACCAATTTGTAGAAAAGAAAAGTATACTTACCTATTTACTGGGTTAATGTTTTCTATAAAGCTAAGAATATTTTTAATTTCCTTTAAGCTATTGGCAAGAAAAGTTTTAATCCAAAGTAATTTTATAAAATGGTTAATTTGGGGGAAATAGAAAGGATTTTCATCTCTTACAGTTTACTGTTAATATTGTAAAAACTGAGGAAAATATTTAACAAAATCTCAACTTAAAACAACTACTTTTAAAACAAGTACTTCTTTATTTTTTTATATCACGACTTCTGTGCATTTCTTGATTGGATTATTTGTTTTTCGGGTGTTGAGTTTGATAAGTTCTTTATAGATTGTGGATATGAGCCCTTTATCTGATAAGTCATTTGAAATATCTTCTCCATTCTGTCGGTTGTCTTTTGGTTTTGTCAACTGGGAAAACAAGAACTTTAAACTTAAGCTTCTTCAGACATTTCTGCATTTGGACATCCAAATGGCCAAGAGACACCTGAAAAAGTGCTCAACATCACTTGGCATCAGAGAAATACAAATCAAAACCACAGTGAGATACCACCTCACACCAGTGAGAATGGCTAAAATTAGCAAGTCAGGAAATGACAGATGTTGGCAAGGATGTGGAGAAAGGGG
>CM053607.1:119061809-119089346 GCA_028646535.1 Procyon lotor | reverse complement strand
AAAAGCCTTCCAAGCATAGCTTTCTGAACCGGGCCTAAAGGGCCTTACTGAAAGCAGGAAAAAGCTTCCTCCTTGTGGAGCTGACCTTGCCCCTCTGCCTACATTACACCCCCCGGGACAGGGACAGACAGTGGCGGGAGATGAGGAAACGCCTTTCGGCAGCCTGGTGCAAATGAAATTTGAGAGATTTGCACAGGATGTGTGGAACCCATTGTTCATATCTAAGCTTATTAGCTGTTTTCCTCCAGAGAGCACAAAAGAGCTCCTGAGAGTGAAAAGGAATCCCGTAGGAAGAGGGGAAGCCTGAGGGGCCTCCCAGAGCACCCTTCCCTGCGTGACAAATGACTTCAGCACAGGCCTATTGAAAGGAGGTCACAGGTATTTACCTTTCTTCTCCATCTGTTTCAATCCCTTTTGACTGAGGAGAGAAAATGCCAGTGCTCTCCTCATCCTTGAGCCCTCGACGAATTCGTTCTGCACATTTTTGTATGGAACGGTAGACTTTTTAAACAATAAAAGAAAATGTCATTGGAACAGACTTAAGCTTTATTCACAGACAGACTGACTTCTTACCTGAGCCACACTGGATTACTGCTCCTCCCCTACCCCAGTCCCCTCATTTCTTACAAGTAAGGCTTTGGCAGAACCACAGAGTGCCGGCTTTTATGGCCGAACATATATCCGTGACTGTCACCCATCTTTAATAACCCTGCAACAAGGCTCACACAGAGAGCTGTGCAGGAGATGGGATGACAACAGAGCAAGAGTTTACGAATGCACTTATGTGACGGGGAGGCTAATGTATGTAAAGTAAGGGAGAAATAGTCCAGAAGAGCCCATGTTCCAAAGTCGATCAACAGTTGTCTTTGTGTACGTGGTGAAATATATCTGACGATTAACCTCAATTAATGTACACGTGTTCATTCAATAAGTACTAATTAAATGCATCCTTTGTGCCAGGCACTGTGCTAGGGGCTAAGCACACACACACAAAAAGGTGACAAAGAATGTCTGCCTTCAAAGGCTTCTTCTGGTGAACAAAAGAAGAAAACCGTGTTTTGGAGAGTTGAAGCACAGAGTGTGAAATATTCAGGAAAATGAACATATTCAATCCCAAGTGTTAACAGGTTGGGTCCCGGGGCTACCTGCCAAGCAGCTTCTGGGGATGGTCTCACCTGGGGAACCTTCCAGGAACGAGGCCTGCTCTGCTCCCCGGAAAGCTCAGGTATCTGATTCTGTCAGCACATGGACTGTGACTCTGTCATTGGGATGTCAACTCATATTAACGGAGCTTAACCAGGATTTCTAACTCACAAGCTGACAAAGGAACTTGCGTTGTCTGGAGCGTTGTGGACAGAGAAGGCTTGAGGCGGTGAGCCGCCGGCTCACGCTGTCCAACGGGACAGCTCTACCCACACCTTCTCCCCCTTCGTTATGCTCCGGAGAATGTTTAGATGAGTAGGAAGCCCAAGGCAGAGGCATCACGTGAATGGAACATGTGTCGGAGGACTTCAGGCTAGGGCAGGCGAGGAGCCCATCGCCGCACTGGTGAGACCTGACAAGGACACGTGGACAGTTAAGAGTCACCCTCCCCACAGCCAAGGCAAGGGCCTGCTTTCCCCGCTGACCAAGCCATTTCCTTACCAACTCTTTGTAAAGTTTAAATACGTGTAACTTTTATGTATGTATGTACTTCTCTGGCTGCAGATAAATTAAGAACAAAATCAAAATTACCTGCGATCTCCTAGATTGTGGAATGCCTCCCCTGCCCGCCCCCAAAATCTTTATAACATTTGCACAGAGAGATGATAGATGTCTGTATATATTTGCAGACGTATACACATCTACATATATTTACATGTGTCCCATGATAAGCAAAGGGATCTGGAATGTTTCACGTCAGTTCCCTGTCACGCCCAAAGACATTTCGGTTCAGCATCTAAAATAAATGACAAGCAAATTAAGTATTTCCAGCAGTCTTCTGAAGAAAGAAAGAAAGAAAGAAAGAAAGAAAGAAAGAAAGAAGGAAGGAAGGAAGGAAGGAAGGAAGGAAGGAAGGAAGGAAGGAAGGAAGGAAGGAAGGAAGGAAGGAAGGGAAAAAGCAGGAATATGTTTAGCACAAATTCATAAAAACCCTTTTGCTTCATTTGACTGATTCCCCCAGGGTCTCACCCCTACAATTCTCTCCCAGCCCCCCCAAAAATTTACCCCTTCAAAACTCACTTGGTCTTTTCAAACCAACTAGTTTCTTGCTCGCTCTCTCTTCTTCTTGGTCCTTTTGCAGTATTAATCTGGCTATTTCCCCATCAGCATCAGCACCATCCAGCATCTACTTTCCCCATTAATCTGTCAGCAGAGTGAGGGAAGCGAACCTGTCTTCTGTCTGACTGAGCCCCAGTACCAAGCACAGTGTGTTTAATACATCTGTTGATCACTGAAAACACACACACACACACACACACACACACACACACACACGGTTTTACAAAACTGTCAATCCTCATCTACCTTTGAATCACTTGCCTTTTGCATCGGGCACAATTTCCCAAGTCATATCAATTTCTTCCCATAGACCAGTTGTTAGTGGTCGCACAATATTCCATTTTACATAACTGTTCCATAATTTCATCATTTCCCAATTTGGATGTTTCCCTTTACTCGGCATAAACAACGCATCAGTAAATACCTTTGCACAAAATTGCTTCTGATTAGTCCCTTAGAATGATTTTCTACAAGTGGAATCATTCGACTCGAATACAAACTTAAGGTCTGAACAGAGACCACCAAAGTGCTTCATAGAACAACGGCCATTTCAATTCCACAGCCCAAAACAGTGCCCTTCTCACTGAACCCTTCCCAGCACAGAGTATTGGGGGGGTTTTGTTTTTATCCTTTCAAAATTGAAATCTGAAAAACAATATATTTCTTTTGGATGTATTAATACCTTCAGTAAGGACTGACTTGACCCGAGAGACAATACGCATTAAATCTTATATGTCACCCAGTTAAAGTTGGGTGACCCCCATGTCACCCAATGACATGGGTGTTCTCTATTCATGTTCTCTATTCCCCATGTTCTCTATTCCCCAGTTGATGCCTCATATTTTTTTGGAATAAGGTGAAGTATAAAGAAGACAGTCTCCAAGTTCTAGATGAGCACCTCACTGATGCTCCCAGGGAAATAACTGAAGACAACCTCATGTGCAACAGAAAAATATATAAGAAAAGCCCTAGAGAGGATGCGGACTGCTTTTTGGAGGAGAAAAATGATCAAAAGGAGCTTAACAAGTTCTTCAACAGTTAGTGAAGGTAAGTATACACACTTGACTGTCACACTAGTGGCCCCCAGTGTACCTCATGAGCATTCTGGCACACGGACCCTGCTCAGTCCTTTCCCACACTGACACTGAGCTTGGCCATGTGACCTGCTTTGGCCAAGGGAATATCAGCAAATATGACTCTGTGAAGACTCTACAGGCACCTGTCTGTGAGCACTTGCCCACCCTTACGTGGAAAAGCTCAGACGAGAGATCACAAAGAGGATGATCCAAACTATTCCAACTGAGGCCCCAGACACATGAGTGGTTTTGTTTATTTGTCTTTTTATCTAAGAAATTTGGGGCACCTGAGTGGCTCAGTGGGTTAAAGCCTCTGCCTTCGGCTCAAGTCATGATCTCAGGGTCCTGGGATCGAGCCCCGCATCTGCCTCTCTGCTCAGCAGGGAGCCTGCTTCCCTCTCTCTCTTTGCCTGCTTCTCTGCCTACTTGTGATCTCTCTCTGCCAAATAAATAGATAAAATCTTTAAAAAAAAAAAAAAAAGAAATTTTATTTTTCAGAATCCTCCCTTCTTGAACAATGGCAGAAGCTTTGGAAACCAGCCCTTGGGGACAGAGCCAGAGGCACTAGCGTGGAGGAAAGAATGTGGCACATTTGGTCCATTGTCCTGTGTCGGGAGTGTGGTGGGGTCAGGCTGCAGACTCTTCTAAGGACCCAGACATGGGCCCCCCTGGGCCAGGCCCCTATGCCAAAGCAGAGCGTGATGTCAGCCTGGCTTGGGTGATGGCTCAGTGCCCCTTAACCTTGCCCTGCGGTTCCTGGACCTTCCGGAAGCTGAGCACCACCAGGCCCACATTGATGGCATAGGTGGTGATGCAAATGATGCAGAAATCATAGAGTACAAAGAATAGGATCCAGGCCAGGTAGACAGAACCGACAAGAGACACCAGGGAACTCAGCACCAGCAGGATAGAGGCCCAGCGGGCCCGGAGGCAACCTGCAAGGCAGACAAGGCTCAGGCACGGGCTTCAGGGACGGGCCATCTCTAGAACACTGCCTTGACCTCAGGGTACCTTCCACACCTCAGGGGCTGCTCAGTAAGAGTCTCTAAAAGGGGAGGCTCTAATGGGCCTCACCAAGGCCTTGGTTCTCCTATCCGTTCAATGATCTCTAGAACCCAAATAGTGAATTTCCCTGCTGAGCTTTGCATGTGATGAAAGAGAAGCTGTCCTTGGAGTCCCCTCAGAGAGTAACTTATGAGTCTTTCCCACAAAAATGGAGTGGGTCCTAGGAGGTCTTTAGGTCTTTAGTAGAACCTCTAGCCCCAGTCAAGTGGCCAACAGACAAATTAGACAGTCACACAAAGCACTAGTAAGACCAACAGAAAAATCATGCAAATCAGCGTTGCTTTTGTCCACAAGTCTAGGGAATTTGTTAGGCAGCCATCGATAACTGATCCAGCACATTCTAAGCACAACAAACAGCATTCATTCAATAGGCACTGAGCACTGATAATGCATGGTCCTGAAGGAGAGACTCACACGTTAATAATAACAAACAAACAAAAACTATATAGTGCAACACCGGTTATAATATTTGATAGGTATAGGCACAAAGGAAGGAGTCCTCTACTCGGCTTAGTCAGAAATTTCACGTGAACTTTGCCTTAAAAAATGAGCAGGCAGACTAAGAAGAAGATTCTAAAATTCTAGAGGAAACAATGACGGCATACAGATGGGAAACAGAACAAGATGTTTGGGGAACCTGCACACGGTTTTATCCCGGATGAGTACAGGCAGGAGAAAAGCAAAAGATGAATTCTTCAGATTCGGATAAGGACTAAGTAAATTCTTAGTATCTCCATTTTACTGATAGTATGTGAGAGAGTAAAGAATACAAGTGAGTCTCTACCCTTAAGCCTACACTACTCTGCCTTTAGATCAAAACGCATCGTGGTATATAAACGTCACATTTCAGCTTGGCCTGAGACGATAACGTATCGAGGTGGGGAGAGGCACTCAGGAATACTGGATCCCACCGTGGGTAGCTCATTCAGCAACTGGTCCATTCCAGCGGATTCGCCATTCTGTGTCTTATATCTATCTAACTTACATAATTCAGCTAGATTTGAGAAATCTTTTCTTAAAATTATTAATAGGAATCTGACATGACCTGACCCAAGCAAACAAATTTTAGAAGATTCGGGGAACGGATAGAGAGACCCAAGCGACAGCCAACAAGTAACATGAAACCAGCAGTATGAGACTTTAAGGGAATGTCCTAATTGTTCACACTAACTGAAGGATTACAAACCACGACACAAGCCACTGAATTTTTTAACATGAAGAAACAGAGAGTGGAAGGAAACAGCACCAGCTAATTCTTAGCTGACAAGAGTAATTTTACTGAGTCACACTAATCTGCATTTTCCCATAAAGGCAGGATGTTACATTACTGAGAATATGATGTAAAAAAATAAAAGAATACAGTGAAGATGAAATCAAATCCTTTTTTAAGGATTTTATTTGAGAGTGAGAACGCGAGTGGGGAGTGGGGAGGGGCAGAGGGAGAAGCAGGCTCCTCACTGAGCAGGGAGCCTGATGCGGGACTCGATCCCAGGATCCCAAGATCATGACCTGAGCTGTAGGCAGACACTGAGCAGACTCAGCCACCTAGGCACCCCAAAATCAAATCCTGATTTTTAAGTACCTATACTGGTATTGGCCATCCAACAATCTGTTGAATGTATAAAAGAAAGAGCTGTAACTTGTAACTGGGTCTCGGCGAATGTACGAGGCAGCAAGGTCCAGATCCGGCGTTCCACCCCAACACACACTTTGAACACCGGCCGCAGAAAAGATGGAGCTCTCCCTTAACCTCATCAGCTGCTGGTATTTACAGAGGAGTCTCCCTCATGCTCCAGATAAGGAACGACAGCTCATGCAACAAAATTAGTGAGGGTCAACAGAACAAGAGTCAGCAGTTAATCGATTGCAGAAAGCGAGCTTCAGTGAAAGGAGCCAGACCCCTGTTTTCTCAGGATAATCAAATGCCTGACTCATGTAGACTCATAAAATTGACTTGTTTTTTTTCTTGGTCTAATTGACTGATGCCTGGGTATTACATAAACCTTAGGTGTCCTCAAGATAAGACTTAATACTGTACTCCTAAAGTCAGACATCTAATTACTTTCATGCCATCTGATAGATTGCCGGGTGAAATGGATGGATGTCTTTTCCACCAAGACAAGCCCTTGCACTGAAAGTGTCAAGGGGCTCCGTGTGAGCCCTACTGAAGAACACCTTCAGTAAGTGACACCAATCAGATAAATCTGCAGCCATGAACAGTAAAGACGAAGTTATAACTACAAAACACACACGTAAATATTACTCCGAATTCTGTTTTGCTTATTCAAAACTGATTCCAGTATGGTATTTTATAACTTCGGATCTGATTTTAACTCACAGAATATTAGACTTAGGAGGGACTGTGGAACTATTCTAGCCTAATAAATCACCCAAAAGAGAAACTTCATGTACGGTATTTCTGGAGATTGGACATAAAGCATGATGAAAGGAAAAAGGGAGGAATAAAGCAAATTATTAAAGTAAATATAAAACCTCAAAGCAGCATCTTTCATATTTGAATAGCTCTAATTATAAGAAAATTCTCCCATAAGTTGGGGCTAAATATGATTCTTGAAATTTCCACCCAATGACACTTTTGGAAATGCATATGATTAATCTCATAATTTGCTTTTGTGTGACTACAAAGCCATATAACTGAACTTTGTTATTTCTGCGATTGCAAAATTTTTAGTATTTCTGATTGAAGGAAGCCTTGGTTCAACTTCTATCTTTATATAAAAATATTTTTCAAAAATTTAACTATAAATGTGTTCCATCTAATACCTCCACCAGTAACTATTTTTGGACACATCTTTATAATTTATAAATTATATACATGCGTATTTTTTTTACAATTGTATAGGCATAGATCAATATGAACTCTTAATAAGATCACTTAGAAAAAATAAAGTATGCTATACCACCCCACAAACACTGCCACTCTATGTAGCCAAATGACTCCCCTCATGCCTCACCCCAACCTATACATTCTCTGGCAAAAGACAATCCGTTTATTTTCTAGAAATGCTTTCTGTGGTTGGGTGAGGCACTATACTGGGAATTTTTTTTTTTTTAAAGATTTTACTTATTTATTTGAGAGAGAGAGAGAGAGAGATCACAAGTAGGCAGAGAGGCAGGCAGAGAGAGGGGGAAGTAGGCTCCCCGCTGAGCAAAGAGCCCGATGCAGGTGGGGCTCGATCCCAGGACCCTGAGAGGCTTTAACCCACTGAGCCACTCAGGCGCCCTATACTGGGAATGATTAAGTTAAATTCTACATAGAGAAAAGGGAGACCTCCAGCCCCTTTACTTCACTCAGCTACTGACTATTAGAAATCAAATTTATTAAAAAAAAAAAAAAAGAAATCAAATTTATTCCAACCATGCATGAAACCGGAGGTCCTTCCAAAGACATGAAACTGCTCAAAGAATACCAACACTATTTGGCAATTCTAGAGTGAAAAGACCTGCTCGTTGCCTTATTACCCCATTATGAACCTCACCGGCAGATAAGCTTCAATCATACACACAGAAATTTCATTAAGCTTTTTCATGTCCCATTCTGCAATGCGAACAAAGAACCAAAACCACCAAAAACTTCAGAATGGTCTCAGACATAAAAACTAGAGATCAGGGGCGCCTGGGTGGCTCAGTCGTTAAGCATCTGCCTTCGGCTCAGGTCATGATCCCAGAGTCCTGGGATCAAGCTCCGCATCGGGCTCCTTGCTCGGCAGGAAGCCTGCTTCTCCCGCTACCATTCTCTCTGCTTGTGTTCCTTCTTTCGCTGTGTTTCTCTCTGTCAAATAAATAAAATCTTAAAAAAAGAAACAAAACAAAACCCAGAGATCTAAACTAAGACAGGGGGGAAAAAGGGGGACACAGAACAGAGCACAGGTTAAAAAAAAAAAAGGCAAACAACAACAAAAAGTAAACAGTAATCAGAGCTTTAAGAGAATCAAATTCTCTTAATTTGATTTAAGAGAATCTTAATTCTTTGATTCTATAATCAAGAATATAGAATCTTAATTCTTTGATTCTATAATCAAAGAATATTAACAGAAAAAGAAAGATATCTTGGAGATAAAAATGTTATCAACAAAATATTTCCATATAAGGACTGGAAGTTAAAAGGGTGACAAAATATACCAGAAAGTAGAATTTAAAAATAAAGAGATGGAAAATGGGGGGGGGGAGTAAGAAAGTTAAAATCAATATAAAAGTTCCCATAGCTAATTAATAGGAGTTTAAAAAAGAGAGAATAAAGAGAGGGAACTAAAACAAAAATAAGACAAGCAAAAAGTCTTCAATCCTGAAGGATACGAGTGTCTACAATAAGGCATGCCGTCCTGAAATTTCAGACCCCAGGAAGGGAAAAGGAACATTTATAAAAAGTTTCTAGGAAAAAACAAGGGATCGGAAATTCACATGGCATTAGATTTCTTGATAGGAACTCCGGAAGATACAAGTAGATAAAAACAACGCCTTAGGGCGCCTGGGTGGCTCAGTGGGTTAAAGCCTCTGCCTGCAGCTCAGGTCAAGACCTCAGGGTCCTGGGATCAAGCCCCGCATCTGCCTCTCTGCTCACTAGGGAGCCTGCTTTCCTCTCTCTCTCTGCCTGCCTCTCTGCCTACTTGTGATCTCTCTCCTCTCTGTCAAATAAATAAATAAATAAAATCTTTAAAAAAAAACCAAAAAACCACAACGCCTTAATGAGAAAAAACATATATATTTCTAAACCACAGTACAATACTCATCAAAACTAACAAAGCATTTTCAGACATTCAAGTTCCTAAAAAGTTATCCTCCCACATGACATCCATCAGGAAACTAATGGAAAATGGGACCCACCAGAATGAGACAGAAAAGGAAGGTATGAGACACAACAAAGAGAAGAGGCAAGGGGAATTTCAAGATGAGATGATGAGTATGTAGCAGGTCTAGAGAGCAACCATAACCATAATAATCTAAACACTGAGTATTAAATTAAACGAAAATTTTATACATAATCCTACTGGGACAATGAAAGTAAGGCAAGAGCATGAGTAAGTAAATTAAAAGAGAACAAAATCCTCAGCTTTCATAATAGAAGTCAACCGATAATGTCTACGGTAGGAAAATCAAGGAAGAGCAGTATGGCTGTACTCTTCAAAAACACGGAGGTAAATGGCAAAAGAAACAGCCCTGGGGAAAAGGAATGAAGGCAGCGATGAGTATAAATGGAAAACACTATGTTTCTGTTACAAACTTTGTAATTTTTAAGCTTTGTCCGTGTACTTCATTCACACACACAAAAATAAGTTACAGAGGAAATGAATGATTCTAATATTTCCTTCCTGGAAGACGAAAGATTATGGACTCAAAGTATGTACATTCCTCGTTAGACACCATCACTTTATACAAGAAGACAAATAAGATCTGGTTTCAATAGCAAGGTTCCTAGGAGCTCTGCAAGGGGATGAGTCACAGAGTAATGTAGAATTCAGAGAGAACACGCTAGCCCATCTCAACCTGTAAATGACATTTCAGGGAGAACCAGTCTACCTGGGCTAAGTCAGTTCTGGGCCTCCAGGAAACCCAGTTTCATTTCCCCATAGGAAGCAAACTTTCTGATTCCACAATGGTCAGAAAAACCACCTGGAGCGCTCGTTAAAAATGCAGACTCCATGGTCTGGGGGGGCTCCACGGATTTCTATTTAGGCTAAGTATGCCACCGGGACCCAGAAATCTGTATTTTTACAATCACCTCAAGGGATTTCTTATCACTGATGCCCAGATTTTGAGAAGGAACATCAGGGTGTTCTTCCGAAGTCCTCTGCTTTCAGGGCAGGGGTTGGCAAACTTTTTCTGTGAGGTTCCAGGTGGTTAATAATTTAGGCTTCGCCAACCATGGCAAGCACTCATCTGTGCTGCTGTCCCAGCAAGAAAGCAGCCACAGGCAATATGAAAATGAAGGAATGTGGCTGTGTGCCAAAAAACATGTGGTTTGTCAACACTGAAATTTGGACTTCATACAATTTTGACGTGTTGCTAAATATTATTCTTCTCTTGATTTTTTTTCCCCCCAACCATTGAAAATGGAACGGCCATTCTTATTCCCAGGGCTTACAAAAACAAGTGGGGGGCCAGATTCGGCCCTTGCAAAGGAGCTGGCTGACCTCTGCTGTAGGACACAGTACAACCACTGAATGAGGAGCAACCCGGAGAGGAGGGCATGGGAGGAAGGGAGCTCCAGAACCCACAGTCAGAAAAGTGCTGTGATTCGACATAAATCAACCATAAAAGCCCTATTACAAACAAGGCAAGCTGAGCAGAATTGGTGCTTCCTTCCTTCCACAGATACTCTACTAGAGAGAATGATTTATGACTTCCTCCCATTCCCTAAAGTCTTATCCCATTTTTCCAGAACTTTCTTTGATAAGTATATGAATCTGATTTCACCAAATAAAAACAGGAGTGGGGGAAAGGTGAAGCACATAGAGTGACTTCCTCAAATTCTTTCCTTTTCCGATGTGGACTCCCTTCCAAAAAATAGGCCTTTCACAGGATTTTAAAACTGTCTTCTTGGGGCGCCTGGGTGGCTCAGTGGGTTAAAGCCTCTGCCTTCGGCTCAGGTCATGATCTCAGGGTCCTGGGATAGAGCCCCACGTCGGGCTCTCTGCTCAGCGGGGAACCCTGCTTCCCCCTCTCTCTCTGCCTGCCTCTCTGCCTACTTGTGATCTCTCTCTCTCTCTCTCTGTCAAATACATAAATAAAATATTTAAAAAAAAATGTCTTCTCGATCGTATGAAATGTTAGGTTACCCAACTAGGTCAGAGTATTGGGCATCCACTAATATACTTAAATTTTAAGTTTCTCTGAAAAATCTGCCATCACCCTGAGCCAGAACCTTAGCATCTAAGTAAATCATTTGTCGTTCTTGTCACTCACCTAGTAATATTTAGTGTGGGACATCAGAAGATAAATAGGGTAATAAGATTTTATCGTTACATTAGAAACTGGTTGAGAAAAACTGGTGCTTGCAAATCAGAATGGGTTCACAACCATGACGACTTTTACATGAGTTTATAGGGTCTTTTCCAACAGCATTCCTTTGGAACGTGAGACAATTCATCTCTCGACTTCTGTTAAGATGAACTAGGACTTGGAAGATCTCCTCTGTCTCACATTTTTTTTCCATTCAAGCATCCTCATTTTTTTTAAGATTATATTTATTTATTTGAGAGAGAGGGAAAGTACGCACAGGGGGAGCGGTAGAGGGAGAAGGAGACTCCCGACTGAGCAGGGGGCCCGACTCGGGGTCTCCATCCGGGGACCGTGAGATCATCACCTGAGCAGAAGGCAGACGCTTAACCAACTTGAGTCACCCAGGTGCCCCTCAAGCAACCACTCTCAGATGACCAGCTATTTCAATTAAACATTAGCTTCCAAACTTCCAAGATTCTCCCCTCCCTTAATGTTTAGTATGAAAGGACAAGGACCAGGCTGCCATGCATCGTATTACACTGTTTATCATTAATGTGTTGTCATTATTTTAGACTGTTTTGTGACTAACCAAATAGGCTTTATCAGTATATTTTTACATTTTCAAGTTACAAATAATGATGTTTTGCAAGACTATAATCATTTAAAACTATTTTATCAACAAAATTTGCATATTAAGAGCTCAAATTATGTATCTTTGATTTCATCGTGAGTGGCGATTGATGATTCTAAAATGCCACGCAACTTAATGATTTGTTAGAAGTTGAAAATAAAAAGCAAATGGGTACTTTTGTGCAGTGCTTGCAGACTTCCCTGGAATAAATACATAGCCCTGAGATGAATGGTCTACATTCTGCTAACAGGCCTGCCCCATTTGCCTGTTAGATGCCACTTCAAATTCGGATAAGCAGTTTTCAAAAAGTCAATAAAACTGATTTGCCCCATCTTTTGAGTGATTCTTACTGATAGGATCAATTACTCTACCTTGAAATTCCTTGAAAGACTCAAAACAAAACAAAACAAACAAACAAACAAAAAAACAAAAACTGGCAAATCAGCAGCAGCCAGAAGAGCAGGTATGCAGAAAAGCAGACAAGAGAAGGCTTTGGCATTTCATCTCTGTACTCAGCCTGCAACTCACAGGTAACCTGAGTTATTTCCAGTTCGAGCTGAATTCTTCTCTGAAATCCTTCTCTCCCTCCCTCTCTCCCTCCCTCTCAGACACACACACACACACACACACACACACACACACACACACTCTTCCCCTTCCTCTCCTCCCACCCTCCCGCCCCCATACCCTGCTCCTTCCCCCATACTCTCTCTCATTTACAGCTCCACAAGCCCCTAACTCTTGATACTCCGCAGAATAACTACCCATGTCAACACCTACATTCACCTTCCAAAATCAGAATACTTCTTCAGATGCTCGCTCTGTAACATATGCTTTTAACACCTTGGTCTCAACTTAAGGATAAAAATAAAAATAAAACAAAGCATCGAGATCTCACATAAAAACTTCTCAGATTTACAGGAAAGCAACAGAAACAACCACATCTGCTTTAATCCCAGGCATGCATCCCCTCCTCCCCCTCAGATGCAAACACTGGAGGAAGGTATAAAGAGCAATGGAAAGTGAGCAGCTTCTGAACCCGGAATTGCTCCAAAGAGCAAAGATTTTGAGACAAGCAACTCAGTTCATTCTACTATGCAGCCATCAAGAGAAACGAAATCTGCCCATTTGCAACAACGTGGATGGAACTGGAGGGTATTATGCTAAGTGAAATAAGTCAGTCAGAGAAAAACAAGTATCACATGATCTCTCTGATATGAAGAATTTGAGAGGCAAGGTAGGGGTTTGTGAGGGGCTGGGGGAGACAAATGAAACAGGAAAGAAGGGGGAGGGAGACAAACCATAAGAGACTCCTAGACTCACGAAATGAACTAAGGGTGGCCGGGGGTGGGGGGGGCCCAGGGGGGTAGGGATGGGGTGGCTGGGTTGTGGACATTGGGGAGGGTATGTGCTATGGTAAGTGCTGTGAAATATGTAAGCCTGACGATTCACAGACATGTACCCTGGGGCAAATAATACATTATATGTTAATAAAAAATAATAAAAAAACAAAGAAACAATATTCTTAGGGCTGGTAATCTCTTCCAGTTTTGTACTGGTGAGGCAGACGTGGTGAGGGTAATGTATCGGCAGCTATACCTACAGTAAATAACCTAATGATACTCTTGGGACTATGAAAGCATCTTTCTTGGTATCCTCTTTAACTATGTAAGGTTATTTAGAAGTACTCCGTGGATTCTAGAATGAAAGTTGCAGGCTCAGATGACAACAGGAGCCAGGGAGAAAACACAAGTGATGGTGGTCCGCCAGGGAGAAGTGGACACTAGCCTGTCTATATGGAGCAGACCACAATGACCATTCAATGATTGCTATGAAGGAATATAGCGTCAGGGAGGCCAAATCTTTTAACTGTTTTAAAGAAGCAGAAATTTGGATTTTTAAGAGAGATTCGCAATGTGAAATGTTAGCAATCTTTTTTTTTTTCATTGTACAGTGTGCAGGTGGTAAAAGCAAGTTTTTTTTTTAATGGGCCTCTAGTTTGTCATATCAACATAATCTAAAATAAATTATTCCTCATGGCCCACCCAACGCTACCATCAGGAAATCATTCTCTTGAAAGAGTCTGTGACAAAACCTAAGCGAGAAGTCCCACAAAATGACGTGCCATGGACCACCGTCTGCAGGACCCCTGATTAGACACAGTGGTATGAGGAATGTAGGGTCATGGTTCGACCCTACTGTCTTCTAACAATGGCATCGTGCTACAGAAAGGCAGCTGGCCTTGTGCAGACAGGTGATGTGGCCAACACCTGCACAGAATGCAACGGGAACAGAACAAGTCAGGAGGCCGAGACTCTACCACATTACACAGCGGCAATCCAGCTCCTGATCGTGCCAGGGTTAAGGGCTGATGCCTTCCCCTAATAAGTGATCTTTGGAGTCCTACATTCCCTTGTCTAGGCCCCTAGCCCAGAGCCTGCCATTCAGCACACCTATTTCTGTGCTCTGCTCCGGAAGATGGAGCAACTCATTTCTCCTACTGTTCCTCCCCTCCTCCAGGTTTGCCTCCCACAGATGCTATCACAGGCCTGGGTATGATCCAGTCAGCCACTCGTGCGAGGATTTTAAATGAACCTGGTTGAGGTTGTAGGGAGAAAGCGAGGTCTAGGCTTCAGATGAGGTGGATGAAAGGAGAGTCTCTGAGGTTTAAATATGGTTCAGCCCAGGTCCCTAGGGCTAACGGTAAAATGGGGGTATAGGGAAGACAGAAATCTAGCCACAAATGCATTAACAAGCAACTCCCTTTGGTCAGAACTCTGAGTAATTGGTGATAGAACAGGGTCCGGTGAAGGAAAATGAGCTGGGATTCACAATTAAGAATGGGAAGGTAAGTTGAAATGTTACAGGGAAGTCTGATTAAAGGAATGCTACAACATTACAACTTGCAGTGACACTTTCAACATCAGTTGGTATAGTCTTGCTGTTGTTTTGTACATTTCTGCTGCTATAGTTCTCAGAAAAGTGGCTGGTTAACACGGGTCAAAAAAGGGGGCACATAGGTGGTTTAATCGGTTAAGCATCTGCCTACAGCTCAGGTCATGATCTCAGGGTCCTGGGATCGAGCCCCACACTGGGCTCCCTGCTCAGTGGGGAGCCTGCTTCTCCCTCTCCCCCTATTTGTACATTCTCTCTCTCTCTCTTCTTCCCTCCCTCCCCTCTCAAATAGATAAAACCTTAAAAAAAAAACAACTGTAAGTTTTTCTAGAAAGGTATTTTGACCTGTTAAAAGTTTCACAGGTGAGGGGCGCCTGGGTGGCTCAGTCGTTAAGCGTCTGCCTTTGGCCCAGGTCAGATCCCAGGGTCTTGGGATCGAGCCCCGCATTGGGCTCCCTGCTCAGCAAGAAGCCTGCTTCTCCCGCTACCATTCCCTCTGCTTGTGTTCCCTCTCTCGCTGTGTTTCTCTCTGTCAAATAAATTAAAAAAATCTTTAAAAAAAAAAAAAAAGTTTCACAGGTGAAAGAAACTATGTTAAGGTAGAGGTCTCTGGGCTCTTCAGAAGTTTTAAAGAAAGAAGAAAAGATAAGCACAATTACACAGGAAATGGTAAGCTGTCCAGTTATCTTCAAGGTTCATGAAAATTTTCAGCAAGAGAATGCTAAAAAGGTAAGACAGTTCATTAAGACAGAGTGGATTACTGAGGAGTTGAATTTAGATGAAAGGAAAGATAACTGTGAAATAACATTAACATGAAAAAGGGTTAGCAATTATTTTGTCATAGACTTTGAGCAAAACATGAAGAGTTGATTTTTTTTTGACCAAAAAAAGCTTAATGTTACAGAAAATATTAGACATTAGTAATCAAAAAATCAGAATAAATCCCCAATACTCAGAAGCCTTACAATGTCGAAGGGCCTGACCCTCATAAGTAATGTAAATGTTGACTTTTTCTTTCAAATCATTGGAATCCTTCACGAAGAATTCATGCTACATGGGCAATTAGGCTTGATGTACAGAAATGGTGAAGTGTTTGGATCTTCTTTTTAACTCTAAAGAAACAAGCCATAATTTATTCACCATATTTGCTCAGTAAATCTAGGTTGATTTCCACTTTCTTACTATTTTGAGCTAAAGGTTTTGAATACTTTAATAAATCAAATCAAGAAAAAATTTTCTTATCTTTAAGAATAGTATGGAAACGGGGCGCCTAGGTGGCTCAGTCGTTAAGCGTCTGCCTTCGGCTCAGGTCATGATCCCAGGGTCCTGGGATCGAGCCCTGCATCGGGCTCCTTGCTATGCGGGAAGCCTGTTTCTCCCGCTACCACTCCCTCTGCTTGTGTTCCCTCTCTCGCTGTGTTTCTCTCTGTCAAATAAATAAAATCTTAAAAAAAAGAAAAATTAAAAAAAAGAATAGTCTGGAAACATTTCCAAAAATATGCGGAATATATGTATAACCTCCTAACCTAGTTATTCTGATGGGGACAGTGCTCCTTCAGATGTCTATATAGATAGGTGTATTTTTTAAGACAACCCTTCGATAATTTTATCAAACTTTTATACCAAGAGCAATTAATTCGTAAAGGAATCTGTGTGACCTCAGGAGGGGCTTCCTATTCTCAAGACTGATGGCTCTAAGAGTAGCATTTCAGGGGGCTTGAACTCCCTTCCCTCTGAACTACCTTTATGCCCCTCTTCTCTCCTACTACCTCCAGTCTATGAGGGTCTTTACAGACCAGGGAACATTTACCTTTTTCTTTCCTAGCCATGTGTGATGATCATTTGTGAGGGAGCACATCTGTGTTTCATCAGGAGCTCAGAGATACAATAAGGAAAACCTCACATCTAGAAACGCTACCCCTGACACGGACCTTGTTAGGATCCTGGGCAGCATCTCCACGAGGAGAAGGAGTGACAGTCAGCCTACGGCAGGCTCCGCAGGATTTCCTTTGTGTGGTGTGGCTGCTAATGTACCTGTGAGATGCTCTGAAGGGCTCCTCTTCTGCCAGTCCTGAAAGCTTCACTCTCTAACAGCTCTCCTCGGGTGGGGCTGACCCCTGGACTCTAGGGTGATGACCAACTATTAGCTGGTCCATCTTCAGCACTCAGCTGGGAATGGTCACAGTATAAAGTCAAGGGGGAGTACCTGGGGAGTCAACAGTAAGGCTGTAAGCATAAAACCATAAATAATAAATTTAGCTTTTCCGTCAGAAGGCAGCATACACATTTTTAAATGCCACGTATTGCAGGGGCTCCAGGTGGCTCAGTCGGATAAGCGTCTGACTCTTGATTTCTACCCAGGCCATGATCTCAGGGTCCACGAGATCAAGCCCTATGTCCAGCTCTGTGCTCACAGAGTCTGTTTGAGATTCTCTCTGCCCTTCCCCCCACTCTCTTGCTCTTTCTCTCTAAAATAAGTAAACAATAGCTTTTAAAAATAAAATAAATTCTACCTCTTGCAGAAACCAGGGTTTCACTTTGCACAACCTGACGGTTGAGCAAGTCAGACAGTTTGAGAGCAGAATCCATGATATTATGATATTGACTTTGTCATTCATTTCCTACCTAATAGGAGTCAGAAGATCCACCTGACATCATGTTTGAGGTGATGCCACAGAATCTGCTGCAGATTTTCTATCAAAATTTTAAAGTCTGACAATCACAAGCCTGGCTTATAATAAAATCAGGCAAAGTCACCTTAAGAATAGAAAAGAGAGGAAGAGACAGAACTTTTCCACATTTTTTTTTTTCAAATAAATGGGCAAATAAGCTTGAAGAGGAATAAGAAGTTGGTGCAAGAAATGCATCTTGTAAAATACTGGAATTGTGGATGGTTGATTAGAGGGATCCTAGCAAAGCACAGTGAGAATTTTACTTGTGAATTAGGAAACTCAGATTCATATTTTAATCATTTGAGAAAATATTTTGCTGAAAGAAGAGATTAGAGATCTATGAGCCATTTCTTATCTTACTTGACTTACTCTATGCAGTCTTAATTTTTTTAAAGATTTTATTTATTTATTTATTTGACAGAGAGAGATCACAAGTAGGCAGAGAGGCAGGCAGAGTGGGGAAGCAGGCTCCCCACTGAGCAGAGAGCCCGATGCGGGGCTCGATCCCAGAACCCTGAGATCATGAACTGAGCTGAAGGCAGAGGCTTTAACTGAGCCACCCAGGCTCCCCTTATTCTACACAGTCTTAACATGAAAGATTGAAAGCAGTTTTGTTAGGGGTAAGATGCTCATTAACGGACAATTATTTTAGGATTCTTCCTACATCACCCTATTTTCTTTTCCAGTCTACCAATATATTTGAGAAATGTTTACCCACATGTTTTTTCATAGATTTTTTTTTTGGCTACGCCTTCCTACTCGTAAATATCTAAATAATTAAAGAAAAAGATCTCACCATTACCCTTGAAAAATGTGCTACTTCCTTGGTGTGTGTTACATATAGAGCAGTACTCATAACCAGAAAATACTTTTTAGCCTCACCTTTCGGTGGAATCTCTGTTAGGCACATCAAGTAAGGCTGGTACGACTCCAGATAACAAGCACTCAAGCTCCTTTTGGTTCTATTTTGAAGGAGATTGTTTTGACAGCTCTAATTGTGGCATGCAGAAATGCCAGTCAGGTAGCTGAACTTGTGGTTCAAAGACTATCCTTCAGGACTGCGTTTATTAAATATTAAATGTGAGCATTAAGAATATCATACATTTTACATAGAATATGTTGGTTCCAACATGATTTCCTCACTGAAGTCATTGGTCAGCCCGGATTCCTTGCTACTCTCTCAGCTGAATTATGCACTAGGCAAGGCATTTTCCTGTAGAAATCAGCAAGTTAACTGGAACAACCTCCCTACAGGAAGGCCCTGTCAACATGTATTACAGTCCCTTTTCTGAACTACATTCCGATGATGATGAGGTACGGTAGGTTAAAGAAAGGAAAATTAATTTTCTTTATAAGGAACGTCTAATGAAGCTTTTATTCACTTCTGACAGAGATGCACACCACACGTTGAGAGCAACATCCTGGGCTCAGGAGGAAAAATCAGATCTTATTCTCCATTCAAAGAGGAAGTGGATGTGACATGGTTTCTAAAGTGATAAATTAAGGAATTAATGACTAGATCACAAGGACTGAAACAAATATTTTAATCAAACAAGATATGTAAAATATTACTGTTGCTGTGTCCTTCCTTATAGAGATCCAGACAGGATTAAAGGATTTACTCAAAACTACTGATGCCTACCACCGTGATTAAAAGCATTTCTTTTTCTGGTAGACATTTATAACTACAAAAAGAGAACTAACTGGACAATCAGTTACACAAGTTGGCTTTTTTCTTTTAAGAACAAGCCTTTTTTTAGGTATAAGCATTTATATTCTATAAATGTCCTATCACCATCAAATTTTTCTATCTAAAACCCAAAACACTGGACAATTCAAATAGCTACATTTTTTAACGTACATCAATGTCCTTGAGACAGTGCCTGACACCTACCAGGTGTTAGATATCTGCTTGCTGAGTGAATAAATAAGGTGAGTTAGAAAATGAAGAAATTCAAGGTCTACATGGTATATATTTTCCCATCCTTTGAATTTTAACCTTGTCTTTCTATTTATCATGTCCGGTGCTTCTTACAAAATGTATATAGTTGGGTCTTGCTTCGCTAGTGATCACTCATCGTTAGGGAATGCAAATCAAAACCACTATGAGATACCAACAACACACTTGTCAGAATGGCTATCATCAAGAGGACAATAGAGAACAAGTATGATTGAGGACGGTGAGAAAGAGGAACCCTTCTACACCGCAGGTAGGAACGTAAAATGTTACAGCCACTATGGAAAACAGCATGGCAGTTTCTCAGAAACCTAAAAACTGAACCACCACATGACCCAGCAATCCCACTCCTGTCTATATAGCCAAAGGAACTGAAATCGGAATGTCAAAGCAAACCCACGTTATTGCAGCATTACGCACAGCAGCCAGGATATGGAAACAACCTAAATGTCCTTCAGTGGATGAATGGACAAAGAAAATGTGGTGCGTACAAGGATGTAAAAGGATACGTATGCACCATGAAATATTACGTAGACATAAAAAATGAAATCCTGCCATTTGCAACAACATGAATGAGCGTGGGGCCTTATGCTACATGAAATAAGCCAGAAGAAGAAAGACCAGGGAAGGGAGAGAGGCTGGAGGCTACATCAATAACCAACAGTCACTGAATTAATCCATCACACCTATGTAATGAAGCCTGCATGAAAATCCAAAAGGACAGGATTGGGAGAACTTCCCGGTTTAGAGATGAAAGCTTAGAGCCCTTGCCCACATATCCTGCCCTATGCATCTCTTCCACCTACCTGTTTCTGAGTTACATTCTTTTATAATAAACTGGTGATCCAGTAAGTAACTTGTTTCCCTGAGTTCTGTGAGCCACTCTAGGAAATTAATCAAACCTGAGGAGAAGGTCGTAGGAAATTCCAATCTACACCTGGTCGGTTGAGACTGGTGTCTGAAGTGGGGGTTGGGGAGGGGAGGTCCTATGTATGGGACTGAGACCTTAACCTGTGGGATCTGAGGCTAACTAACTCCAGGTACTATCAGAACTGAGTTAAATTTATAGAACTAGGTCAGTGTCCACAGAGAATTAAGTTAATTGCTTGCTGCTCTGGAAAACACACACACACAATGAACAAATCTTTCCACTGTGGCTTTTAAAATTCACTTCAGTCATTAACAGTGACTAGGTATTAGTTTGCACATGACTGTATCTCTCTACTGCATCCCAGTATCTCATCCCAGAGATGGAATTATCCTCATTTATATAATAAATGAGACAATCAATCCAATTATCAGTAGACGCTCCTATCCTCTGAATGTTCCCCTCACCATAACTACGACTTGCTGTCCCCTCGGGACACGGCTTCATCCGCAGCCCCCATGAAGCGGGGACCGCTTTTCCTATCACGTTCCTCCTTTCCTCTTTGATGGCCACTGTCACTTTCCCTCCAAATCTCTTGTTCCCGCCTCTGTCAGAAAGCTCTACCCATCTGCAATGTATTATTAGACCTTATTACCCCTTACCCTCCTTGTTTTTTTAAAAAAGATTTTATTTATCTATTTGAGAGAAAGAGAGAGCGAGCGCACACAAGTGGGCGAGGGGGCTGGGCAATGGCAAAGGGAAAGGGAGAAGCAGGCTCCATGATGAGCAGGGAGCCCGCCCGAGGTGGGGCTCAATCCCAGGACCCTGTGATCATGATCTGAGCTGAAGGCAGACGCTTAACCACTTGAGCCACCCCGGCGCCCCTCCTTACCCTCCTTGTTGACGTTATTATTCACCTCCACTCACGTCCCTTCACTCATTCATGAATTTAGCACCTACATTCCACCACTAGTCTTATCCTTGGAGATTTACATATCCCAAAACTTTTCCATCCAATTCTATAGCTTCTTGATTCTTTGAGACCTCCAGTCAATGATCATACCACTTTTCGAGTATCCATGGTCCAGATGTCCTTCTGACCTCCTTCTCCAGCCTAGATTCTATGGTCTAGCATTATAGCACATTGGCTTATCCTCTCTCCTTCCCTTGTGCTCATCGAACAACACCCCAATTCAATGGGGTGCTTCCTCTAGGATTATGCACCACAGCAGAATGTGGCATGTGCACACACAAACACAAATCACACAACCATGCTGACCAGATCAACTTCAAATTCATACTCATGTATCTGAAAGGGCCACACCACAATGCCAAACAACCCTACTCCCTTCCCTGGTAAATGCATTCTCTAGATAAACTATTCACTTCTTCTCCCTCCATACACACATCTATCTCTGTATCTCCCTTTGTGCTCAGTTGGTAACTTTGCCACCTTCCTCATGGGAAAAAAAATGCAATTAGATTAAAATTGTCTCTTTTTTTTTTTCTTCAACAAGTTTACCAATCTACTGATAGCTATGCCTAATACCCCATATTTCCCCAAAAAATTCCTCTCCTTTGAAACCAGTGAACTATTATTTCTCTCAAAAATTCTTTGGGGCACCTAGCTGGCTGTCAGTAGAGTGTGCACTCTTGATCACAAGGTTGTGAGTTTTGGCCTCACAATGGGGGTAGAGATTACTTAAAAAAATAAATAAAACCTTCTTAAAAAATTTCTTAAGAGGTTAGTATAAAATATATAAAAAGTTTATACAACTCAACACCAAAAAACCAAATAGTCCAATTTAAAAAAAAGACAGAAGATATTTCTCCAAAGATATCCAGATGACCAAAATGACATACACAAAAAAGATGCTCAATATCACTCATCATCAGGGAAATGCAAATCAAAACCACAATGAGTTATTACCTCACACCTGTCAGAATGGCTAAAATTAAAAACACAAGAAACAACAAGCGTTGGTAAGGAAATGGAGAAAAAGGGACTCTGATATACTGTTGGTGATGATGGAAACAGGTGCAGCCGCTGTGTAAAACAGTATGGAAGCTCTTCAAAAAGCTAAAAATAAGGGCGCCTGAGTGGCTCTGTGGGTTAAGCCTCTGCCTTCGGCTCAGGTCATAATGTCAGGGTCCTGGGATCAAGTCCTGCATCAAGCTCTCTGCTCAGGGAGCCTGCTTCCCCGTCTCTCTCTCTCTGCCTCTCTGCCTACTTGTGATCTCTCTCTCTCTCTGTCAAATAAATAAATAAATACATACATACATACATACATACATACATAAAATCTTTAAAAAAAAAAAAAAAGCTAAAAATAAAACTGCCTTATGATCCAGTAATCACACTTTAGGGTATTTAACCAAAGAACAGGAAGACACTAATTCAAAAAGATATTTGCCCCACTATGCTTACTGCAGCATTATTTACAATAATCAAATTATAGAAGCAGTCCATGTAGTACATCTATACAGTGGAATAGTGTTCAGCCATTAAAAGAATGAAAACTTGCCGTTTGTAACAACATGGATGGATCTAGACAGTGTAATGCTAAGTAAAATAAGTCAGTCAGAAAAAAAAAACCAACAGTATCATATGATTTCACTTGTATCTAGAATTTAAGAAACGAAACAAAGAAAAAAGAGACAAACCAAAAAACAGACTCTTTACAGAGAACAGAGATGGTTACCAGAGGGGAGGGAGGTGGGTGGAGGGATGGATGAAATGGTGAGGGAATTAAAAGTACACCTAACGGGATGAGCACTGAGTAATGTACAGAATTGCTAAATCACTATATTGCACGCTTGAAACCAATATAACACTGTATGTTAACTATACGGCAATTAAAACTTTAAAAAAAAAAGGGGGGGATTATTTACGTGCTGCTTCCTTCTCATCATTTCGCCCAAAACTGAAATGTCACTTCCTCCAGCAAGGCCTTTCCCAACTATGACTAAAATTTCCTCACACTCTACTCTAGGACTCTCTACCATAACAGTTATTAACACCTGAGGTCATCCTATTGTGCTCTGTGTCCAACCACCGGCATTTCAACTTCTCAGACATAGACTCTCTCCCCCATCACTCTAGTAGTTAACACAGGGCCTGACAAAGAGTAAAGGCTAAATAAAAATATCTACTAAATAAATGGTTTATTGGGACCGATGACTGAGAAATATGAAGTAAACAAAGATCTATCTACTAACAGGCATAAAAGATAGAACTTACAGACACTTTTACTATATACTATTAAAACCTTTAATGGATGCCCAAGCCTATTTCACTACTAACATCATCACATCCGTTATTCAAAATAATGGTAGATGCACACAGAGATAGATTACCCAATAGACTCTGTCCTTCGATGCTAAATACTAGGAATAATTCATGTATTTCAAATTAAATATTAATGATATTTTAATAATGTTATTGAGAATCACCAAGAAAATAAAACATAGCAATTATATTTTCAAAAACATTTCAAATAACTTTTACTATCAATAAAAAATAATAAAACCATTATCCAAAATAACTACTGTCATTAGTAACTTAACTATTTCTTTTAAAATGGAAATTAAGTTTAACATCGTTAATACTTAACTGAATATTAGTTATTATAAATCACAAATGTCTACTTCTAAGTAAAAACTATTATTACACCTCATCACTAAAGACATGAACAAACTCTAAGCTAAAATAACTACTAATACTTTTCAAAGTAATGAAATCAATTAGCACAAATGAAAAATCAAAAAGTGATGGCATGATCCATTTTTCTTACTTTAAGTTAATGAATAAACACTTCACAAATTAAAGTAACAGTCAATTTGTTAATGTATTTTACCTTAGAGATACTCATTATTTCAACTAATCTTTACATTTACCTTATTCACTAAATGAGTATTTTTCTTTTATAAGAGACTATATATGTCATGGGTAAAAGTATCTGTCATATAGAATTTGCCACACAGAATTCAAATTTATGGGAGTTCTGAGAATTACTAAAAAAGTAAGTATTAAAACATGCTATTAAAACATTGTTTTCATTGCTATAATGTTGGCTATTCCAAAAATGGAAAAAAAGGGAAACTTGTATTTTAGATTCAAAATCAAGGCTTGTCATGTACATTTAAAAATTTCTTCATTGATTTTATTAAGAAAGAAGCAACTCTAGAAGTAAAACTATTTTAAAAAGCCAAAATGACTGGCAATTATATTTATAAAATCTTATGACCATATTGCAAATTATTGCCTTTTTTCATATCAACTAATATTTACCATAAAATTACATATAAAAATGTAATAGGAGATTTTTCACCTTGTAAATAACATATTTAGAGACAGAAATGAGTAAATGCTATTAGCATGCAAGAGAATCCTGAAGCAGATGTACTTTTAAACATGTTTCGGGATTCCTCAAAAAAATTAAAAGTAGAACTACCACATAATCCAGAAATACCACTTCTGGGTATTTATCTGCACAAAACAAAAACACTAAGTTGAAAAGACACATGCATCCCTATGTTCACTGCAGCATTATTTACAATAGCCAGGATATGGAAACAACCCAAGTGTCCACCAATCGATCAGTGGATAAAGAAGACATGGTGTATTTATACAATGGAGTACTACTCCGTCATTAAAAAAAGAACAAAATCTTGCTATTTGTGAGAACATAAGTGGACCTTGAGGGTAATACACTAAATGAAATAGGCCAAACAAAGGAAGACAAATGTCGATAAGATGTCACTTATATGAGGAATCTAAAAAACAAACAGACAAAACAAAACAAACATACACACAACAGAAGGGTGGTTGCCGGAGTGCGGGAGGGGGTGGTAGGCAGAATAGGGGACAGAGTGCAAGAGATACAAACTTTCAGTTATAAAATAAACAAGTCATGGGAATGTAATCTACAGCATAGTGACTACAGTCAAAGTTACTGCATTGCATATGTGAATGCTGCCAAGAGAGTAAATCTTAAAGTTCCCATCATAAGAATAAAAAATTTTATAACTTCATATAACAAATGATAACTAGGCTTACCGCCCCGATCATTTCATGGTATACACAAATATCTACCAAATCATTACATTGTACACCTGAAACTATTTAATGTTATATGTTATTTATACCTCAATTAAAATAAGTGAATAAAGGGGCGCCTGGGTGGCTCAGTCGTTAAGCGTCTGCCTTCGGCTCAGGTCATGATCCCAGGGTCCTGGGATCGAGCCCCACATCGGGCTCCCTGCTTGGCAGGAAGCCTGCTTCTCCCGCTACCATTCCCTCTGCTTGTGTTCCCTCTCTCACTGTGTTTCTCTCTGTCAAATAAATAAAATCTTAAAAAAAATTTTAAAAAAAAGTGAATAAAAAAGAATGTTTTAATTTCTTAACATACCTTATGTAACAAAACTAAATTCCTTTCTTATTCAAAAGATATCTACCCAGTTTTTTAAAAATTCTTACATTAAAAAGTTTCTTTAAAAAATTCGTATTTGTTGATTCAAGTGAACAATCATTAAAGACTAATAAATAATTATATCTTTCCATAGTGTGCTTTTTTTTTTTTTTACTAGAGTAAGGGAGGCAAGTCATCAGCACAGAGTAAATCATAGAGCACTATCTGATTTCCTGCACAAATTTTAAATATAAAACTATAATCTGTTAAGACCACCACAGGATCTTTTATCAGAAAACTACTTATACAACAATACACGAATAATATGTACACATGAAAAAAACTAGTAGGGTAAGGATAGTAGAAAAGGAGAGAGGAGAGTGCGAGTGAGGAGGGAAGGCGAGGAAAAGCCCAGGAAGAAGGAAGTATGACAAAAAAGAAGGAAGAAGACGGTTATAGTTGATAACATTGGGTGGTAAATGACGGATTTGATGCTTATGTCAACTCTGGATTCCAAATCTGGGGGTGCTTTGTTTGCAGTGTGTCAAATAAAATACTCTCTGCCTGCAAAAAACAAACAAACAAACAAACAAACAAACAATATTGGGTGGTAAAACTAAAATTTGCCAAAGGGGTAGAACTTAAATGTTACCACACACACACACACACAAAAAAAGTTACTATGTGAGGTGGGGGATGTGTTAATTAACTAACTTGACAGGGAGAATCTTTTGACAATGCATATGTGCATCAAATCACGTTGTACATGTGTCATTTGTCAACAATACCTCAATAAGGCTGAAAGAAAAAGAAAAAGGAAGGAGAATATGCTAAGTAAGCAAATCCAGTAAATAAAAATTTAGATGGAGAAAATTAAGAGGCAGTGACTCATTCTATCCTAGGGGATACAATTTAATGCAGTTTCTTTACATTTAAACCTTATAGGTAAATAGTAATATAGGTAAATAGTAATATACCTATTTTTAAGGAATAAATCTACACAGTAAGAGACTCATTACATAAAACTTGTGAGTTCACCAAGATAAATCTAGTGAGGTTTTTCTGTTTTGTTTTGTTTTTTGGGGGTTTCGTTTTTGTTTTTGTTTTTTTTTTACTTAGGGCATCAATAACATTTACTTCTATACCAATGACAATTTTATCCAAGGGTCAACAATTTACTTCCCAGAAATTCATCAACATTCAATGGAAAGAACTGTCTAACAACACAATCACATTTTTTAAAGAGCCAATTTAGGGCAGTAAATGGGAATATATGAACAAACTGAAGAAGTTATGTAAAAATGTTGACTTCCATATATTTCATTAACGATGGTGGTAGTGAGGAGCTTGCTTCTTTAAAAATCTTGGGGAAAAACCCTAATGGTCATGGAAAGTTGGGTGTGAGTCTTAAAATACGGGAACGTAATTTTCCTTAATATAACTCTCGTGTTCCACGTAAAAAGTCTTGTAATCCAACCTAGAGAAATCTGCCAAGCACTGTGACTTGCTTCATATATTATAGCTCTCAACCCTTTATACTCACATAGGCCAGAAACTCTGAAAATAACACCACTCGTTACATGATGATTTTCAACCCAACACAATGGGCTGACGAAATGCATGGCACCTTGAATAAAGAAATCCCATCCTCTAGGTTACATGGTTCAAACAATAATTCACAAACCAATCTATGCAACATCAAGGTGCAGTTGGAGGGTACAAGTAAAGACTACTATTAGC
>CM053607.1:119021282-119061309 GCA_028646535.1 Procyon lotor | reverse complement strand
GAAATGCATGGCACCTTGAATAAAGAAATCCCATCCTCTAGGTTACATGGTTCAAACAATAATTCACAAACCAATCTATGCAACATCAAGGTGCAGTTGGAGGGTACAAGTAAAGACTACTATTAGCTATAAATCCACAAAAACTGGAACTACTCCAGGCAAATCAAGCAAATATAAAGCATCTGAATTAAAAAGACAACTACTACAATTAAAAAAAAAACAAAACAAGCCAGGTAAAAATTTCAGTTAAAATCTTCATATAATTCTACATACTTTGAGTATTTTTAATAACCAAAACTATTAATAGTTTTTAACTGCCTAATGAAAGCAAGTGACTAAAGAAGCAGTAAATATCAGAGAAGATTAAGTGAAATCACATTGTTAAGAGGTCAGTAAAGATAAAAAAATTAATGAAATAATTTAAGAGGTCAGTAAAATAACTTGGGAAACTATATATACTTCCTTTATAATTTTTTATACATTTCAAAAAATACTAAATTGTAAGCTTTTTTAAGGATTCAAAAAACACCTTAAAATGCTGTAGTTAATACATAAAGATAGTAATCATTCTAAAATATATATATAAATTAAACTACAATTTAGAGATTTATATGGTGTCTTATATAGTGATTTCTTTTTTTAAAAGGCAATAATGACGGATAAAAAAAATTTGAAAATTTAATTTTTAACCTGAAAAAATTACTGTGAAATGATTTTAATCCATTTGTTAGGAAACCATTACACATTATTATTACTATTTCTTTTCTATCTTACCTAGAGAGTCATTTGATAGTGTCTTAGATTATAAACAAACTAACTTGTGTTTAAATTCAAAAAGAGTCAGTAATATAAGATAGAAATCTAACTTTTGGTCAGTATTTTAAAAATATTTTCTGCATAGTTTCCCCAAACACTCATTAGCATTCCAATTATGACTAGCACTAAAGCTTTTAAGTAGAGTCTAGCCCAGGTCAACAATAAAAAAAAAGTATGAAAACAGTCTGAAATAACCATGTATCATGTATCACACATAAACACATATATATAACAAGCTTACTTTCAAATCATAAGTTTAGTTTTTCCTTACAACCTAACACTTGATACAGCACACTCTAGAAGTCATAAATAAAGAACAAAACAAAGTCCCCTCTTCTTGCCTATATGTGACTCCAACTATAGTAGATCTAAGTTAGATATAAATGCATATTACATACATGCCTCTAATACTATATAAGATGATAGTAAATATTTTCCCAAGAGGGTGGGGGAAATTTAATCTCTGAAATTAAAAGTTCTTGCCACCAAAAAAGACTTAAATAGTCCTAGTTAGAAAAATATGTTCCTAAAATTATAGTTGTATTACATGCTATTTCACTTATTTCCATGTGAAAACTTCAATACAACTAATCATGATCAATAAACCTTTTAGATGAATGTTGAAAAATCTAGCCTTACCCAGAGTGAGTACAAATAAAAATGCATGCTGTGCCAAAATTGCATGCACCTCTTTCAGAATTTGGGCTACTACCCAAAGCAATCTTCAGATTCATTGAAATCCGTATCAATATTCCAACAGCATTTTTCATAGATAGAGAACAATCCTGCAATTTGTAAGGAGCCATAAAAGGCCCCAAAGAGCCAAAGCAACCTTGAGAAAGAACAACAAAGAGGAGGCATCAGCCTTCCTGATTTCAAAATATTCTGCAAAGCTACAGTTATCAAAACAGTACGGCATTGGCATAAAAACACACAAATATACCCATGGAACAGAATAGGGGCCCCAAAATAAACCCACATATGCACGATCAATTGATTTATGATTTATGACAAAGGAGCCAAGAATATACAATGGGAAAAGGACAGTCTCTTCAACAAATGATGTTGGGAAAAGAAAGCTACAGCCACATGCCAAAGAATGAAACTGGACCACTAGTTTATACCACACACAAAAATTATTCTAAATGGATTAAAGACTTGAATATAAGATGTGAAACCCATAAAACTGGAAAAAAAAACAAAGGTGATAAGTTGCTTGACATCAATTTTAGCAATGCTTTTTTTTAAATCAGGCACCAAGAGCACAGGCAACAAAAGTAAAAATAAACAAATGGGATTACATCCAACTAAAAAGCTTCTGCACAGGAGAGGAAGCCATCAACAAAATGAAAAGGCAACCTATGGAACGGGAGAAAATATTTGCAAATCAGATATCAGATATGTGATTATAACAAAAATATATAAAGAACTCATATAATTCAATAGAAAAAACCCCCCACAAACAATTTGATTTAAAAATGGGGGGGTAATGTGCAGAGGATCTGAATAGAATTTTTCTAAAGGAGACACAGAGAGGGCCAACAGTGCGTGAGAAGACGCTCACTATCGCTCATGATCAGGGAAATACAATCAAAACCACAAGGAGATATTATCTTATACCTGTCAGAAAGCCTCGTATCAAAAAGACAAATCACAAGGACTGACATGGAAAATGTGGAGAAAGGAGAACACTCATGCACTGCTGGCAGGAATGCAAAGTGGTGCCGCAGCCATTGTGGAAAACAGTATGGAGGATCCTCAGAACATAAAAACTAGAACAATCATATGGTCTAGTATTTCCATTTCTGGATATTTAGCCAAAGAAAACAAAAAGACTAACTTGAAAAGATGCACCTCTACGCTCACTAAAGCATTATTTATGACAGCCAAGATAGGGAAATAACCTAAACAGCCACCAAAGGATGAGTAAAGAAAATGTGTGTGTGTGTATATATATATACACACACACATACATACAATGAATTATTAGTCAGCCATAAAAAAAAAAAATGAAATCTTGCCATTTCTTACAACGTGGATGGACCTGGAGGACATAATGCTCAGTGAAATAAGTCACAAAGAGAAAGATAACTATCATTTGATATCATTTTTATGTGGAATATTAAAAAAAACAAAAAACTTAAAAACAAGCTTATAGATACAGAGTACTGGAGGAAGAGGGTGAATGGCGGGCAAAATGGGTGCATGGAGTCAAAAGGTACTACCTACCAGTTATAATATAAATAAGTCATGGGATGTAATATAAAACATGGTGACTACAGTTAATAATTCTGCAAAACTGCAAATATCGCATATTGGAAAGTTGCTAAGGAAGTAGATCATAAAAGTTCTCATTACAAGAAAAAAATTTCGAAAATATGTATGGATGTTAACTAGACTCATCATGTGGTGACTATTTTGCAATGTATATAAAGACTGAATCATTATGGTGAACACCTGAAACTAATATAATCTTATATTCCAATTATACCTTAATACCAAAAATTTCAGGCAATTAATAGAACACTTACATCAAAATAGCTGAGCTCAAATTTAGCCCCTAAAGAATATAGTTTCCTTATTCTATTATAGTACTCTATGAAATAGATTAATTCAATCTCAACTACTTGATGATCATTATTTTTGTTACTTATTACAAACTATAAAGTTCATGTACAAGATTGCATATTGATGTAAGCGCCCTCTATTATGAGTCTACTCCTAACTATCTATAAACATTAATGAAAACAATACTGACCCAATCAGGTGCAATAATTTCTTTCCTTTTTACCAAAAAGAACTTCTAACCTCACTCAACAACTAATCACATTTCAAACAATGGATCTGAAAAGTGTATTAGAGGCACATTTTTTTAAAACAAATGTACTATGAAATCTTGCTTTTTATGGAGTCAGTGAAATTTTTTTTTTGCTTGCCTTTTTATGGTTATTTGGTTTACTTCCTTCTTCTAGGCAAGTTTAGTATGCCAATCTCATTGTTTAGATAGTCAAAAACCCACAGACTTAAATTTTCTGAAAACTTAACCTGGTGTTGTCAGTGGAAGACATCATAATTAGCACCACGAAATAACTGTACTAAATTTTAACACTGTTCATTAACAGTTCCATTTTCCTGAGTTTGCGTTTGTTCTTTGGCATTGGCTTAGGATATAATCCATTCTTCAGAAGGTGTTCCTTGCTGAGGCGAATTTGAGCACCGTGCTGAAGCTGGAAAGAGCATAAAGCTTGAAGAGGACGAAGCAAAGTCTGTGAAGATAAAAAAAGATACTAAAATAGAGTCTGTAACAAACCATGATATTGTATCTAGCCTTTTCTTCAGAAATAGGGATTATTGTATTTCTTTTTTACTATTATTGGCTGTTAACTACAAAAAGTAAGAGACACTCTACTAAATATGATGATCTCTAAATATAAATTTCTTTTAATTCATGCCTTACATAGCACTAAGGAATTCTGGTAAAAAGACACAAGCAGCTAATTTTCCACAGAGGTGATAAAGTCCAAATTTAGTTTTATACATTAATATATTCAAACACCTCACAAAATTGTTGCATTATAATAATTTAATGTGTAAGAGCAAAAGAGACCTTTTTTAAAAATATTTTATTTATTTGACAGAGAAAGATAGAGAGAGAGAGAGATCACAAGTAGGTAGAGAGGCAGAGAGAGAGGGGGAAGCAGGCTCCCACTGAGCAGAGAGCCCGATGCGGGGCTCGATCCCAGGACCCCGAGATCATGGCCTGAGCCAAAGGCGGAGCCTCCAACCCACTGAGCCACCCAGGTGCCCCTAAAAGAGACCTTTAGATACAAATTAGTTAACTGTTTCTTTTTTTAAAATTTTATTTATTTGAGAGAGAGAAAGAGAGAGGAGATTACAAGTGTGGTAGGAACAGAGAGATGGGGAGACAAGCAGACTCACCACTGAGCAGGGAGCCCAGCGTGGGGCTCGACTCCATGACCCTGAGATCATGACCTGTGCCCAAATCAACTGACTGAGCCACCCAGGCACCCCTTAATTCCTTAATTCAGTTTCAGTCACGGACTGATGCATGTTTCCTGCTACCTGAGAACAAAGAGGACGGCAGCAATAGGTAAGAGGTTTACTAATTCTCTCACATTGGTCGGGGACCACATACAAGTTAGATATCCCGGTTTTGGTACATTTGAAAAGAATTCTAACTATACACATACATGTCTAAATCCAAATATTGACAGGGCCAGTCATATAACATAAACATGCATGCTGGGTGGACCCATATGATAACAAAGAATGGTGGAGGTTAAAACACACCTAGAGCACATTCCCAACCTGAAGTTTTTCAAGTTTGAAAATTAAAAAAAGAAAAGAAAAAAGAAAAATCCCACTCCATCACACGTTTAAAATACATTTTGAGTCAGATTCTTTCCTTGGGCTTGAGACCCCTGATCTAAATCTCTCAAGTAACAATAGCAAACTTGAGTAAGCAAACTGTTTTTCAGACATAAAGGAACAAAGAAAAAAAAAACCTGATAGGTTTATCTACCAAAGTGTCACAACGTGTATGTGAAAATGCATTATCCCTCATCCATAACATGAGTGGCAGCAAAGAGCTTAACATCACCTCTACTTTGACACTGAACTCTTAGACACTGCAACAAGCCACCAGCATTTCCTTCTCTAAATTTATTCCTTTCTTCCGGATTAAAAAAATAATCCAAAATGTTATTCCAGGTGGCAGTGTATCCAGCTGGTAATGCTAACTGGCTGCCCACCCACTCTGTGTAATGATAAGTATGTGTGTGGGGGTTCCTGCGTGGGGCTTTCAGAGACACTCTTTTTTTTTAAATAATTTATGTATTTATTTGACAGAGAGAGAGAGATCATAAGTAGGCAGAGAGGCAGGCAAAGAGAGAGGAGGAAGTAGGCTCCCCGCTGAGCAGAGAGCCCGATATGGGGCTCGATCCCAGGACCCTGAGACCATGACCTGAGCTGAAGGCAGAGGCTTTAATCCACTGAGCCACCCAGGCGCCCCTCAGAGGCACTCTTTAAAACGGGACAGATTCAGCAGGCAGAGGCTCCTGCAATTTCCTCTTGCCTGGAACAGGACTGTTGGGGTGGGATAACCATCATGTGACTACAAGGCAATAAACACAAAGATTAAAGTCAAATACATCCATCCGATGATGCACAGACAGACAGAAGAGATGCCCAGCCCTGGGCTGCTCACCTCAGCATCTCTTACACCCAGGAGAAAGAGAAGCCAGTATACACATGGTCCAAGCACTGCAGGAACCGCTCGGTTACATGCAACCCCATGTAATCCCTGACATACACCGACGGGAAAGAGACAAACTTCTTGGAAAAACTCTGCATGCCATTACTGTAGAGAGCCCCTTATATACGCTATCATAATCTCCTTTGCTGAAATAAGAGAAGGAATGTGGAAATGACTATATATTTCTTTACAGAGTCAACACAGAGTGCCTGGATCCTGAAACACCATCCCTAGAACCACACCTGGGACTACACACAGACTGAGACAACTGAAGTTTCTATTGCTATTTACGACATTTATTAGATTCTTGATGCAAAGAATACTAATATTCCTATTGGTAAGGGCCTCCAATGTTTACCTCCTGAAAAGAAGATTTGACCAGTTTCCTGAGGTAATTTAGAGAATGAGTTGTGGAGACAGATCTAGATTAGGCCCCCACTCCATCTGTGTGGTACTCAGTAGAGCTGTTCACTTCCATCTTGGAAGTTAGGTATGGCCATGTCATTCGCTTTGGTTAATGAAATGAATACTGGTGTCACCTCTGGACAGAACCTTTAAAAGAATGTATGATTCACCACCTCCCTTTATGCCTTCCTTGATGAGAGGAGAATGACATATCTAGATGGTGCCTCCACCAGCCCCAGCCCCTAAGGGTCTGCAGCAAGCACAGACCCCCGGCGATCCCACAGCACCCACAGTGTGGCAGACGCATAAACCTCTGTTGTGTGATGCCATTCTGATTTTTCAGCTGCATCTAGCCTATCTTGACTGTGTAATCATCACTAGCTGTGTGTTCCCAGATAAGTCCTGTAACTTCTCCTTGCCATTTTCTTCATCTGTAAAATGAGGGAAATGATGTCAACTTTGCAGGGTCATTATTAGGTTACAGTGAGGGGATGCATTTAATGTGTTTACCACGCCACGTGGTAATAAGTGACAAGGCTTCTGTGTAAACTAACAACATTATATCTGAGGCAAGGTGAAGCTACAGGAGAAACAGACTGGTTCAGAGGAACAGTGAAAATCCAAAATCCTCCACTTCCAAGATAAGTTCATTTCTAAAAGTTTATGGGGGGAGGGGGAAATCAGTGTATAAAGTGACAGTTCTCAAGGGGCCATCGCTGACCAGCCATTGATGGGGAGCAGAGCTAAGGCACTTAGACTGTGCACGAAGCATTACCCCACTAGCTATGCAGGCTCATAAGGTAAAACTTCAGAAGTAGAAAAGGTTCTATTATAAAAAAAAGATCTCTAAGCTCAAGACTTCCAAGGGGTGAAAAGCCCTGGTAAATATTATAGTAGCTGAAGGAAAACCACCAATTTTCAGCTCAGATTTTTTGTTAATTTACTGGCAAGAGTCGGGGACAAGGAAAAACAAGGGGATTAATTCTTCTTGAGTTCCTTGTGTCAGGCAATTAACATACATTACTCCACTCAATTCTCACAACAGTACTAAGAGGTAACTATGTGGGGTACATTACAGGGAAGTAAACAAGCACAAGGAGATTATGTGAATTGCTCGTGGCCAAAAAGTGATGATGATAAGTGACGGAGGTTTCATTCAAACTTGCTTCAAAGCTCACCCTGAGCCCCTGTGAGTGTTTGAAAAGCTGCTCGGGAGTAAAGGACAAGGATGATTCAGCAGACTAAGAACGCTACTCTATGCCAAGTTCTTTATTTTGAGGAGCCCTACCTACGCATACAGAATAAAGCCAGCTGAAAAATTACCCGCTCTGCCCCACTGTCTTATTAACATTTCATAAGGGGGCCCCTAATGAAAGGTTACTGGGGGAAACATGTATGTCCTGGCTTCCCCCCTCAGGAAAGAAAGGAAACACCTATGTTCAGGACAGATAGTAACTGCATTTCTCAGAAGAATGAACTGATGTATTTTTTTTTTTAACTGTACCTAGATTTGAACAGGCTGGACTTGGGATTCCCCCACTGAGAAAGTTAATTTTTTTGCCAGCTGTAATAATAAAGCAACTTGGGACGTTCCATTGCATTTCTTCTCATGCTCTAGCCAAGAATCTTATCAGCACCTCCCAACTCGCGCGTCTGATTGTCAAACACCAGTTTTCCTCTCCTGGCTACTGAAGTATGACTACTCCTGATGATCAAAGCAAAAAGAAAGAGACCTGTAGTATCTCACTACTACTCTGGGATTTCATGTGACATTTGACCCACAGACAGTAATAACAAATGCTGAAGAAAGGAGGGATCCTGTCGCCACTCTGTATCTTGAATTTTGCCCGCTGTTGGATATTATACTCAGAGCATAAGATAAGCTTCCTGCTGGAATGGCACATGAACTAATACCAGAGTCATATATCTTATGAAACTAGGAAGGGAGCAGCAGTAGCAGACTGGCAGTAATAGGACAAAAAAGATCAAAACCCCTAGCCCCATCACATTACAACGACATTATTAAATCACCACCACTACCAACATTAAAGCTTCGGTTCAGAATTGAAGTCAAGATCCAACTCCACTATAGAAATAAGGGATGTAGGTCCATAGACGATTCTTTTCAGAACCCCAAAGAAGGAGAGGAAACAAAGTTTCAAATCCACAACCAAATAATATTACATTTTTCCCCTCAAGACTGGAGCTTTTAATGGGTCCCTGGTCTGATGTCAGTTGATTGCAGAGTCTTAAATCAACAAAAAGGAAAATACAGAGACTGTACAGAAAGCAAGTTTAAATAACAGCACTCAGTTTCATCTTTCTTTTACGACGCCTAAAAAGAGTATATTATTTTTGCTCAAGAACACATAAACAAAACAGAAAAACAAGTATAGGGGTATATCAAGTGCTTTGTTGATAGCTAGATACATGGGAACAGGTGACAAGGTTAGAGCCGAGGGAGAAAAGTCAGAAAACACTCTCCGGTCATTTGGGAGAAAGATGTACGGTCCCTCAAGAAATTTTCTTCTTTCTCAAAGGAGAGAGAACAGAGGAAGAGAAACTGCCACTTACACAGATAAACACTCAAAAAAGCCTACTCATGAAAGCCTACTTCTTTGAAAAGAAGAAAAGCCTCCAACTCTGACATTTCCCTGTAGCTTAGGGTAGGGGAGAGGGAAAAGGCAAGTCAAGGCTTGCTTCTGGCACTCTTTGACTCTCCTAGCTCTGGACATCTTTGGCTCTTTTCCTTGGTAACCAATCCAGTTACTCTGACCTGAGCTTTCGTCCATTACTGAAATTTCCTTCACGGCTAAGGCACACTCTTGTAAAGTACCCACAGCGTACAATGAGAGAGAGAAAGAAGGCAGGAATGAATACTGTGTGTGTGTGTGTGTGTGTGTGTGTGTGTGTGTGTGTGTGTGAGAAAGAGGGCTTACAAAACTCCACATGGTTATACTCATTATCCTCTGACTTTCCTTCTTGAGTTTTATTTATCAAAAATCTTCAGTGATTTAAAAACTCTAACAATTTAAGTCTTCTTTGGCTGTTCTTTTTTCTTTTGCCTCAAGTGCAAAGTTTCCTACGTGTTCCAAAAGACTGAGATATTTGTGAGCTCAATGAACAGTATTCTTTGCTGATGACTATTAATTACATACAAAATCATCAGGCTTTCATGCAAATTAAATGAAATGATGATTGTAGGTCATAACCTTTGCATATTCAGGAGGTGTTTTTTTCTCAAAAAATTATCTTTTTTTTTATACTCCAAGCAAGTAGTGACTAAAATAAAGAGAAAGTTTGTATGACTTCTCAAATAAAAGCACCAATGCACAAACACAAAAAAGTTGCTCTAAAGTATTCTTTTAATTAAAAAGAAAAATGCTGGGTGCCTGGGTGGCTCAGTGGGTTAAGCCTCTGCTTTCGGCTCAGGTCATGATCTCAGGGTCCTGGGATCGAGCCCCGCACTGGACTCTCTGCTCAGCAGGGAGCCTGCTTCCTCCTCTCTCTCTGCCTGCCTCTCTATTTGTGATCTCAGAGTCTCTGCCAAATAAATAAATGAAATCTTTAAAAAAAAAGAAAAAGAAAAAGAAAAAAGCTGTGTACAGGAAAACATAAAATGCTAGAAGAGAAATACAAATAAAAGAAAAATCTAACCAAAAAACCCTGTATTTGATGTTGTGCTACTTAAAAGCAATTTAGCTTATTACAAATGCTGTTTGCACAGCTTAGAATGAATATTTAAATAATGCAATCTGGATGCTAAACTAACACAGAAAAACACCAGAGGGGGAAAGAAGATTATAAATGCACACAAATTTCTATCACAGATACATTCAATTTGACACCTGAGCTGCAAATTTAACAAGTTATGCATTTCTAAATTTTCTAGATGAAATCTAACCAAAACTGCTTACTTTCAAAAACTATATAAACTTCTAAAACATACCTCTTGTATGTAATTATTTTTCTCCAAAATGGAAAGAGCAGCAGCTGCACATTCTAATGTAGAAAGGCACCTATTAGTTGGTTGTGTCCGAATCACATACTGACTGGAAATGCTGGTTTTTAACTGCACCTGAAACCAAAAACAGAACAGGATGTAATTTTTGTTTTATATGTAAAATTATAAAGTCTATGATTTAATTCCTAATTTCCTTCCAAAATTGCCGGTTTGGAATTGTTAACATGTATTGGGGCACACTCAATGGCTGAGTCAGGTAAGCTTCCAACTCCTGACTTCAGCTCAGGTCCTGCTCTCAGGATCATGAGATCAAGTCCCAGGTTGGGCTCCATGCTCAGTAAGGAGTCTGCTTGAGATTCTCTCTCCTTCTCCTTCTGCCCCTCTCTCCCACCCCATTCACTCTCTTTCTCTCTGTCTCTCTCTCTCTCACTCCCTAAAATAAATAAATAAATCTTTTAAAAAAAGAATTATTAAATGTATCAATATTTCTTCCATAAATAATATCCTTTGGGTATTATTACTGTTAAATAGCCAAAGAGGATAGTTATATATATATATGACATTGAAAATATATGCAGAATACATGAAATTCCTACACATCATAAGTAAAAAGACTAATAACCCCTTCCTAACGGGCACAAGCATGAAAAGACACGTCGCAAAAGAAAATATAAGAAAGGCAAATAGGTACACATAAAAGTGCTTAACATAACTGAATGTAAATTAAAATCAAAATGAAATAACATTTCGTACCACTAGAACAGCTAAAGTCAAAAAGACTACCACCACCAAATGGAGAGAATATGGAACAAAGGAAACCCTCATACATTGCAGTGGAACTGAAAATAATTTAATCACTTTGGAGAATTGACAGTTGGTTGTTTTGTTTTTTTTTTTAATTTTATGGTTTGGTCTTCCATTATTTCTTAATATAAACTGATAGGTGTATGTCTATATATTGGCAAGTGAGCATACACACACACACACACACACACACACACACACACACACACACACTTAGCTGAGTGAGACCTGATAACTGACAGAGTCAGACATGAGAAAGGCAATAGAAAATCAAATGTAATTAAATGAAACTCAAGTAATCTTACACTCAGAAAACCATATTCCTAGCCCACACTCTTTACAGAATCACATTTAAAGATGTGTGGGTCGATGAGTTATCTCAGCTTTTACTCATAAAATATGTAAGCATGTGGAATGAAGTGGTGGTGCCTAAGTCTTAACACACAGCAACTTAATAAAATCAGGTGTTCTCTCTCATTTTCTAACATCGGTGAAGTTCTATGAGTCTCATTCCTTTAAAGCATTAAAACTCTCTCGTCCATTGAACCTTGTCCCTCAGTCCCCTTCTTCCTTTTTTTTTTAAATTTTATTTATTTATTTGTCAAAGAGAGAGCACAAATGGGAGAGCTGCAAAGAGAGGGAGAAGCAGACTCCCCGCTGGGCAGGGAACCCAATGCGGGACTTGACCCCAGGACTCTTTGGTCATGACCTGAGTGGAAGGCAGACTCTTAACCGACTGAGTCCCCCAGGTGTCTCTCTTCCTTTGTTTCTTATGCAGTCCCCCCAGGATGAGAGATATGATTCTTCTACTCTGAACACATTTTGTTCAAATAATTCTCTACAACTTGTATCCTTTATTTCTTCAAAAAGACGAAGGAGACGGGGCGGGAGGGGGAGGAAGGGAGAAAAGCAAAGTGGGCATCATAGAAGATTTACTACAGAATGTATTTCATTTTGGAATAAATCCTTTAAAGCATATTTCACAATGTTTTAGAAATAATCATATTAAAATTACTCTGCGTGTCTACCAATGTAAAGGATGGAAAATAGATGCAGGGAGGGAAAGAGACGGAGGAAAACGGTTCAGAAACATGTGTAATGATAAAAAGAAAGCCTATGATTACTTAACTCTAAGAATAATTCATAATGTTGATTAACTGTAATTACTAACAGCTCTGCTATGTCATCAGGTCCATCAGGAAACAGACTACAGCCAGGTACTGCTTTCAGCACTCAAGTCCATCACTGGAGGAATTAGTAATGAATATCTGATTACAACTAAAACTTTGGGAAATATGAAAAATTCACAGTGAATTGTGTTTACTGGAAAATATTTGATTTCTGTTTTTTGGAGGTTTTTTTTTTTTTTTAAGATTTATTTGAGAGAGAGAGAGAGGGAGAGAGAATCTTAAGCTGACTCCATGCTGATCACAGAGCCTGATGGAGGGCCCAATCTCACAACACTGAGAACCCAACATGGGCTGAAAACGAGAGTCTGAGGCTTAACCAACTGTGCCACCCAGGCACCCCTGGAACAGCTTTGATTTTTTAAAAAGAAGTTGGTAAAAAAAAATGAAATGAAATGAAATGAAATTTAAAAACCAAAAAAGAAGTGTGTTACTTCAGTGAGGAGTCTGAGAATTTGGAATTTAGCAGTGCTAGAAGACTTTAGGATATTCTTCACAAATCACCACTCCAGGATTTATCTAGTAACCAGATCTACTAAAGGCGTAAATAACTAAGATCTGTCATATTATCAACATACATGTCGTTAGAGCATGTGAATGGGATCTTTTCACAGTGTCTGTTATGCATTTGTGCTGTATCACCTTCATCAGTCTTGATTCAGTGAGTAAATGAGCAGGAACAAAAAGAAATCCTGTTGATCTATCTTCCTGAGAAGTCACAGGTATCATAATAAATAATTTGTCAGGAAGTGCATAGTCTTAAAAGTTCACTAAAATCCAAGGCAAAAATAACCATTTTAAGAAAAGAAAATAATTAATATCTTACTGAAGTATGAGACTCTATTGAAAGACCAGGATTATTATATCAAACCTGACAAGAGCTAATCAATTAATCTCAATCAAATCATTTCAATGATCAGTTCCTCCTCACCTATAAAAATCATATACATGGACCTGGTGGTATTAAGACCTATCTTTTAGCAATCAATCCCAAGATTATATATAATATATAGTATTAACTAGAATTATATATTAATGATTATATATCAGAATATAATTAATGTATCATATAATTGTTATATTGATATATAATTATTATATAGGAATCCAATTTCCAAATATTAGAAGCCATGATGATTCAAAGAATACTTCAGATCCAAACAGATCTCTTTGGATTTAAGTTGTTTGACTACTTTTTTTTTTAAAGATTTTATTTATTTATTTGACACACAGAGAGATCACAAGTAGGCAGAGAAACAGGCAAAGAGAGAGGAGGAAGCAGGCTCCCTGCTGAGCAGAGGACCCGATGTGGGGCTCGATCCCAGGACCCTGAAATCATGACCACAGCCGAAGGCAGAAGCTTAACCCACTGAGCCACCCAGCAGCCTCTGTTTGACTGCTCTTGATGTAACTTCTTCTATAGGAAAAGGAAAATCAAAGGTTGACTTAGAATCCTACTGGTATGGACTGTGAGCCTATAATATAATTCTCGTTTTAGAAACAGCCAACTCTTCCAGATTTTATTTCTAGATTTAGCATTAGATCTTTTCCATTGATTCTCTGAACTGGCTAAAATTTGAAATCCCGGAAACTCCTTTGTTACAAGGCCTTCCTTTCTTCTCTTCCATTAAACCTTAAATATATATTTATCATACAAGAATACCAGTAACAGTTGGACGACGACGACCACTGTTAGATGTCTTTAAAAAGGGCGTTTTCAAATGTCTCCTTCCTAGCACATCTTTAGCTGTTTTTGTCACAAAGGACGTGTCATTAAAAATCTGGGTGACATAGCACATACAGGGGGTTAGTATTAGCTTTTAGGGCCACAATATCCAAGGCAAGAACATGCCACAGCTTCTTTGCACAAGTATTTTTTAAATAATTTACTATAATATAGTTAATTATTTTGTCAAACAAAATAAACTAAGACCTCAAAATTAAAAGTTTAATTCATACCTCCAGGTCCCACAAATGTTATATTTTTATAATTTGATGGTGACCACTTGATACCTGTACTCAGGCTATTTTAAGCCTAGTTTCATTACTACATAAAACTATTGTGCTTCTCAATTATTAAGACTCACAAGACTTTCTAATCACTTGATCAGCCTCCTTGTTACAGGTTTCTAGGAAAAGCAATCTACTTTACAGTTGTTTCCTGAAACAACTCTGGTCTAGAACAGGCCGAAATAAACTGCCTTTTAGTAGCATCCTGAAGTCTTCACCACTTCACCAGGACACACATAAAAACCCTCCTTGCTTTAGCAGCCTTTCTTCTACTACCTTCCACAAGCAAGATTCATCATCTGAGCCTGCAAGCAAACTTCTGAAAGAGAGGCACTAAATCCTTTCTCCTCACCTCAATCTTCAATCCCCTTCATTCCTTTCATTCCCTCGGTTTGATTCAGCAGTGTGATTTAATAGTAGTAAGAGTCTAACATTGGCATCAGACAGTTGCCAGTTCTAACACAGACTTAGCCACTTATGTTCCAACTTTCATGCACTTACTGGACACTAAGTGCCCTTCTAGATAATACGCATGTATCGTCACTTTTAATACTCAACGAAAGCCTATGAAGTAAGTCCCATTATGATTTCCATTGTACTGAGCACAAAACGAAAGCACAGAGGGTGAAGTAACTAACTCAAGGTTCTAAAATCAGGCATGGTGGAGCAGACACATGAACCTATAAACTCTTATTCAAGGGAGGAACTCTATCACCAAGCTAATAATTAAAGGTTAGGCAAACCTCAATAAATGAAACAAATAAAAACAAAGCTAATCCTGTGGAAAGCAAGACTGAGGCACCCCTCAAGAATCTTAGGGTTCATAAACATATTTGGGGGAAACAATAAACAAAACAAAGCAAAACAGAAGAATCTTAAGGTTCTTCTGAACATGGTTTGAAAATAATGATATAAAAGGGTCTTCTCCTATACAAGCATGAAAGTTACTCATAAATATCAGCATCCATGCCTTGCTCCAACCCTCCACACTCTGAAGCCTGCAAAACTCTTTCTTTCTTTTTTTTCAATTTAAATTCAATTAGCCAACATATAGTACATCATTAATTTCAAATGTAGTGTTCAATAATTCATCAGTTGCATAAATTACCCACTGCTCATCAAATTCCAGGACTAATGTTGAAACTCAGAAAATCTGATGAAAATGAAATTGAAATGGGCATTAGCTACAGATAAAATGGTAATATTAGTGCTATTTCCTAAATACATGATTGTTGAAGTTATTTTTTTTCTCAGTTGGCCTGAGAAACATCATTGCACAACAGAAATTCTATGGGAAAACCTATTTCCAAAATTACAAACAAAACAAAACAAAAAAACCACACTTGAATAATAGATGTGGTTTAAAATTTAGCACTTTGTTATACATCAAAATGAGAAATAAAGTTATCTGTTAAGTCTTCAAAACGCAAAAACTTTAATGTTAAAAAATGCAAATACACAACTGATAAGCCTAAAAATTAAGCACCTAAAATTTCAATTTTAAGCAACTCTAAATAATGATACAGAGATGCCTGGGTGGCTCCATTGGTTAAGCAGCTGCCTTTGGCTCAGGTCATGATACCAGGGTCCTGGGATCGAGTCCCACATTGGACTCCTTTTTTTTTTTTTTAAAGATTTTATTGATTGATTGATTGATTGATTGATTTGATTTGATTTATTTGTTTGTTTGTTTATTTGACAGAGAGAAAGATCACAAGTAGGCAGAGAGGCAGGCAGAGAGAGAAGGGGAAGCAGGCTCCCCGCTGAGCAGAGAGCCCAAAGTGGGGCTCAATCCCAGGACCCTGAGATCATGACCTGAGCCAAAGGCAGAGGCTTTAACCCGCTGAGCCACCCAGGCAGCCCCCCACATTAGGCTCCTTGCTCGGCAGGGAGCCTGCTTCTCCCTCTGCCTCTGTCTGCCACTCTGCCTGCTTATGCTCTTTCCCTCTCTCTGACAAATAAATAAAATAAAAGCTTTTTTAAAAAAATAAATAATGATTCAAAATTAAAATTCTCTTGAGTAAAATATTTAGCCAAATATCTTGATGACTGGTGTATCTTGTTAATAAAAATATTTAATCTACCACTGTCTTTCACAAAACTCCTGATTTAGTCATATCTGAAGTCATGGGAAACTGTGTGTATGGAAATATATCCAGAACCAAAGTACAAACACAAAGATTCATGGGATCATAGAACTGGAAGTAATCTTTAGATCTCCTTGTTTTTAGGCATGATTATTCTTTAAAATTTTTTGAATTCACAGAATTACCCTCAAGTTTAAAACAATACTGAAATACAATAATCTCTCATAATTAAGTAAAACAAAATTTTATTTGAATTTTTAAGCCTCTGCTTTAAAAAAACAGTAGTGGGGGCATGAAAACAAAAATTCCTTAAGATTAATGGCAATGGGGACGTCTGGGTGGCTTAGTCAGTTAAGCATCTGCCTTCAGCTCAGGTCATGATCCCAGGGTCCTGGGATAGACTCCTGCATTGGGCTCCTTGCTCAGCAGGGAGCCTGCTTCTCCCTCTCCCTGCCGCTCCCCTGGCTTGTGCTCTCTCTCACGCTAACAAATAAATTTTTTAAAAATCTTAAAAAAAAAAATATTGGTGATAATAACTTCAGAGTGATTTCAGTAAATTAACAAAACTTTGGGGCTCCTGGGTGGCTCAGCTTGTTGAGCGACTGCCTTAGGATCAGGTCATGATCCCGGAATCCCGGGATCAAGTCCCACATCGGGCTCCCACCTCCACAGGGAGTCTGCTTCTTCCTCAGATCTTCTCCCCTCTCATGCTCTCTCTCTCTCCCTCTCTCAAATAAATAAAATCTTTAAAAAAAAAAAAAAAAAAACTTTATGTCACCCAACAATGCCAAGAAAGAATGTCACCAAAGATCACAAGTCTTTGCATTACTCTCTGCTGTCCTGATTCCTATTTTTTCCACCAATTACTAAAGACAAGTCTCTGCTGAACACATGCTATAGAAACTAACTTCTGTGATATCCACTGAAACTCAAAATGTCCAACCTAAATATGCTTATAGATATGCATTCTTTCACATTAGGTTTCCATCAGTTTATATCCTTTATCAAGAAACTTAAATTAGAAACTTATTCAGGATATGAGAAAATGACAAACTAGTCTTACCTAAACAATAATCAATTTTAGAATGCCTCGCTAGTCAAACATTTTTCACCAAAGATAAACTTCATTTAACAATTAGCAGTTCAATCCATTTCAAAAGCTGTCATGGCTTCATTAATGGCTATAGATAAATGAATCATAAATTAGCTGAGGTGTGAAATAAAGCACATATTATATTATTACTTCATAAGTTTGTGTGCCACATAAGACTTCTATTCTAAAATTTACTGAGTTAAATCGTGCATTTTATTGGTTAAAAACATTTGTTTCTTCTGTAACTTCGAATTAAAATAGTGTGTATGAATTGTGAGGCAGAAGGCACAATTAAAGGATGAGATGAGGATTGAGACACTCCTAAATTTAATCTACATCATAGATGTATGACCTCCAACAAGTTTCTTGAACTCGCAGAGCCTAAAACAGTAACAACTTCAGGGGACAACTGTGCTTTAAAGAGCTAGTCTCTACGAAGCATTTAGCAGCGTGTGCCCTACAGTAAGCAGTCCCTACAGGCCAAGAGGGTGAGGAGGGTGGTTTTACTGATGCTGCTGCTATGAATCCGGACGGTGGTAGTGGTGAGTCACAATGCTTTCTTCATAATCAAATGAACAGGCCTGAAGCTCTCCGATTTATTGCAATACAGCCAGATGAACAGCCTGGCCAAGGGTGTGGAATGATATAGAATTTAAGACAGAGCCAGAAGTCAACTTTTACAGGATAGAAGAAGAAAAGCGAGGGAGTAGGAAGAAAAAACGTAGTCTTAGAAACAGGAGAAAGAAGAAAAAAAGAGAGGTTTTACTGAATGCAAGAAAAGAACAAGTTACTTTGCTTGGGGCGCCTGGGTGGCTCAGTGGGTTAAAGCCTCTGCCTTCGGCTCAGGTCATGATCTCAGGATCCTGGGATCGAGCCCCGCATCAGGCTCTCTGCTCAGTGGGGAGCCTGCTTCCCCCTCTCTCTCTGCCTGCCTCTCTGCCTACTTGTGATCTCTCTCTGTCAGATAAATAAATAAAATCTTAAATATACACATACATATATAATACATATATATATATATAAAATTCCATTTGCCAAGACACAGTTTAAAAAGAAAGAAAAGATAATATATTCGCAATATATACAAGTGCCAGATGGCTCAGATCCAGAAAACATAAAGAACTGCTAGAAACCAATAAGAAAAAAGTCAAAAAGCTGAAAGAAAAATGGCTAAGAGATGTTAATACACAGTTCAATACAGAGAACATCTAATAGCCAATAAACATACTAAAAAAGTATTAAACCACAGTAATAAACACAGAAATTAAAACAAATGAGAAGCTGCTATACACTCATCAGATGGGCAAAAAATTTAGAACTCTGACATTACCGAATGTTAGAGAGATCAACAGACACATTGCTGGTGGGAGCATAAATAGTTAAAATCATTTTATAACAATTTGGTTCAACCTAGTAAAACTGAAATTATGCATAAGCCATGAATCCAGTTCATTTCTAGGTATATACTGGGCGGAACTCTCACACACGTGTGTCAAGCCCTGTGCACAAGAACATTCACAGCAGCTCTTACCGTAACAGCTCCAAGCTGAAACAACCCCAATGTCTACCAACAACAGAATGCAAAGTAAAATATCCACATAACGGGATTTAATACAGTCATGAAAATGAGCAAAGTACAGGTATGAACAATAACATGGATGAATCTTAAATACGCAAGAGTGAAAAAGGACAATATACAAGAGAGCATATATAGTATGGTTTGGTTTCTAAACAGTTCAAAAATTAGGCAAAACTATAACACTTAGGGAGATATATATATATATATATATATACATACACATATATACATATATATACATACACACACACACACACACAAATAAAAGACAAAGAAATAATTATAATTATAATAAAGGTCAGGTTACTATTACCTCTGGAGGTAAGAAAGAAGGTAATGAAGGAGGTAGTAACATGTGGTAGAATGGAGAACTAGGCCTTCTGGTGTACCAACATTCTATTTCTTGATTTAAATGGTGGCTATATAAGCATTAAGTATTTCTTGACTGTGAACATGTTTTATGAACATCTGAAAATAAAACATGTTATTAAAAATTCTCACAATAAGCATTAGTTCAATCAACACTCCTTCCTTATTATTAGAAGTTTCCTTTGCTATGTAAAACACAAAAATCAAACTGGCAAAGAGAGAACAGTTGTTAGTAATTAGCTGTGTGACCTTGGGGAGGTTACTTACTTACACTTGGGGAGGGTCTCACTTCCCTAATAAATAAAATAACTGATTTAAATCTATCTCTTAGCTTCTTCCAAGTCCTAAAATTCTTGAATTCCCATTATCTCCCATCACTCGGGTAAACACTGTGAGAGCCCTGAATAAACCTCACTGAACAAGCAAAGTGGAAAAACTTGCACCAGCAATATCAAATAGATGCACATGTAGACATAATATTATTTCACTACTATTTAAAGACCAATAAGCAGGCAAATTGTGACCCTGAATCACAATCTTCCTGTCATATCTTCCTATATAAATAGTTGGTGATTGATAAATAAGTTTTTGAAACTCAAATGTGCAATAACCATTCTGTCTGAGAGCTGATCTAGTGTGTGGCACTGTGGAATTTAATTTTATTAAGACTACTGTCCATGCAAGTGTCATCAACATATTATGTTCCATGATCCCTATAGTTGTTCTGTTAATAATTCTCTTAGACTATTTAAGAGAGCTAGTGAAATCCAAAAAGTGAACTGGTATTTCTTCAATGAATCCATTCAAACACAATCTGGACACCATAAAGTACCGTGAGATAGCCATTAATGATACAGTACGTTCCCCTCAGCAAGATGGCATAATTCTGTCAACTTTGTAGTCTGAAAAATACGTCCATATGTGTTAGATGCTGAGTTTGACAAATGAATTCATGGTCAGTGACACGTATGAAGCTGAAGAATCCCTACCCCAAAAAATGGTGGAACCATGATAACCACAAGGGAGAATGAGAAGAATAGGGGAAAAGAATAGAAAGTGGAGTATTCTTATCAAACAGGGATTTCCTTACTATTCAGTAAGAAAAGAATGATTCCAAATCAAAACTGAATTTTCCCAAAGCCCATCATTCATCTTTTTAAGTGACTTAAATGAAAATTCTATTAGATGGTTAATCAAAACAATGGCATGTTAATTCCACACGTCTTTGTGGAAAGCATTAGTTACAATAAATGTATCACTATGATGATATACAATATTTAAATAATTGTGGTTAATTGTTATGTTGTTTTCTACCATCTGCTTAATGAAAGCATCTCTTGTAGTTTAACTTAGTATTATCTGATTAAGATTCCCATCACTTCCTTAATCCATATAAAGGCTGTATGTATATATTTAATTTACTGGCAATACCTAGAACCTAACTCCATCTAAAGTAATTAGTTCTTTTTCTACTAGACAAGGTCAACATTCTAAGCCAGGGATACAGACACACAAAGTCTATGTCACTGTTAGCATGACTTCTATTTTTAACTAACTTTCTCTCCAATGACAGCACTCACTTCCAAGTCACCATCATTTCTAGTCCGAATCTCTGCAGATGCCAGTCTGTACATCTTGTTTTCACTTTAGTCTTCTTTTTTTTTTATTTTTATTTTTTTAAAGATTTTATTTATTTGACAGAGAGAGAGAGAGAGATCACAAGTAGGCAGAGAGGCAGGCAGAGAGAAGGGGGGAAGCAGGGTCTCCGCTGAGCAGAGAGCCCGATGCGGGGCTCGATCCCAGGACCCTGAGATTATGACCTGAGCCAAAGGGAGAAGCTTTAACCCACTGAGCCATCCAGACGCCCCTCACTTTAGTCTTCCTGCAAATCATTCTCTTTGTGACAGCCAAGTGATTCTTTAAAAAACAAACAGATCACATTATTATTCCAATTAAAATCCTTAGCTGGCCACAAAGCAAAATCCTTCCCATGGGCTAAAAATCACACATGTCATCAACACTACCCTCCTCCCACCTCTGTCACTATATACCAGCCAGACCAAGTATGGAAACTTCTTTACCCTTCTCTTTGCTTGGCTAACTAGTACTCGTCCTTCACTTCTCAAATGCCAGAGAGGCCTTCATGAATCTCCAGTTTCAATCAAATCTCCATTTTAAAGCACTTTTTATATTCCATTCACAGAATTTAAGACTTTAATTTGCAATTATTTACTGATCTCAGCTGCTATTTTTGCTTGCCCACAATGTAAGCTCCATTAGGACATGAACTGTCTACTTGACTTACCACTATATTCTTTTTTTTTTTTTTGCTATTTTATTTTTAATTTTTTTTCCTAAATACATTTATTTTATTTTTTCAGTGTTACAAGATTCACTGTTCATGTACCACATCCAGTGCTCCATGCAATACGTGCCCTCCTCAATACCCACCACCAGGCTTGCCCAACCCCTCAACACCTCCCCTCCAAAACCCTCAGTTTGTTGCTCAGAGTCCACAGTCTCTCATGATTCCACTATATTCTAACATCAAGAACAGTGCCCATCACGGTGGCTAGTATTCAATAAATAGGGGTGAATTAAGAACACAGATCATCATTAGAAAAAAAACAACTTATAGCTGTATATTCAAACCTAGAAGTGAATACATAGATGAAGGAAGGTTTGTGAGGTTACTTGTGAAGCAGATGTGGAAATGAGAAACAGATAATAAAGATCCATACAAAGAGGTTAGGGATTTGTGACTGATTTAAACTTATAAAGTTGATAAACAACTGCTTTAGCCAATTATTAATTTTTACATAGGAAAGCTGGAATTGGGAAGCAAATATTATTAATCATAGTTTATCTCTTTTGAGGGAATTTATTAAGTTTATAAGGCAAGGAGAGGCTACTAATGATACATAAATCCTACAAGAACTAGAAATCTAGCCAAGTGTTCTTACTGTAGAAAAAAGGAATATACCTCCACTGAAGCTGAGAAATCTAGAGAAAGTGCTTAGATTTTATGAACCAAATATGAACTGTTTTAGTTATAAAATATGTAGTGTTTATCCAATCCTCTTATTGGGATAATAAAAGGATCACTTTCTTTTATTCTATGCATTCTAAGACAATTTTCTATAATGCAAAATATAAATATTTTCATCAATTTCTTTTGGGATAAAGGAAAAAATCAACCAAACTCAGCATGTTACTGAAATCTACATCAAGAACATAAATAAATTATCTCTTCCAAACATTTTGCTTTAATTCAAAGTGACATTTTTAGAGCACTCATTGGGAGAAAAGAATTCTAAAGGGAATAAATGTCACGTAATTTTTTAATTGTACAGTCACATAAGGAAAATAGATGTCAGGAAAACCTTTTCTACAACTGTTGTATTTGTCTAATCACATATATATGCAACACATACATATATTTATTCTACCATAAAAATGAAGATATCAAAAGCTTCTAAATTGTCAACCCAATAAGTATGTATTAAGTTGGTATCATGGAAAGCCAGTGTTTCATGATCAATTATATCATTTATGTATTCCTAATAATACATTTAACATCCTTTATATAGTAAGAATTTTTAAATATACATTTTTATATAATCAGAGAGACTCCGTTTTAATAGCCACAGAATTTAGATTTTGTTCCTTTAAAAGTACAATGTTTATATCCTTTTACTCTAACTTTTCAAAGTAACACCTTTACATTTGGTTATAAGTTATTTTTTAAAATTCTAAAAGTAGGGGCGCCTGGGTGGCTCAGTGGGTTAAAGCCTCTGCCTTCGGCTCAGGTCATGATCTCAGGGTCCTGGGATGGAGCCCCGCATGGGGCTCTCTGCTCAGCAGGGAGCCTGCTTCCCCCTCTCTCTCTGCCTGCCTCTCTGCCTACTTGTGATCTCTCTCTGTGTCAAATAAATCAATAAAATCTTTAAAATTCTAAAAGTGAAAGTGTCATGCATACTTCTATTGCTCAACTTAACCTCTTGCTCACTGTGAGTGGTTTTTGGAACTGTTTAATACTACTACATAGGAGTAGATACTAAAGTACTCTATCTGTAACAACATAGCATATAGTAATAGTCATTTGAGCTCTCAAAGGTCATCATTAGACTTAAATTTAGCTATACATTATACCAGTATAGAAAAATACTAACCCAAATTTGGATGCATTAAAATTCTGATAAAAGATGATGCTTATCTTAAAGTCTGAAAATAAAATACTGGGTCTAATGATTTTCAATAACAAGTATCTTTAGTATTAAATCTGACATTAGAGGTTAATAGGATAGCATGTAACTCAAGGTCACCATGTTTATTAGCAACTCATTAGAAAACTTCTGCATTTGGGCTTACTTTCTATAATCATGACTGTCTTTTCTAAATATAAAAAAATAACACGTTCATTATAAAAGATGTATAAGATTTAGAAATGCATACTATTAAAAGTGAAGGTACCCTGTAACTTCACTACCCAGAGACAACCATTTACTATATAGTATTTATTCTTCCAACACCTTAATTTTAATATGTAATTATGACATTTTTAATCTCTACAGGAGAAAATAATATTTGAGTTATGAAGTATGAGACTAAAATGAACATCCCTGAATCTTCTAATTAATCTTTAAGAAGCATAATAAAGCCGAAATGACTGACACTCCCGGGCCACTCCTCTCAGTATGCTCCACTCAGTCACCGAAATACAGACACACTGATAGATACAGAGATAGACGGAAAGAGCCATGCAACCAATCTCACTTAAAAATGTTCACAGTAGGGGTGCCTCAGTGGGTTAAAGCCTCTGCCTTGGGCTCAGGTCATGATCTCAGGGTCCTGGGAGCGAGCCCCGCATCGGGCTCTCTGCTTGGTGGGGAGCCTGCCTCTTTCTCTCTGCCTGCCTCTCTGCCTGCTTGTGATCTCTCTCTCTCTGTCAAATAAATACATAAAATCTTTAAAAAATATATTTTAAAAAAATGTTCACGGTAAAACAGCAGCTCTCCTAACCAACTTGACCTCCTCTGAGCTAACCACCACTACTCTAAATGTGTTTATCATTCTCTTAGTATTAGGTATCCTAAATAAGGCATTGCTCCACTTTGCCTACTTTCAGGCTTTATAGAAAAGCTTGAATTTTTCTTCTGCGACTTGTCTTTGTAAGAATATTCTCATTCAGGGATTCATCTATATTGATTCCTACAACTGCCATTCTCTCCTTGCTGTCTGACAGCATCCCTGTTTGCAGATCTGTCACAATTTATGTATTCATTGAAACACAGGAGTTACTTAAAGTTATTTGCTCTTATAAACAAAATAATAAAAATCCATGTGCCCTAGTGTAGAAGCTTCCCCAGGGTACACACATAGGAGTAAAGCTGATAGAAAAGTGTTGGGTTATACTTTCTGCATCACTGACAAATGTGCTCCAAAGGAGGTCTATCCTATACACCCTTCAGCAGAGAATACGAGTTCCATTTGCTCCATATCATCACCAACATTTGATATTATCAGACGTTTTGAAATGCGTGTCAATCTAGTGGGTATAAAATAGTTTTTCATTGTATTTTGTATTTCATCTTTCTTCTACTTAATGCATTAGTTTAAGGGGCGCCTGGGTGGCTCAGTGGGTTAAAGCCTCTGCCTTTGGCTCAGGTCATGATCTCAGGGTCCTGGGATCGAGCCCCGCATCGGGTTCTCTGCTCAGCAGGGAGCCTGCTTCCCCCCCGCCTGCCTGCCTCTCTGCCAACTTGTGATCTCTCTGTCAAATAAATAAAATCTTAAAAAAAAAAAAGCCCCCCTATATCCTTTACTTTCACTCCAACGAGGCTGAGAATTTTATTATCCTTTTTACAAATGAAGAAAAGCCAATGTATGTACTTTTTTACTCAAAAGAAAGTTTTGAAAAGTCCCAACAGAAATACATGTATAGAAGAGGCTTAGAGATCTCTGAGGGGGAAAATTACAGAGATAGAGATAGATAAAGATATATCTAAGAAGGAAAAAAATGGCACAAGCTTGGTCCAGAAACAGAACTTGAGAATTAAAAGAAAGGAATAATTCTGGCTAGCTGATCAAACTGTTTGGGGACCAACCACTCAGGGATTTTCAGCTACCACCAATGGTGAATGAGTTGCTGGTGACTGTGGTCAGACCCTATTAGGCAGGAGCAGGAACCAGTGAAACAAAGGTGATAATTACTAAAAATGACCTCATTCTGGACCCTGGCCCAGGCTACTAGAGGAATCTCGATTTACTATCTGCCTGTTGCACCATGAAGAGAGGCTATCTTAATACCTCTTAGCATGCTCACGACCTGACCTTATCTTGAAATAATAGATTTGTTAATGTTTTTGTAAAGAGATCTGTGTGAAGTGGAAGGCTGGGAATTAAGCAGCTCTAATCCTAGGATCCCCAAGTATGTCTTTGTGACTCTGGCCAAGCCATAAAACTTGTCAGCTTCCTTAATCTGTTGTGCCTGCTGGAGTTATAGTATCAAATGAAAATGAGTATGGCAAAGCATTCTGTGAAATGTGAAATGCTTTACAAGTGGAAAGAGTTAACCATATGATTAATGCTGCTAATGTTCAAACTTGTGCATCTGTGTTGAGCAATTTGTAATTTTAAAAGTCAGAAAGTTGATTAAACCTGCAAGTAAAATAGAAAAGTTTAAAAAAAATTTTTTTTAAGTTTTTTTTGCTTTTTTTTTTTTTTTTATCTGACAGAGAGAGAGAGATCACAAGTAGGCAAAGAGGCAGGCAGAGAGAGAAGGGGAAGCAGGCTCCCTGCTGAGCAGAGAGCCCGATGTGGGGCTCGATTCCAGGACCCTGAGATCATGACCTGAGCCGAAGGCAGAGGCTTTAACCCACTGAGCCACCCAGGCGCCCCAGAAAAGTTTTAAAAATTTTTAGAGACTTCAACAGTAGTCTCTATTCTGCCCCTAACTAGGTGAGTGACTGTTTCTATTTTGTATTTAATATGTATTTAATATGTGTAAGCTTTTTTTTTACCTAAGTATAACCTGCTGTGTGTGTTCACACACATATGTACACCCCTCCTTTTTTCTGAGAGGGAGAGAGAGAGGCAGAGAGTGGGTGTGCAGAGTGAAGGGCAGAGGAAGAGAGAGAATTCCAAGCAGACTCCATTTTCAGCACGGAGCCCCAGGCAAGGCTCGATCTCACCGCCCTGAGATCATGACCCAAGCCAAAACCAAGAGTCTTATGCCCAAGCCACCCAGGTGATCCTGTGCACCCCTACTTTTATAATATTGGGTGTTAGTCCTCTAATTCATAGGATACTTTGTATCACATATCACAAACACCTTCTGTCAACTGAATGCTCACTATCAACCTTTTACTTTATGGTCCCTGCTTTCCATATTGTGTTGATGGCCTCTTAAACACCAAAGTCACCTAAAAGGATGAGTGGTAGTCGTTCCTGGCAGACACTGTGGACTGGGTATGTGTCTGCTCCCTCTAGCGAGAAAAAAAATCTCACAACTCACAGAGTATTGAGTACACAGAAGGGTCTTTCCCCCATAAGGAGCACTAGACTGAGCACTTGAGTACTTGTTTGCTCCCGCTTACATATCTGACATCATCATGCAAATATGATTGAGATAGTCCCCAGGAGGATGAGAAACAAGTGGAGTAAAGCTTAATCACATCAGGGACCCATCTATCCATGTACCAGTGAGGCCAGCCACGACCAGCAGAGCTGCCTAGCATACACACAGCTCACCCTGTGAGCAACGAAATTCTTTCTGTATGCTATTTGCGATTGTTTGTTATACAGACTTATTGTGGTAGTATATAACTGATGCACCGTTTACACTCTCATATGATAAAGATTTTTGGTCCTAAGGTAAGCACAGAGCTTTGCAGTATTTCAAAATGAAATCATCTACTGCCTTCTAAAATTAGGAAGGTTGAACACCTAAAAATGTACACTTAAAAATGGTTAAGATAGTAAATGCTGTCATGTGCATTTTAACACAATAAAAAATGGAAAGGATCTTTCCAGTATATAGTGCCAGGCATTAATCCCAAAGATGGCATTAAAAAGTCCTCCCCAATCTAGGCCCTGTCCTACTCTCTGGCATCTTTCCTTGCCATTTCATTACTGGTACCTCATTTTCCAAGGACGCTGATCTGCCTATAGTTCCTTCTAACGCACAATGCTCTTCCTCTTCTGGGACACTCTATTCCCACTTTCTCCTCTCCCTGGCAGTGTCCTTCCTCCTGCCTCCCTCCTCCGGCCGCTCTTCCCCTGGGTTACTCCTGACACCTTCTTTAGGTGGGTAACATCACTCCTACAAGAAATATTCCATCATCATTTCCCCTGCTGGGATACATGTTATTTTTCTTCTCCCAAAATACCTACTACCATTGTTCTTGGAGCGCTGCACTGTGATTATGTTTATGTACTTGTCTCTTCCAACTCAGCTGTGCTCCTTAAGAAAAGACATCTTGCTTTCTCCTCATCCTGTGTTGATGATGCCTAAACACATAAAGGACCTGGCACATAAAAAATGTTGAATAAAACTTCTGCTTTATAAATACACGTACAAGCAAACAAGTCAGCCGGTCACATTCCCTTCCCAGGACAGACAGAAGCTCTGCCTTCTAATTTGTTCTACACTTTTTCCTCACCGCCGAGGAAAGTACCCTGGAAAAGGAACTCACCAACGGATACAAAAATGCCTAAGACTTAAGAAAAAGAGAGAAGTGCTTTCTATGCTGGGAGACTTAGTGACAGTCACGAAAAAAATTTATACGATAGCAGAGCTCTCCAGAAGTGCTCAGAATCATAAAACACTACTGGCTCCAGATATATGTCATCTCTGTTACGGGACTTACTATTAAAAGTAAGAAAAGGCCAGACCCTTTTCTGAACCCCTTGAAAACCATTCAGTAAATATTAAGATATAATCCCAGCAAGGGGATTTGCTTACAAACAACTTAGAATGATGGTAAAAGAATTTAAGTAAAAGTGCTCAATTTCAAGAAAAGACAGAATCGCATCCCACAGCAATGCTGCATTCAATGATCTACCGGAGTTTACATTTTATGCCCCAATTTTTATTTGCTTTTGACAAGGCTACTGTGCATGAACACAAAAACAGGGAAAAAAAACTCATCTGAATTTGGAAAAGGGATGAGTGAAATCACAACTTCTGTGACTTACTGACATTTGGCTCATTTTTTACATAAACCCTTAACAGGAAAACTGGGAGATGTTCAAAACTATAGAATAATGAAGGCAAACAAATTCCCCAGGTGAATTAGGAAACAGCTTCCCATTAATTAAAAACACGTACAAATGGAACAGTGTCTTTTCTCATTATTCTCCTAACTCATCTGCCTTATCCTCGGTCCGCAGCTATTAGAGTCCAACACTCACGAGAGGCTAGCTAACACTAAACAAGGTGAAATGGACAAATAAACAGGACAGACTTCTTCATCTTTAATGCTCTATAAAGTCTAGAAATGATAACTCCATCTGAGAGTAATACTGTTTTCCTATTTTAGAAAAAATAATTATTAGTTGGTAATGTCTTTCAGATTTTTGGTTACATCTGGAGTTTTAAATGTGTAAAATACATTATGAATGAGAAAATAATTCCATTTTTAAAATAACTACTCAGAAAAATAAAACAAGTCTCCATACTTCCTGGAAATCTTCCAATGGATCCACGTTAAAGTAATATTTGAAACAAGAGCGCCAAAGGTTTCTTATATATTTTTCTGCCCATATTTCAGATTAATAAGCAATACATCATTATTTTATGCAGCACCATAATTTTAATAACTAACGACTAGCAGCGATGTAAAATAATCTTCCTGAGGATGATGGAAAAAATGGAGCTGACCAGAGTAACTTTGGAAAATGGTATTTTAAATTGATACCATTAGATTAAAGACAGAAAAAGAACTATACACAAACACAGTACTCTGGTTGGCAAATGTACTTCTTATGAGGAAAAGAGTTAATAATCATGAAACTAATCTGTGTACTTTTTTAAACAAATAAATGAAATGTAGATAATGGGAGCCAGTCTTCTCAAGGTCAGAGAAAGAATTTACAAATACATAAAGGGGGAAAAAGGCAGGAATGAATCTCATGGTGCTGGATTACAGTTAGAGACTGTATGAACTCATCTGCTTTAATACATATGCAGATAGCTAGATACAGAAATAATTACCGATGTGCAGAGATGTGAGTTAGCATACATAGATATCTCTTCTGGGGCTGTTAACTGAGAGGGCCCAGAAAATTGACACCCACTAGCAGCAAGCACACCTATAGACCATGGCATGGTTGCTCAATACAATTTATCAACAGCAAGAGCCAGGGTTCTAGAAGAAAGGGCTGAGCTAGAGAAATGTTAGGACTGGGGAAGGAAAGTACCTTCTAGGGACAGAAAGTGAGGAAGTGTCTAGGAAAAGACAAAACAAACAAAACAACAAAAAGAGAGAGAAGAGGACTTATAAATAATGCCCTACAGAAAATTCCAAATAACGTATTTAGCTACTCTTTCCAGGAGGTGGAGCTTAATTTCCTTCCCCTTGGACCTAAACTGAACTCAGTGCTTCACTTCCAATGATCAGGCAACGGAAATGGAAAAAGAGTGAAGACAGGAGAGAAAGATGGCGGACGCCACCATAAATACACAAGTGATTCAAGGTTAACTCCATCCCTGACAAGTATGCCCTGATATAAAACAGAAAGCTACCTCACCTTTGTTGTAGCATCAAAATCCATAACTATGGTACAACTGTGAGAAGACATCAGATAAACCCAAACCAAGCACAATATGCTTGACCGGGACCCCTCAAAGGAGTCAATGTCGTGAAAACAAAAACTATGAAATAATCGAATCAATCGTGACCATGAACGCCAGTGGCTACAAAGGTGTCCAAGATTGAAACGTGGCTTGCTAGGCTGGAAAAAGGGGATGGGGGGAGAAACTGGTGATGCGTGAACAAAGTCTGTACTGTAGTTAATAATACTGTAGCAGGATTATTTCATTAGTTTTGACAAATGCACCAGGTTATGTAAGACATCAATGTTAGGGAAAGCCGGCTGATGAGGATACAGGAATTCTCCATACTTTCTTTATAAATTTTCTGTAAATTATTCCCAAAAAGAGGTTAAAAAAAAAAAAAGACGACATAAAAATCAGTGAAAGAAGTAAGAATAAAGAAAGCCACAGAATTTTTTTTAACTATCATTACACACGCTGTCATGCTACAAAACTTTAAAATTCAGAAGGACGGGGCGCCTGGGTGGCGCAGTTGGTTAAGCAGCTGCCTTCGGCTCAGGTCATGATCCCAGGGTCCTGGGATCGAGTCCCGCATCGGGCTCCTTGCTCAGCAGGGAGCCTGCTTCACCCTCTCTGCCTGCCTCTCTGCCTACTTGTGATCTCTCTCTCTTTAATAAATAAATAAATATTTTTTTTAAAAAAATAAAATAAAATTCAGAAGGAAAATGAACTACTTCAGTGTCAAAAACTAATCTATATACTGGCACTATTCTCTGAAGCTGGAGAATTGTTTCCACCTTACCTTGTACTGGCTTTATTTTAATGTTAACTTTGTAATTATTTTGACAATGCTCCCTGAGATACTCTGAGGGTAGAGCAAATGCACAGACACTCACTTTCATATGGTCTCCCTCTCACCCACCTCCATTCTTACATAAATGGCGTTACACTAAGATACACTGTACTTCAGTTTATTTTGGGTTTTTTTTTCCTGCTTCCAATATAGTGTAGGGATAATTCTACAGCCCATAATAACTATCAACTGTATAAAATGAGGCAAAGTTTCAAAATGAATTGTGCTATAAAAATAGGCAAAAAGACATAGGGTTGACAAAGAATTTATGCAACAAAATTAATTATACATTTAGCAAAAACAGAAAGAGCTGCATAAATGTCAGTTTAAAATATTAATAGTAGGGGTGCCTGGGTGGCTCAGTCAATCAGGCATCCGACTCTTGATCTTGGCTCAGGTGATGCTCTCAGGGTTTCAAGATGGAGCCCAGCTTTGGGCTCTTCACTGAGCACTGATGCACTGAGAGCATCCTAAGCGTCCTGTTTAGGATGTTCTCTTCCCCTCCCTCCATCCCTCCCACTCCCCACTTGCATGTACACATTCCTTCTCTTAAAAAGAAAATTAATACTAAAACAAAAATATTCAAATCTAACATGATGTTTCAGCTACTTTTTCAACATTATTAAATGAGGGGGGGTGTCATAAATCTTTTAAGGTAGGAGGAAAACATCACCACTTAGAGGAAATAAATATTACCATGAACCTTAAAAAGAAAGTAGGTAAATTTACAAGGAAAGTAGGTAAATATTTTTGGATTAAAAAAACACAGACTTGCTTATTGCCAAGGGTCATAATTTACAAGTATTTGAATCTTCAAAGACAGACATATACAGATTTTTCTCCACACTTAGGTCACAAATTACATGCTCACAATTACAATGCTTTTAATATTACATGAGCATATTAAAAATTAACAGCTTTTTCTAGTTTATCTAGTTAAAAATCAAAGACACTGGGTTTTAAAAAATACTTTTGCTAACAACGTGTGTAGATGTGTAGGGGTGTGTGTGTGTGTGTGTGTGTGCGTGCGCGCGCACTTTGGAAATAGAGTAAAGAAAACTTGGGAAAACACAAATACATCTCAGTTCTTTGGCTAAATTAAAAATTTTATACTAGCATGATTAAAAGTGGGAAAAATTCTTGTGTCTATGTTTAGCCTTTGAAGTAAAGAGAAAGGTTCTATTTGTTCTGAACACATTTTAATTATGAAGTTCTATTCAGAAGATGGTAAAAAAGGCAAAATGATTTTCACTTTGTATGGTACAGACCCTATTCCATGGAAAGGGACATAGCAATGTTTTTACATTCATGACTTTGTAAAGTTTGCATTTGAGGACCGTAATTGCATGTACAAGTTTTAACACTATCCTATCTACCAATTCCATTTGTGGAATATATACCCAATAGAACTTAAAGCAGGTTTTGAGCTAACTGTGTACTCGTGCTCACAGCAACATTATTCACAACGGCCAAAAGGTAGAAACAACCCAAGTGTCCATCAGCAGATAAATAAAATGTGAGAGATAAACAATGGGATATTATTTAGCCTTAAAAAGGAAAGAAAAGCTACATCGATGCTACAACACAGAATATGCTATACCACGGATGAACCTTGGAGATATCATGCTAAGTAAAGTAAGCCAGTCACATAAAGACAAATATTGTATGATTCTACTTTTATGAGGTACCTACCATAGTCAAATTCATGGAGACAGAAGGCAGAATGAGAGTTGCCTACGGATGAGGGAGAAGGGGAATGGGAAGTTACTGTTTAATGGGTACAGAGTTTCAATTTTGCAATAAAAAAAAAATTCTGGGATTTTAAAGAATCTTACCACAATTTTTTAAAAACCAAGAAAAGAACCATCAGTTGACGAGAAATTGCTAGACTAGATAACAGCTAAAAAGTGAATGGGCTCACTGACAGACATGAAGTCAACCACATCCCAGAACTGCTGGAGAAAACTAATGCAGATCCACAAGGACCAAACTCAGAAGTAACCATACCAGCATCAGTGAGACCTGGATCTAGGGCAATCTTCAGGATAATTCATCAATGCTGATCAGTCTAGGCCACTCTCAGCCATTGTAGAGCCACCCTCCATCTCCTGATCCCGAGGCAACAGAGCCATTACTGTCTACAACCTAACACCCAAGGATTCCCCTCTTTAAAAATAATAATGGCAATAGTAACAACAATAATAATAAATGATGCTCACTCTCCAAAGTAAATTAGGAAGTGCAAATACAAACACTGAGAAATTATTTCCTACAATCAGTTTAGGTAGAATTCAATCATCATTTTAGGGGATGTGGGAAAGCAGATCCTCCAATTTTTCAGCACAGTGGCGCTACGGCAACTTTAGAGTTTCCACCGGATTTTAGAACACAAATACTCTTTGACCTGGCCACTTCACTTCTAGTTACCTACCACAGATAAAGACTCATGTACATAATGCATTAGGATGTTTACTAGGGCACTGTTTCTATAATACCAGAGAGCTGGACACTAAATATAAAGCTATAGGGAAATGATTACATAAAACACACTACATTTATTCGGTGGAATGCCATGAAGCAGGGGGTCTGGTTGTTGTTGCTGTTTATCTTATGCACTGAGATACAAACATGTCTACATGTGGGGCCCTATATTTTACTGGTTAAAACAAAGAATCCAAAAACAAAAAACAAAGAATCCTAAAACCAGACTAGAGCTTAATTCACATCCAGAATGTTAATCACTTTTTATAACTTTGGACAAGTTCTTTTACCTTCTTCTGCTTGTGAACAATAATCATATATTTCATTGAGTCTTAGACACACATTTGCTCCCCATGTCTCAATATCTTTAAAATTGGGACAGGTCTTTTAATAAACAGAATTCTAGATTCCCCAACATCAGAAACAACCTGTGTTAAAAATTAATGAGCTCAAAAACATTTATCTTAATCAAATGGTAACAGCTGGGATTCTCTTTGGAATTCTTAAAAATCCCAATAAAGCATTACTATCTAATTTTCAAGTGCAATGGGTTTTTTCATTGCATTCTAGACACAACTAAATTATTATTTTTTCTTATTTCCTTTTTTAAAATGTATCTCAGTTTTTTTCCATTCACATATTATTTCTATTTGCATATATATCTGTTGGGATTTTAGACACCTACAAACTCACACTATTAGCAAATAATCATGTACTAAATTGCATTCCAGTGGCACTACACTTCATTCACACTACTCATCATTTGAAAACAAAATGCTCTAGCCAGTTAGTTCTCTGCACACATAAAAAAGTAGTGTTCTTTACACACATGTCATGGTCTTTTCTAACACAGGCTAATCTAAAACTGTTGAACACTAAAATAACCAACAAAAGTCAGTTAAACCTACATATGAACCAAAACCTTAGGCTCTCTAATTTAAGTAGATATTTTGTTTGGAGATTTTCCTTAACAATTAAAAACAAGTATGATTTTTAGTATATTTATATGGCTTGCAACAGCATACTGAAAATCATTTCAATCACCTTTTTTAAAAAATATTTTATTTATTTATTTGACAGAGAGAGAGAGATCACAAGTAGGCAGAGAGACAGGCAGAGACAGGGGGGAAGCAGGCTCCCCGCTGAGCAGAGAGCCTGATGTGAGGCTTGATCCCAGGACCCCGAGATCATGAACTGAGTCGAAGGCAGAGGCTTTAACCCACTGCCCCATTTAACCCACTGCCCTGGCTTTAACCCAGGTGCCCCCATTTCAATCACCTTAAAGCTCACATGCCATCAGCAAAACATTACATGCAAATAATGTGATCATCTTACCTCCTTAGTAACTGTGCAAGAGAATTAATCTCATAGTTTTAGTTTCAATGTTATATATTAGATTTTGAATACATTCTAGTTATACATATTCTTTGGAATAATCACTTTATGTCTGCAGCAAAACATTTAACAAGCAAACTACCTTTGGTTTCTCATATGATCAAATGTACACAGAAAGAGCAACTAGTTAAATATTAAATGACATGAATTTTACAAGAATATGAATCAAATGTTCTATTTGCTTCCTTTTTTACCACAGATTCCAATGACTCTAAATACCATGATCTAGTTTTTAAATCTTCATTGTTTACTTGAAAGAATGAAACTTGAGTTTTTGAAAGTACTTACATAAAAAAAAAATGACGTTTTATAAGATTATTACCAATTTGAAAATACTATTTCTTTCTAATGACTACCAGTATTATTTGAAACTCATATTTTTCTAGAACTTCAATATTTCTTTTATAAAGTGAAGAAAAATCTAACACTACTGGTCTTAGAGGATAAATCTTCTTCAAAAGCTTTTCACAGGAAAGAGAAAATAAAGAGTTGACAAAAATGATACTTGAAAATGCTGGTGCTGAGTTTGACAAATATTTGTAGTTTTGTACCTAATGAGTAGAAGAGAGCAAATAGTATAGTTCAAGATTAGATATCAGATTTTTGTATTTTTTAAGAGTTCTTTTTCTGTAGATACACCTTTGCGGTTATCAGTTAAGAAAAGAACAGGCAGGGGCACCTGGGTGGCTCAGTGGGTTAAAGCCTCTGCCTTCGACTCATGTCATGATCTCAGGGTCCTGAGATCGAGCCCCACATCTGGCTCTCTGCTCAGCAGGGAACCTGCTTCCCCCTCTCTCTCTGCCTGCCTCTCTGCCCGCCTCTGATCTCTCTGTCAAATAAATAAAGAAAATCTTAAAAAAAAAAAAAAAAAAGCAACAGGCAAAGAGAAACAGATAAACATGCCCCATCTCTGTTTTGTCAAATTCAGAATGTTCCCAATAAAACTTTTCCAGAAGCCCTAAAATTTTAGAGAAATGTACACTTGTAACTTCACTAATAGAATTGCATATTTATATACATATCAGACATGAAGTTCCTTTTGCATACATTTCAAAAACTCATCCAAAGAACCAGAAAAATTTTAAATTCTTCATTCTTGTTGGCTATTTCAAGAAATAATATAAAATAGTATCTGTTTTCCCTAAGATGAGGCACAAATGTTAATTATGTGTCATACTATTACTCTCCCACCCTTCTTCAGAGATCAGTGTTTAGGAACATCAATAACACTAGAAAACAGTTCCTTCTTACATGAGTTCAGTGTAACTAAAGGAGAACTAAATTATTAGCGTACTCATACAAAAACTTCATCAAATACATATTTAAATTTACTTTAGTATAAGACACTCTATTACTTTTAGCTAAATGAAAAGAGCTTGGTTCTTGAAAAGGAAAATATCTCACCACTAATCTCCAGGCAATTAAAAGTTTTAAAAATCACACAGGTTCCTCCTTTCACAAAAACTTATTTCTTCAAATATCTTCTAACACTTTCTATATCATTTCTCTAGGCAGTTAAAATAACCTTTTATTTATTTATTTCTGAGAGAGAGAACGCGTGTGCAAGTGGGGGAAGAGGCAGAGGGAGAGGGGAAGAGAGAAAGAATCTTAAGCAGGCTCCCCACCTGGTGTGGGGCCTGGACCGCGGTTCAATCCCACAACCTTGAGATCATGACCTGAGCTAAAATCAAGACTCAGACACTTAACTGACTGAGCCACCCAGAAGCCCCTAAAATAACCTTTTAAAAACTAAGGTTTCCCGGATACGCCAGATCCAAACAGCCCCCGCTGTACATTCTAGCCTGGTTTCTGTTTTATTTTATTACAGACTGTGTTTATTCAGTGAAATAACTATTCAACTAAAATATCATTGTCCACTCAGCTCTGCTCATTATTTCTCATCCATCCTTTAATTTCTACTCAGCTCCTTTACGTGACAGACACCGTTCTGGACACTAGGCAACAGAAGTATGTGCCTTCAAGGAGTTAACAGTCATTGGGAACACAAGAGTGGAACAACAGATAATCCACTTCTCGATCATCATGCAGGGTAGAAAAACATGGACAAATAAATGGGCAATTATGATAGCAGGTACTAGGTCCCAGGGGCAGGAGAACTTATGGACTTTACTCCAGGTTGCTATGGAAATACTGGACAAAGAGCTTAATCTTGCAGACATAGGTCAAGGCAGTCAATTAGAGAGAAAAAGAGTTGGAAGTGGGACCTATAGGACAAATATACGTTAATTAGGGGAATGTATGGGGAATGTGGCTACTAGACACAGGAAATGTTATGTAAAACCAAGAAGTGAGAAAATTCACAAAGAAGTCAGGGGACCACAAAGGATCTATTATTAGTGGACACAGAGTTCAAAGCGCTAGTGGCAAGAGATGATGCTGTATACGTTCTATACCTATCCAATATTATTTTAGCTATATTCAGTTTATACTGAAATTACAAGATGTAAAAAGCTGTACATTTCTTTTAAGTACTTATCACTGCATGTCAATCTGCTCTATTAAAAATAAAAATAAAAGGCTCAACTTAAAAAAGCTAGATAGAGGGGCGCCTGGGTGGCTCAGTGGGTTACAGCCTCTGCCTTTGGCTCAGGTCATGATCTCGGGGTCCTGGGATCGAGCCCCGCGTTGGGCTGTCTGCTCGGCAGGGAGCCTGCTTCCCCCTCTCTCTCTGCCTGCCTCTCTGCCTACTTGGGATCTCTCTCTCTCTGTCAAATAAATAAATAAAATCTTAAAAAAAAAAAAAAAGCTAGATAGAAAGAAAAAAAAGCTAGATTCCAGTTATAGGATGAATAAATCACTGGAATAAAAAGCATCAGGAAAAAAGAATAATAACTTTTAAAAGGCATCAAGAAATGTAGGGGGAAAAAAAGCTAGCTGAGGATTTTTAGAAGCAGAGTAATCATGAGACTTAAATTTTTTAGCATAGTATCAGTAAGGAAATATAATCATTTCCTGATTCTAATACTTTTATAAGGGTGGAAATTTAGGTAATAAGTTAATATTAATCAAGAAATACAAATCAACAATAGGAAAAATACAGTGCTTATCTATTTTTAAAAAGTGGTGACCTATTCTGAATGTCCTTCTGAAAGGAAGAAGTTAGGGACAACCAATTTGAAAATACCGCTATTAGCAAAAATTTCTTCTGACAGGGTGGAATGGCTTCATGGTATGGTGGAAAGAACGAGGGCTTTCGGGGCAGTTTCGAATCCCGGATGTGCCACTTACTCAATCTCCTAACTAGCTCTTTAATTTAAAATTTCTGACAACATGTGATGTTCTAGAAGTTTCTGTGAGAATATGAGATGCAGGCATGAACCTTAATAAAGCGGAGCCGTGGGCCTGCTGCAATGATTCACAGAGATTTCCTGTTAATTTGACTCTTGTCCTGGGTACCTGGCACTAAGTTCAGCCATGTGCGTGGACCGGGTTTCGACTCTCCAGGAAGGCTGAGGACGATCAATTAAGACTGTGTTCACATCCAAGTGTGCAGATCTATACCATCACAGTACATACTGTTCAGCACTGAGACAGATGGAACACACCTGGGCGTGTGAGACGGGCCCCTGCACACACCCACAGCAGTATACCGCTCTAGCCCTTTGTCTACGAAAGGCTGGGCCCCAAGGGGAACGACTAAGCTGGGACACACTGGAACGTGACTCTGCTGATAGGCTCATCTGCACCCAGGCACACCTGCAAAAATTTTGAGGTCTGGGACTGCAATGCTGATCACTCTAGCAATGTGGACTTTTAACCATTTCACTTATTTTTTTCATACTTTGAGGTTAAATTGACAGAGAATAAACTACATATATTTTTTCTTTAAATTATTTTTTTATTACCATATAATGTATTATTTGCCCCAGGGTACATATCTGTGAATCGTCAGGCTTACACCTTTCACAGCACTCACCATAGCACATACCCTCCCCAATGTTCATCACCCAACCACCCTATTCCTACACCTCCCACCCCCTAGCCACCCTCAGTTTGTTTCATGATAAACTACATATATTTAAATTATACAATTTGAAAACCTTTGACATATGTATATATGTATATGTCTGTGAAACCATCACCACGATCGCGATTATGAACTAATAACCGTGACCCTCTTAAGCCTTCGCAATCTCTTCTTGGCCCTCCCCCACTCCTGACCCCATCCGTCGCAACCGGGTTTGTGAGGGTCTCATTTACCACAGTATACATTAAATCTTAATTTCCTAGACTGTTATATAAAAGGAGTCATATAGTATGTGCTCATATTTATCGGCCTTCTTTCACTCAGAATTATTTCAAATTCATCCAGGTAGCAGTGACTATGGGTAGTTTACTGCTTTTTACAGCTCATTAGTTTCCCATGAGATGGATAAGCTACACTTAGTTTATCCATGCACCTGTTGATAGACGTCTGCGTTGTTCCCAGTCTGGGGCCATTATTAGTAAAGCTGCTAGGAACATTCATATATAATTTTTATATAGACATTTATTTTCATTTCTTGTGGGGAAATACCTAGGAGTAGAGCAGCTAGATTATATATTAGATGTAGGTTTCAGTTTTTAAGAAACTGACACACTGCTTTTACAAAGTGGGTGCATCATTTTAGAGTTGGTGCCAGAAGGACTGTCTGAGTCTCAGCGACTCTACAGCTTTGTCAAACATGGTATAGAATTCTAGCCATTCTAATAGATGTGTCACAGTACCTCAATTTGGTTTTATTTGCATTTTTCTAGTGACTGATGATGTTAAGCATCTCTTTCATGTGTATATTTGCCATTCAGCTATCTTTTTGGTAAAGTGTTCAAAACTTTTGCCCGTTTTATAAATTGAAACATTTGCTTTTTTTATTATTCAGTTTTGGAGGTACTTAATATATTCCAAATACAAGTTCTTTCTCAAATCTATTC
>CM053607.1:118971213-119020782 GCA_028646535.1 Procyon lotor | reverse complement strand
TTTGGTTTTATTTGCATTTTTCTAGTGACTGATGATGTTAAGCATCTCTTTCATGTGTATATTTGCCATTCAGCTATCTTTTTGGTAAAGTGTTCAAAACTTTTGCCCGTTTTATAAATTGAAACATTTGCTTTTTTTATTATTCAGTTTTGGAGGTACTTAATATATTCCAAATACAAGTTCTTTCTCAAATCTATTCTATGCAAACATTTTCTCACTCTGTGGCTTCTCTTTTCCTTCTCTTAACAGTGACTTTTGAAGTGCAGACGTTTAGAACTTTGATATGAGTCCAAGACCATCGGTCCTTCTGTAAATGGCACTTTCAGTGAAATCTTAGACAAACCGAAGATAACAAAGAAAATTCCTCCCAGGGCTCTGGCCCTTCCCTCACAAGCGCTTCCTGCAAATAAAAGGCCAAAAAAAATTCACCTCATATAAAGATGAGAAGAAAGAAAGAAAGAAAGAAAGAAAGAAAGAAAGAAAGAAAGAAAGAAAGAAAGAAAGAAAGAAAGAAAGAAAGAAAGAAAGGAAGGAAGGAAGGAAGGAAGGGAGGGAAGGAGGAATCTATATAAAACTATTGCCAAAAATTAAGGAAAAAACTGAACAGAAAAAAGCAAATGGCAAAAGAAGAATGATTTAACATCAAACAATAAGCTAGAGTGCATCCATACATGAAATACAAGGCAGCTAAGAAGGAATGTGAAAGATCTTTACGGACAGATACAGAACACTGCCTAAAATACATGGCCAAATGAAAAAGGCAAGGAACACAAGGAACATATCAGCAGGCATTTATCTAAGAAATGGGGGAATATATGTATTTGGTTGTACATAAAGAAAATAAATCTGGAAGAATACACAAGAATCCCGACATATTGGTCACCTCTGGGAAAGGGGTAAACAATGCAATTAAGTGAGAGGAAACTTTCTCAATGTATACTCTTCTGTATCTTTTGAATTAGCAGCCACATCAATACATTATTTTTACAAAAAAATTCCAAAAAAATTGATGGTAATTATAGTATTTTTCCCCAAATATGTTTATCTTATTTTTTCAGTGTTCCAAGATTTATTGTTCATGCACCACACCCAGTGCTCCAAGCAATACATGCCCTCCTCAATACCCACCACCAGGCTCACCCCTCCAACCCCCCTCCAAAACCCTCAGTTTGTTGCTCAGAGTCCATAGTCGATAATTACAGTATTTTTAACAATTACTTAATTACTGTGATGCAAGAAAGTGATTAAGTCACTGCTTTCTAAGATTAATATGTATCCCTCAGAAAACACAATTTTTCAGAAAAGAATGAAGAACCTTGTTCAGCTTTCTACCGAAATTCAAGATCAGGAATAGATACCTCATTCTGTTACTATTTGGTAATAATGCCATGTAAAGTACAATCTATTAATGAAGAAAAAAAGTGATTAAAATAGTCAGGTCCCAGTTATCCAAGAAAAGGAATTAAATTTCATTATGTACATGAGCAATAAATACTCTTTGGCAGGTACTCACTAAAAGCTAGGAGCTATGCTAAATGCTTTGCATCTATTATGTTAATTAAATCTCACAACCGTCTACCAAATAAATGTTATTACTTCCAGCTTCCAGATGAGGAATCTAAGAGCAGGGAAGTAACTTCCCATGTCAGACATCAAGGAACTTCGGGAGCCTGACATAAAGCCAGACAATGTGACATCAGGACCTGGGCTCACACATAATATGCCTTATGGCCTGTCCTACACATTTCATTGCACTACGTAAAATCAAGTTTTAAGCATTCTTGTATATATTCTTCAGTAATTTTCATTTTGTAAACTCTAACGTTTTTAGATTTTGAATTAATTCATTTCAATTTCTATGTATCTTTGAAAATTGGTAGACTTGACTTTAGACAGAATGCCATCCAAAGGATATAAATTAAAGCAAGTCACCAAAGTACAAAAGCCTAATTTCACAAGTTTTGTGGCCTATTTACTCTCTTTAATTCAGAAGTCAACTAAATGCACAGGTAAGAAGTGGTTTTTAAAATGTGCATAGTTCATTATTAAGGAGGTAAATGAATATAGCAAAAATACGCAGAGGGCTAAATGTGAAATTCTGCAGAATCAAAAACTCTTTTTTTTTTTTTAAGATTTTATTTATTTATTTGAGAGAGAGAACGAGAGAGAGAGAGAAAGAGAGCATGAGAAGAGGGAGGGTCAGAAGGAGAAGCAGACTCCCTGCCAAGCAGGTAGCCTGATGCAGGACTCAATCAGGGGATTCCAGGATCATGACCTGAGCCAAAGGCAGTCACCTAACCAACTGAGCCATCCAGGCACCCAGAATCAAAAATTCTTATACATTTATGTAACAATTTGTATCAGTAATGAGATTTCATTAGTAACTGCTATACAAAAGAGATTTTTAAATATACCTTCTTACTTCTGACTAAATTTGGCTCAATTCTTCATTTGTATTCTGCATGTTTTCCGAATTTATAAAAATTTCTCCTGATTCTTCAAAAAAAAATTTATTTTCATTATTAGGATGGCAAGGTACTAGAAGGTCAAGTATTTTTTAGCCATCTGTTCCCACTACACAATCCACATCACTTCATCAACAGAGGCGGTTTTACCCACCATGCCCTGTAATTGAGGCACAAAATCATACCAGCTGCCAAACTATGCCAAGCATGCCTGCTATGCAAACAACTCTTCTTTTCTGAATTAATTATGTCCACTGGGCCAATTTAATGCAGTGCTTCTCCAGCATTACCTTTGCCAACTGTGACAGCTGTTGCAAGAAGTCTACAGTGCATACACCGCCTCTCGGACAACTCTCAATTGTGGCTATGCAAAACATCTCTGAATAATGTACTCCGCTGAAAGAATGCAAGCAATTGGAGGCTTAAACACCACCAGTATCTTAATATGGCTCACTAGAAGTTACAGTAATTAGTATATACAAACACAAATGCATTTCACGTTAGTACATACTTTCACATATGCTAGCGACCCAGTATGAGCCACTGGATCACAGTATTCATATTTAATAAAGAAAATGCATTATTTATTAATAATAAAAATGTATTACTAACAAAGTAGCTGTTGCAACCAGGATAATCAAGAAATTACCAGTGACTGAATTAAGACAAAACTGCCCTTAGCTCAAACCTCTCTTAACCTCAAGCATCCAGAAAACACCCACAAATCTTCCGGTAGGCAGGATAACAAAATGATCTAGCTCAGGGCTGTCTAATGAAAATATACTCCAACCTCCATATGTAATATTAAATTTTCTAATAATTACATTTTAAAAAGCAAAATGAAAAGGGTAAAATGAATTTTAATAATACATTTAACAACAAAGATCCAAAATAAAATACTATTTTAACATGTAATCCTCTGGGTGATGGACATTGGGAAGTGTATGTGTTGTAATTACCATGGGGATTATATAAGACTGATGAATCACAGACCCGTACCTCTGAAACAAACAATACATGTAATCACCATAAAAATTAAGAGATTTTGTATTCTTTTCTTAAAACTAAGACCAATTTGAAATTCATTCTGTATTTTATATCACCTTAATTAGGAGGATAAATTTTAATTATGAACCTTTAATTGGTATCTAGACTTTACCAGAGTTTAAAAAGTAGTTCACATAACTAAGTTCCTCCAAACACACTTCAAAGTTTTCAAATAACACATTCATGAACCACAAATACATTCCTTCAATATTTGCATCTGCACTGACAAAAATGGTTCATCTTTTTTAAATCTTTGTTTTAATTCAGAAACAAAAGCATATCAATTTAAAAAATATGACTGTCTAGTGAGTAAACTCACTAAATCCTGTATTAACTCAGTTTATTAATGTCAAATTCAAAGGTGTATTGCATAAATTGAAAATGACAACAAAACATTCTTCAATTTTTTCTTGTTTCCTTTCCTCAAGCTTCAAATTTATCAATTTTTTTTTTTTTTTAAGATTTGTATTTATTTATTTGACAGAGGGAGAGAAATCACAAGCAGGCAGAGAGGCAGGCAGAGAGAGAGGGGGAAGCAGGCTCCCCGCTGAGCAGAGAGCCCGACGTGGGGCTCGATCCCAGGACCCTGAGATCATGACCTGAGCCGAAGGCAGAGGCTTTAACCCACTGAGCCACCCAGGCGCCCCTCAAATTTATCAATTCTTATGAAAGAGTACAATAATGTAAAAACTTAAATTGCAATGGCATTTTTTTGTTTGTTTTTGATTTGGGAACATTTCACAAACATTCTGACTTGGAGTTTAGAACACAGTAAATTCTTGGGGCCACCTGGGTGGCTCAGTTGATTAAGCAACTGCCTTTGGCTCAGGTCATGATCCTGGGATCCTAGGATCAAGCTCTACATCGGGCTTCCTGCTCCCTGCTCAGGGGGAGCCTGCTTCTCCCTCTGCTCTTTGCTCATTATCTCTCTAGAGATCTCTCTCTCTTTCAAATACATAAAATCTTAAAAAATAATAATAGTAATATAGTAAATTCTTTATAAAACTCTTCTACCATGCAACCAACAAATGTTGGCAAATAATACACAAGGATTAAATTCACTGTCCTTTATCTTTCCATAAGCCAGTGATAATTCATAGCATTTATACATGAATAAATTCATGTATAAAGCATACAGAATTTTTTTTTCTTACTTTCTTTTTTTTTTTTTTTCACATGAGTGAGAGGCGGGGGGCAGGCAGAGTGCGAGATTCTTAAGCAAGCTTCATGCTCAGTGCAGACACTGAAGCGGGGTTTAATCTTACAACCTTGAGATCAGAACCTGAGCCAAAATCAAGAGTCAGGTGCTAAACCGACTGAGCCATGCCCAGGTACCTATACAAAATTATTTTTAACAGTTGTATCCATGACACTTTCTAGAGAGACTACTTTAAAAAACCAAAACACAAGTATTTTTCAATATGTTCAATATGATGTACTAAAGCAGTAAAGGTAAACATTTCTTGCTTGAAAATTCCAAAAAATCTGAATTTTTTACTTTCCATACCTGGGGCACTGTGCACATTTTATTTATTTTATTTTATTTTATTATTAAGAAGTAAGCTTTTTTCATATTTAAATTCATGGAAGATTTTAAAGGTTCAAAAAATATCTGTGCTCTGAGTTCAATTTTTAGATTACAAATTGATAACCTTTCTTCCTACATTTGAGCTCACCCAAAGTATTTTTTTACCCAAAGTATGAATTGTGCTATGATTTCTTTATCACAGGAAAGCTAAAGCTAAATAAAAACATCTTCAATTTATCAAAATTTGAATCAACTGATCTTTGATATTATGAGGAAAGTCTTCTATCCTATGAACAATTGTTTTGAGGCTTAAATGAAAATGTTTTATTTGGGGGAAAATTTTTTTTAGTATTTTCCTCATAATTTTCTAACAAAATTTCCACAACAAAAATAACAATTTATTCTACCATTTCACCATCAAAAAATGATTTCCATGTGATTGTGTTCATTTTTTAAAACCTAAGAAAGAAATTTATTAAAAGCTTACTGCCAATAATAATTAAATTTAGAAAAATCTGTGAGAAACAAGATCAATATGCAAAATTGAATTGTATTTTTATACATTTGCAACAATTTGAAAATTAATTCAATAAAATACAGAGGCAACCAGGTGGCTCAATCGGTTAAGCGTCTGCCTTCAGCTCAGGTCATGATCCCAGGGTCCTGGGATGGAGCCCCGCATCGGGCTCCCTGCTCAAAAGAGAGCCTGCTTCTCCCTCTCCCTCTGCCTGCTGCTCCCCCTACTTGCGCTCTAGGTCTGTCAAATAAATAAATAAAATCTTCCCCAAAAAATCAACAAAATAGTGTATAATAACATCAAAAACATGAAATATTTATAGATAAATACAGCAAAATAGTGTAAGACCTAAACACAAAAACCACAAACTTGCTAAGACAAATTAAGAAAGAAAGAAAAAATAGTAGGATATACCATGTTCATGTTCATGGACTGGAAGACTCAATTCTGTTAAAATGTCAATTCTCTCAAAGTTGATCTACAGATTTTTTTTTTTAATCTACAGATTTCATATAATCCAAATTAAAATACAGCAGGTGATTTGGTAACAAACTGACAAGAAGATTCTAAAATTTACATGAAAATACAAGTCAATTTTAGTCAAATTATTTTTAAAAAGAACAAAACCTGAAAGATTCACAGCACCAGTATGCTGCATAAAACCACAGTATTAAGGATGGTGTATTATCAGAATAAGGGAAGGTACAGATCAATGGAACTAAATAGAACATCAAGAAATTGACCTACACATACAGAAGATACTAAAATTATTCAATAAAAAAAAAGGTAATCTTTCCAACAAATGGTGCTGGCACAAATGGTGGATACTCATAGGGGGAGAAAAATGAATCTCAACACTTACATCACCTTTATACAAAAATTAACCTAAAACTGACCATCAATCATAAAGGCAAAATGACAAATGTCCTAAAAGAAAGCACCTCAGCAGGGAATTCGAGAAAGAAACACAGTAGAAGGTCAGAAGACTCCGATTCTGAATTGTCTAGGAACTGTACCAGACTTCTAACCTTCAGAACTATAAAATAATAATTTTGATTTCTTTTCAGCCACTAGATTCATAGTAATTTGTTACGGCAGCAACAGAAAACTGATACAGGTTTCAAAAGTATCTACTTTAAAAAAAAAAAAAAAAGTATCTACTTTTCTACAGTGTACCACCATTGCTTTTCTTCTAGTCATCATCTACCACCAGGACTATACATTGTTCTGTTTTTAATCCTGCTCTCTTCCAGCAAGCTACAGCACTATGTCAGAAGAATGAAGTTTCTAAAATTTAAAACTGATTGGAAAAGGCCATTTGACCAATGGCCCATCCCCACTTGGGATTCTATACAATCCCAATCCAAGCCCAACAGCCTTTTGTCAAGAAATAAAAAATGGATTCTAAAATGCCTACAGAAATGCAAAGGAAGTCTAAAACAATCTTAAGAAAGGAAGAAAAGGAAAATGAAAATGAAAGGAAAGGAAAGAAAAAAGGGAATAGAGTTGAAGGGCTTATAATCTCTGATTTCAAGACTGACTACAAAACTACAACAATCAAGGCAGTACTGTGTTAACGTTAAAGACAGACATATGCATAAATGGAATAGAACAGATAGTCCAGAAACAGACTGATATAAACATGGTCAAAGCATTCTCAACAAATGAGTCACAGTAATTCAACAAAAGAATGACAACACTTTTACACAAATAGGTGCTAGAAGAACTAGGTATCATATTTTTTAAATAAAATTTGACTCTTCACACCAACCAGAAAAAAAATTAACTCAGATCATAAATTAACTCAGATCATATGATCTCAAAAAATATATCACTCAGCTAAAAATATATAACTTACAAAAGAAAAAGTAGAAGAAAAATCTTTGTAGCCTCTTGGTAGAAAAACATTTCTTAATATATAAAACACACTAACTATGAAAAAAAGGCGGATACGTTGGATTTGATTAAAATTAAATGTTTCTACTCTTCAAAATCAACATTAACAAATGTAAAGGCAAAATACAGATCAAGAGAAAACATTCACAATACATATGTCTGAGAAAGAACCTGTCTGCAGAATATATTTACAACAACTGCAACTCTGCAATAAAATAAATAATCCCCTCAAAATAGGAAAGGGCAGACTGTATTAAATAAGAAATAGAGGTGGCAAATAAGAAGATGAAAAGATGCTTAAAATCATTGATTTCAGGGAACTGTAAATCAAAACCACAAAGAGATACCATTACTCTGCCATTAGATTCGCTAAAATTAAAAACACTAACAAGTATTGTCAAGCCTGTGGAACAGCCAAAAACCTCAACAACGTTGAAGAGGAAATAAAATGGTGTAACCACTTTGGATAAATGTTTAGTCATTACTTATAAAGTTAAACAAAAGAGATAGAAATTCTACTCCTAGGTATTTACCCTAGAGAAATGAAAGCTTATGATACAAAAACCAAAACAAAAAAAACTTATAAAATCATTGGAAACATTATGTACTATCAAATATCAAACATTCTTTCCCTTTATGACACACTTGACTTCTCCCTCAACCAAATCCTTCCTACTGGCTTATAATTATTAAACATCTCCTATTGAAAAAAGTAATCAATTGGTAACACCTACTAACTTCACAATTCTATCCAGTTTCTACCCAATTTCTCTTCTTCCCAAACTATTTAACATAGTTTTCTCCACTAACAGGATTCATTTCTTCACCTCCACTTGCCCCTTAAGCTACATTACCTGGTTTCCATCCCATCACTCTAATAGTAAAGACTATTACTAAAACCAGCTATGAGCATCAGGTCACTAAAACTAATGCATATTTCTGTTCTCATCTTAAACCATCTCCCAGGAGTATCTGACTCTATTAACACTCTTCTTCCTTTGTTCCCAAGACACCAGACTCCCTTGGTGTTCCTTCTATCTGTCTATACATTGTCTGTTTCTTTTGTGGTTCTAAACTGCCCTCCTGGCCATTAAATACTCAAGTTTCTCAAGGCCCAACCTTAAACACTCTTTTCCTTTTACCCTACTTTCTCATTTAGATAACATCAACCATAGCCTGGTTTCACTTAGCTTCTACCTAGAAATGACCCACAAATGTACACCTCAGGGTCTAATAAATCCCTGCTTTAAACTCCAGATTGAAAATTATTACTTTAAAGAGATTCTGAATTCTCAATTTCATTTTCATGAGAACATTTCAGAAGATACTATGAATACATGGTAAGTGCAAAAAATTCTATATCTAATTAATAGTTTAGGATTCTAAGGAACAAGCATACCTGGATGGAAAGAATCTGAAAGCCTTTATTATGGCATCGATTTCAATATTATGCTAATGAGTAAGAGGAAGAAGGTGGGTATGAACAAGCCCCAGAAGATTGTGACCTACAGTGTAAATTACCATGTCTTCAAGGCCACTGAAGTGGTGGGTAAATAGCCAAAAGCCCTCCAACTACTGAGTGAGACAGGTCAGAAGACTAGGAGGGGCATCATCATGATCCTTCTTTGCAGGAAGATTCCAACGACTGGGTGGAGCTTCCGTGATCCAATTTCTAACAGGAAGAATTAGGAAGGTAGGGATTTCCCGCTGGGGAAAATGGAATGCTAAATCAGAAATCAAGGCTGAAATTCAGTCATCTACACTGAGCCATTCTCAGTGAGATAAAGCACTCCATATGCAACCATATATGTTCAGGGTTCACCCTAAGTATCCAAATATCAAGCTCAAAACATCAACTATCCAAAGCTGATGCAAGTAAAGTGCCTAATATCTACCCTATCCTGATCAAGATGATCTCCACCACCACCACCACCCCCCAAAAATATTCAAACACTAAGACTAAAGATGGAAGCATTGGTGCTCCTAAAATTGAATAGGTGCTCAGGGACAGTAAAGACAAGCAATGGGATTTGAAGTCATGGGACCTCCCTTCTCATTTCAGTTTACATTTTAAAGCTTGGTAAAACACCCTAAGCCTCAGGTTCCTTATCTATGACATTGGACCACTAATAATACTCTTTCAAATTACAATTTGCTAAAATGAAATTATACAATACAAGCTAAATTATTTTCTAACTTGCATTAATATCCTATAGAGATACCATTTATTGTTAATATTGAAAAATAAACATGATCGTTAAAAATAAATTAGCATTGAGGGCACCTGGGTTGCTCCATCGGTTGGGAGCCTGCCTTAACTCAGGTCATGATCCCAGCATCCTGGGATTGAGCCCCACATCAGGCTCCCTGCTCAGTGGGGAGTCTGCTTCTCCCTCCTGCACTTCTGCTCTCACTTGCTCACTCTCTCTCTCTCTCTCGCTCTCCCTCCTTCCCAAATAAAAAATTAAATCTTTTTAAAAATAATAATAATTAAGTAAATAAACTAGAATTGCATAGCATTCACTCAGGAGTTCTAAAGGAACTCAAATGTGAAAATATCAAACTATGAGCTAAAATAAATAATAACTATGGAGACCATTCAAGAATGTGTCATGTTATCCATTAAAAAAGGCTCCAAGAGGTCTTTTGGAATGACCAACCTGTGAGTAAACATGAAACATTTCTCATCACAGGCTGAACAATTTTCCATATTAAGTAAGAATAATTTCTAATCATAAAAAGCAATAATACTTCCTGCAAAGGGAATTCATGTTTCCATAGTTCTTCTAGAGAATAAACATTATGGTGCATTTGAGCCTATCATACTGCATGCAGGTCAGATTTTTCATTTCAAATTTTAAAAAAAATGAATCTGGGAAAGATTAGGATAAAATTAACTAAAAGAGTTTTTCTCTAAAGAGAATATAATAAAAATATACTCTGCTTATAAATACAAGAGCCAAGAGAATATATTACATGTTAATAACATCACATAGGGTATAGATAACATGAATAAAGAATTATTCAGCAGAACACAAAGAAACTCCTTAACTTGGAGAAGGTGGTCTGGGGAAACATAAAAGGAATTAACAACTTCATAAAATATGTGGTGATATACAAAATGCATTATTCCAAGTATTCTAGCTAAGAATAAAAATACAGGCTATCTTAGGGATGTCTGGGTGGTGCAGCTGGTTAAGCTTCCAACTCTTGGTTTTGGCTCAGGTCACCATCTCATGATCTTAGGATCAAGCCCCACGTCAGGCTCTATACTCAGCATGGAGTCAGCTTGAGATTCTCCCTCACTCTCTCTTTCCCCCTCCCACTCCACGTTTTCTCTCTCTTTCTCTCAAATAAATAGATAAATCTTTTTTTAAAAAACACGGGTTGGGCGGCAGCGTCAGTTGAGCATGTGACTCTTTGGCTCAAGTCATGATCTCAGGGTTGTAGGATTGAGCCCCACATTGGCTCTGGGAGAGCCTACTTGAGGGTTCTCTCCATCTCTCTCTCTCTCTCTAATAAATAAACCTTAAAAAAAAAAAGAAAACCAGGCTATTTCAGAAGTCTAAAATAAATGAATGAATGATCTGACTACTCAGGGCAGCATGATTTCTTAACTGGCATGTCGGGGCTAATGGCAGAGGCCACATAGAGGCACTCCAGGTGACAATCCTAGCCAAACACAGCCTTTCATCCATCACTGCCAAAGTGCCAGATATGTGCATAAAGCTCACGGCCCCTCCAGTCCAGACGACACATTAGATGAAAATCACCGCCTGACCTCTGCCAACACCAAGTCAAACCATGACTGAATTCCTCAACAACAAAACTGTGAGGTGCAATACAATGGTGGTTGTTTTTAAGATACCAAATTTTGTCGTATTTTGTTATGCAGTGTGTCACATGTCCCCAAAAACCACCCACAAGTTCAGTGATTCGCCAGGACCCACAGAACTCAGCTGAAAACAAAGCAAAAAACAAAAAAAAACAAAGCAAAATCAGCCAAGTGAAAAGATACAGGGAGGAGCACAGAGGAAACCAACCACAAGCTTTGAAGACTCCTCTCCCAGTGAAGTCACAAAGGACACACCTCAATCCTCCAGCAGTGGCCTGTGACTGCCTATAGGAAGTGCTGTCAATCAGAGAAGCTCATTGCAGACACAGTGCCCAAGGTCTTTATTGGAGGTCGGGCATGTAGGCACCCTCTGCCTAGCTCAAACCAAATTTCAGACTCCCAGAGAAGAGCACACAGTCCTCAAAAACCACATCGTTTGTACAGAGTTTAAGCACGGTGAGCCTGTATCATTTAGGGAAACTTTCACATCTGTGTAGGAAACTATTTACCATTCACATTCCCAGAGGCTAACCACCCTTGCAAGCATGTGTCTAAGAATAGCAGTCTTCTATTAAGTGCTGTGAAATGTGTAAGCCCGAAGATTCACAGACATGTACCCTGGGGCAAATAATACATTATATGTTAATAAAAAAAAAAAAAAAAGTGAAAAAGAAAAAAAAAAAAAAAAAAAAAAAAAAAAAAAAAAAAAAAAAAAAAAAAAAAAGAATAGCAGTCTTGAGCCTACTATGTTAATTGCTTAGTGTACATATAGCAATAGATAACTGGAACAAGAAATCCCATCTTTGTCAAAAAACAGTATACTAGGCTGCACAAGCCACTGGCCTGACCTGATCTAAAATGGCACAACTTCTATTCCTAAGAAAAACTTAAAAGAGTTAAAAAGGCTCAATGTGTGAAACCAAATGTACTAAAAATAATTACTTTTAGAAATATGCATCAATGCAAATAACTTCAGAGTAAAATTACCATTTGAAAATTAATTCTTAACTTCATCTTTTTATACTGGTATATTTAAAGTCTCCTAAAGGTTAACCTTGATAAGAATTTATTCTGAAAAATATGCATTACCTTACTTGAAAATAGTAATTTAATGGTTAGTTGCCACTGGGCAAGAACAAACCTGCAATATTACAATAAATTCCTGAGCAGCAAAAAATCAGAAGGTAAAACTTTAAATCTAATAAAGTTTGTCATCAAAAGTTGTGATTATTATGAAAACTGGTAATCTGATGCAAAAAAAAGAGAACTGTTCTAATTTTAATCACACAAATTGCCATTAAAAATATTTAGTTCAAGGAGACAAAAAGTTATCCTTAGCTCTCTTGCATATCTGACCTAAAAATATTTACTCAGGTAATAGCAGGAATCACACATAGTCAATCCTTATTATTTATAGATTCTGTTTTGGTAAATTCATCTAGTTGCTAAAACTAATTTTTAAGTTAAGTTCAATACCCTAGGTCTCACTGTTATTTGCAAACATGCTCATGCACAGAATGAAAAATGCAGCTGCCCAAAGCACACATTATCCCAGCTCTGGTAGAACACAGTGATGCTTCGCCTTCTTGTTTTTCCGCTCTCATACTGTTTACAAGCATCCTTTTCTCAAGTGTATTAAGTGCCATATTTTGTGTATTTCTGTGCTTTCTCTTGGTGATTTCGCCGTTTAAAATGGCCCCCAGCATAGTAATAAAGTGCTCTCTAGTGCTCCTAAGCTCAAGAAGTCTGTGATGTGCTCCATAGAGATAGTATGTGTGCTAGATAAGCTTCATTCGGGCATGACTTTATATAGCGCTGTTGGCCATGAGTTCAGTTCAACAATCAATGCTATGTATTAAATAGGGTGTCTGTAAACAAAACACACATAAAACAAGGTTACACAGTGACTGACTGACAAAACTGTTGTGACCAGAGGCTTGTAGGAAACTAATCCTGTATTTTCCTTAGGGCCAGTGGCTCAGTATTCAATAATTCAGAGTTCACAGCAATTTCATAAAACCTAACTATCACAAATATCAGCAATCAACCGTATATATAAACTTCTTCAAGCTTACTACATTAAAAGAAAGTCTGATATATATAGAGAAGTTGGCCCAAATCATAAATGAATCTTTGCAAAGTGAACACACCTCTGAAATCATTACCCAAATCAAGAACATAGCATAACCAGAACCCAGGAACCTAAAAAAAAAGAATCCAGGAAACTCACATGCCCCTTTCCTTTCATTTTGCCCTCCCACTGCCATAAAAGAAACTGATCTCTATGTTGACCTCTAAAACCACAGTTCTGCCAGTTTTAAACATTAAAGAAATGGAATCAGATACATAGTCTTGCTTCTTATATCAATATTGTGTTTATAAAATTCATTCATGCTGTTACTCATTGTTTAATTTTTATCACTATGGAATACTCCAGTGAATATGCTACAATTTATTCTGTTGTTGATGAGAACTGAGGCTTTCGTAAATTCTGTTAATATGAACATTCTTACACTTTTTAGCCTGTAGATCTTAGAAACGTTTCCACTTAAAACACATTAAATGCAAATTTAAGTGACTTATTGTCATAGGAGCATCTCTAAGTAAGTAACTATAAATAAAATAATGCTGTAAAATTTTGTGTAAGTTTAAAAGCAGGCATGGTATTACTATGAAGATAATGAGGGCAAACTGTAGCAATGAACTGAAGAAAAGGATATCTCAGGTTGCAGAAAAGAAAAACTTTTATCCACCCAGGAAGCACAGTTATAATCCTGACGTATAAAAAAGATAAAGTATTTTGCCTTAAGATGGATTGGACAAGAGAATTAATAGATTAAACAAAAACCAGTCATGGAAAAAATACTCAAAGGATCTCAAAATCATTATCACTAACCAAGTACTTTTTCACATATATCTTACATTTCCCCCAGGATTTAACTATATTATAAAATATAATATGTGAATAATATTAAATTTATAATTATCTATATTAAAGATTATCACACTTTATAGTACCAGTTTATATATTTTCTAAGATATTTTGCCTGTATTTTTTGTTGTTTTTTCAAAATTCTAAACAATGAATAAAAGGGGGGGAGGAGTCCAAATGCCTATGAGAATACACATTGCACCATAAGTATGTCCAGCAAACTAACATTGTCAAATGTTAAATTATGTTTAAATACATAAACAGTGAAGCAGCATAAAACAATCAAATTTGGGGAAAACTAAATTTTTGATTTAACAATCCAGCCCAGTTCAGTTTTCAACAATATGATTTTTAATGAGAATCAAGTTCAAACAGAGACCAAAATATGTGTGATACGATAAGAAGCTGTGTAAAGCTCATTATCTCACCTAAAGTCACATCTTTCACTTAACTGGAGAAAATACTATATGGTGGTATGCATATATGGCAGCATACCATGTAAGTTTAAACAAAAGTGATATATAGTATCTGATTAAGTATGACAACAGGATGCAAACTGTGTCTGAGACCTGTCAAATAAACTAGACAAGTTCTTTAAGTGTGTCCTCATTATCCATAAAGTGGATTACAAATTCAGGTCATCAAGAGATCAAAATGACTTCGTTAGGAATATTTATTTTTAACACAAGCTAAACTCAAAATTAAACTGGATGGTTCACTATAATTTCAAGTTTTTATTAATGATTTATACTTATTTCCCTTTTATTATTTCTATGTTTGGAGCAATTTACCATGACACATAGCCTAAGAATTTGTCTATATGATCATATACCAATACCTTCTCTTACCTTATGCTATATCAATATATATCACTGTATCCAGTGATTCTCTTGAGAAAATAATTCATGAAAAGATAACTATTTAACTTGATGAAGTAATGAACAGTGAAAAGCTGCAAATGTGCGACTTGAAATATCAGTTATCAAATGTTGAAAGGCAAAAAGACTTTTTTAAATGTATCCTTTGTACTGAATACTACCTAAAACAAGGTAGGGACTCAATAAATATTTATAGGATGGATGAAATATAAGTAGGTACATCTGTGCGAATGTATAGCTAAAATTATAAAGCACATGAATATATGATAACCATAACCCATTTATACTCAAATAAAGATCAAATAATGAATCATAAACATGTAAGAGTACCCAGATTTCTATAAACAAACAAAAAAAAATTCAGGTGAGACTGAATATTTACTGTCAAACTCATAGTTATATTTAAACATTTATCATTATTTTTCTTCAACTTAATTATCTCAACAGATCTTTTTCATACTTGGAGAACATATTGTTTATAGTTTTAAATGTTTCTGATCACTGGAGAGGGTAAAACCAAGAACTATAGTTTTTTCAATCACAACCACTTCTGCAAGCATCCATTTGGGAAAAGTATGTCTGTTACTTTATATGGTGATCAACACATTATCCACAGTAGACTTAAAATCTACTAGAACTCATAAGTCTATAATAATTTTTGAGACATCTTCTTTGATGTATACACAATTGACTGCCATATGGATCTTGAGATTTGGATTGCATGCCAAGTTGTTAATGGTATCAAAGGACCAGATGCTCTAAGCTTATAAATCATGAAAAATTTGTTTATATCCTTTTATGCCATATAAATAGTTTTTGTATTACTATATAATCTTTCTATATCTATTTGACATGAGATTATATCCTTTGGGTGCATATACAGACTTAATCATATCATAATGGACACAAGATTTTATTACTATTTTATCTTTGCTTTCATCCAAAAAATCTTTAATTTTGTTATAGTGAAAACAGTACATGGTAAAACTCCATTTTTTTCACCAAAAATGTGGTTACTAATCTTCATTGGCCAAAATAATAAAACCTCAGTCAGTGTTCTTACAACATAGTGGGAACAATATTGCCTCAAAGGTTTTTTCTGGGAAACATTTGAGATAAATTTTAAATAACTTTGAAAACTAATTGCTATATAATTGGTAAGGATTATAAATGTGTTTTCATAGGTTCAAAGAATGTTGACAATGTTTCTTCTTTTCAAAAGATAAAGACAGAAATTATGAGAAAGAAACGGACACTGTACATCATAGTAACTAAAGAAAAATAAACAGCCTTCATAAAACATTAGTTATAAACCATAATCTTGTAGGAATACTCATCACTTTTAAGGAGTTAGAAGGATTCCAATTCTACCAAGTAAAAACTCAGCAGCACTTGAGTTTGGCTTTAAAATACTTTGAGAATAGAGCTCTTGGTGGCTCAGTTGGTTAAGCATCTGCCTTCAACTCAGGTCATGACCCCAGGATCCTGGGATCAAGTCCTGCATTGGGCTCCCTGCTCAGCAGAGAGCCTGCTTCTCCCTCTCCTTCTGCCTGTTGCTCTCCCTGCTTCTGGTCTCTCTCTCTGCCAAATACATGAATAAAATCTTTTAAAAAAATTAAAAATTAAATAAAACACTCTGAGAATACCAAGTATAATCTGGTCCTCTGAAGCTTATCAGAATTTCCAGGGGAAGTGTTAGGACCACCAAATCTCTAGCTAACTATCTAAAGGAGATTCCAAAAACCTCTACATGTTCTTTACAAGTTGGGAGTTACAGGGGTGCTTGGGTGGCTCTGCCGGTTGAGCATTCAACTCTTGATTTTGGATCAGGTTATGGTCTCAGGGTTGTGGGATCAAGCCCTGCTTTAGGCTCCACACTCAGCAGGGAGTCTGCTTAAGATCCCCTCTCTCTTTCTCTCTCTCCCCAGCCCCTCCCCCTCGCACATGAATGCTCTCTCTCTCTCAAATAATCTTTTTTAAAAAGTTGAGTAAACTTCTGGTGTGCCTGGGTGGCTCAGTGGGTTAAAGCCTCTACCTTTGGCTCAAGTCATGATCTCAGGGTCCTGGGATGGAGCCCCACATCAGGCTCTCTGCTTAGCAAGGAGCCTGCTTCCCCCTCTCTCTCTGTCTGCCTCTCTGACTACTTGTGATCCCCCACCCCGTCAAATAAATAAATAAATAAATAAATAAATAAATAAATAAATAAAATCTTAAAAAAAAAAGTTGAGTAAACATCATGCACTGTCATTATGAAGACAAAAAATCCCATTAAAAATAAATTTGAGTTTCCCAGAAAGTTATGTAAACTTCAGTATGTAAAGTTACGTACCAAAAAGAAAAATAAGAAAAAATAAAATAGTAATAATAATCTCTGCCATATTTATCATCATCATAAACCCATCTATTAATGCACATTTGAAATTCAATCAAATGCAATAAAAGAGCTAAAGAGAAAAAACATTTTGCCTTAAAATGTAATGTTTATATTAGATAATTTTATATACATATTAGTATGAAATTATATCACAAAGAATATAGAATCAAAATCTAATGCCTTATTTAGGATTATAATGAACATCTTTGCATACCATTAGCATCTATATTAAATTTGGAATTACAGCAAGAATAGGTGATTCAATTTAAAAAAGACATGTGAAATAATAATCAGATACCACTTTATACCATCACATTAGCAAAAGGTAAAATGATAACATAAGACCCAGGACTGTTGAGAGTATGGGGCCATAGGCACTCTCCTGGACCATTAGCGGAGACTGCTCTGCCAGCATCTTCCAAAATATATATACTTTCAAAAAAAAAAGGGGGCGGGGGGGCGCCTGGGTGGCTCAGTGGGTTAAAGCCTCTGCCTTCGGCTCAGGTCATGATCTCAGGGTCCTGGGATCGAGCCCGCATCGGGCTCTCTGCTCAGCAGGGAGTCTGCTTCCCTCTCTCTCTGCCTACTTGTGATCTCTCTCTCTCTGTCAAATAAATAAAATATTAAAAAAAATGTATATACTTTCTGACCCCAAATCCACTTCTAAGAATCTAATAAAAATTCTCACAGGTTCAAAAAGCTACTGTGTTCAAAGATATTCACTAAAATTTAGTACTCACACCTTACATGTCCAGTGAAGGGAATGGCTACATGAGTTATCATACATATGTACTATGCTGACACAGAAAAAGATTCAAAATATGTCACATACCCAAAAAAGCTAGTTCCAGAGTAATATATTCTAACCGTGGCACCATATTTTTAACATACACATTTATGTAGCCAAAAAAAAAAGCATTTTTTGTATGTTTTTTAATCAGCTAACATTAAGGTTTCTGCCTGTGTCCAGGAAAATTCCTTCCACAAAATGAGATCTACAGAGAGATAATGAATCAAAGACACCTAAATCTCTACTGAATCTGAAAGCAATGACAAGTCGAAAGGTAAAAGAGAAGGGATAACAGAATAGACATGCGTAAAGAGAGACACAGACAAAGAGGCAGAGTGAATTATGGCAAAAGAACCAGAAGCGTGTGGAGAAAGAATAGGGCTACTGAACATTCAATGTTAAATTGCTCACCTTGTTCCAACCCTCTGCAGGTCCTGTAACTTCCTCTAACCCAACATTCATGGTGTCTATCATATATACACATGAACTCTGTGTGTGCATAACGTGGGGTAAACCAGGAAACAGGCAACCTTCCACATCTGGATACACACAAGGCTGAATCCATGTAAGATGAGTAGGAACTCAGAGCAAGAGGTGATCATAATATGCTTGCAGAATATCCTACAGCATATTTGATAAGGAACACAAGGCAATTTCATTTAAATCTCAAAAGACAAAGTAAACTTTGTTAATAGCTGCATTATATACTTGTGTGTGTGTTTATATAATTGTCTACATATGTGTGTCACGTGCTTATGTATATAAAACATTATTTACCCTTATTTGATTTGTTAAAATAAAATTTCCCTTTTTATTTCATCCTATAAATATTTAAGTTTCTCAGCCTCGCTCTTCCCTCCAAGGAGCAAGTAACTAATGGAATTTCTGGTTTATCTTGGAGAACACAAGCCCTCCTAATTAGTAATTGCTAGTGAAAGGAATCTCAGAAAGATAAGAAGAGATGCTCAGGCTCATTCTCCAAAACTGCAGAAGGCAAAACATTCTGAGTCCAAGGACCTGTCCTGATAAGACACAACTAAAAGCATTCACAAGAACACAAGTCTAGTATAGAGGCTGTTAAGTTACAAATGTAATCATCCTGTTCTATTTTCTATGATAAAACCATCCTTCAACTGTTTATTTGTAATGAAGGAGTCTCTCAAATCACCTGGAGCCAAAGAATCCTAGCATGTCCTGGGACTACAGCCTTTACTGAACAAATCTGTTTTGTTTTTTGTTTTTTGTTTTTAATTTTGCCTGATTTTTTTTTTTTTTATTTTTTATTTGACAGCGAGAAACACAGCAAGAGAGGGAACACAAGCAGAGGGAATGGTAGCAGGAGAAGCAGGCTTCCCGCCGAGCAGAGAGCCCGATGCGGGGCTCGATCCCAGGACCCTGGGATCTGACCTGGGCCGAAGGCAGCCGCTTAACAACTGAGCCACCCAGGCGCCCCCAAATCTGTTTTTTTATTTGGTTGTCTTGATTGATAAGTGATTGCCCTGGTAATAGAATTTTACCTCTCATTTCTATTTCTGAAGTTTAAATACCTGGAGCACAGCTTTGTTAGCCATAAAATTTTGAAACTTTATTTCTTTCCATTCTTCAGGCATAAAGGTAAAATAGGCTGACTTCTCTGGTAGATTTCTTACCTTAAAAATCATGTACATGTATTTTAAAATGCATTAATTGGATTCCATCAAAATTAAGAAATTCTGCACTTCCAAGGAAACTCTCTGCTAAGAGGATGAAAAGACAAGCCACAGACTAGAAGGAAATACTTGCAAGTCACACACATAATAAAGGACTTGTGGGGCGCCTGGGTGGCTCAGTCGTTAAGCGTCTGCCTTCGGCCCAGGTCAGATCCCAGGGGCCTGGGATCGAGCCCCGCATAGGGCTCTCTGCTCTGCAGGAAGCCTGCTTCTCCCACTACCAGTCCCTCTGCTTGTGTTCCCTCTCTCGCTGTGTTTCTCTCTGTCAAATAAATAAAATCTTTAAAAAAAAATAAATAAATAAAAAATAAAGGACTTGTACCCAGAATACATAAAGAACCCCCAGACTCTCAGACTCAAGGGCCTGCAGTGGAAGAGGGGGAAAGAAAAAAAAGAAGAACTCTCAGACTCATTAATAAAACAAAGAAGCCAATTTAAAAATGGGCAAAAGATTTGATGTATACTTTACCAAAGACAGACAGCAAATAAGCAGGTGAAAAGACATTAGGCACCATTAATCATCAGGCAAATGCAAAACAAAGTCACAAAAGATATCCCTATACAATTATTATAATGGCTAAAATGTCAAAGACTGCCCGTATCAAGTGTTGTCAAGGATGTGAAGAAATTGGATCTCTCATAAACTACTAAAGGGATGCAAAATGGTAAAACCATTTCAGAAAACAGTTTGACCGTTTTCCAAAACTGACCACCTCCCCAAATCTTTTCAAGTCTAACATACACCTATTATATGAATCCAAGCATCCCATTCCTAGATGAAAGCAATCAAAGAGAAAGCATACATCCATACAAAGATTTGTAATGATGCACCAGCTACTTTATTCGTAATAGCCCAAACCTGAAAACAACCCAAAGGTCATCAACAGATGTCCACAAAACTAAAGTGCACAACATAATAAAAAAGAATGAACTTCCAATACACACCAAAAAGAATAAGCTGCAAAATGATTATGCCAAGTGAAAGCAGTCATGCCAAAAAAAAAAATGGTATTAATGTATAATTATAATGATACAAAATTCTAGGAAATTCAAAGTAAGTGACAGTGGCAGAAAGATCACTGGTTGTCTCAGGATGGGGGAAGAGGGGAATAAAGAATGACAAAGCTCGAGATAATTTGGTAAGTGATGGACATATGTTTACTATCTTCACCCTGATGATGGTTTCACAGGTGCAAACATATGTTAAAACTTAGCAAACTGTAAACTTTAAACATGTGCAGTTTATTGCATGAGAGTTAGAAACCAAAATTTAAACAGGAAAAGGATTACACATTTGCAAAATAAATACAAGGCAATGACATATGAAATTTTTAGGAGGCTTCACGGGAAGAAAGGCAAGTACAATGGTGATTATTCTGAGAGGCATCTATTCACCATAATGATCCAAACGAGGATCCAAACGAGGAAATTGTGCTGATGATGGGTTTACTGGGCTGCTGATGACAAGTCAAATATGCCGGAATAGTTATGTGCGCAGGATAATACAAAACGATAAAGGACAATTCAACAAATTATCACTGAAGACGATGTACCCACTATACTCCAAAGCAGCACAAAAATAAAAATGCAGAAAAAGAAAAACAAGGACAGAGAGATGGCGAATGAACTACCACATCACGTTCTCTTAGTATCTAAAGAAGATACCATAACAAATTCTTACAGAAAGTTATCTTGCTATATATATTTCTTTTTTTTAAGATTTTTAAAAATTCTTATTTATTTGACAGAGAGAGAGATCACAAGTAGGTAGAGAGGCAGGCAGAGAGAGGGGGAAGTAGGCTACCGGCCGAGCAGAGAGCCCGACGCAGGGCTCGATCCCAGGATCATGACCTGAGCCACGACCTGAGCCAGACCCTGAGATCATGACCTGAGCCGAAGGCAGAGGCTTAACCCGCTGAGCCACCCAGGTGCCCCACCATATATATTTCTAAAAAGAAATTCCTGAGAAACAAAAATTTCAATTTCTGTTATTACTGAATGACTGTTTTTGCCAGTCCTGAGAACTGACTTTACAATGAAAAGTCTCACTGTCGATGTAATAATTCATAAGGAAAATGTACCTATTGTGTTTACAACTATAAATATTTAAGGTATCATTTAACCTATTATTTTTTAGCTTTCAGGTAACCCCCAGCAATATTTTCTCATTAATGCAAAATAAAATGATACTCTGTATATTCTTCAATTGATTATCATCATATATTCATTTTAAATAAAAAGTTTTCTAAGTTAGATACACATCTTTAAGGGCATTTGCTTCTTCCAGTGACTTCCATCCTATACTACATACTATATCTTAAGTGCTAAGATGTCCAAATTATCAAGTAAACTACCTTCAATGTAATAATATTTTATGAAGAAAGGTAATAACCCTGCTTCCTTTTTCTACTTAATCCCCAAAGTTGTAAGCCAAGTTTCAAGATAGCGCTCCCAGGTAAATTAAGACTGCACTATGTTTGTCTAAAGAAAAGGCCCTGATGGGAATACCCATATCCCAAGCAAAGAAACTGTAAGAAATTCTAGCCCAAGACCAATACAATAAACCCTACACCAAAAGAAAAAGGGGGCGGGGGAGGTTGGGCAGGAACACCACCACAATTATTATTAAATGTTTGTGGTTACCTAATAAATTATTATTATCACTCTCTGTAAACTGTAAGCTCCATGAAGACAGATATCAGGTCTACTCTAGTCCCCTAACAAAACCAAGAACAGAGTAGATGATGAAATGAATGTTGAAATGAAAGCATTTCAACAGATATGTACTGCATAAATGAGTTAGTGAACCAATGAATAAGTGAATAAATGAGCAGATATATAAATAATTGACAAATAGAACACACGAGAAGACTTATTCTGGAGAAAAAAATTTTAGACCACAACTCTTCTGTCTTTTCAAGGATATTAAACATTAACTTAATGAAATAATGGGAAGATAAAAGAAAAAGAAGAAAAAATACTAAAACTATTATTTCAAAAAAAGAATAAAAATAGCATTGTACTCTAAAAAGCAGAAATTATACTGAAGAAAAAAATAAAACATGCATGAGAAAAAATCATTTAAATATGTCAGAAAACACTGAGACAAAGATGATTAGGAAGATGGGGAATGGCCAATTTTCAACAAACAGTACTGGAAAAGCTGGGCACCCATGTGCAAAAGAATAAGGTTGGACCCTTATTTTACACCATACACGGAAATGAAATCAAAATGGATTCAAGATGTAAATAAGACCCAAAGCTAAAAACCTCCTAGAAGAAAACAAAGGGAACAGCTTCACGACATTAGATGTGGCAAGAATTTCACAGATATGATACCAAAAGCACAGGTAACAAAAGAAAAAAACAAGTAAAAACAACTACTTGAGTAAAAGCTGAAAAAGCTTTTCTGAATAACAATGTACTATGCATTACATTCCCGTTTTCCTCTGCATAAGGGCATTTCCCCATGTTAACTGACAGAGGTGTGTCTTAGCTCAGGGTGCTGTTAACAAAATACTACAGACTGGCTGATGAGGGTCACCATATTTGGGAATTCCCCTGTTATGAGCCCTATATAGGAGACTTGGAGCTCAGAAATCATATCTTAGCCTTGGGAAACAACGCTCTGTGAATATCTTCATGTTTCTGCTTGCTCAGGGCTTTCTGAGTACAGAGCACTGGTGCCTCGGTGAAAGGACATGTGAATGAATGGGGCACATACCTTGGAAGTGAGTATAGACTATTACACTGGTTATGAGCCCAAAAAATTTTTTTGGAAGGAAAAGCAAGATACTTTTGATTCTAAAAAGTTGCAAGGAGGGAAATGCAGTTAAGGGGTTACCTGGAAAGAAGGCAAAGGAGATTATTAACTACTGCTTTGGTTTGTTTTTTTTTTTAAGATTTTATTTACTTGTCAGAGAGAATGAGAGAGAGAGAGAGAGCAAGCAGGAGGTGCAGCAGGCAGAGGGAGAAGCAGGCTCCCCACAGAGCAAGAAGGCCCAGGTGGAACTCGATCCCAGGACCCTGGGATCATGACCTGAATGGAAGACAGATGCTTAACCAACTAAGCCACCCCAGCATCCCTAACTACTACTTTAAACGCTGACTTCTTTCAATAGTTAATAGTATTGTATGTATTACTACACATATCAAGAACCAGTTTCCCAGGAGCACCTGGGTGACTCAATGGGTTAAAGCCTCTACCTTCAGCTCAAGTCATGATCTCAGGGTCCTGGGATCAAGCCCTAAATTGAGCTCTCTGCTCACCAGGGAGTCTGCTTCCCCCTCTCTCTCTGCCTGTCTCTCTGCCTTGGGATCTCTCTCTCTGCCTTGGGATCTCTCTCTCTCTCTGTCAAATAAATAAACGAGTTTCCCTATTCTTCAAAGGTAGACTCTGACTCAAGAAATTATGTCTTTTTGTGGATTTAATGAGTTGTCCAAAAGGTGTGAACAACACGGGGGCCATAATAAAATTTTTCAATAGCTCAGTGACGTTCAACACCTGTTACATGATAATTACCACCTAGATATGAGAAAATGTATATAACTCTTTCTGATCTCTTGTAAGAAAGGTATATAAATATATATAAAAGATAATATAGGCAAGTCTAATTTAAAATCACAAAAATAAAGTCTATTTAATGAATTCCCAGAGACAAATCACACTAGTGACTAAAAAAATGTATTGGTCTGGCATCAGATGCTTACCCCAATTGCTGCCATTTTCCAAACTGGCGCTAACCCTTCTTCCTCCACACTCTCACACAGGAGCCTCTACATCCTTCTCTGTAATTCAGATTATAGATTAATTCTTTCATTCCCTTAATATCAACATTGTATTTGACATAGAAACTTTATATGCATATGTCAGAACTCTTTACCAGTCCGCTTGCATGCCAGCTGTGTGATCTTAGGCCAAGTTACTTAACATCTCTGTGTCTCAGTTTCTGTTTCTACTAAATGGAAATCATATTAAGTTATCACGACAATTAAATGAGTCAATATTTGTATTTAGAAAAGTGGCACATAATAACTAATATAGGAATGTTTGGGAAATTAAATTAAATTAATTAAGAACAGAGTAACAGCTTTTTAACTTCTGAATATATTTCCAGCATTTGGTATCCAGAGATCCACAAGCCCTTCTCTCAAATCTGAAATCTTCTTTGACTTTTATACTCAGGCCCTCCAATCTTTTTCTACTTGCTCCTTTTTCTCTGAGCATTTAAACACCTAGTACTCAAGAAACAAAAGAAAAAACAGGTAAGTTGGACTTCACCAAAATTAAAAACTTTTTGCATCACAGAACACAATTAGGAAAGTAAAAGAACACCCCAGAGAAAAGAGGAAAATACTTGCAAGTCATATATCTGATCTGAGGCATTCTACAGACTATATATAGAAGACTTTACAACTCAATCATAAAAGACAAAATAATAAGGGGCACCTGGGAGGTTCAGTCCATTAAGTTTCTGCATTTAGCTCAGGTCATGATCCCAGGGACCTGGGATCGAGCTTCCTGTAGGAATTCTTGCTCATCAGGAAGTCTGCTTCTCCCTGTGCCCCTACCTTCCACTAGTGCATCCTCTCTCCCTCCCTCTCTCTCAAACAAATAAATAAAATCTTAAAAAGAAAAAAAAAAAAAGCAAAATAGCTAATTTAAATATCGGCAAAGCACTTGAAAGCTACTTCTCCAAAAAAAATGTACAAATGACCAATTAGAACATACAAAGATGATACTCAACATCATTAGTCACCAGGGAAACACACACATACACACACACACACACAATGACATAAGTAAGGTTGGCCCAGATATGGAGAAATTGAATCATTCAGACATTTATATATCACTAGAGGAAATATAAAATAGCGCATCTGCCTTGTGAAATAGTTTGGCAGTTTCTCAAAAAGTTCAAACAGTTACTAAATGACCCAACACTTCTAGTCTCAGGTATGTACCCAAAAGAACTGAAAAGAGGTGGACACACAAAAACCTACAGACAAATTTTTTTTTAAAGATTTTATTTATTTATTTGACAGAAAGAGGGAGATCACAAGTAGGCAGAGAGGCAGGCGGGGGGGGGGGGTGAGCAGGCTCCCCACTGAGCAGAGAGCCCGATGCGGGGCTTGATCCCAGGACCCTGAGACCGTGACCTGAGCCAAAGGCAGAGGCTTTAACCAACTGAGCCACCCAGGAGCCCCCAGACAAATTTATAACAGCCTCATCTGGGGCACCTGGGTGGCTCAGTTGGTTAAGAGGCTGCCATCAGTCAGGTCACGATCCCAGGGTCCTGGGATGGAGCCCCACATCGGGCGCCCTGCTCAGTGGAGAGCCCGCTTCTCCCTCTCCCACTGCCTGCTGCTCTGTTCTCTCTGTCAAATAAATAAATAATTTTTTTCTTTAAAAAAAGAATCATCACAAGAGCCAAAAAGTGGGAAAAAACAAAATGTCCATTGATGAATTAATGATAAACAAAATGTGGTATGTGCATGTAGTGGAATATTACTCGGTCATAAAAAAAATAGTGGAATACTGATACATGCTACAACATGGGTCAACTCTCAAAGATGCATGGCTCAGTCACAGAAGCCCAACACAAAGGCTGCATACAGTATAATTCTATCTGCAGAAAATATCGCAGTAAGTAAATCTGCAGAGACAACAAACAGAGCAGTGGGTTACCTGCGTTTGTGAATGGGGGAAGGAGAAAAGGGACTAACAACGCGGACAGAGCTTTTGGGGGGAAGGAGCTGAAAAGCATGAAAATACTGTGGAATATGATCATGGTGACAATTACATAACTTTGTATATGTCCTAAAATCCACTGAACTGTACACTCCAAAGGCCTACTTTTAAAGGTTGTGAATTACATGTCAATTTTAAAATATCTAGCACAGCGATGCTTCTCAAACTTCAATGTACAGAAGAATTACCTGGATGTTGTGCTAAAATATCGACTCTGAGTAATTCTAAAGTGGCACTTGATATTCTGCATTTCTAAGCAACTCCCCAGTGATGCCAGTGCCGCTAGTCCACGAGGCACACTCTGAGGGGGAAGGCAGAACACCTCCCTCCACAGTCAATCATCGTATACCTCCATCTGACTTCTTCCACCTGAGAACAATAAAGTCTTACATTTTAGGCACTAAGTTAGACAAGGGATTTGTGACATAAAATCATAAATTTGGGTTACTGTTAAGGTAAATTCAACACAATGTTTTTTTCATTAGCAAATTCTAGGGATAGCCTGATATGCTGCATTAGAATGCAGGAGAAGCAGATTACACTCCTGGATCTCCCCATAACTGCATGCAACCTCAGAAGAGTCATTTATTGCTGGCCTTTAGCTTCCTGCCTTCTGAAATGCTAAGAACTTATTAGTCTTTAGGATTCCTTCTGGTTCAGGGGTGCCTGGGTGTCTCAGTCATTAAATGTCTGCCTTCAGCTCAGGTGATGATCCCAAGGTCCTGGGATCGAGCCCCATATAGGGCTCCCTGCTCAGCAGAGAGCCTGCTTCTCCCTCTCCCACTCCCCCTGCTTGTGTTCCCTCTCTTGCTGTCTCTCTCTCTCTGTTAAAAAAAAATAAACAAAATCCTTTTAAAAAACAAGATTCCTTCTGGTTCAAAAGTTATATTATTACCTGCCAAAGGATCTGAGAATTTCTCCCAGGAAGACAAGTAAGTTCACAGTTAAGAACTCAATGAGGAACAGATGGAAATAGGGAGGCAACGAATTTCATGTAGATATTTCTTTTTTATTATTATTTTTTTTTTTTTAAGTAAACTCTAGGCCCAACATGGAGCTTGAATACACGGCCCTGATTTCAAGAGTCAGGGGCTCTACCAACTAAGTCAGCCAGGCTCCCCTTAGGTAGAGATACCCCTTAGGTAACTTTCTTCAAATTATCCTTTCACATATAGCAAGTCATAGTTCCTATCAATTTATGTTCAATTCTCTGGAATCATACATCCAACAGAAGCAAGTTAACTCAAGTTCTATATATAAATACAATGCCATCTACAACCTTGGAGATAAGCCTTATGAACCATGAGGAGAACACAACACCAACACATGAGGCAGAAGAGATCCAGAGGTATGGATAGAGTCTATCAAAAAAAAAGCATGAATGATACGTGAAGATCAAAAAAGTCCATCGATGCCATTATAAGCCTTCGGCATTCTGCATTTAACATTCAACTCTTCTTACTCTGCCCCAAAGATCCGGAAGTTCCATGACATTTAATACTTACTTTGTTGTGTCACTAATTTAAAGCACATTTATTGGAAGATACAGTTCAGAGGTCATTTAACAAACAATAAGTAAAATACGCTCTTCAGAATCTGTATCTCAAAGAGGCTGTATTGTGCCCTAGTTTTCCAGAATCTTTTACAAATTACTCTATGAAATTAAAAAAAAAAAATCTTGTTTCTTTGGAGAAGGAAAAGGGTATTAAAAAATAAGCCAACTCCCAATGCTGGTAATAGAAGTAAACAAGCATGAAATTGTGGATAGAATTAAAAGATAAACTGAAGAAAACAAAAACACTAAACTTGAAAAGGTGTCCCCATGTTCACCACGGCATTACTGATAGTAGCCAAGATATGGGAACAATCTAAATGTAATTTGGGTCCACAGATGGATGAACGCATGAAGAAAATGTGATATGTATGTATGTGTTGTGCATGTATATACACACACACATACATAAACAGACAAACACAGTGGACATTATTCAGCCATTAAAAAAAGGAAGCCTTATTGCAACAACAACAGATGAACCTTGAGGGCATCACGCAAAGTGAAATAAATCAGACAGAGAAAAACAAACACGATATAACCTCACTCATAGGCTGCATCTAAAAAAAAAAAAAAATCCTCTAAACCAATGAGCTCCTAGATACAGAGAAAAGATCGGTGGTTCCCAGAGGGGGAGGTTGGAGGGGAGGCGAAATGGGTGAAGCAGGTCAAAAGGTACAAACCTCCAGTAGGTAAGTCATGGGGGTGTAATATACAGCATGGCAAATACGGTTAATGATACCATACTGTACGTGTCAAAGTTGCTAAGAGAATAATAGATCTTAAAAGTTCTATGGAAAACTAAGAAGGAAGACTATGTTGACAGGTGTTAGACTCAGATCCTTTTACAATAAACACAAATATCAAAGCCTTATGTTGTACAGCTGAAATTAATACAATGTTCTATATCAGTTATATCTCAATTAAAAATTAAGAGGATAACGATGAATTTGAATTAGGCAATAGATCAGATATGTAACATAATCCAGTCCGTATTAGGTCTATGTAGACACAAGAAACAGCTTTCACGAAAATGTTTTAGTCCCTGGGTTCTTCAATAGAGCTCAGCTTATCAAGTGAGAAATAGAGCTTTAGTGGGAGTTTTAAAGGCAGTACAGCAAGGATATGCAAATAACTCACTGGAAACAAGTTTATGAAGAAAGGTAGGAGCCTCCACAGGCATTTCCATATTCACCTTGGATTTATTCCTAACCAACGTCAAGACTCTCCCATGTAAAATTCCTCTGAGGGAAGAGATTCACTGCCAAATGGTCTGGGTATATTAGAAATGAAAAAGAGTGGGCGCCTGGGTGGCTCAGTCGTTAAGGCGTCTGCCTTCGGCCCAGGTCAGATCCCAGGGTCCTGGGATCGAGCCCCGCATCGGGCTCTCTGCTCTGCAGGAAGCCTGCTTCTCCCGCTATCAGTCCCTCTGCCTGTGTTCCCTCTCTGGCTGTGTTTCTCTCTGTCAAATAAATTAAAAAAATCTTTAAAAAAAAAAAAAAAAAAAGAAATGAAAAAGAGGCCAACTTAATGGGTTTGTATTACAATTCTTTTATTCCTCTGTTAAGTACAAAGTTTACATATTGTTATTCTCTTATTTAGGGAAAAAAGATTTTTTTTTTCTATAAAGAAAGTAATACCTTGGATATTAATGCCTATTTTTTCTTTCTGCCATTTTTTCTTATGTATTTGCAGCAAAATGTTTATACTACTATAGAAAATGAGCGGATCACCTACCCCAAGACTAACAGTTAAGACAAATTTATGCAAAAAGCAGATGTGTGTGTATATGTGGACTGATGAGATGGTAAAAGAAAAATGACAAATTACACTTAGAAATAAAATCTCATTAACTTGTACATTATTTATACATTTGGAAACTTAGACAAGAATTGATTTTTCATTGTACATTTCTGTTTTTCCCTTGGTGAACAAGACCATAAGAGAGATTTATATTAAAATATTGCTCTAGGGGCACCTGAGTGGCTCAGTGGGTTAAAGCCTCTCCTTGGGCTCAGGTCATGATCTCAGGGTCCGGGGATGGAGCCCCGCCCCACATCGGGCTCTCTGCTCAGCGGGGAGCCTGCTTCCCCCTCTCTCTCTACCCGCCTCTCTGTCCACTTGTGATCTCTTTCTCTGTCAAATAAATAAGATCTCTAAAATAAATAAATAAATAGAATATTGCTCTGCAGCACTAATTTTGAATGAGCCAAGAAATATAGAAACAAACATGCTTTTACAAGTAAACAACTGATGCATAGTGATCTGGTTATCTACGGGCTTTTGGTCTACCCATCCCTGCTTTTAAATAGTCCTGATAACAATATCTGATGTCCTTGGGGAAATTTCCAGATTCATGTGGTCCTGCTGTCATTAACGGCACCACTATCCACCCCATCCCCTACAATGATTCTGCCCTTGGAAGGAGAAATCCTCTTTCTGTTAAGATAAATTAAGTCACTGGGAGACTAATCTGCTGATTCCTACAGATTTCTTCCGGTAGCACAGAGGAAGTCAAAAATCAAACCCATCACAAAGGACAGCAAACCTCAACAACAGGGAGAGCTGACTGAGAACCAGATCTGGGGCAAGCCTGAAGCCCCTCCTACTGGTTCTCAGCCTCTCAATGACATGACCTGTATACTTTCTTTTTTGTTCAAGTTTGAGCTGGAGTTCTGTCATTAATTACCGGTGCGCAACTCATGTTCCTTATAACTTAACTGTACTCACTTATTAAAGCCGGGCCCCTAGGAAAGTTTATTGTGTAATAAAACAAAAATTCTTTCCAGATAAGCTGGGGAATAGTTGCTAATTAAACAAAAATCATTACATATGAATGGGAAATTTTTCAAGAATGGGAGAAAATATTAAAAATAAGCATATCTTTTTAGTATTACAAAAGTAACGAAAAGAGAACTATAAAAGGTAGTTCAGAACTTACTATAAAATCACTACAATTATCAACATCATTTTATAGACGTCTAAAGATATGTGTAGTTACATTCAAAAATCAATCCTCCCTTTACCTCAACTTAGCTATCTGTGAATATGTATGTGTATGTATACATAAAAAACTTTTTTTTTTTTTTAAGAAAGAGTAAATAAACAGATTGCACTGGCTTCTGCAAAAACTTCCAGAAACATTTTGTCTAACCAACCCACACTCATATATTTGGGCTACGTATGGTAAGACACTCTAAAAAAGCATATGTATTATTATTCCTAAAACAACCCATATTTCTCATGTATATTACAATGAAACTATCTCAGGATATATGAGTTTCTATAAATTGTGTTAGGCTTTAAAATGTTAGGCCTAAATATTTCAGGCAAAAAAAAATATTTAGGAAAAAATATTTAGGAACAGACACTTTTGCTAAAGCTCTTGCTAGAGCTAGCAACATTTCATTTTCAAAAAGTAAATTTGGATACCTATTCCTTAACTCTGAAAAGGTTCAGAAAAGCATAAAATACACACAGAGAGACTGATTAAGGCACATAATGAATAATGGTAAAACTTCAGGGCATTCAAGGTACCTTTGTTATTATTCTTGAAATTTTTGTGAAAGTTTGAAGCTCTTTCAACATAAAGGTTGACAACTTAGTATTGCATTGTTATGTAATTACTAGGGTATTTTATAAATACATTTATTTTCTAATGGCCCATTTTTTGAGATTTTTCACCTTTACTTTATTCATTTCTAAGAACTCTAAGCTTATGAAGCCTTTATCTGATTCAAAGATTTCCAGAAAGCCATTTGCCTTTCATTTTAGCTTACGGTGATATTTTTGTCACATAGTCAAATCTAGCTAATGTTTCTTTCAAGCACTTTATTTTATGGGATGGTTGTAATAGGCCCATTTTAAGGTTAAACAAATATCCACTTGTATTTGCTTCTAGCTTGGAAAAACAAGAAAGGGAAAGTGATAAAAATATATGCTATAGTAGGATGGGGAAATTATTTCATTTACCTATGTCCTTATCTGCTACCCAATTTAAAGAAGAAAATGAATTTGGTAGATTTTTTTATTTTAAAGTATCTTTTGATCTTTGTAATATGACTTTGTAATTCATTGCTACGGTACTCATGTAGTTACCATAAAATGAAAGATGCAGACACAGCATAAGCATGCAGAAAAAGAAAAGAAAATTCAAGTATTTGCACTAAAGCATTTTTACAGACATAAGACTTCCATTAAACTTTCTCTGTATGTTGGGCAATATGTAATTGTAATGTCAATATAAATTTTGCCTAAAATGTGCAGCAATAACAGTATCCCTGCCTTTTAAGAGTTGGTTCTTGTGGATCATGGCATATTCATGAAGCCAGATAAACCTATGGAAGCCATCCTAGGTAAATATCCTTGATGGAAGCTTCCCTTTCAGTATGCCACTCTGGTTAAGACAACAGCATGGGCTCTAAACTAGATCGGTTAAAGACGTAGCTCTGCTGGGAAACAGTTGCGTGATCTAAAACAAACTACTGAATACATCTGTGTCTCAGTTTCTTCATGTGTTACCTAAGACAGTAACGATACTTTGGGGAAGACTTAAAGCAGTTAATATGCGTAAACCACTTGGAATTGGGACTGGCTCATTCAAAGTGCTCAACACATTAGCTGTTTTTTACAACTGTTTTACATAGATGAGTCTCTTTTTAATCAAAGGTAATGAAAACTACAAAGAATTTGAGATTAGAATCTCAGAATCAGGATTTTATCAAGTGCATGTGTTGCTACACACTACAGAACAAATAACACAAAAGCTACTAGAAATGTAGAGCTAACATCATTGAAAAGACATAAACAGAAGCTTTTCAAATACCTTTTTTAGTATCAAACATCTCATATATGACAAAAATAAAAGTGTAAAGAAAAATGTGAGAATGTGAATTTTTTATAGTCCCAGAACAGATACAAAAATTTGTCATGTACTTACCCACACAAAACTCATGAACATATTCAAAATATTGCAGGCAGTGTTCTTTTATCACAATAACAAAATAAGAAATAAAAATAAAACAGAGACAAAAATTTTGTAACACCTGAGAATTAAGAAGTCACTGATCCTGGGATAGAGCCCTGCTCAGTGGGCTCCCTGCTCAGTGGGAAGTCTGCTTCTCCCTCTGCCCCTCCCCCCTGCTTGTGCGTGTTTGCTTGTTCACTCTCTCTCAAAAATAAACAAAATCTTAAAAACATAAGTCATTGATAATCTGTGGGTAGAAAGAAATCAAAACAAATTACACATCATATCAGTATGATATGGTTGGGTATCTCTACCAAAGCTATAGATACAAGAACACATCAACCCCAAGCTGTATATACAATGAAAGTTACATTAAGAAGAAATATTACAGGGGGGTGGGAGGGACGGGGTGGCTGGGTGATGGACACTGGGGAGGGTATGTGCTACGGTGAACGCTGTGTATTGTGTAAGACTAGTGAATTACAGACCTGTACACCGGAAACAAATAATACATTGCATGTTAATTATCTAAAAAAAGCCCAAAAACCCAGAAAGGACACATATGCCAGATGTAGTGTGGGGCCTCTAAGGAGGTCCAGTCAAACCCACCCAGGGTCTGGTGGACCTCATTTCCAATTCGAGTTTCTTACCATTAACAAATTCAGAAAAAGAATAAATATTACAGCCTTCTCTCCCTCTATTATTAAAGAAGGAACTCACTAATCTTAGTAAAGGAAAAAAATACATAGTAAAATCTTACAAAAACATAAAAAATGAGCTGAAAAGGATGAAAGATACTGATCAAGATAAAAATCACAGGGGCGCCTGGGTGGCTCAGTCATTTGGCGTCTGCCTTCGGCTCAGGTCATGATCCCAGGGTCCTGGGATCGAGCCCCACATCGGGCTCTCTGCTCAGCAGGAAGCCTGCTTCTCCCACTACCATTCCCTCTGCTTGTGTTCCCTCTCTCACTGTGTTTCTCACTGTCAAATAAATAAAATCTTTAAAAAAAAAATAAAAAATAAAATAAAAGATAAAAATCACAGACTAAGGAAAAAATAAAGCACAATGGCCATTAAAATAATCTGAAAGCTAAAAATAATCTAAAAGCTTTTACTTTTAAAAGCTAAATAAAATAGAGAAATATCTTTTGAGTATGCTCTCAGGGAAAAGAGTATGTGTGTGAGTGATTAGAAAGGACAAAGGACACAATTCAGAATAAATTAAAATAAGTATTTAAGAATATATTCAGGTATATGGCAACCAATTTATTAACTCAAGGGAAGGGAAAAATTACCCCCAAAAGATAAAACTTATTAAAAAAAAGAAATAAGAGTTATCAAAAAACCGAACCAAACAGAAAGAGAAAACCTGAATAATTTCCATAAGAGCTTGAAAGAAGGGTTTAAAGTTATCATTTAAAAAAAAAAAGTTATCATTTTTAATAAGAAACAGAAACGGAAACTAATTGGTGGTTTCACCAATTAGTTCATTATAATTTTTATTTTTTTTTTTTAAGATTTTATTTATTTGACAGAGAGAGAGTAACCACACAAGCAGGGGGATTGGCAGACAGAGAGAGAGGAAGAAGCAGGCTCTCCGCTGAGCAGGCAGCCCGATGCGGGGCTCGATCCTAGGACCCTGGGATCATGACCTGAGCCAAAGTCAGACGCCCAACCGACTGAACCACTTAGGTGCCCCTCATTCTAATTTTTAAAAAGCAAGGAATTCCAATATTATTTGAGCTATTCCAGCCCATAAGAAAATACTAAAATCTCTCTTCCATTCATTTAGTAAAGTTAAGACTATCTTAGTACCCAAACCTGATAACAGAAGTAATTTTAAGTAATTTTTAGTTACTGTCTTTAATAAATTCTCTAACTTGTTTCGTTCCTTCCAAGGTTGTTTTATTGCTTGCAGAGAGAGGCTGTCTCATTCATTCTTACATATAAATTATAATGCAGTGGGCTCAAATAAAAATTTCAGCAATATATCAAAAGGATAATATAAAATGATCCAGTAGAGTTCATCCAATGAATACAAGAATGGCTCACTATAAGAAACGTACCATCATCAACAAATTGAGGGATAATCTAATTATAATAATAAATGACAAAACAGTATTTCATAAAAATTAAGTCATTCCTAATAGGAACAGGTAATTTAGTTACCAAATAGAAGTATTTAAATATAACACTTCACAAAAACATTAATACACACAAAAATAATTAATCCTTAGACTTCACCGATTAAATATCTGAGATACTCTTACTATAACGAAATGCCTAAATTATGGTGAAGTTTGGTGGTAGGAATTGAAAAAGATGAATAGGCTTCAAATTTTCTACATATACACAGCAAACACACATACACACATATACATACCTACCTATATGCATTCACACATAAATACCATCATATCCATATATAAAAATGTATGTGTAGCCCCTCACAGAAAATATAGACAACATACGTAATTATACACTTGTGTTTATTCTATGTTAAAATACTGGTTTACCTGTTTGGGGAGTCGGAACAAAGAATTCTTATAGAAGATGTCCTTAGCCTGGCTCCATGTACCATCGATGATGATGATTGTGGACGGGTAAATAGGAGAATCTAATATAAATTCTTCCAAATTAGCAGCTTCAGCCCCTGGATATAATATTAATGTATCAGACTTCCGACAAACAGTTGAAAGTTCAGGATCTCTAAAAATTTAAAAAGAAAATTCTCATTAGCTTGTGAGGGGAAAAAAAAGTTTAACTATTTTTATTGTGGTTCCTTCAAAAATACACGTCAAAGAAAGCATTTTGGTACTGGAGATGTAAGAATGAATGAGACAGCCTCTGTCTGCAAGCAATAAAACAACCTTGGAAGGAACAAAACAAGTTAGAGAATCTATTAAAGACAGTAAATGGCATCTTCTTCAAACTGATTAATGGCAGCTACAAAAATGTACGTCAAGATCATATTTTACAATGTCCCTTGAGATTGGGATCAAAGGGAAAATGTTGGCATTCACCACTCCTAATATACATTGTACTGAAGTTCCCAGTTACTGCAATAAAGCAAGAAAAAGAAATAAAAGGCATAAAGATCACAATCGACTTTATTTGCAGATGAAAATACCACTTCAATAGAAAGTTCTAGGGAAGCTACAAAATAATTTCAGTAAGTAACAAATAAATTTAGAAAGTCACCTGATACAGGGTTGATACACAAAACCCAAATGTTTTCTTATATACTGGAGGCAAAAAATTGAAGGTAAGTATTTTTAAATTCTATTTACAAGGGATACCAAAAGCAGTAGGGCTCCTAACCATTCCTGAATGGTTACATCATTACTCTAAAAAAAAAAAAAGCTTAAATTAATACAATTCAATTGCCAGATTAATATTTAATTAATATTACCAATTGGCTTTAGTTTAAAAATCCATTAGTGAATAATACTTTATTGAATAAGCACTATATTAGGCTCCAAAGGAAAAAAACAAACTACTTGATGTAATAGATTCAAAATGGGATGAGCTATTTGAAAATGCACCAGGATTCTCATCCACAACATTGGGGAGGGTATTGCTATGGTGAGAAAAAAAATAATAGTAATAATAATGATAAATTTTTAAAAAAGATCTCATCCACAAACACATTTATGGAGCGGTTAGATAGCCAAATGTCAGGAATGACCCAGATAGTTTAGATACTCATCACTGTTGCAGCAAAATAAACTGGATCCAAGCTGGCAGTTGGATCAAGTTTGGATACACCTATATCCACCTAACGAATTACAAAGAGACTATCATTCATTAGAAAGAGACTCTGTGTGAAAGAAATGTCACAATGTCAATGATACACATGCTCCCCATGTAAAGGGCTCTGGGTCTCAGTGCATTCCCAACAAAATGGAAAAATTCACACTAAGCCCAGAGCAAACTGCATCTCTGAGAGTAAGGCAAAAGAAAATTTTATATGAGAAAAGTATTCCTAAACAATAGTTACCAAGAAGGGAAAAAATGATTTTATAAAGTTCTAACATGATATTATTTTTATAATTTGAAACTAAATAAAGGAACCCAAAATAATAAAGGAAGGGAAAAGTTTAGTCAATTCCCTAGGCTTGGAGCTAGTACTAGCCTTACTTTAGCATTTTTCTAAGTGGACTGAAAAAGAAATCTCTGTATTTTCAAAAGAAATTAAATTTTGCATCTAAAAATATACTTAACTGTACAGATAGGATCAAAATAGCGAAGGCTTTGTGAATGTGCAGGAAAGCAAAAAAATATGCTTCAAAGAAGACTTATAGAAAAATTTAAATATACACATAGTATTTTATATTTATTTATGATAATGGGTTATGTAATAGAATATGAAATAAGATCCAAGAACATTATAGAACTGTCAGTGAAGTTATCAACTAATGGGTTGCTGCCCATAAAAATACTGGGTCTCATCAAAGAATGTTTTAAATATGACAGGAGAAGGCATCTTTTAAAAAAAAATGTGATCTGATGACGCCTGGGTGGCTCAGTCGGTTAAATGTCTGTCATCAGCTCAGGTCATGATCCCAGGGTCCTGGGATGGAGTCCCTACATCGGGCTCCCTGCTCAGCCGGGAGTCTGCTTCTCCTTGAAGTGCCTCCCCCTTGCTTGTGCATTTTCTCTTTCTAATAAATAAAATCTTTAAAAAAAATTTTTTTTAATGTGATGTGCCTGTAACAAGAATACTAAATGCAGTACTAGTCACTGTGCCTTACGAAAGCCTCAACGGGATAGAATTGGTTAAATATGTGTTCATTTACATAAATGTATATCATATATAATTGATTTTAAAAAAGAAAGAAGAAAAAAACACAACTAAACCTAATACAAGTCCTCCACCATCTTGAAGGCAGTTTTAACAAAAATGAAATAAGCAGTAAATATATGCCTTTTAGGCTCGACACATATTCCTACAGAATTGAGATAATCCCTCTGCTTTTTACATTTTGGCCTGTGTTTTCTGAGGGTGTTTTTGTTCATCAATACCTTCCTGTATTATTCTGAAGAAGGCAGCAGAACATAATTTTTTTTACCTCTTCCAAAGTACCATGCTCTGGGTCTAATGGATAAGGTGAAGGAAACCACTTTTTAAAGATCTGTGCAGCTAAGACTTATTCTCAATTTCCCTAAAAGGTAATTTACCTTTCTTCACTGAAGCGACGACCAATCTTGACTTTACACTTGTCCTGGGGGAGGCATGCTGCTAATAGGGGAACTGTCCGCAACACCTTGCTTTCCTTTAATTAAAAAATTAATTAAGACATAGATTTTCACTTAGACAAACACATTTTTAAAACTCAAGATGAACATCTGATTCATTACATGATATATAACTTTCACAAGACTTTTATTACAGACCACAGTTTAATAAAAAGAGCTATAGTTTCTCTGTATATTTCTCAGTATTAAATATAAGTACACGTTTTTATTCTACTTGGGTGTGTTTAGAGGTTTACTGATCAAATAAGAAGATAACATTAATGTAAATAATGGTTAAGATATGAAAAGTGAAATCGGCATTTAGCTAAATTGAATCATTTATTCTGACAAATTTTATCTCAAAAATAATGACATTTGTTAGTACGTCCACTTGAAGATAATTGCTTAAATCTTTATGTCCAGAAAAGAAGGAAGTGCTGAAAAAAAAAGAAATCATGGCATACATCAAAGTGACACAGAAGCCAATCTTAAAGAGTTCCCAATAACCAAAATGGTACAATTGGAGTAACGAGGTAAATAGCAATAGTGCTTGGATTCTGACCCAAAATAAATAAATAAATAAATAGGAAAGAAGAGATAAATCTTCCTTATAGAAGAATTCCAAGTAGTAAACATAACTACTCCCTACTCCAGGAGGTGGAGCTTAACGTCTGCTGCCCACTTGAATGTGGGCTGGATTTATGAGCCACGTCCATAAAGAGTATGGAAAGCAGAAAAATAAAATAACCCTTGAGCGGAGAAACCTGGTGATCATTCCTGTAAACCCCATTAACTATCATCAGTGTTTTTTTCCCACATCCTAGCTTCCAACACTGAAAACCACCTTTCCTGTCACAAGAACTCTATCCTTTACCCTAGTATACCCAGCCGATGCGCTGTTTTGCCTGAGCTTCTTCTTGGTTATTTTAGTCTAAAGGGATCAGTCACTGTCTGGCTCATCTCCACTGGCCGGACCCGACATTTTAAGCCTCATCTAATAAGTGCCAGGAGCCCGCTCCAAGCAGTTTGCCTACATACAGACCCCTGTTCCCTTTATCAATTTATATAACACTGTTTCTATATAACCTCACAGCAAATAATGGGACCATGATAGCACGTTAATACAAACAGCATATTCATACACAAAAGGGTGATGTTTCATATGAATTTACTGAAGTAACTAAAAATAAGTTTATAATTACATTATTTATGTTTATAACAGAAACAAAAAATATGGTAGTAACAGTATTCAACACACACAGAAATACATCCTTTGGGGATGTTTTTGCGTTAACCTCTTTTGTCCTAGGTCTCTGAAGTGTTGATTAAAATAATATGAAAACGTAGGGCGCCTGGGTGGCTCAGTCATTAAGCATCTGCTTTCGGCTCAGGTCATGATACCAGAGTCCTGGGATCAAGCCCTGAATCAGGCTCCCTGCTCAGCGGGAAGCCTATTTCTCCCTCTCCCACTCCCCCTGCTTGTGTTCTCTCTCTCTCACAGTTTCTCTATCAAATAAAAAAAATCTTTAAAAAATATATTAATAAAAATAACATGAAAAGGTAAATCTAGAGATGCCAAGAGTAGTTAAATCCATCTACCTAAAAGTTGGAAAACAGAAAAGGAAAGTCAGAATTTGTTGGGATTTGGGAGTAAAAAGAACATGTAGCAAGCCAGAGCTATGAGGAGGCAGGAACCAATGCGTAGCAGCTCCTTGGAGAATGGGATGAGGAGAGGTGAGGGGAGAGATTTGGGACAGTCTCCAATACATCCACTATTTTCTTCCCTCCTCATTATCACTATGAGCCTATGGCACATACTACTTAAATCACTCCCCAGGGGCGCCTGGGTGGCTCAGTTGTTAAGCGTCTGCCTTCAGCTTGGGTCATGATCCCAGGGTCCTGGGATCGAGCCTCCCATTGGGCTACCTGCTCAGCAGGAAGCCTGCTTCTCCCGCTACCATTCCCTCTGCTGGTGTTCCCTCTCTCGCTGTGTTTCTCTCTGTCAAATAAATAAAATCTTTAAAATCAATCAATCAATCACTCTCCAAACTTCTATCAACGTACGTATATATGTCAAATTAAATAGTGCAGTGTCAAAAGATCTATAATGTTCCCAGATACACTCCCCACTACCACTTTGCAAAGGCATCACTTCAACTCTTTCAACTATTTCTTCTAGGAGTTATCTCCTTATTTGTAGAAAACGTGTGTCTTACTATCAGCTTTAAGTATTATTTACAAACCACCATTTATTATCATCATCATCATCATAGCTGAAGCTAATATACGTAATTCTAAGTATATTATAGATAGATGGATAGACAAACTGATTCATTTACCGCTCACAATAAACCAGTAAAGAAGTATCTCTTTTATCATGTCCATTTTCCTAATGATGAAACTTAAGCACAGAGAGGTTAATTAACTTGCCGAGGTTTATAGTTTACAGAGGTATTGAGGCTTTACATTCAAGCCATCTGGCTCCTGAGCCCTTACTCTTAACTAATGCACTGTAGAACCACAGCCCCTTATAATAAATGAGGATTTACCTTTCTTCCATCACTCCCTACCATTACATATTCTCCTATTTTTAGTTAAATCAATAAACAGTGCTTACATCACTATAGCTACATAAACACTATTCACAAACAAAGGTCACACGGTTCCACAGGACATTTCTTCTTTATAGATATTTTTTATACTTTTGAGATAACCGTTATATTTTATTCTTAAGTACTTTTCTACATACACATACCTACTCTTTGAAATGCTCCATCATATATTACCTCCATATCATCTACTCCATCAAATCTTCTTTTCCAAAAGTCTCCTCCTAAAGCCTATCTAAATGGACTTCAATCACTTTTTAGGGGGAATGATCAAATTGGAATGCTCATTAAAAAAAAAAAGTATGCTGAGATTAAGTACAAGGAAGATCAGTATTACTGAGTTAGATTAAAATTGGAAAGCTCCTTGGATGACAAGGAAAAACAATATGGATATAGATGTAGATACTTGTATAAAATGCATTTGTGTGTATAAAATGCATTTGTAGCACACACAATTATAGATGGATCACCTACACCTTGAACTGATGAAAAAAGGGAAGAAAAGAAGGAGAGGGAAAATGAATGAATGAATAAGATATTTGAAAGCATTAAAACTGCCACAAATCAATGAAAACACCTACATTGCTGACCTTTTACTTTTTAATTTTTATTATTGAAGGATAGCTGACAGACATACAATATCATATTAGTTTCAGGTAGAGAACATAATGATTTGACAATTCTATGTATTACACAATGCTCACCACAGGAAGTATAGTAATCTTCTGTCACCACACATTATATGCTATTAATAACTACATTCCTGATGTTATACTTTTCATCTCCATGACTTATTTACTTTTTTTAATATTTTATTTATTTATTTGACACAGAGAGAGATCACAAGTAGGCAGAGAAGCAGGCAAAGAGAGAGGGAGAGGCAGGCTCCCCGCTGAGCAGAGAGCCGGATGCAGGGCTCGATCCCAGGACCCTGAGATCACGACCTGAGCCGAAGACAGAGGCTTTAACCCACTGAGCCACCCAGGCGCCCCATCCATGACTTATTTACTTTACAAGTGCAAATTAGGACCTCTTAACCTCTTTACCCGTTTCACCCATTCTCCCATCACCTTCTCCCCTGGCAACCACCAGTTCGTTCTCTGTATTTATAAGTATGTTTCTGTTTTATTATTTGCTTGCTTGTTTTGTTTTTCAGATTCCACGTATAAGTGAAATCATATGGTATTTGTCCTTCTCTCTCTGCCTTATTACACTTAGCATAATACACTCTCAGGTCCACCCATGTTGTAGAAATGACAAGATCTCGTTCTTTTTATGGCAGAGTAATATTCCTCCGTGTGTGTGTGTGTGTGTGTGTGTGTGTGTGTATGCACGCACACACCACCTCTTCTTTATCCATTCATGTATCGATGGACACTTAGGTTGCTTCCATATCTTGGCTATTGTAAATAATGCTGCAATAAACATAGTGGTGCATATATCTTTTCAAATTAATGTTTTCATTTCTGTGGGTAAATATCCCTTGATGGAATTAATGGTCAAATAGTATTTCTATTTTTAATTTTTTGAGGACCCTCTGTACTTTTCCATTGTGGTTATACCAATTTACATTCCGACCAAAAGTACACAAGGGTGCCATTTTCTCCCCTTGCTATTTCTTGTCTTTTTGATACTCGTCATTCTGACAGGCTTGAGGAGACGCTTCAGTGTGCCTTTGATTTGCATTTTCCTAACGATAAGTTACATTGAGCATCTTTTCATGTGTCTGTTGGTCACCTGTATGTCTTCTTTCAGGTCTTATGACCATTTTCAACTGGATTATTTGGTTTTTGATGTTGAGTTGTGTAAGTTCTTTAAATATTTTGCATATTAACCTCTTATCAGATTTGTCATTTACAAATACCTTCTCTTATTCCGTAGATTGCATTTTCATTTTGTTGATGGTTTCCTTCACTGTACCGAAGCCTTTAATTTTGGTGTAGTGCCAACACTATTACACTATTTTTTTGCTTTTGTTTCCCTTGCTGGAGGAGACATATTCATAAAGATGTTGCTAAGGGCAATGTCCAGGACCTTACTGCCTATATATTCTTTTAGGAGCTTTGTGGTTTCAGGTCTCACTTTTAGGACTTTAATCCATTTTGAGTTTATCCTGGGTATAGTATAAGAAAGTGGTCCAATTCCACTGTTTTGAATGTAGCTGACCACTTTCCCCAACACCATTTATAGAAGGGACCTTCTTTTCCCCATTGTGTATTCTTGCCTCCTTTGTAGATTAATTGACCATATAAGTGTGGGTTTCCTTCTGGGCTCTCTATCCTGTTCTATTGATCTATATGTCTACTTCTGTGCCAGCACCATAATACTGTTCTGATTACTACAGCTTTGAAGTATACCTTGAAATGGATTGTGATACCTCCAGTTTTACTCTTCTTTCTCAAGAATGCTTTATCTATTCAGGGTCTTTTGTGGTGACATACAAATGTTGGGATTACTTGCTCTGGTTCTGTGAAAAATGCTAGTGGTATTTTATTATTATTTTTATTTTTATTTTTTTTAAAGATTTTATTTATTTGACAGAGAGAAACACAGCAAGAGAGGGAACACAAGCAGAGGGAATGGTAGCGGGAGAAGCAGGCTTCCTGCCGAGCAGGGAGCCCGATGCGGGGCTCCATCCCAGGCCCCTGGGATCTGACCTGGGCCGAAGGCAGACGCTTAAGGACTGAGCCACCCAGGCGCCCCACTAGTGGTATTTTAAAAGGTATTGTATTGAATTGGTAGAATGCTTTGAGCAATATACATATTTTAATAACATTAATTCTTCCAGGGGTGCCTGGGTGGCTCAGTTGGGTAAGAGGCTACCTTTGGCTCGGATCATGATCCCAGGGACCTAGGATCAAGCCCCATGTTGGGCTCCCTGCTCGGCGGAGAGCCTGCTTCTCCCTCTTCCGCCGCCTGCCTCTCTGCCTACTTGTGCTCTCTCTAGCTCTCTGTCAAATGAATAAATAAAAATCTTTTAAAAAAAAATTAATTCTTCCAATCCATGAGCATGGTATATCTATTTGTGCCATCAATTTCTTTCATCAGTGTCTTATAGTTTTCACACTATAAGTCTTTCACCTCTTTGGTAAAATTTGTTACTAAGTATTTTACTCTTTGGTATAACTGTAACTGAGATTATTTTCTTAATTTCTCCTTCTGCTACTTCATTGTTAGGGTAAAAAAACACAACAGATTTCTGTATATTAATTTTGTATCATGCAACTTCACTGAATTCAATTATTAGCTGTTGTAGTTTTTGGTAGAGTCTTTAGGGTTTTCTGTAATTCCATGTCACCTCAAATAATGACAGTTTTACTTCTTTATTACCAATGTAGAGGCCTTTAAAAACATTAAAACTCCATGAATTTTTTTTAAACACCTATATTTTAAACACTATCTTATGTCTGGAACGACAAAATAATGAAAAGACACCATACTCCATATACTGCAAAATGAAAAAAGCATTCATCACCAAAAGTCAAGCTTTATCCAAAACTATTATGGCCTGTAAACTACCATTTTTACAAATCTGAGCTGCAGAGTGTTGCAAATTTAAATACAGCAAAATAATGATAGTGACCAAATTGTTCAATTGTTCAAATCCTGAAAAAAGAATGTTGTTGTTAACATTAAAAAAAAAAAAAAAGGCTGCCCAACAAATGGAATTTGCAATTTGACAATTTTGACAATTTGACAATTTGCAATAAAAGAATAAGTGTTTCATCATTTGGAAAAGGAAAAAGACAATCTGATACCTTTGAAATCTTTGTTAAAGATTTCAAGTGACAAAGGCTTCAGAAATTTAAGGAAAAAATTATTCCTTCTTCAAAAGTCTGATTCAGTAGATTATATTCTGAGTTCCCAAATGTAGAATTTTAACTTCAGTTAATCTAAACCCATTCTGTACCATGCATCAATTAGTTTTATAATGATCATCATTTATGGTTATCAATGAAATCCTTCCCTCCCTTCTTTCATTACTGCAGTTAATCATGAATTACAAACACATATACACACTAGCACATGCGTAATTTTCACCTACATAGGAAAGTACTAATTAAAAAATCTTCATATACAACATATATACTTAATATATACATATCTGCTCTATTCATTACAGGAATAAAATTTTATTTTATATGTTCATTTTGTAACACTAAAACACTGACACTTCTACTTTAATAAGAAACATTAAGAAATACAAGCTATGATCAAAATTTAAAAAGGAATAATTTTCTTAGTTCTTCACTCAAAATTTCTTTTTTCTTCACACAAAATCATTGGTGTTCTAAATTTCTATACTATTTAATTACCATTTTTATGAAATAATATGGTTTTACAATATAGCAATTTTTTGTCTCTAAAGCATATGACCCAACACTATAATACATAAAAGAAACTTTTTCCCAAATACAAAGCAATTATCATCAATTCATTTTCAGAAATGTTAAAGAGTTGGAAGATATGAGAATGTTCATCAGTGTGTTTCCTCTTACATCTAATATTCTATTTGAAATTACGTATTTTACAAAATCTTACCTCTGCTGGATGCTGAATTATGTACAAATGAGTAGAGATGTGCAAAGGATGCAATGGTAGAAATGGACACAAACATACTTTCTGAGGCCGGCTAAAGGGCAGGAAAAAAAAAAAAAAGAAAACCTGTAAATGTTTAAAATACAGTGATATAACAACAACCTAAAACTTGAACATAATCCTTCTTCTTTATGTAAAGAGATTTGCTAAAGCTTCTTTCTTTTAAATGAAACACCAAGAATGAATTTAATCAATTAGACTTTAGAAATGAGAATTTGAAAAAGATTCAAGTAAATTCTGCACCATCTATATAAATCAAAGTACTGCAAAAAAATCCTGTCTTAGTTATCATAAGTAAAGAATACTCATCATGGTCTTTTTATTCATGAAGCAACACTTCTACTAACTGGCATTCCAAATCAAGAATAGATTCGATATCAAAGAGAAACCTGGCATAGAAACCTTCTAAATCATCTGATACCAGAAGGAATAAAATGATGATAAAATATAAGAATATAATTACCACCCAGAAGGGAGTTCTAATCAAACTTGCCAATCAATCAATACAAAGAGCTTACCATTGTAAAAAGAAACCCAAATGGGCCACCAGATTATGTTTAGTAACTGTATCTAGAGAATGTCTTATCCATTTATTTTCCCTTTTGTTATTGTTCATTTTGTTTTTGTTTTACTTACTTCTTAGTGCTTTACTATTGTTTCAGTAACACTTATGACTTATTCCAAAATTCAAATGGAACAAAGTATATACTTCCATCTCAGTCTTCCAAACTAGGGGATTCTCTTCCATAAGGGCAACCAATGACCAGTTCCTTGCATGTCCTTCCAAATGTATTACAGAAATATACATGGATCTTCTACCATTAAATTCCATATTTGATATGTATGTTTACAATATGAAATTCATCAAGCGGCCAGATATCACGTGAGTAAATTTTCATGACAGATCACTATTATAGGCAGATGTTACCTGCCATTATAACAGTGCACAAATGAATGTTATATTAAAGGGGATTCCCAACAGCATACTGTTACTACTACAAAACTGACTGCTATCAATTCCTTCCTCAGTTTAACTTACATGGTTATACTGTGAGATAAGAAAGGATTACATTAATAAACCACAGAGTGGGAGTAAATTGGTTCAACTGTATCTACCACCTCATTCTGTAAGAAACTGTCAAACCTATGCTCCTGCTGAAGAAATTATCTAAATGATATCTTACAATAGAAATATACTATACAAGATGATCCCATCTCCTCTCTCCACCACTGACCCTAAAATAGATGGTTAACCCAAGGAAAACCAATATATTCTCTTTCCACTGACGTCTGAAATGACTCAGTATGATTACTCTGCCCTACAATGGATTCCCTCTCAGGGATGCAAGCAGATTAAGGGGGATGGACAGCATCTTTCAGGGGTTCCAAGAAGAGTAAACACAAGTAAATACAGAGAGGAGCAGAGAGTGGTTGATGGAACTATGTATACTGACAAAGAGATCAAGGGCTGCAATTAGAAAGAAAAAGATAACTCACTAGTAAAAAGATGAAGAGGATGAAGTACATCCAACTTCTAAAATTTTAAGATTCGGATTTTGTATTTGAAACCCCATATGACTGAAATGCACAAATGTCAGTAAATTTCTTTTATAAAATGTAATTTAATAACAGATGAAGCCAATTTAAAAATTCAGAATTAGGGGCGCCTGGGTGGCTCAGTCGTTAAGCGTCTGCCTTCGGCCCAGGTCAGATCCCAGGGGCCTGGGATCGAGCCCCGCATCGGGCTCTCTGCTCTCCAGGAAGCCTGCTTCTCCCACTACCAGTCCCTCTGCTTGTGTTCCCTCTCTAGCTGTGTTTCTCTCTGTCAAATAAATAAAATCTTTAAAAAAATAAAAAAATAAAAAAAAATAAAAAATAAAAATAAAAAATAAAAATTCAGAATTAAAATGAGTATCACCAGGGCACCTGGCTGGCTTGGTCAATAAAGAATGCAGCTCTCGATCTCAGAGTCATGAGTTCAAGCCCCATGCTGGGTGTAAAGACTACTTAAATAAATTTAAATAGATATAGATACATAGATATATAGATACACACACACACACACACACACACACACACACACACTATAAAATGGGTATCACCTTAAATGTCTGTAAGGTCTAAGCTGTATGACAGGCTATGAAAGAATGCAAAAAAAATATCACCTATCCCATAAAGGAAACATCCATGTACCAGTAAAGTCAAAGAGCTGCAAAATCCAGCCAGGTAAACAAGCCGATAGACACCGCAGATTTCTGCAGGTAGAAAACCACTAGGCAAAATAAACCCTGAAAACGACCTCTTTAGTTCATCACCTGTATAGTGAGTACAGAAGGCCTCAGCATGATACTTGAGATAGTGCAAAGAAGTGCTTGGATTTTGGTAGCTCTAGTTTTCATGTCCGACCAAAACTGCTATTCAAAAAAGAAAAAAAATAATAAAGTTTAGTTACCTAGAATCGTAGTTTCCTTGCTGAGAACACATCTTTGAACTTTAGGAAGACTTAGAATTAAGTAGTTTGGAGCGTTCCACTTCCACGATGACAGGGAAAGTGCTTCACAGATCAAAAGCCCAGTGAAATAACAAAGCTGACAAAAGCTATTTTAAAAAACAATCACTGAAAAACAGAAACACCCTATGACCCAGCAATTGCACTACTGGGTATCTACCCAAAGAATACAAAATCACCTACTTCACAGGGATACATGCACCCCTGTGTTTACAGCAGCCTCATTTACAACAGCCAAATTGTGAAAGCAACCCAGGTGTCCATGGACTGATGAATGGATTAAAAGAGGTGGTATGAATATACAACAGAATATTACTCAGCAGTAATAAGAATGAAATCTTCCTGGGCGCCTGGGTGGCTCAGTCGTTAGGCGTCTGCCTTCGGCCCGGGTCATGATCCCAGGGGCCTGGGATCGAGCCCCGCATCGGGCTCCTTGCTCTGAGGGAAGCCTGCTTCTCCCGCTATCATTCCCTCTGCTTGTGTTCCCTCTCTCGCTGTTTTTCTCTCTGTCAAATAAATAAAATCTTAAAAAAAAAAAAAAATGAAATCTTCCCATTTGCAACAGCATGGATAGAGCTAGAGAGTATCATGCCAAAGAAAACAGGTCAGTCACAGAAAGACAGATACCATGTGATGTCACTGTTATGTGTAATTTAAGAAACAAAACAAAGGTGGGGAGGGAGAGGCAAACCAAGAAACAGACTTAATTATAGGGGACAAACTACGGTTGCCAGAGGGGAGGGGAGTGGGGGGGATGGGGAAAATAGGTGATGGGGATGAAGGAGGACACATATGATGAGTATGATGAGACTAGGTGATATAGGGAATTCTTGAATCACTGTATCACACACCTGAAACTAATATAATACTGAATGTAAGCTACCAGAATGAAAATCAAAAGCTTAAAACAAACCAAAAAATAAAAATAAAAAAACAATCACTGAAAGTCTCTGGAAACTGTCCTAGGGGCATATTCAAAGGAAGAAACATTATTCGAGAAAATCTACTAAAATTTGGTATTGGTAGAGTTTGTGGCGTAGGAGCCATAACCAATTTCCTACCTTGCCTGGGCTCAAGTTGACAAACTCCCCTCTAGGTAGGTGTGGCCAAGAGAACAGAGCTTCCTCTCAGCTCTTAATAAGGCTTAGCTCATGTCACAAAAAAGGCAGGCCACCAGCATTTCTCATCCCCTCCAACTCCGAGCAGAAGAGGCTACATTCCTGGCGAGGGTGGCCAAGAGAGCAGCGGTGGCCTTCGTCCACACAGCCTCCAATGAAACAGGAAGGGATGGGGAGGGAGACAAACCATAAGAGACTTCTAGACTCACGAAACGAACTGAGGGTGGCTGGGAGGTGGGGGGGGGGGGGGGAGGGA
>CM053607.1:118943639-118962881 GCA_028646535.1 Procyon lotor | reverse complement strand
CTCAGCAGGGGGCCTGCTTCCCCCTCCTTCTCTTCCTGCCTCTCTGCCTACTTATGATCTCTCTCTGTCAAATAAAATCTTTTAAAAAAATGTTAAATCCACATTAAATATACAATAGTATAGCTTAAACTTACATAATGTTATAATAATGATGTTATATGTAAATTACATCTCTCTCTCTCTTTTTTTTTTTTTTTTTTTTTTTGAGTAAGGGAGCTAGGGAATACCAAAGCTTGGGCATCTTGTTACTAAACTTGAAGTAAACATACTTCAGTTTTAAAAATATGAAAATCAGGGCACCTGGCTAACTCAGTCAGTATGGCATGGGACTCCTGATCTCAGGGTTGTGAAGTTCAAAGTCTACTTGATAGATATATAGATAGATAGATAGATAGATAGATAGATAGAAAGAAAGAAAGAAAGAAAGAAAGAAAGAAAGAAAGAAAGAAAGAAAGAAAGAAAGAAAGAAAGAAAAGGAAAATCAGAGCTCCTCTTACAACCTGGGTGACCCCACTTCCACTAGTGACTACATCGACTCTGCCATCAAAATTATAAGGCTTCTTCAGCAAACACGGAGCCAGGTCAAGTGCCTGCTGAGCTCAGGAGCCAGGCGGACTGGAGCTGGAGACCACACTCAGCTGCTTACTTGCTACCTCTACCTCCTCATCTATTTTTTCTTGTTTTAATGAAGTATAATTAACATGCAGTGTTATACTGGTTTCAGGTGTGAAGCGTAACGATCCAACAGTTCTGTACATTACTCTGTGCTCACCACGGTAACTGTAATCACCACCTGTCACCACGTACCATTATTATAATACTATCGATTCTATTTTCTATGCTGTACTTTTCAACTCCATGACTTATTTCTTTTACAACTGGAAGTTTGTGCTTCTTAATTCCCTTCACCTATTTCACCCATCCCCCCTCACCCCTCTCACTCTGTATTCAAGAGTCTGTGTTTTTTGGTTTGTCTCTTTGTGTACTTTTGTTTCTTAGATGTCACATGTAAGTGACATCATGTGGTATTTGTCTGTCTGATTTATTTCATTTGACATTATATCCTCTAGGTCCATGCATGAAGTTGCAAATGGAAACATTTCACACTTTTTTTGGTCAGGTAATATTCTATTACATATATATATATATATAGAACACATCCTCTATCCATTTATCTATAGATAGACACTTGGATTATTTCCATAACTTGGCTATCGGAAATAATGTTGCAAAAGACACAGAGGTGCTTATATATTTTCAAATTAGTGTTTTCATTTCCTTTGGGTAAAAATCCAGTAGTGGAATTACTGGATCACATGGTATTTCTGTTTTTAATTTTTTGAGGCACTTCCATACTGTTTTCCACAGTGCCTGCGCCAATTTACATTCCTACCAGCAGTCCACAAGGGTCCCTTTTCGCCACATCCTCACCCTACTTGCTATTTCTTGACTTTTTGATTCTAGCCCTTCTGAACGGTGTAAAGTGATGTCTTATTGTGGTTTTTAATTTGTATTTCCCTGATCATGAGTGATTTGATCATCTTTTCATGTGTGTGTTGACCATTTGTGTGTCTCCTGTGAAAAAATATCCATTTAGGTCCTCTGCCTATTTCGATATATGTTTTTTGGGTGTTGCATCTCCTCATCATTTAGTACCTAACAATATAGGGGCACCTGGCTGGCTCAGTTTGAGGAGTGTGTGACTCTTGATCTTAGGGTCATGAGTTCAAGCCTCACATGGGGTGCAGAGATTAGGTAAATAAATAAAAAACTTTAAAAAATGTTTTTAAATAAAAAAAATAAAATAAAAGCTAACCACTATAACTTTAGAATTGTTGTTAGGAGAAATAAATAAAATCTTACATACAAAATACGTAGGCCTGGTAGGTAACCTGTACATGGTCAGTACTCAATAAATGTGTGCTAAATAAACTGGTATGGTCTATAATCTTTACAATTTTGTACCTTGCGGGGAAGAAAGCATTGGAGAGAGAAGAAAAGTTCTGTCTCGGGGCTTATCTGTGTCAGTCTATGTACATGCCCTTGCTGCTGTTTCCCTCCCTCAGTTAAAAAATACTGCATGGTTTGACATCATTCCATTATTCTAAGGACCAGTGATTTCTCAGTGGTTTCTAACTCTTATCCTCGGGCTCATGGCAGTATCTCTATTAGATATAAGAGTATAATTAAGATCCTAGCATCTTTACTAGAAAGAGGTTCCAACTCCTCCCAGTCAAGACTTTTACCACTCTTATCATGGGTCTGCAATTTTTAATAAAATAGAATATAAACTGTTACAGCTACAAGTTACCTAATGAAGTCACACTTACGATAACCATCCAAATAAAAAAAAATATTCCAGTGCTTGGTTTGTTGGATGCAAGTACATTAGGCTGAATTCCTCTTAACCTCCCTAACACAGCTTACCTGGCCCTTCCCATGGCAACCAGTACTAATCTCTACAGCTCTCTCTTCGCTCCACCACGCTCTCCAAATACACTCCTCTCTATACCCCGTACCTCTGTACATCCTGTTCCCTCAAAGGAACACACTACTGATGAAATAGGTACCTAGCAATAATAACAAATTAGTTTGGGATCTTTTAAACAATATCCTGTTCATGTTTACAAGATCTTTTATTTCCAACTAGTAAGAGCCTGTTCTGAAGTTAACCTGAGTTTGTACCGCCTAAACAAAACCAATTTTTGGAACTCACTAGGCTATGACAATTATACTAATATGTTTAGAGAAATGAAAACGGTTTTAAGTAAATGGCCAAATAATTATAACTTGCTATTCACTCGACTCTAAGAATGCATTTTTGTTTTAAAAATGATTATAAGCATAAATGTAGGTAAGTTCACCCAGAGAACTAGTAAAACTCCAAAAGCTTAATGAAATAAAATATAATGACCCATCAATTGGCTTATATTTTACTAATAACTCCTAAATACTCTCCATATTTCTAGAACTGTAATCTAACCTATTAGAATAACTAAAATGCATACTATGCCAAGGAGGAGAAGAGCTTTTAAAGGTACAAAATTTACTAGAAAATGCAAAGTGCAGAAACGTTGGAATAAATCATAATCCTAAAATATTAACTAAATGTAATTGAAAACAAGCTAAAATCCAAGTCATTTTTATTTTTTTAGAAAGCAAATTAGATTAGGGTGTAAGGAGAGATGAAAAGGCAGAGCAAAGAGAATTTTTACAACAGTGAAAATACTACATATTATACTATAAGAGTGGAGATATATATTATTATAAAGTAATTCAAAAGCAAAACATATACAAGAGTAAACCCCTAAGGTAAAACTATGGACACTGAGTTATGATGACGTTCAACCAATTTAGCGAATATTCTACTCTGGCAGGGGATGCTGGTAATGGGGGAAGCAGGTAGGGACAGAGGATATATAGGAGGTCTCCTCTCCTTCCACTCAATTTTGTCATCAATCTAAGACTTCTCTAAAAAATGAAGTCTATTAAGTGGAGGGGGGTGCAGATCAGAAAAACTACAAATCGTTACTAAATGTAGGAGACTCATTTTCTTTAAAAACAAACCAACCAACCAACATGTATACAGTGTTTATAATTAGCAGGTCTGAATAAACTAAAAACTACATGACAAAGCTAGAATGATAATTCAGCCTTTGATTTATCAGTATCCTATCGAGACCTCTTTGCAGCATTGTTAAATGTTATCTCCTAATACCTTTAGGGAGTTTGTTTAAATAAAATACGTTCACACAGCCCTTCTGTTCATATATGCAGTCTCTTACAGACACAAATTATTTATCCTCCTCAAAAGTCTATACTGAGTGTCTACTTTCAATGGGACATTTGGGAGATATAAAAAGATGCTTATACTCAAGATCCCTTTCTCTGAGATCTTACAAACCAATCCTGGGAAAAGATCAAAATGGCCAAGGAAGTATACTGCAGTTAGTCAAGTGATAAACACACTTAACCAGGCTGTCCTTCTGTTTTCCTTCACAGAACACTTTTCTCCTAACTGGATCCTTCTCATCTTTCAAATCTTAGTATAAATGCTACCACCTCAGAAACATTTCCTGACACCATCCTGTGATTTTCTGTCACAATGTCCCATTCCTTTGCTTCACTGCTGGTTTGTTGTTTGTTTTCCATTCTGTAATTACACATTTGGTTGCTGGTTTATAATCCGCAGCCAATAACAAACTGAATATCCCATGCAGGCACACATTCCACTGTATTACCAAGAATTTGCAAAACATTCAATAAACACTGGTTATGTTTTTAAGATTTTATTTATTTATTTGACACAGAGAGAGAGAGAGATCACAAGTAGGCAGAGAGGCAGGCAGAGACAGAGAGGGAAGCAGGCTCCCTGCTGAGCAGAGAGCCCGATGCGGGGCTCGATTCCAGGACCCTGAGATCATGACCTGAGCCGAAGGCAGAGGCTTCAACCCACTGAGCCACCCAAGCACCCCTAAACACTGGTTAAATGAATGCCTAGGTCTGGGGCTCAGGACAAAGGGCTGGGCTCGGGGCCCCACTGGACATCCCCATCCCAGATCCCCCACCCAAGGACGATGAGATGGAAACAGATAAGCAGGAAAAGAAAGAAGTTCCAAGTGTGGCTTTCTTCCTGGAAATGAGAAGGTTCTCGCTCTCCTTGCCCTAGTTAAGCCAGAAGTCTGGACTCTCAAAGAAAAATGCATTCTGGTAATTACATGGATCCAGCACCTGATCCCCAAGATTGAGGATGGAAATGACTTTGGGTGGCAATCCAGGAGAATTGGGGTAGAAATGATAATTTACCCATGACGAGTGGTAAGATCCCCTGTGGAAAATGTGTGAGGTTCTAAGAGAAGAGAATCTAGAATCAAGAACTGAGGAAGCCCAACATTCATAGTTTGAGAAGAACAGGCAAAGAAGACTAGGACAGACAAGTCAGATAAACCACTGGGAAGCCAGAGATACACAATGTTCCAAGAAGTTAGTACTCCCTCCCCCTGCTTGTGTTCTCTCTCTCTCTCTGTCTCTCTCTCTCTCTCTCGGTCAAATAAGTAAAATCTTCTAAAAAAAAAGGGGGGGGTGTTCAAACAACTGCCTTTGGCTCAGGTCACGCTCCTGGGGTCCTGGGACTGAGCACCTTGTCAGGCCCCCTGCTCAGCAGGAAGCCTGCTTCTCCCTCTGCCTCTCCCCTGTTCAAGCTCTCACTCGCTCACACTCTCTCTCAAATAAACAAAATCTTAAAAAAAAAAAAAAAAAAGAATAAATTTTAAAAAAAGAAGTCAGTATTCAAATGCAGAATGCTGCCAAGAGGTCTAGTAAAAAGTGAAGAGAAAAGGATCCACTGGGTCTCAGCGCAGAGAGGTTACTGGTGACTCTCATGAGAGCCCTGTCACAGGAGTGTAGGATGGGATGACAAACTGCAAAGCTATTCCCAGATGAGGAAGCAGAGGCACTAAGAGTTAAAACTGTGGAAGGCAACAGAAAGATGGGTAATCGATGGAGACCTTCAGTAACTCCTGAACACCCACAAAGTAAAGAGAATGGTTTATCTAAACCACATGAGATGCAAACAGGCTGGGAAAGCAATCCTCCCCATCCTGAAGTACACCAGCACAACGAGCTCATCCTGAAAGGCACTGCAACAACTAGGCACACTGTGAGCATTTGGTGTTAGCTGCTGTTGCCCGTTTAAAAGACTGTCTCTTCATCAGACTCTAAGTGCCCCAGTGAGGGCAGAGACTATGTGTTTGATCCATGCCTGCATTCCCAGGACCCAGCACCATACCGGTGCCTGACACCAAATAGGTGCTCAATAAATCCAAACGAAGTCAGAATTCAAAAGGCAATCGTTAACAGAAATAATATTGATTATCTCTGTTGTCTAATTTTACTTTTTTACCGTGCAATAACTGCATCACTTGGGCATAAGAGTATTCATTACTCTAAGTATTATTGTCATCACCCCTTACTGCCCCGATCAGACTCAAGATTCTTGATAGCGAACCCATGCCTGCTCATCCCATGACACGCCCGGGGTCTCGCAGGAAGTCAGGCTAAATATTCATGGACCTGGATCAACGGCTTCTTACTAAAGGGTTGTGACAGCAATTTCACAGACTGATCCCAAGGTCACCAGCCAACCCAAGCTCCGCGACTCTAGAGGCGGTGATCCCCTTGGCAGAGCCGGAGGAGCCGCCTTCCCGGCAGGGGGCGCTGCAGTCTCCTCCGAAGGCGGCCCCCTCCTCAGTCCCCGCCCCCGTTCCGCGGTCACCTGCAGCGGCTGCACTCGGGCCTCCGCTCGGCCGGCTCCACCGGCAGCTCCCACAAGGCGTCCGCAGAGTCGCCGTCCGCCTCCGCGCCCAGGGAAGCCTCCGCCGGGGCTGTGTCGCCCTCCCGCCGCTCCTCGTCTTTAGGCGTCTGAGACCTCGAGGGCCCAGACGACCGCGCGACGGGGTCCCCGGGTGTTCGCGCCTCTTTCTGCGGCTCCATGGCCGGCGCTCAGGTCGCGCTGTCACATTGAGCCCTCACTGCCGCCGGGGGGCGCCACACGCTGGAGAAACCGCCTCGCGCCGCGCGGCGTCACGCACGCAGGCCACGTACGGGGGGGCGGGTCCCCGTAGCCCAGGCTCGAGGTCACGCCCCGCAGCGGAATCGGGCGAGCCTATTGGTCGGTGCTCGGTGGGCTATTAGACCTAGAACCAGGAAGGGAAATGTGGGTTGTCCTGAGGAGCAGGTGGGAATAGGTAAGCCTTTCTGTGACAGGGGAAAAGGAAACCCTTAGCGGACACCTCAGGGAGCAAACCCGAATGTGCCTTCCTTAATGTCTCCCCTTTAAAAGTGAAAATTAAATGGAGTTCTGGGGCACCTGGGTGGCTCAGTGGGTTAAAGCCTCTGCCTTCGGCTCAGGTCGGGATCTCAGGATCCAGGGATCGAGCCCCACATCGGGCTCTCTGCTCAGCAGGGAGCCTGCTTCCCTCCTCTCTCTGCCTGCCTCTCTGCCTACTTGTGATCTCTCTCTCTGTCAATAAATTAAAAAAAAAATCTTTAAAAAAATTAAAAAATAGGGGCACCTGGGTGGCTCAGTGGATTAAGTCTCTGCCTTCAGCTCAGGTCATGATCTCAGGGTCCTGGAATCGAGCCCCGCATTGGGCTCTCTGCTCATCAGGGAGCCTGCTTCCCTCTCTCTCTCTACCTGCCTCTCTGCCTACTTGTGGTCTCACTCTCTCTGTAAAATAAATAAATAAAATCTTTAAAAAAAATTAAATGGAGTTCTGCATTTTCCACCTTAGGACGGCACTTTGAGACTTAAACTGGTTGCGTGCATACCACAGTTGGAGCGGCGATGTACTTGATCGCTAAAGGGCAGCAAAGGAGAGGTATGCACTGACAGCTGGTCCGTTTCATACAAATTCTTCTCTAGACAGGCAGGGAGCTCTGTCCTGTGTCTTTATGTCTTGGTATTCCTCCTTCGGCATCAAGCATACTATTTTACACTAGACACCAAATATTTCTCAAATGAGGTTTTTTAAGTTATCTGAGGCCCCTAAGATCAGAAAGCAGTCGGAAGGCAGAGATATTATGGTTGAGGGGGGACGGGGGAAAAGGCCATCAAAAAATAACTGCTTTTAATATATATCTCTTTTTTTTTATTTTATTTGTTTATTTGACAGAGGGAGAGAGACCACAAGTAGGCAGACAGGCAGGCAGAGAGAGAGGGGGAAGCAGGCTCCCTTCTGAGCAGAGAGTCCGATGTGGGGCTCGATCCCAGCACCCTGAGATCATGACCTGAGCTGAAGGCAGAGGCTTTAACCCACTGAGCCACTCAGGTGCCCCCAAAAAATAACTACTTTTAAAAAAGAAATAGAAGGAAAGAAAGATTACTTTAAGAAAGAGAGAGAAGAAGGAAAAGAAAGGAAAGAAGAAAACTACTTCGCCCAACTATTTGCAGCTCCTGGATAACAGCAATATGGCCTGCAGTGTTTTGAAAACCCAAAAAGAAGTCTGCCTTAGAATGAAGGCAGAAATAGTACTTGCCAAAAATGGGCGCTGATACTTTTCATTTCTTAATATTGTATGTGACTTCTATTGTTCAGCATTTAAACAAAAAATTAAACTTAGTTTTCATCAGTTATCTAAGTTTTGCTGTCATAATTATTTGATTCCAGAGCCATAAAGGATTAAATACAAAACAAAGCAGATTCAACACTAACAGTAATAGAGCAGTATTGTATAGCTTAAAGTACTTATTTCAATATTAGGTTTTCAGCCATCTTAAAACCAAGCTGATGAATAGAATACAGGGCTATTGTTTTAAATTATTTTGCATTCTTTTCTGCTGGAAACAGCACGTGTCATTTCTTTTGGAGTACTCTAAGAGGAAAAAAGCTGAAAGACCCACCTGGTGATGGATGGAAGATGGAAGAAAGAACTGACACATAGGCCAGCTGAAATTGGGAAATAATGAAAATTCAGAGACTACAGAAAGAGAGGTGAATCAGAAAATAAAGAAATATAGGCTGAAGATTTAGGATGGAGAACCAATTTTTTAACTGCCAAAAACTAAATTCTCATGTGACAACCTTTGGACATTTTTCTCTAGTTTCAAGACATGAAATGTTCTCTTAAGTCATTTAAAGTTCCTCCCAACTGTGAGGTGTGTGAAGGCAAATCAGTCCTGACAGCCTACTTATATCTGGCTTTCCCTATAACCCCCACTAATCAGATTACTGGCTGTACCCTTCAAAGTATCCAAAGTCCAATCATTTATCTCTTTTACTACTATGGCTCTGGTTTAAGCCCCCATCATTTTTTGCATAGGATATTACCATAGACATATAAATGATCTCTTGCTTTATCCTTGCTTCTCTGATAAATCTGTTCTGCCAGAGGTTGGCCAGAATCAAAGAAAACTCCTATGTAGCAGGGATGCAGCCAGAGTTGGGCGAAAAGAGTCATCTGTCCTCTGGAAAGCAAGAAATTCACCCAATATCCAGGTTTGTTAGCCCTGACCTTGAAAACCCCAAAGAGATGTATCACCTACCAAGCAGCTGCTACTTAATGTGAAGTCACCATCCTGGGGTAGACACGAGTCAGAATAGAGGTCAGTGATCCAACATCTGAGAAATGCCAAGACATCAAGAAGGAGAGTAAAAGTTCCTTTAAGGTATACTACTGATTTATGAGACCAAGAGTGCTGCAAGATAATCTATTAATATGTTAGGTTATATATTTTTTATCTCCCATCTCCTAGTAGGTAACCTGGCTTATTAGAGACCTCAAGAGAGTGAGTGGTAAAAATTGATTAGAGACATTAATCTGTGACCACCTTTCTCTCATTATAATACTAAAATCCCCACCCAAGGAGGAGCACAAGCCTCATCTCATAACATACTATGTGTGTATAGGCAGGTTTGTGTGTATAGGTAAGGCACATGTGTGCCTCTGCATAGGAGGACCAGCCTTCCCCATCATAGCCCCAAACACAAGGAATCCATCCACCCTTGTTTGGGGAGTCACAGCTTTGGAAGTTATTCCCTGTGATCTCCTTATCTGCTGCAAAAAAGTTTTCTTTGTGTGACAATTCAATCTGGAGCAGTTTCTGACTTACCAAGGAACCACTCACATTGGTTCAGGTACATTACCACACATAAATAGACACATTTAAACATATAGGTGCAAACAGAGACCTTACAGCTTTGGCTTTAAATTGAAAGCCATGGGGCACCTGGGTGGCTCAGTTGGTTAAGCAACTTCAGGTCAGGTCATGATCCTGGAGTCCCAGGATCGAGTCCCACATTGGGCTCCCTGCTCTGTGGGGAGTCTGCTTCTCCCTCTGACCTCTCCCCTCTAATGCTCTTTCACTCTCGTTCTCTCTCTCTCTCTCATAAATAAATAAATAAAACTAACTAACTAACTAACTAACTAACGTGTGGAGTTCAGTTTTAAGTTCCTCCATGACAGGCTTCATTTTAAGCCAGAAAAAGACCTAAGGGTATGGGTGTGAAACTATTCCTGGAATTTAGCTTCCCTGTGTGATGCCTAGCCCCTGAGTTGTTCAAATGCACCAATGAAATGCATAGATTTAGGTAATTGCCCTATAAAGAATAAGGAACTCGCCTATGTGTGTAGTGACGTATGTGCTTATTTACTCGAGTGCATAAAAATGCTGTGAAGGAGAGAGGCGGGGCTTCTCACCTTAGCGCTGTGCTGCGTCGTATGTGCCTGTATGTGCCAGTGAGAGCCCCAGCTAGCTGGAAATAAATCCTCTTGCTGTTGCATCTAGCCTGCCTTTTGTCGGTTCTTTTGGGAGGGTCTCGATCCGGACATAACACTTGAGGGTCATGATATAAAAGAGGTACAAAACTCACTAGTTATAAAAGAAGTTGGTCCTAAATTACTTTCTCTGGCAGATGGAATAAGTTAGGTTTACTTGTCTAGATGTCTAAAACTTTTTCTATTTAATATGTATGGAGAAGATTTTTAAGATTTGTATTTCTCCCTGGAATTAATCTTAAGGAGATTGTGCTGGAGTTTGGGCACAGGAGCCCTTTTAGTAGTTTTTATTTTAAAAAGGCCTCTTTTCCCTTTTTTCCCCTACTGTCTCAGGCATTTGGGGGGCTGTGTTTCTATTTCAAAGACATGACAAGATTTATAACTTCAAGGGACAGAGAAGGAAGGCAAGTTCCTCCAAGAAGGACTTTGCTTTCCTAAGGCTAATAATTTAAATGCCTTTTGAGATAACAGATGTTTTGCAATTGAAAAAAGGAATAGTTTGATTTTGAATTGCCTCCAGAGCTGACTTTTGCTTTGCAAAAGTTTGTAAGATAAGGACAGTTACTCTCGGTTCCTCAAAAAATTGAGTTGTAATTTAAATAACATAGATTGATCCATCTCTCCAAGTACATCATCTTCAATTTGCTTCCTTTCCTCTGGGTACAAGCTTGTAATTTTAAATATTTCCGGCAGTACTTTGTGACTCTCTTTGGGTCTAAGAGGGGTCCCCAAAGAGGGTGCAAAGGATACTAACTTTCCAAGATTCCGAGTGACCTCCAAAGATAGCCAGAAGCAAGAACCAATAACCTGCATGTCCTGGGCAGGCAAAAAGCCAAGCCCTTTTATCCAAAATAAGACAATCGCTCCCCCGGGGAAAGAAAAGATCAATAACCAATGGGTCTGGATTTGGAGGGGAAAAGACAACTTGAAATTTTATTGTCCTCTTTAGACTGGACACTAGACAAGAGATTCAGAGGAACTGATGTTAGAATTTTCACTGTTCGCTGCCTTCTGCCAGTTTTCCTAGGATCCCTCTGTAGGCTCCGGTATGTACCAGAGTTTTCCTTTAGCTGTTTAAGGGAATAACATAGCCATTTACTAGAATGTCCCTCAGTTTCATAAACTCTGGAAGGGACCCATATGGGGGCCCTCCTGTGAAAGTAGGTATGAGGGTATCTGCAAGGCCATTAACTTGGTGGACTTTTGATTATGGTTGTGCAGTCCTTTCAGAGTGGAAAAACAATTCAGACAGAGGATCAGCAGGATGAGTACTTAAAGGAGGAAAGAGGGGAGCAGTAGGAGTTAGCCAGTATTACAGTCTTGTTTTAGGTACCTCTTACCTCTTCAATTTTTCCTTAGCCTTTTGCAATGAATCTTTCAGTGAAACTACTTTGGAACTAGGAAACCTTTTGGAGGCTTCCGCTTGGCAATTAAAAGAGATATCTCATTCTGTTTAATTTGGGAACCCTTGGTTTCAGGTGTACTTCTTTTTTTTTTAAGATTTTTATTTATTTTATTTGACAGAAAGAGAGACAGTGAGAGAGAGAGAGAACACAAGGAGGGGAGTGGGAAAAGGAGAAGCAGGCTCCCCGCTGAGCAGAGAGCCAGACATGGGGTTTGATCCCAAGACTTTGAGATCATGACCTGAGCTGAAAGCAGACACTTGACGACTGAGCCACCCAGGCGCCCCTCAGGTGCACTTCTTAAATGATGATGTCTAATGGGAACATTCCCCAGAGAGGCCATCTATTTCTACTTTGTTATTCCCCTGAAGGCTGATAGCAGTTTGGGTAGGACCCTAGGTACCAATGGAGTTAACCCACATATCTTCCAGCCAATCTAGCTGGGAACAGGATGCAACTGACATTTCTGCCCGGGCTTTTTGGGGGCCACCCAACCTGATGGTTACCAAGACAGATTCTTTAGGACATAGAAAAAAGCTCGTAGATTTTTTCGGTTTCTGGGACCACGGTTCTTAGATATAAAATAAGCAGGTGTGCCAAAAGGTAGAGTGCTTAATTCTTTGGATTTTAAGGCTTCCATTCCATGATCATTTATTATCTTTCTTTTAACTAAGCCTTTACCTCCTGTGCACATCAACAGACACCGACAGCACCAAGGAAATGGAGCTATGGACACCAGGATTTAACAGCTATCAAACCAACGTGAGTTGCTCCTTGGTGAGTCAGAAACTGCTCCAGATTGAACTGTCACACAAAGGAAACTTTTTTGCAGCAGATAAGAAGATCACAGGGAATAACTTCCAAAGCTGTGACTCCCCAAAGAAGGGTGGATGGATTCCTTGAGTTTGGGGCTATGATGAATATTTAGATGGGGAAGGCTGGTCCTCCTATGCAGAGGCACACATGTGCCTTAAGGAAACCTGCCTATGCACACATAGTATGTTATGAGATGAGGCTTGTGCTCCTCCTTGGGTGGGGATTTTAATATTATAATGAGATAATGGTAGTCACAGGTCAATCCAGAGGTCACTCCATGGTCCACCTGTGCAGACGGGAGTCAAGGGTTTAGCTCACACTTGTCTGAGTAGCCTGGGCTGGCTGGAGGAAAATTGCTATTGCGGGTGGAGTGGTTTTGCTTTCCTTTTACCTTGAGGTAAGGGATAAGCTGGAAAGATGAGGTTAAGGAAGAGTATAGGACAAAGGTCACTGAGTGCAAGCAGGTGGGCAGTAAAAGTCACATCTTCAGGTCTAAGTGGTGACAGTAGATGTGTAAAATGTTTTATCTCTGTATCATATATCAATATGGTATTGCCAATATTAACTTGTAAAAGAATTCTGTTTAATTGGCTAGTTGGTTTAAACAAGTAGTTATATAAATCAGTATTCATAAAAACTATCAGAAATATAACAGAAACTAACCCAAATACGTTCAAGTTCAAGAGATCTAGGAAAATATTCTATATGAGCTTGTTTAAGGTTGATGGTTTACGAGAGATGTGTCTTTAAAGTTCTCAGCATTAAATGTAAAGCTTTTATTCTACCTGACTTTACTAGCTAGATAAGCTCATCTAAAGTCCTGAAAGATCTTTTAACCAAAAAAATAATAACTTGGGATAATGGCTAATTTTGCCCAATGTTTAATAAAATTTTTATAACAGGGGCGCCTGGGTGGCTCAGTCGTTAAGCATCTGCCTTCGGCCCAGGTCAGATCCCAGGGGCCTGGGATCGAGCCCCGCATCGGGTTCTCTGCTCTGCAGGAAGCCTGCTTCTCCCGCTACCATTCCCTCTGCTTGTGTTCCCTGTCTCGCTGTGTTTCTCTCTGTCAAATAAATAAAATCTTTAAAAAAATAAAATAAAATAAAATAAAATAAAATAAAATAAAATAAAATTTTTATAACAATCTAAAAATGATTGTTAAGAACGAGTGAATTACATAGGTGTGAGCAAGATCAAAGTTTATAAATGAAGTTTTCAGTAATATTTGTGTCTGCTTAAATACTTTCCCCGAATCTTTTTGGTTACTTAAAACGTTCGAGTTTGGCTAAATTAAATGAAATTGTGGATAGTCACCATGTTACCTAGAACTGGGTTTCCTCTCTGAGCCAAAAGATACAACCAAACCAAAGAAGAGGGAAAGGAAGGGTTTTACCTGAAACAAGTAAAGGAGAACCCTAGGGATATTTCCCAACATAGTGTCTCCCAAAACAACAAAACTGGGGCTAGTTATAAGGTAATGGTGCATACATATTCATGAAAGGGCTTGAGCAATGGGGGAATTCGGCATAAAATTAGGGCAAGAGTCATCTTTTTTATTTTAAAGATTTGATTTATTTATTTAAGAGAGAGTGAAAGCGAGAGAGATCACAGAAGGAGAGGGAGAAGCAGACTCATCACTGAGCAGAGAGGCTGATGTGGCTCATCCCAGGACATGACCTGAGCAGAAAGCAGACAGGTAACCAAGTGAGCCACCCAGGCTCCCCGGAGCAAAAGTCATCTTAAGGTGACAGAGCCAGATAGAAGTCACAAGGGCCCACAAAGGTCAGTACCATCAATACTCTGCCTTTAGTTGACCCAATATCTGAGTGCTCAGAGGGGGTTAAATCTTGCAAATACAACTTGAGAATTATTGCTGTAAGGAGATCTTTACTTCTGAACCCAAACCATCCATTTTACCAGTGATTTATCCTGATATGATTAGGCTGTCTTCTGGCCTAATAGTGGCTGTTTGTTCTTACACTCTTTCATTCCCTTAAAATTATTTCACACTGCTGAGGTCTATTCTTTTGCAATTTCTACATATCCCAGGAAGTTCTGCAAGAAATAAGCTTTGAGCCAGTAGTACTGGTCAGGCCCAGATCACAAAATGGCAAGGAGCCTAAAATGACACTTCTCATGTCTAGGAAGCCATGTCTTAACTTTCTTTTTCCAGGGACCCCCTAACTCTTCCTGCTTACAATTAAATCTCTAGATCATTTCCGAGTAACATAAAATCCTGAAACATAAAATACTAAGCATGGGTTTATCTACTTTTGGCTTCTTATTAGAGAAACCAAAAGATAGTTGAAATCTTTCATTAGAAAGATTTCTAATGTTAGTGCTACATTAGAAAATTGAAAAAGGCATATCCTGGGAGGATGGGATAACTCGGTGATGGACATTAAGAAGGGCATGTGATGTAATGAGCACTGGATATCATATAAGACGGATGAATCACTGAACTCTATCTCTGAAACTAATAACACACCATATGTTAACTAATTGAATTTAAATGAAAAAAGAAAGAAAAGAAAAAGGCACGGCCTCTAGAAATTATGAAATATATTCATAAATTTGCCATCTAAAGAACGCTGGTGTAACAGTTCACAATTACTACGTAGCTTTCAGAAGATATAAAGGTTTCTGAGGATAAAAAAAAATTCTAAAGTTTGTAATTAAAGCCACTAAGGTTTATAGAAAAGGAAACTTTGGAAAGGAATTTTAGTATGTGAGAACAGGTAAGATGAGCTGTGTTATGTCCGGATCGAGACCAACTTCTTTTATAACTAGTGAGTTTTGTACCTCTTTTATATCATGACCCTCAAGTGTTATGTCTGGATCGAGACCCTCCCAAAAGAACCGACAAAAGGCAGGCTAGATGCAACAGCAAGAGGATTTATTTCCAGCTAGCTGGGGCTCTCACTGGCACATACAGGCACATACGACGCAGCACAGCGCTAAGGTGAGAAGCCCCGCCTCTCTCCTTCACAGCATTTTTATGCACTCGAGTAAATAAGCACATACGTCACTACACACATAGGCGAGTTCCTTATTCTTTATATGGCAATTACCTAAATCTATGCATTTCATTGGTGCATTTGAACAACTCAGGGGCTAGGCATCACCCAGGGAAGATAAATTCCAGGAATAGTTTCACGCCCATACCCTTAGGCCTGTCTTTTTCTGGCAAGCCCCTACCTTGTACCCTTAGGCCTGTCTTGGAGGAACTTAAAACTGAACTCCACAAGCTGGAGTTTGAATGATACATATGATAATGGAACAGAATTGGAGACATAGGTGTAAATTCATGTTTAGGTTAAGATGGATACAGATGGTAGGTACTGAGAAATATCTGTAGATAGGAATATGCACAGTATAACGCACATATTTTCTTGCTCTGTCAGCTGACAAGGCTTAGAAGCCACAAGATCCCCATAGCAATAAATACGCCCACACCCACAACTTGCTTTCTAATGCTATTCAGTAATAAAATTAACCAGAGATCCCTGGAAAAAGGGACAATTCTAGGACTGGGACAGGAAACATATAAGATGAACCTACACAGGGGTACCTGGGTGGTTCAGTCAGTTAAGCATCTGCCTTCAGCTCAGCTCATGATTCCAGCCAGGGTCCTGGGATCAAGTCCCAAGTGGGGTCCCCTGCTCAGTGAGGAGTCTGCTTCTCCCTCTTCCAATGACCCTCCTCCTTGCTCTTGCCCTTACTCTCTCTCTCTCTCAAATGAATATTTTAAAAATATTTTTTTACAAAAAGCTCAAAATAAACCTATACAACATTTTCTAGTGCCACAAAGTAAGGAAATTATAAAAATAAAAATAATTTTAGGGGCGCCTGTGTGGCTCAGTGGGTTAAAGCCTCTGCCTTCGGCTCAGGTCATGATCTTGGGGTCCTGGGATCGAGGCCCACATTGGGCTCTCTGCTCAGCAGGGAGTCTGTTTCCCCCTCTCTCTGCCTCTCTCTGCCTACTTGTGATCTCTCTCTCTCTCTGTGTCAAATAAATAAATGAAATCTTTAAAAAAAAATAATTTTAAATGTACACAATAATGGATGTATGTAGAAGGGACAAAGGGGCCAAATGAAAGAGTACCCAGCAGCCAAAACTAGAGCAATTTGAGCCACAAAATAAATACCTCAACATATAATTAAAAGTCTATGAGTTCATGCAGCTTTAAATAAATAACTGAGTAAATAAATAAAATGGAGGAGAAGAGACAAATCTCCCATGCAGAAGAATCCCAAATAATTTATGGAGATATATAATAATTTGTGTAGACATAACTCCCCACTCCTTAAATGTAGTGTGTGCATAGTGACTTCCTGAAAAAGAATACAGTATGGAAAGGGACTGGAGGGAGAGTAACTATTCAGTAGAACAATCTGACAAATGTTCCCTCAGTGAGAGGGTCAAGGTCAACCTGAACAGTGATAAATCATGATGAGAGATGATATTATGAAAATGGCAATTGTTCTCTGGGTTCTTCCTTTCCCAAAACCTTAACTGCAGTCTAATCTGAGAAATACATCTAACAAATTCCCAGTTGAGGAACTTGTGACAAAAATGCCTGAACGGTATTTCTTAAAAATGTCAAGGTGATTAAAAACAAAAATAAAACAAAAAGTCTGAGAACCTCTCACAGCTAAGAGAAGCCAAAACACATTGTTACAAATGTATGATATCCTGGATGGAATGCTGGAACAAAAGAAGGACATTAGGTAAAAACAAAGAAAATCTGAATAAAATATAAACTCTAGTAAATAATAATGTATTAATACTAGCTTATGAATTGTAACACATATACTATAATAATGTAAGGTGTTAATAATAGGGGAACTGGGTGCTGGACATAAAGGAATTTTCTGTACTAGCTTTACACTTTTTCTCTAAATCAAAAACCATTCTGGAAAATAAAGTATTTAAAAAAGAAAAAGACGGTTGTAAGCAGCTAAAACATAAACTACAAAAAGTTCCCTTTTGTAACAGAAACATAAAATCCCTAGGACTAACCTTTATCAGAAGTAAGTCCTATATAATGAAAAGAAGTAAAAATTCACTGGATGATGTGAAAGATTGGAAAACTGAAGATGAATAGCATTTGTCTTTGTAAAAAACCAAGTATGATAAACATGTCGTCTCTTCCCAAACTATATAATGTTAGTACAAACCTAATTGGGGTTTATTCACTCCTGGTAAACATGCAAAATGGTAGGGGGCACCTGGGTGACTCAGTTGGTTGAACAATGGGCTCTTGGTTTGGCTCTGGTCATGATCTGAGACTCTGGGGACTGATCCTCGTGTTGGGCTCCTGGATCAGCAGAGTTTGCTTCTATCCCTTTCTCTCTGCCCCACCGCCCTGCTCCCTAGGGCCTCCCACCCCCCCTCCCCCCCGCGGACACTTTCTTTCTCTCTCTCTCTCAAATAAATAAATATTTTTAAAAATGTAAAATTGTAGGTACCTGGGTGGGTCAGTCAGTTAAGCATCTGTCTTTAGCTCAGGTCATTATCCCAGAGCCCTGGGAGGAAGCCCCGTATCGGGGCTGCTCCGTGGGGAGCCTGCTTCTCTCTGTCTCTCTGCCTGCCCCTCCCCCTGCTTGTGTCCTCCCCTCCCTCTGTCAAATAAATAAAATCTATTTTTAAAAATGTAAAATGGTAGTTTCCTGGCAGTTTCTGAAAAGTTAAATATAGCTGCCTTCAGACCTAGCCTTTTACTCCCTCGCAAAAGAAATGAATATGTATGTCCACACACAAAAAAATGTGTATTTAAATGTTCATAGTAGCTTTACTCACAGTATCCAAAAACTAGGGGGAAAAACATGAATATCCATCAATAAACCAACAGATAAACAAAACATGGTATACCCATAGTGATGGAAGAATACAAACAACCACGGGGGAGTGGAGAATGAACTACTAATATATATAACAATGTGTTTGAATCTAAAAACTATGATGCTGAGTATGTTTCTATATATATAAAACTCTAGAGAATTTGAACTAATCTATAGTGACCAAAAAAAAAACATTGCTGTTAGCATGGGACCAAGGGCAAAAGAAGGGCTGTATAGAAAGTGGCTCCAGGAAACTTCTATTATTTTTTATATTTTTTATTTAAATTCAATAAATTAACATATAATGTATTAGTAGTTTCAGAGGTAGAGATCAGTGTTTTATCAGTCTTACATAATATCCAGTGCTCATTACATCCCATGCACTCCTTACTGTCCATCACCCAATTACCCCATCTCCCCACCACCTTAACCTCCAGCAACTCTCCCTTAGTTTCCTATGATCGAGAGTCTCTTATGGTTTGTCTCTCTCTCTCTGATTTTGTCGTTTTATGTTTTCCTCTCTTCCCCTAGGATCCTCTGCCTTGTTTCTTAAATTCTACAAATCAGTGAGATCATATGATAATTGTCTTTCTCCGATTGATTTATTTCACTTAGCATAATACCCTCTAGTTCCATCCATGTCCTTGAGAATGACAAAATTTCATTTTTTTGATGGCTAAGTAGTATTCCATTGTATATATGCCACATCTTCTTTATCTGCTCATCTGTTGATGGACTTCTAGGCTCTTTCCATAGTTTGCCTATTGTGGACATGGCTGCTATGAACATTGGGGTGCATATGCCCCCTTGGATCACTATATTTGTATCTTTGGGGTAAATCCCTGTTAATGCTACTGCTGGGTCTTAAGGTAGCTCTATTTTCAACTTTTTGAAGAGCCTCCAT
>CM053607.1:118888308-118943139 GCA_028646535.1 Procyon lotor | reverse complement strand
CCTGGGAAAAGGCTATTACTATTGAATATATTCAGGCCCACTTAGGAAACAAGGATGACTTCTTTTTTTTTTTTTATAAAGTTTTTTTATTTATTTGATAGAGAGAAACACAGCGAGAGAGGGAACACAAGCAGAGGGAATGGTAGCGGGAGAAGCAGGCTTCCCGCAAAGCGGAGAGCCCGATGCGGGGCTCGATCCCAGGACTCTGGGATCTGACCTGGGCCGAAGGCAGCCGCTTAATGACTGAGCCACCCAGGCGCCCCACAAGGATGACTTCTATTCCACTTCTTTTCAGGAAGAATTTGTGTCGACTCACAGTACGGAATCCACACAAAATAGTGCAGCTCAGAGGAAAACAAAAGGAGAATCAACAGCCTCCAGAAAGAGAGGAAGAGCCACACCCAGGAACGAGAAGACATCCCATGGAGAATCTGCTCAGGCCAATTTGCAGTCTGTAGATCCTCTGCAGCTAGAACGCCCCTAGTGACCCCTCGTGGGTCAGGCAGAGCGCACACCCTGATGCTGCACTGTTGTAACCCGTGACAAGTCTCCTGGTCCCTTCTTCCATGAGACACCCCCTACCCCCTGACCATTCCACTGCTTCTTGGAACTCCCATTCCCCTTTCTGACCCCATTTTTCACTTTTCCCATCACTGCCATAGTAGAGAGTACGTTTAAAATACTATTCAGTCATTTATATGTTTTTTGTCATGTTTGCTGTGAAACTATACCTTGCATCATCTACCCTGATGTAGAACCACTTAAACCCACATGGCACCTTTCTGTTAGAGAAAGCCACCCCTGCACCTCCTACAAAATGTCTCTAAGGAAGTACAAGTCCATCAGGTCTACAGTGTAAATGATGGTACACAGCCTGAATGGTAGTAATCAGTAATTCTAACAAGGGTTGACCACACCCCGGTCTCACAAAACCTTCCTCTATCCTTTGGAAGTCGTGGTCTGCCCTCAGAAAATACCCCAGGAAACTAACCTTTAAACTGAATGCTCCCTTCACACTCTGGTTCTAACCTTGTCCGACCACAATGAAAGTAGAAATCAGTCACAAGAAGAAAGTGGGACAGTCAAATATATGTGGAAATTTAACAACATGCTAGTAAACAACCAAAGGTCAAAGAAGAAATCAAAAGAAATTTTAAAAGTACCTTGAGACAAATGAAAAAGAGAACCTATGAAAAGTTATGGGATGCAGCAAAAGTACCTCTAAGGTGGAAGTTCATAGAAATTCAGGTCCTTATCAATCCACCTGAAAGCTCTCTAATAACCAACCTAATTTTACATGGGAAAGAAGTGGGAAAAAACAAACAAACAAACAAACAAACAAACAAGCAAAGCCCAAAATCAGTAGATATAAGGAAATAACAAAATGGAATGTGGAAATCCAATGGAGACTAAAAAGACAAAAGATCAATGAAAGTATGAGCTGCCTTTTTTGGAAAGATAAACAAAACTGACAAACTTTAGCAACACTCACCAAGAAAGAGAGAGGGCTCAAATACAATCAGGAAAGAAAGGTAATTGATTGCTATCTCACATCAAAATCCTGGAGAACACAGGCAACAACCTTTTTGACCTTGGGCACTGCAACTTATTGCAAGACATGTCTCTAAAGGCCAGGGAAACAAAAGCAAAAATGAACTATTGAGACTTCATCAAGAAAAAAAGCTTCTGCACAGAAAAGGGAACAATTAACAAAACTAAAAGGCAACATACAGAATAGGAGAAGATATTTGCAAATGGCATTACAGATAAAGGTCTGGTACTGAAGATCTACAAAGAACTTCTCAAACTCAACACCCAAGAAACAAAGAATCCACTCGAGAAATGGGCAGAAGACAGGAAGAGACGTTTTTCCAAAGAAGACACAAATGGCCAACAGACCATGAAAAAATGCCCCGCATCACTTGTCATCGGGGAACTCAAAACCACAATGAGATACCACCGTCCAGCAGTTAGAATGGCTAAAATTAACAAGACAGGAAACGACAGAGTGTTGGTGAGGATGTGGAGAAAGAGGAGCCCTATAACACTGTTGGTGGGAATGCAAGCTGGTACAGTCACTCTGGAAAACTTTTGGTTCCTCCAAAAGTTAAAAATAGAGCTACCCTATGACCAGCAATTGCACTAATGGGTATTTACCCCAAATATGCAGATGCAGTGAAAAGAAGGGGCACATGTTCCCCAATGTTCATAGCAGCAATGTCCACAAGAGCCAAACTGTGGAAGGAGCTGAGCTGTCCTTCAACAGAGCAATGGATAAAGAAGATGTGGTACATACATACCATAGAATAGTACTCAGCCATCAGAAGGGATGAATACCCACCATTTGCATCAACATGGGTGGAACTGGAGGGGGTTATGCTAAATGAAATAAGTCAAGCAGAGAACAACAATCATATGGTTTCAGTCATATGTGGAACACAAGGAATAGTGTGGAAGACCATAGGGGAAGGGAAGGAAAACTGAATAGGAAGAAATCAGAGAGGGAGACAAACCATGAGAGACTCTTAATCATAGGAAACAAACTGGAGGAGAGGTAGGTTGGGGGGCAGGGTAACTGGGTGATAGGTACTAAGGAGGGGACATGTGGTGATGCAACTAATGAATCATTGACCATTACATCAAAAACTATTATCTTGGCTAACTGAATTTAAATTAAAAAAATGTGTTAAAAAAAAAAAAGAAAGATGAGCTATCACAATGAATACCACAAAAATACAAAAACATTTAGAATACAAATGTAAACTAAGTAAAAATGAATAAATAATAAAGAAAATAAAAATAAAAAATTAGATAAATAAATAAACATAAAAATAAAATAAAAATAAAAGGAAGAAAGAAGAAAGAAAAAGGAAGAAAGCGATTAAACGACCTGGAGTCACCACACTCCAATTTCAAGCTAGATTACAAAGCCATTGTCATCAAAACAGTATGGTACTGGCATAAAAACAGACACACAGGTCAATGGAACATGACTGAAAGAAGCTCGGAAACTGATAATCATATTTCTTTGGCAAAGTTTATTCATTAGTATAGTAAAGGTATATTTAAACTTAGCTCTGATAGAATTATTAACTCTGAATGGGAATTAATAATATTTATGTCCTGTTCCAACGGTTGCTTCCAATAAATGCATTTCTTTAAACATGCTGTTTTAGATAAATATATATTATAAAATAAAGATGAATTAGAATCCACATTTTTAGGAGAAATTAAATTCACTTTAATAAACCTACCACGGAAAAGGAAATATAGATATCCATCATCACAACTGAGAACATCACAAAAGAGGACAATCAGACGCAATCTGGTATCTGATGGAAGAGTATAATACTGCCTAAGTAGTTCTGCCCAAATGTTCAACCTGTTGAAAGCTATAGACCAGCTACTCATTTACAAAAACACAGAGGTCAGAGAAAAATCCTAACAAAGAGTATGAAGATGTCACCAATGAAGTCTACCCTACATATATTCTGACAGGAAAGATATTGTCCCAACAAATAAACTGTAAGACCAGAAGAGAGAGAGAGAGAAAGCGAAAGAGAGAGAGAGAGAGAAGGCAAAAGAGAGAGCGAGAGAGAGAAAGAGAGAGAGAGAGAGAAACAGAGAGAGAGAGAAAGGGAAGGAGAAAGAGAAAGAAAAAGAGAGAGAAAAAGGAAGGAAGGAAGGAAGGAAGGAAGGAAGGAAGGAAGGAAGGAAGGAAGGAAGGAAGGAAGGAAAAAGAAAAAAAGAAAGAAAAAAGAAACTTCAGAAAATAACCCACACATGTATTAACTAATGACACAGCAGCAGAAAATATACAATGGGGAAAGTCCTGTGGAGAGGACTCAGTAAACGGTACTGGGAAAACTGGACACTAAATGCAGAAGAACATGACTGGGTCACTTTCTGGCACCGCACATACAAATTATGAGTGGATGAATGACTTGAACATAAAAACTGAATCCATAAACCTCCAAGAAGAAAACACAGGTAGTAAGTTTCTCAATATTGGTTTTGGGGAAGAGTGTTTTACATCAGACATCAAAAGCAAAAATAAACAAGTGGCATGACATCAAACTGAGATTTCTGCATGGCCACAGAAACCATCCAACCTTTAAAAAGCATCCAACCTAATGAGAAAAAATATCTGCAAATCCTATGTGTGAGAAGAGGCTAATATCCAAAATACACAAAGCATTCCTTCGAAGCCAAACAGAAACTGAATAAAAACTTGGGAGAATATGTGAATAGATACTTTCCAACGGTGGCATACAGGTGGCCAACACACACAAAGTTCTTCAACATAACTACCTGTCGTCAGGGAAACATAAATCAAAACCGCAATCGGCTATCACCTCACAACCGTTGCAAAGGCAATCGTCCCAGAGACAAACACCAGGTGTGGTCAAGGCTGTGTACACAAGGGGACCAACCCTGTGCACTGATGGTGGGAATGGAAATTGGTGCAGCCACGGTGACAAATGCTATGGAGGATCCGGGAAAAAATTAATACAACGACCACATGACCCAGTAATTGCTCTACTGAGTATTTCTTTGGAGAACACAAAACACTCCCTCCAAAAGAGAGGTGCACTCCGGTGTTCACCGCAGCATAACTCAATAACCAGACATGGAAACATCGACCTTGGGAGCATTCCGCTAAGTAACTCAGACACAGAAAGACAAACACCAGAGGCTCTCATGGACATTCCACATGTAATCCGAAAAGTACTGAACGCACACATACTGAGAACAGAAGGGTGGCTGCCAAATTCAGGTGTTCAAAGGTGCCACGTTTGAGGGATAAAATCCGCAAATCATGGAATGTTCTGTGCAGCAGGGAGACGAAAGCTAACCCTGCGGAATGGGGTACGGGCTCCCACACTATTTGAAAGTACGGTGTTCCTAGGAGACCTTTCACAGCAGAAATAGTGTAAACTGAAAAAGGACTTACCATTCATTTCTACGGAAAAATGAGTGAGTATGCTCAGACACCAAAAGTTCCTTCTCTTTGGCCCAAATAAATGGAGATAAAGCACAGCAGATGCTCACAGACACAATTCAAAGTGCTGGCGGCTGGAGGACAGCAGTGCCCAAGAAGGAGCTGGTTGGGGTGCCCGCCAGCTCTGTGGTGGTTCCCCACAAAACAGAGGCTGAACACAATGCCCACTTTTTGACCTTTTTCATAAGAGGGAAATCCTCGTCAGATTTCTCCCTGCTACTGGAGCTGGGTAAAAACGTAGATCTTTCCAAAAAGCCAAGTGTCTTACCGTGAACTTTGAGAAAAGTGGGGGAGACTTGTACTTGAAAGTTGCTAAGGGGGTAGAAGTTCAAAGTTCTCTGGGACACAAACGTCAGCAGATCCACTGTGAAAGGCACCTTTCTCAGCAGGTGGAACACGGATGACCTGCTACCCCCAGAAACCTCCTCCTTTGCCTCACTCGGGACAATCAACAAGAGCTGGGAGTTACCTCAATTCCTCCTTCCTCCCATTCCCAATATCGAAGCCATTGGCAAATCCTGTAACCTCTATCTTCAATAGGTAACCTGAATAGGACTAACCCCTCCTTCCAAGGCCACCTGTCTGGTCCACACTGGAGCCCATTTCTTGCCTTAGTTCCTGGAAAAGCTTCATCATTGACCTCTTTGTCCATCTTCAACACTGTAGCCAGGATGGCCTAGTGAAACAGGGTCCCATGGGGTCACAGCCCTGCAATGGCTTTCTGTCACCCTACTGTTACCTCCGTGAGGTCATGTCCTAAGCTGTCTCCTATGGCCAAGGGCCTTCTTGCTGCTCCTTTGCATACATGGTATACTCCTGCCCCGGGGCCTTTGCATATGCTTTCCCCTTCTGTTTAGAAGGCTTTTGATGTGATATCACTCCTCTGCTTTAGAACTTGACTCAAGCATCACCTTCCCCCCACCTGGCCCCTAGGTGACTAGCAAGCACCACCACCACCTCCCCTCCAGTACCCCAGCCCCGTCTCCTGCTTTCTATTTCCAGAGAAATTATCACAGTCACCAGTCCATCTTGGCAAGGGAGAAACGGAGGCCTATTCAGATGGTTTCACCACTGACTCCCTCTGATTTCCTAGTCCAGAGCCCTCGGGGAAAAGGTGACCAGAGCTCTTGCACGGCCAGGATGCTGGGGACAGTGGGTCCCCCTACAGCACCATGAAGACTATCAGGAAAATGAGCCCCAAGAGGAATCCACTTGCGCATGAAACCTGAAACCAGACACCTTCCTCGATGCCGGGTGAGCACACACACTTCCTCCCCTTGCCTGATGTGCTCATCTGAGAAAGCTGGGCAGAGAAGCACCCAGGGTCCAAATCTCCCTCTAGCCAAAGTCCTGGGAAACAGGAAACAGCAGCAGCAGGCCGCCCAGGTTCGGTCTCAGTGTCGCACGTCAGGCCCCATGTGGAACTAGAGCTTCAAGGAGACTCGTGTGCCGTGTGGCCTTGGAATCTAACGGCAGGCGCTGAGATTTCAGTTCCAAATGAAAACTGGCTCTTCCACACAGCACAGGAAAGCGGAGGATTCCTCAGGGGTGTGGTTCTGGAAGAAGTGCCGCCGCTGGCCGAATTCATAGACACCAGGCAGAGGACATCTGCGGTGCCTCATCTGAGGAAGCAACGGGCACACTGGGCAAGAATCAATAATGCTGCCTGGGGGCTGCTCCCCACCAAGCCCCCTGCTGAGACGAGGGCTTGCGAACCCAACAGGAAGCAACTTTCCTATCGCATCTGCAGCAGGAGGGCTGGCCACGGAGCACGGAGCAGAGCCCGTCCCTGGGGCAAGCAGGCCTGCCCGTCAAGAGCGCTGGCCCACCGCCACGGCCTCACAGTCTCCCAGCCTCTGGTCTGACTACCCTGCCAGGCTCGCACCTGCCCCCACGGTGACTCCGAAGACCCAGAGACTGCTTTCCACCCCCAGCCCAGCTCAATGCTACTCACGGAGAAGCAAACTCCAGTCTCAGAAACGTGTTCATCCTTAGCTCTGCGATTCCCTGGGTTTGTCTACACTGGCCCACCCAGGTGTCCCTTCCAGGTCATTCCTCAAGTGCCCTAGGGTTTCGAGCCCCTTTCAAGCTGCCCTTCAAAAGACAGGAACGGGTCCGATGAGGCAGACCAGCCGAGTGACTTTGTGTGTGGGAAACTCAGACAACATCCTCCCTGAACACCAACGCGTCCAAGTCCAAGCTTCCAACCCTCACCCACTGGGCACGGAGCACCACGTCAGCAGGGACACTGCTCTTTCAAATCTCTTGTCTCCTGTTCCTTAAAATCAGAAACGAAGCTCCAGTTACCACTCCATTTTCCCTTCAGAGAAGCAAGGAAAAGGATAGAATAAAACACTATGTGTGCACAGCACACTTCTTTCCAAATAGGTTTCTTTGTTCTTTCTTTTTTTTTTTTTTAATTTTTTAAAAAGATTTTTATTTATTTATTTGAGAGAGTGAGTAAGAGAGAGGAGAAGGTCAGAGGGAGAAGCAGATTCCCTGTGAAGCTGGAAGCCCGATACGGGACCCTGGGATCATGACCTGAGCCTAAGGCATCGCTTAACCGACTGAGCCACCCAGGTGCCCTCTTTGAGCTTTCTCATTTGGGCAGCCCTACATTACCCATACTAATGAGAGACACCCTAAGTTCAGTCCTCTTAGATATATTTGACCTTATGATTTTCCTTTTGTTATTTGTATCCTGAAGTCAGTGTCTAGATTGCTTTCTTAAAATAACAAGAATAATAATGACATGTTCATGTAAAGGTCTGGGTCTCCATAACCAGATGACAGGGCTCTGGTTCAGATAAGGATGAAGACACAACCTCTTCCCATGAAGCAAAGTCTACGCCCTCAGCGATCCAGACACGCCTCATGGGCCACTCTCCGGGCTCCTAAACAACCTACGCTCCTCCTCCATTTCTCCCCCTCACAAAGGGCACCGCACCCAGTTAGAACTCTGAGGCCGTGCTTTACTTTAAAAAATAATTTCTAAAAAAAATAAATAAATAAAAATAATTTCTCAGGGCGCGTGGGTGGCTCAGTGGGTTAAAGCCTCTGCCTTCGATTCAGGTCATGATCTCAGGGTCCTGGGATCAAGCCCCGCATCCGGCTCTCTGCTCAGCAGGGAGCCTGCTTCCCTCTCTCTCTCTGTCTGCCTCTCTGCCTACTTGTGATCTCTCTCTCTCTGTGTCAAATAAATAAATAAATAAAATCTTAAAAAAAAAATAATAATTTCTCTTGTTTTCTTTTTTTAAAGATTTTATTTATTTATTTGACAGAGAGAGACACAGCGAGAGTGGGAACACAAGCAAGGGAGAAGTAGGCTCCTCAGTGAGCAGGGAGCCCAATGTGAGACTTGATCCCAGGATCCTGGGATCATGACCTGAACCGAAGGCAGAGGCTGAACGACTGAGCCACCCAGGAGCCCCTCAAAAATAATTTCGGGGGCGTCTGGGTGGTTCAGTGGGTTAAAGCCTCTGCCTTCGGCTCAGGTCATGATCTCAGGGTCCTGGGATCAAGCCCCACATCGGGCTCTCTACTCAGCAGGGAGCCTGCTTCCCCCTCTCTCTCTGCCTGCCTCTCTGCCTACTTGTGATCTCTCTCCCCTCTATCAAATAAACAAATAATAAAAAAAAATTAAAAAAAAATAATTTCGAATATCAGAAAGTGGCTCACAGAAGAGGAAAACATGAATCCCCACAACAGCCAAACCTTTGGCTCAGGTTATGATCCCAGGATCCTTGGATGGAGCCTCAAATAGGGCACAAAAGATTCTTTGACTATTTCAGAAGACTGTCTTCCCATTGTTTAATCAAAACGGGAAAGCAAAACACGCAGATTGCCCCTTCCACTAGCTGGTCTGATCCTGATCCTCCTCAGTGACTGAAAGAAGAGCAGGAAATAAAGGAGGAACAGATGTTCTGATGACCCGTCATTTCCACCATCGAACTTTTGAAACTTCACCCACAGGCAAAGAACGAAGCACAAACCAACCTCTTGGCCTGGCAACGCGGCCAAGTCTGAATTGGAGTGACAGGGACAGACAATGAGGTTGTGTGTGCTGGGCGAGGCCGGTGGCACAGAAGAAGGTGCTCTGTCAGCTTCCCACCTGTGCCTCACCTGTCCTCGGCCAGGAACCTGCTCACAGCCCTGACGTGTCACAACTGTCACCCGGGGGACCCACAGCCACCCCTGGAGCCAGCCCTGCCCACAGCCTCTTGCAGAATGCGCTCCACTCTCCTCCGGGACCCCTGTCAGCTCTACCCAGATCTGGGACTCCCCTGTCTGCTGCAAAGCTCCAGGATCCTCCCCTACTCCCCGCCTTCCAAAATTACACTGGCCCAAGGCTTTCACGAGAAAGGCGGAAGGCTGCCGCCTGAATGGTTAGCACCTACTTTCCACTTCCTTTCGTATTTCTCTGCACTTACCTTTCCACTTGGGCAACCTGTAAGTAACATATCAATGGGACATGAACATGCTCTGAGATCTGAATCTTTCATGGCAGCTTTCCGAGGACTCCTTATGCAATAAGAAACTAGCGTATCCTACCACAGTGTGTTTGAAAACTATCATCTACAGAATAAGAAAGGGAAAATCATTCCATTTTGCCTCACTCTTCGTAAAGCAGAACATGGTCTTTTTCTTCATTGACTTAAATTCCAATTAGTTTCCATGCAGTGTTAATTCCTTTGCTTCAGGGGTGCCTGGGTGGCTCAGGGGGTTAAAGCCTCTGCCTTCGGCTCAGGTCATGATCTCAGGGTCCTGGGATCCAGTCCCGCATCGGGCTCTCTGCTCAGCAGGGAACCTGCTTCCCCCTCTTTCTGCCTGCCTCTCTGCCTACTTGTGATGTCTCTCTTTCTGTCAAATTAATAAGTAAAATCTTAAAAATAATAATAATAACAATAATAATAATAATAATTCCTCTGCTTCAGGGGTAGGATTTAGTGATTCCTCACCTGCATACAACAGCCACTGCTCATCACAACAAGTGCCCCCCCACCAGCCATCACCCATTTACCCCTTCCCCCCAGCACCTGCCCTCTAGCAACCCTTGCTCTGTGCTCTAAGGTTGAGTCTGTTTCCCACTATGCTCATCCATGTTCTTTCTGAAATTCCATAGGAGTTAGGCCAGTGGGTATTTTTCTTTCCTTACGGATTTTGCTTAGCTTAATCCACTCCAGATCCTTCCACATCCTTGCAGATGGTAAGAATTCACTCTTTGTGAAGCTGGGTCCTATTCCATTGTTTATCTATCTCCCACCTCTTCGTTCTCCATTCATCAGTGAATGGACATTGGGACTCCCTCCATAGTTTTGCCATTGTTGATGATGCTGCTATAAACATCACAGTGCTTGTACCCCCTGAATGTGCAATTTTTTGTCCTTTGGGTAAATACCTAGGACTGCAATTGCTGGATCCTAGGGTTGTTCAATTCTTAGCTTTTGGAGGGACCACCATACACTGTTTTGGAGTGGCTGCAGCAGCCCGCATGCGCACCAACAGTGCAGGACGGTTCCCCTTTAAGCACAAACATTACCTGCCAGCAATTTCCTAAGGAGGAAACAGAAAACCTGTGGGATAACCTGACTCATCCAGCGGCAGGCAAGCAGTTCCAGAAGTTCACCCCAGGGTTCCTGACACCAAGCCCCTGGAAGCCACCAGTGTGCCTCTACTCAAAGACGCTCTTTATGACCTCACCACCAATGAAACTACAGAGAAAATATGGCCTGTCCAAATATCTAGATAATCCATTTAGTGAAATTAGAAAGTCAAGCTTCACTTTTAAATTGTCAAAGGCTCCTTGGAATCATTTTGAATTTTCCCTCTGCCCTCATTATTCCTTGGATGAAAGATTAGACAATTATGAAACATCACCTTTGACAAATGACAAGACATCATCCAAGACTCTATCTGACTGCAAAAAGCCACCTAACTCTAGGTGCTGGCCACTCCGCCACAACTAGGCCCAAAGGAACAAACACTGTCAGACGAAGCAACAAATTATATGTTAAAAACACACACAGAGGCGACTGGGTGGCTCAGTGGGTTAAAGCCTCTGCCATCGGCTCAGGTTGTGATCTCAGGGTCCTGGGATCAAGCCACATCGGGCTCTCTGCTCAGCGGGGAGCCTGCTTCCCCCTCTCTCTCTGCCTGCCTCTCTGCCTACTTGTGATCTCTCCCTCTCTGTCAAATAAATGAATAAAGTCTTTAAACACACACACACACACACAGAATAAATCTCATCTTCCCTTTCTAATCGAAGTGATTGCCTAGGAAAGAGATGTTCCAAATACCTTCGTGAGCCAGAAATGAACAGAGAAAATGAGATCCCCTGCCATGTTCTACCTGCAGGGAAACTAAGGAACTCTTGCACCCACACTAGATTGCTGATAGCTGCGTCGTAGAGACAAGAGAAAAGCCCAGGAGGTTTGGGGTTAAAGAGAAGTTTTACCGCCCATCCTGACATGGATGTGACATTGTGCCCAATGTACCTGCTGCTTTCTCTGAACGCTGACATCCTGTGACAAGCTGCATGACTAACTAAGACTCTGATGTTCCAAACTTTGGGTCTCGTGGAGCCAGAGTGAAGAAGTGTTTTCAGCTGGGGATAAGAAAGCACCTCTGACCTAAGGCCTGCACACCTCCTCCAGTTCCTGGGAGAAGGGGAGACACATGCTTGCTTCTAAGTAGTAATTAGATTCACTCTAAAGTCAACTAATGCCATTGTCCTTTTTGGAAAAGTGAAGTTACTCCTCCAAAAAACACTCAACTCTTTGGTTCCAAATGCAACATGAGTCAGGTCTGGTTTCCTCCAGGCTCCAGACCCCCACCGGGAGGCCCCTCCTGCCCCATCCTGACACCTCATCACCACCAAACCCGGGGACATGGGGCACAATGCTGAGTTGGTGGATGGCTCTAGGGGTTGTGCCCACCACTCCTGAGCCTGGGGAAACAGAGGCTCTACAGCTCACCACTGCCTCCTGGAGAAACAAGCTGTAGCACATCGCCTTTCTGGGATTCTCAGCCAGAACCTCACCACTGCCCTCAGTGGCAAAAGGCTGCACTGACTCATCGTCCAGCGCCTTTCGCACTACAGCTCACCACTGCCTCCAGTGGCGACAAGCAGCATTGCCATGCCTTCCAGTGACTCTCGCACTGCAGCTCACCACTCCCTCCAGCGACACAAACCTGCCTTCCAGCATCTCGCAAAGCAACTTGCGACTGCTTCCACTGGTCTTAAGCCACACTGGCATGTCTTCCACCATCACTCAGACTGCAACTCAGCACTGCCTCCAGTGGCAGAAATCTGCACTGCCTCTCCTTCCCACGCCTTGCACTGTATCTGTCCGCTGCAACCATTGTCAGGATGTGCCAGTGGCACGTCTTCCAGTGTCTCGTCCACTGCAGCTCAGCAGTGCCTCCCTTGGTGGCAAGCTAAACTGCCCCATATTTCAGCATCTGTTGCACTGGAACTCAGCACTGCCTCCAGTGGTGGAAAGCTAAATTATGATAGCTGCTTGATGGCATGGCAGTGCAGAATTCTGTCACTGGAAGCAGTGCTGAGCTGCCCTGTGAGACCCTGGAAAAAATGGAAATGTCGGTTTCTGCCACTGGAGGCAGTGGTCAGCTGCAGTGCGAGGGAGGCCAGAAGGTTTCACAATGCTCATTAACCTCACTAGAGGCAGTGAGACAATGAATGGCATGCCTGTTCAGAATGTGGCCACTGGAGGCAGTGTGGAGCTGTAGTGTAAGACCCTGGAAGACGTGCCGTGACGGTCCCCCCACTGGAGGAGGTGGTAAGCTGCAGTGTGAGGGATTCCTAAAGGCTTTGCAGTGCTAATTATGGCCATGAGAGGCAGTGCGAGGCTATGGGTGGCGTGGCTGTGCAGCTTGTAGCCCCTAGAAGCAGTGCTGAGCTGCAGTTCAAGGCGCTAGGAGGTGTGCCAGTGAAGTATCCGCCCCTGGAGGAAGTGGTCAGCTGCTGTTTGGGGGATGCCAGAAGGCTTTGCAGTGCTCCTTACCGCCACGAGTGGCAATGGTAAGAGACAGTGCAAGACCATGGGTGGCACGGCTGTGTTACCACTGGAGGCAGTGTAGAGCTGCAGTACAAGACCCTGCAAGAGTGGCCCTGCAGGTTCCTACCACTTGAGGCAGTGGTGAGCTGCAGTGAGAGATGCTGGAAGATGTGGCAGTGTCAGTTCCTGCCACTGGACGCAGTGGTGAGCTGCAAGTCAAGACACTGCAAGGAGTGGCAATCTAGTTACCTGGCAATGGAAGCAGTGGCAGGCCGCGCAACGAGAGGCTGGAAGATGAAGCCATGTCAATTCTTGCCACTGGAGGCAGTGGTCAGTTGCAGTGCAAGGGATGCCTACAGGTTTTGCAGTGCTGCTTATGGCCACTGGAGGCAGTGTTGAGATGCAGTGCGAATCCATGGCTGGCATAGCTGTGCAACTTGTCCCCACAGGAGGCAGTGGTAAGCAGCAGGGTGGCAGGCTGCAAGGAATGGCAGTGCAGTTTCCTACCACTGGAGACACTGGTGAGCTGCAGGGCAAATAGCTGAAGAGGCAGTGTCGTTTCTCGCCACTGGTCAGCTGCAGTGCGAGGGATGCCTAAAGGCTTTGCAGTGTTGCTGACAGACACAACAGGTAGTGTTGAGATGCAGTGTAAGACCATGCATGCTGTGGCTCTGCAGCTTGTTGCCACTGGAAGCTGGCACTGGAAGCTGCCATGTGAGACACTAGAAGGAGTGACAGTGAAGTATCCCGCCACTGAAGGCAGTGGTGAGCTGCAGTTTAAGATGCTGCAAGGAGTGGTGGTGCAGTTTCCTACCACTGGAGGCAGTGGTCAGCTGCAGGGTGAGGGATTCCTAAAGGCTTTGCAGTGCTGCTTACGGCCACTAAAAGCAGTGCAAGACCATGGATGGCGTGTCTCTGCTGCCTGTCGCCACTGGAGGCAGTGCTAAGCTACCACGCGAGATGCTGGAAGGAGTCCCAGGGACATATCCCGCTATTGGAGGCACTGGAGAGCTGCCATTTGAGACACTGCAAGAGTGGCAGTCTAGTTACCTAGCACTGGAAGCAGTGGTGAGCTGCAGAGTGAGACGCTGGAAGAAGAAGCCTTATCAATTCTTGCCACTGGACACAGTGGTCAGCTGCAGTGCGAGGGATGTCAGAATGCTTTGCAGTGCTGTTTACTGCCACGAGAGGCAGTGGTGAGCTGCAGAGCAAGACAATGGATTCTGTTGCTGTGCAGCTTATTGCCACTGGAAGCAGTGAAGTGCTGCAGTGCAAGACAGTGAAAGAAGTTGGAGCACTATTTACCACCATAAGAGGCAGTGGTGAGCTGCACAGTGAGTGGTGCTGGAGATGGGACTCTGCAGCTTGCTGCCACTGGAGGCAGTGGTGAGCTCCACTGCGAGACGCTGGAAGTAGTGGCAGTGTCGGTTCCCACCACTGGAGGCAGTGGTCAGCAGCAGGGGGAGGGAAGCTGGGAGGCTTTGCAATGCTCTTTACCACCACTAGAGGCAGTGTTGAGATGCAGTTCAGGAAAAGGGATTGTGTAGCTCTGCAGCTTGTCACCACTGGAGGCAGTGGTGAACTGCAGTGCGAGAAGCTGGAAGGAGTGGCAGTTTTGGTTCCCGCCACTGGACATATGAGATCTCAGTCCAAATCTCGTGAGAACTCCGGCAGTTGTCATGAGAATTTTACCAAAATATCCTGAGAACTCATTCCAAATATCATGAGAATTTATTCCAAATCTCGAGAGATCTCAGTCCCAAATCTCCAGAGATCTCAGTCCTAGTCTTGTGAGAACTGGGCATTTCTCACATTTCTACTCAAATCTCAATAGAAAGTATTCCAAACCTTGGTAGATCTCAACCCAGTATTGATTTGGGTAGAAATCTCATGAGAATTGGGCAGAAATCTCCTGAGAACTCATTTCCAATACCATGAGCCCTTAGGGAAATCACGTGAGCCTGGTCCATAATTCCGGGCGGTCTCAGTCCAAATCTCATGAGAACTTATTCCAAATCTCCAGAGCTCTCGGTCCAAATCTCCTGAGAACTCAGGTAATTCTCACAAGACAAATCAAATTGATTTGTCTTTCTTTCTTTCTCTCTCTCTCTCTCTCTCTCTCAAATAAATAAATCTTTTAAAAAAAGAAACTTTTGGTTTCAAAGTTGATGTTCTGAAATCAGTATCTAGAGTCAAAATCCTTGAGCAGAGGGAGAGGATAGGTCTTGCTCATCTGCTTCCCTCAAAGCAATAGCCCTGTATGTGAGCTCGTATAGTAACTCACAAGGACCTAAAGCTCAAGGTCTGTGCCTCTCACCCTCCTGTCCTTGGTGTTGTGAACTGGGAACCTCAAAACAGCGCTAGAATTCAGTCTGAGGTGAAAATATGGAAGCAGAAACCATCACAATAGGATTGTGGAAATCTGGAACCACACGCCTCCTCAAAGATAATCTTCTATAACCTACTTATTTTATAGCTAAGGAAAATAGGATCAGATATTTTAAGTTACTAATGAAAGATCTGACAGCAAGGCAGTGCTAGATAGAGCCAAGTCCCCACTTTCTTTTTTGTGTATTTTCTTAAAGTCACCAACTAAATAATTAGAAGAAATCAGAAACTGTAATAGTTCATCTATGAACCAATCATTCCATGATAGGCAGAAGAGATTTACCCTTCTTCTATGGATTTAGACAGCTGAAAGTGAATATCTTTTATTTAGAAAACCGAAGAAACCTGAATAAGGTCTATAGATTAAATAACAGTATTAAATCAATGTTAATTTTCTTGTTGTAGCAATTGTAGGGGGTTGTATGAGGGAATATCCTTGTATTGGGAATTGTACACTGAAGTATTTCGGCATGAGGCATCATGTCTGCAACTTACTCTTCAATGTTTTTTAAAAAAATGTGTTTGTGTATGTGGAAAGGGAGGGAGGGGGAGAAAGAGACAGAGACATGGCTTGGACCAGACCGATAACAGAGAGTTGAAAAGAAACGCACAGATTGAGGATGTGTTTTAAAAGTAATGTCAAAATATTGGCTGGTGGTTTAGTTATACAGACTAAGGGAAAAAAGGATTATGGGAACTCACATATTTTTGGTTGGAGTAACGGAGTGATGATGGTGTCACCAATTGAGATAAGGAAGACTGGGGTGATAAACAGGTTTAGGGGAATGGGGTGCCAAAATAGGGTACCAAAAATTCTCTTTTGTCCATGATGTGTTTCAAGCACCCACATTGAAATAATATGGAGATACCAAGTGTGCAGTGGGATATAAGAATCTGGAATAGTAGGCAGAGAGCAAGGATGGAAATACGGATTTGAAATTAATGCTGATACTATTATAAGTGCTTTTTTTTTTTTTTTTTTTTTTTTTTAAGTAGGCTCCATGCCCAGCACAGAGTCCAAGGGAGGGCTTGAATTCACGACCCTGAGATCAAGACCTGAGATCAAGAGTTGGATGTTTAATGACAGAGCCCCCCAGGTGCCCCTAATTAAATGTGCTTTTGATTTCAAATAACCAGAGTTTCGACTGTACCCTAGAAATACCAGGGGTTTATCTGATTTCAGAAGCAGAAGCAAATAAAATGAGCCATTGCTGTACTTTTTATAACTTTTACTACAGCTAGCTCCATGAAATCTTCTCAAAGCCCTTTGACTGTATGGTAGACTTTCAAAAGGTCTGGGACATTGGTGCTATCTATATCTAATCTTCAGTTTACTGTTCATGGGGGTAGGACTGGTGATGAAAGGTTAGGGGGACAGATGAACAGGGGAAAACCTGATATCTCTCAAAACAAATGTGTGTCATTGGAATAGCATATATATGATTTAACAGAAGTAGAATTCTAAAATAAATATCTTTTGAATTTCATTATATGACCAACCTCAAAATTCCTGCAAAGATGAACACGAGGTAGCCTTGCCAATTGACACGCTCCTTTGAACAGTATGAAACAGAGCAGCATTACATTGAATTCCATGCTGAAGCAGATGGTGCTATACCAAAGCTCCAGTGTTATTTCTGAAATTGTAACTTTAATTTACATTTTCATTACAAATATTGAATTAATTTATATTTTAATTATTTTAAGTCATCACATTTAATACAGCACTTTACAATTTATAAAACCCTTTTACCAATAGTATTTCATTTTGTTCTTCCCTACATCCTTACGAGGTAAAGAAGATATATATAAGCTATATAAAGAAGATATATATTTTTTTTCCTTATCTGACAGGTAAAGAAAAAATGACAGCCTTGGAAAATGTAGTGGCTTGTCTACATTAACAGGGCAGTTTTGAGGGACAAGACAAGGCTGCGAAAGCCAGATATTCTCACTCGGGCTGACTCTCTTTCTGTGGTACTATGAAGACTCTCATTTTTTTGAAACTGATGAGTGGATATTTGTTAATAATGTTACCAATTTCATAGTACACCAAACTCTGATAAATAGAGTGAAATGAATGTTTTGACATCATGAAATTAGATCAGAAAGAGCTAAAACTAATATTTCTAGCTCCTAATCTAGAGCTGTTTCTTAACCAATCCATTGAAGTTCATTCACCAATAATTCAGGGAGAGATGCTCACCACTGTAAATCATTGTCTCTCCTACCAAAATACCTTGACCTAAAACCTATCATCAAAATATGCCTGGCATAAATTCTCCTGAGAAGGCCTCCAATTCAGTCTCTTACCGCTTTTAACTACATTTTCCTCAAGCGTCCAAAGAGATAATGGTTACATTATATAAGGAACACGCATATTTTTAAAACCCTTTTGCAGAAGGAAGTTTAAAAATCACAGAATTGCTGAAGCAGATGTGGCTATTGCCACAAAAAAAAAAAAAAAAAAGGAAGTTTCAAGAAAAGCTAAACTTACAAATAATGTTAGAATATCAGATGTTAGCATGCTTGAGTGGACTCACTCCGGCAGTCACACATGGGAAATCCCACATTTTACATTTTGGAGACATGTAACACACAAAGCCCCCATTCAGTGAAAATGTCGTTATATGAGCATATGACGAATGATTTATTTTGTTTATTTTAAAAGAGGTGTGAGTGCAGTTCAAGACTAGCCCAGAGAATCTCAAGTTAAAATTTTCTCCTCTAAGTATCATGTTTCTCTTCTAAAATCAATCTCTCTCTCTCTCTCTCTCTCTCCCTCGCTCCCTTTCGGTAAAAAAAGCGTTCATTCTTGCATTCAAACTATAGCTTCTGAATACAAGCTCCAGAATTAGAATTCAATATGGTACTGTATCAGCTGACAACAATTAATTTTGCCCGAGGCATATAGATAGAGTCTCAGCTTGTTACTTATCCTGGAGTACTCCTATACTAAAAACACAACTCTTACATAAAATAGGCCAGAAGAAGGTGAATACCAAGAAGATTTATCTTCTTCTGTACATATGTTTAGTCAAACCAGAATTATTCTAAGACAATATAATCCATGATGTGAAAGATGAGTGGTGTATGTAATTCACAACAGTCCGTATTTAGGACATACATTTTAGTAGGATACAAATACTTAACATCCTGAGAGTTCACAACTCCTAAAAAAGATGAAGTTACATTATGAATACAGAAGATCTAACTAGACAAGAGGTAGATTTGATATTTTGGTTCGAAACCACAATAGTTTCAAACAAAAAAATCTTTGTAAATACCCTAAAATTCATCCTGTTCTAGATAATTCACGACGTCTGACCAGCCCAATTACAGCTCTTAGCCTGGTTCTCTGTCTCCATCTCCCCAAGTCCTCTTCACTCAGACAGAAGCTCTGATTCCCTGTCCGGCCCCAAGCTTTGGAAACAGTGCTGTCTTGTAGGACACTTCAGAATTCCTTTTCATTCTGCTTTTGGGTATTTTCTAAATTCTCTAGAGAAGCAATTAAAAATCAGTTTTTAAGAAGCAATAAAAAAGGGGTGCCTGGGTGGCTCAGTGGATTAAAGCCTCTGCCTTCGGCTCAGGTCATGATCTCAGGGTCCTGGGATCGAGTCCCACATCGGGCTCTCTGCTCGGGGGGGCGGGGGGGAAGCCTGCTTCCCCCTCTCTCTCTGCCTGCCTCTCTGCCTACTTGTGATCTCTCTCCTCTCTGTCAAATAAATAAATAAAATCTTTAAAAAAAAAAAAAAAAGCAAGTGCCTACAAGGAGCAGGTAGTTAATAAGAATGAATCAATCGGGAAGAGCTAGGAGCTGTGGTGCCCTGAACAGAATTGGAGAAGATATTTGCAAATGTCTTAACAGATAAAGGGTTAGTATCCAAAATCTGTAAAGAACTTATCAAACTCAACACCCAAAGAACAAGTAATCCAATCAAGAAAGGGGAAGAAGGGGCGCCTGGATGGCTCAGTGGGTTAAAGCCTCTGCCTTTGGCTCAGATCATGATCTCGGGGTCCTGGGATCGAGCCCCACATCAGGCTCTCTGCTCAGCAGGGAGCCTGCTTCCCCCTCTCTCTCTGCCTGCTTCTCTGCCTACTTGTGATCTCTCCTCTCTGTCAAATAAATAAATAAAATCTTTAAAAAAAAAAAAGAAGCAATAAAAAAAATTTTAAGGGTCTTAAAGATCACAGGTTCAGTATGCCAGGGATTCAGTAATAAGTAATAATTTCCACTGTTGTCTCCTAGCTCCAACTCCCAGGAGTGATCACCACCATCAGACCCTGGGTCCTGTTCCCTCTACTACCTCAGAGGGCTTAGGCCCTTCACTGAGCCTGGCTCTTGCCACTCTCATCTCTGGAGCTGGGCCCCCATTAACTGCTGGCTTACTTACTTCAGCACAACACTCACTCTCAGGCCACCCCTTTCACATCTGGTTGAGACTTCCTGATGGTGACCACTTTCCTGGCTTACCACTCTTATCTGTTACCATGTTCCTTAGAAACCAAGTTTTGTAAGTCCTGGGGAGGTTGCCAGCTGATGATCCATAGGGCAAATTTGGCCCTCTAACATAATTGGCATGGCCTACTAGATATTTGCAATTTTTAAATATCATTAGGCCAAAGAAATGTTCTCCAGTTTGCCATAGTCTCCAGCACTCCCTAATATCCTCCATCTACCCTTTTATTAATTTGCTCACCTGCCTAGGACTTGAGGCCATTTAAGTTAGAGTCCTAGAGAGAGAGTCCCTCCACTGTTCCAACAGAGCTCTCACCAATATCTTAGCTCGTTCTGTTTACCCCAACACACAGCACAACGTCTAATTTCAAGTCTCAGTTTCTCCTGGTCTTTCTGGTTCCGTTGATGTCAGCAAGCCAATCGTGTGGAAGGACAGAACCATAGCAGAGGCCAAACAAAGAGGGGCATCAAGGGACAATCCTTGGAAGCACTCCAGAATTCCTGACTCGTTTCCTACATCCCTCCAAATTACAGCTGCTCTCTGAAGAAATTTGAAAAGAATTTCGCCAGGAGAGGAAAAGCAAAGAACAGTCCAGATGTGCACGAAGATGAATGACAGCTGTTGATTTAGGAGTTAAAAGCAACAACTGCAAAGACGGATGGATGTTCATTGGCTGACCACTCCACAAGGAGTACTTCCATCTCCAGAAAGTACATGCAGTTCCGCACCCACAAGAACCAAGGATTCCTGTTCCATACAGCACAGGAGGAATTTGTGGGACTTGAGGAAGCATTTCATATGAGTTTGGGGGAGATTTGGAGGGAGAAGGATTCAGGATAAGTGGGACGCAAAGAAGTCAGATGACAGAAGAGGCAAGTGTGCAAGGAAGGAGGAAGGGAGGAAGGGAAATTAACAATTTATTGAGCATGTCCTAGGTACCAAGTATGGACTCAATCCTTTTACAGACATCTCATTTAATACTCACACCATCTCTTAAGTTCAGAGACTTGAAGATTTACTCAAGGTCACAGGGGTTAAAGCAACAAAGTCAGAATGTAGAGCCAAATGTGTGACGCAAAAGTCCTTGTCCTTTTCTTCAACACCCAAGTCTCTCCTAGGTGATTGATTTTAACCTATGCAGCAAATGTGTCCATGAGAGCTAACTCAATAGTGTCTCCCTTGTGGCTTGAACAAATAAGTGTTTACAATAACTTTTAAAACAGTCCTGGGAGATAAGTATTGTTTTTTCCTTTTTTTACTGAAAAGGAAACCAAAGGGCAAAGAGGTTAAATATCATACCGAAAGTCAAGGGCTTTTGCAGACATCAGCACTGTCACTTGGTGTGTGCCGCGAGCAGAAGGGTCACCCATTCTCTGGGCATCTTGCAAAGAGGGGAGATAGGTAGGGCCAGGGTGCCTTCAAGAGAGGGATCCCACTCCGAGTGGCATTCCCTTTCACAGGGCAGTCTGAGATTGGACTTACAAGCAAGAGACAGAAAGTCTGGGCTTGAGCACTAAATGGTCAAGCTTAGGTGCCCCTTGTCTGTGAACATGAGTTGGTTTGGGGCACAGTTCTTCCCAGTGGAGAGAAAGGAAGCCACCGGTACCACAAGAAGGTGTTTTCGGAGGTAGCCCCTTCCACCGGTTCATCCTAAAGATCCAGAAAGAATTTCTAGGATCCTTGTTTGGAAAATCCAATTTCTCTTTACTCATTCGCCAAAAATAATGGCAGAGGCAGAACTTGAATCCAGGTCTTTTGACTTCCTTTGACCAAGGAAGGAGTTAGAAAACAGCTCTGGTTGTGTGAAGACAAGAGCTGAATCCAGGCGCTATGGCAAACTCAAGGCTGTGTCACGGGACTTATTTGTGTTTTCAGGGGTTCAAATGGCAGGTTATTGTCAAGGGGGCAAATGCCAGCATCCTGGTTCCAAGTGACGGAATCACTCACAACACCCCAGACACACCTAAGGACTTGAGGAGGAAGATATCTGCAACTGGGAAAGACCTCAGAGACTGACAAAGGAAGTCATTGGAAACCTTTTCCATTAAGCTCAAAAGGGATTTCTACTTTAAGAGGTTTGGCTCTTTCATACTAATTTATAATATCATTTTTGTTTGTAAAATGTAATAGGCTACATGTAAAGAGTCCTGTGAAGAATGCTTTCATGAGTAACTCCCCATGATTTTTTTAAATGTCCAGATAATTTTTAACTATAATTCATTTTTAAATACAGGTTTCCTTATACTACATTTACAGTTTTCTATGACTGTTCTGTTTTCATTTTATCTCTGTAGTAGATTTAGAGCAAAGACCTGCATTTTTTTGGATTCTCTGAAAGGTCGAGGGATGTTTTATTGTATCATGTGAAGAACCATTCTTTTGAAACTAGTACTGATGTGGAAACGCTCCTATTTTTATTGCTTTCTATCCTAAAATTGAACCAGATACGACAGGCAAAAAATAGCTTTCTTCTATAATAAAATTTTTTTCCCCACAAATAGCTCATTCGATGAAGTGATACTACCCCTTTTGCCTAAGATCAAAATCAGCTTCAGTGTTCATTTGTTCCTACGTTTGATCCTTGAAGGCTTGGATTGTGGGTCAAGTGATACATTGCTTATGAACATGATTCACAAAGGTCATTTAAAAATGGAAGCTTAAAAAAATAAAATAAAATAAAATAAAATAAAATAAAATAAAATAAAATAAAAATGGAAGCTTCACCTTGGAGATAGATCCGGTTTTTCTATCTTTTATTTTCTTCCTTCTTCCTTCTTGCTTCCTTCCCCTTTTCCCTTTTTCCCTTTGGCTATAGACAACTTATAATTTTTTAAATGATTTTTTATTTGTTTATTTGACAGAGAGAGAGAGAGATCACAAGTAGGCAGAGAGGGGGAAGCAGGTTCCCCGCTGAGCAGAGAGCCCGATGCGGGGCTCGATCCCAGGACCCTGAGATCATGACCTGAGCTGACGGTAGAGGCTTTAACCCATTGAGCCACCCAGGGCACCCCGACAACCTATAATTTAATTCATTGATATACTTCATCTTAACGGTAAATTTCTACTTTGTGAAAAAAAAAAAAAAATGAAAGGCCTGAGTGTTAAAAGATAAACATGAAAAATTGTGGGGTTTTTTTCTTACTGAATCTCTACTGCATTTCACTTTCTAAATACAGCTTATGATATTGTTAATTTAATGTTGTGCTTTGAACATGTAACTTGGTAGTTTTACAAGACCATTTCTTGGTACTTGGGGTCCGTGGGGAGGTAGGGAAGTCGGGGGGTGGGGTGTGAGATTGAGTTTCCCTAGAAGCATATCCTGAGACAAGGAATTTGAGTGTAGGTAGTTAACTTGGGAAGTGAATTTCAGAAGTGCCTGTAGAGGGTACTGGGAGATGAGACAGGGAAAGGAAAAATGGAAGACAATAAAATTAGTTTTGATGAAGCAGATTATAGCTGCAAGCATCTGAATTTGGTTTTGAGTGGTCCCACTGAGAACCAAGGGTCTCCTGAGGGAGAAGGGAGAGGGATATGAATATGGAAAGTGGGAAGGTAAGAAAGATTCTGTAGTGTCTAACTGGAACTGTCAGTATTAATATGAGCCCATAATTTTTTAAAAGGGTGTGTGTGTGTGTGTGTGTGTGTGTGTACACACAAAATGGTAGCCTATCTAGTGGGAGTTGGAAGTTTTATCTACATCTGGGTTGACTGGACATTTTAAAGGAAAGAATCTGGGCGCCTGGGCGGCTCATTCCTTAAGCCTCTACCTTCAGGTCAGGTCATGATGCCAGGGTCCTGGGATCGAGCCCCGAATCAGGCTCCCTGCTCAGCAAGGAGTCTGCTTCTCCCTCTGCCTCTACCTCCCTCCCCGCCCCCCGACCCCTGCTTGTTCTCTCTGGCTCTCTCTCTCTCTGTCAAATAAATAAATTAAATTAAATTAAATTAAAAGGAAAGAACCTGTATCTGAGGGAGCTAAGATAGATAGGAGTGATCTGAAACAATGTGAGAAATCCCCAAAGGGGAAACCCAGAGGAAAAGAGGTTTTTCTTCCTTTTTGGACAGTTTCCTTTTAGAGCTCTTCTCTGCTCTAAGCATGATATAGTTTTACATTTTTATTTAATGAGGAGGTTGCCTGAGAAGTGATGTTTCTATTAACCAGCTCAAGAAATCAGGATAACATTTGCCATAACATAAGCATTTCTTCATTGTTATGAAATGAACACGAGGGACTAATCACACAAATTCAATATGTGATAAGCAAAAGGGTTGTAATAGGGGAGGGGTAGCATCGGGTAAAAGATTTGATCCTTTGTTTAAAAAACAGAGTGAGGCATCCTGAGACAGGGAAATGGAAGGGAAACCCACAATAAAACAAAAAGCCATATTTTTTTTCCTTCGCTGCTTTTCCAGCTTCTAATCTTGCTAGGACCTGCACGCACACTCACCCCACTCTACACATGGCTTGCAATGTGAATGGCATGCGTCCTCCTGGTAAAGGACAAAGATATAATGATGTCTTTGGAGTTTTCCAGCACAACTGATAGCATGTAAGGATGAGTGAACAGGGTCATCATAAACCTTGTCCAAGACCGCTGACTCCAAATACGTTGACACTTGAGACTCTGGCTTCAGGGAATGAGTGACTTACTGAAGGACACCTGGACCCTGTCCTTGTTCCGACCAGTTCCTGGATACCTAAGAGGACACGTGCCGCCAACCACAATTGTCAATAAAAACCCCAGACCCGGAGCAAGAAGAGACGCGTGCTCTTCCCCTTTGTGTGTCGCCCAGACACTCTGTATCTCTCTCTCTCTCTCTCTCTCTCTCTCTCTCTACATACATCTTCAGTAAACTCTGCTTTCACCTCCTGCACTCACGTTTGACTTCTATCCTGTGTGAAGCCAAGGACCCTCTTGGCTAGTCCTGTGGGATCCCCTCTCTGGGTCCTTGGACCCAGAAATTTGAAGGAAACTTTCCCCTGAGGACAGTTCTAATCGCAGGAAATACAAAACATCTAATGTGAGCATCAGCCTGCTAACAAGTGAATAAAGAACTGGGTCAACATGCAGATGAAGAGTTCCAGGAAACGGACCTGAAATTTGGGAACAATATTACTCTGTTCCTGAAGAGGCAGCTGAGAGTCTGAACATACTGATGGTCATAAATACATACTTGCCCCCCTTTCTCCTCTTAGCTTCTTCAGAAGACACAAAATTATTAAAGTTATAATTATAACAATGTATTTATTGGTGGCTTTGTGACACTTATAGGAGATGTTACAGAAAATGGGGGGAATGGAATTGATCTATATAGGAATGATATTTTCGTATCTCACCCAAATCAAGTTGTATGAATCTGAAATTGATGCTGATAAATGAAGATGTACATGGTAAACCCTAGAGGAACTACCAAGAAAATAACAGCAAAAACAGTAGTAAAATAATTCCTGAAGTCAAAATTTCCCCCTTTTTTTTTTTTTAAAGATTTTATTTATTTATTGGACAGAGAGATCACAAGTAGGCAGAGAGGCAGGCAGAGAGGGAGGGGGAAGCAGGTTCCCTGCGGAGCAGAGAGCCCGATGTGGGGCTCGATCCCAGGACCTGGAGATCATGACCTGAGCCGAAGGCAGAGGCTTTAACCCACTGAGCCACCCAGGCACCCCTAAAATTTCCCCTTTTTACAAGGCCACAGTCATGTTGAATGAGGGCCCACTCTACTAACCTCATTATTTAAAACTTATTTAAATTAAAACTTTATTTCTTTACATCAGTTTTAGGTTCACAGCAAAAGCGAAGGCAATGTACAGAGATTTCCCATATACCCCCTGCCACTACAACAAATGCATAGCCTCGCGCACTATCAACATTCTCATCAGACGGGTACACTTGGCACACAAGTGGTGAACGTAGATAGAACTATATTCTTATTCTCACATTCTGAAGTTCATTTAGTGATGTGAGAAAGCCACATTATATTATTACATGAACAAAAATGAACACACAACAGCCAGGTTTCCAAGTCTGCTAGAAATTATAAAATACTTGCATCATTAAAAACCATGGAGGAAAACACCTCATACTATTGAACAAAGATTATTTCTAGGTGATGAAATCATAGGCCATTTTCTCAATTATCTGCATCGTTTTTTTTTTTTGTGCCCAAGAACTCCTAACCTGATCCCCTGCAAAGACCCTATACCCAAATAAGATCACATTCACAGGTACCGAATTGAAGACTTCACTATCTTTAAGGGCAAGTACAATGCAACCCATAGCAGCCTATTACAAGAATTAACTTGACGGGGCGCCTGGGTGGCTCAGTGGGTTAAAGCCTCTGCCTTCAGCTCAGGTCATGATCTCAGGGTCCTGGGATCAAGCCGCGCATCCGGCTCTCTGCTCAGCGGGGAGCCTGCTTCCCCCTCGCTCTCTGCCTGCCTCTCTGCCTACTTGTGATCTCTGTCTGTGTCAAATAAATAAATAAAATCTTTAAAAAAAAAAAAAAAAGAATTAACTTGGGTAAAACATCCTCTTTATATCGAAGGGCCTTTTATGAACATAAAACATAAAAATGTATTTAGTCTCATAGAATCTCATACCCACCAGTCTGGGACTAAGAGAGTGACAGTCCAATGACTGTATTTGTAGGACTTTGGCTCTAACAACCTTGCAAGAACTCCAGCTCCCCAGGTGTTGCCAGACAGTTTTGGGGACCCCATGGAGTGACTCTGTACTACTGTGTTCTCTTGTATGTGCAGTAGTATCCATCGCTTTCCTGCATTACTGCTTCAGATGATTCAGACCATGTGATCTGTCCTTGCTGATACCCAAAGGTATCTATCCTCTCTGCACCACTGAACAAGGGCAACAGAGTTCCCACATACTGCTATTATATATATATTAAAGATTTTATTTATTTATTTGAGAGAGAGAGAGAGCACACGCAGGGGGAGGGGCAGAGGGAGAAGCAGGGAGCCTGATGCAGGGCTTGATCCCAGGACCGTGGGATAATGACCCCAGTCAAAGGCAGAGGCTCAACCCACTGAGCCACCCAGGCATTCCCCACCCCACTCCCAAACCCTAGCCTATAGTTATTTACCCCAATGCCGATTCTACATGACCTTAATAAATACACCTTTGTGATAAGTCTTATTACGTGATAGGGCAAGCACTTTCACCATCACCTACTTCTCTTTGAAGTGATCTTGGACCTTTGCTTTTCTATATTATACACGCTAGAATCAGCTTGTTAGTTACAAGCAAAGGGTTATATTGAGGTTCCGATTGAAATGTCATCGACTCTATTGACTTTTTCATATACTGAAACTTCCCGCCACGTGGGGAATTACCTTGATCCAATGGTAGCTTCCCAGAATATGACTAGACAAGCTATCTCCGACATCACAGAACAGAAAGGCTCACGGCTAACTGAAAAAAGCTCACCTCACATGGTGTATTAAATCACTTTAAATCACACAGTGAGAAATAGGGGAAAGAGATAGGTTAACACACCCGGGAGAGGGTCCGAGCTACACGGCAAGGATAATACTACCTGGCTCTTGTTTTCTCTATATACTGCATGAGCCTTCCCCATGTGGGGTGGATGGTGTGGTTTTGAGGACTGGAGTTGAGGTTTGAGCCAAGCAGCCCAGACAGAAGGTGCCCTTCACCAAAGTCCTCATGAACACTTTCCTAATCATGTATACTTAGTACGCCATGAATATCAAGTGCCTTTTGTGTATTGAATGCATCATGAATATTAGGTCTTTAGTTCCTCGTTACTATTAAGTATGTTTTGGTCCTTTCATCCCCTCCTACTTAACATGCACATGAGGTCCATATTAACTTCTCCTCCATACTTAACACATCTAAAGGCTTTCATTGACCTCATTTGTTTTCTTTTAGAGCAGAACTGAATATTCTCAAGCGAGACAATATTGCACTAAGAAGTTGTACGTTTCGTTTGGCTTATTTAAATCACTTTCAATATCTTTCATCCTGTTTTTTCCTTCCTTAAAAGACCCATGCAACATTTTTAGATGATTCCTTCCCAGGTACCTATCTTTTGTAGACAGCGTAAATGCATCTTTTAAATCTTTAGTGACACACTTTCTGACCCGATCTTACCCTATTCAGGCAATGCATTATAATTGAAAGAGCATAATCTTTGAAGTCAGAGAAAACCAGGTACTCTACTTACTTCTTCGGTTTTTCAACCTCATGGAAGGTCAATTCATGAAATTAAGGGCAATAATACCTAACCCATAGCATTACTATAAAATTTCAGATATATTTTGTGCCCAGCTGTCCTGTACATTTAGTGGCAGCCCTAATCTTTATCCACTGATATCTCCAGCATACTCCCATTCCCTGGTTTAAAGAAAAAATGAGAAAATGTATACAATATACACATAACCAGTAGGTTTTCAGTTATTATTATAATGAGCCATTCCGGACATCTGGATAACTGAATTTTTATATTTTCTGAACCCAGAATCTCTTACTTTGATCAGGTTACACAAAATTATGTCCAATATATATAAACATCTGGGTCGAAACAGAAAATTCTTGGAGTCATCATTGTGAATTATTGTAATTTCAGTAAAGAGGGAATGGATTTTACACTTCGAATGTCTATAATATTCTGGGTAACTTATGTCCATCGTAGGGTTTAATCCCCAGAAACTCTTAGAAGCAGTCACTGTTACCCTTTATAAAGGATTTTACTTCTTATAAAGGAGGAAGTTGAATTGCAGAGCAGGTAATCTATCTAATGTTAAGTCACTGCTAAGTGATCAGTTCCGTCTGATTCCAAAGCCCACGTCCTCTTTGTCACCCTAGGGAGCCACATAATAAATCCTTCATAAGAAATAATACATGTGGGGCTATTTGCCCTTTTATCAGATGGCTCCGATCACTGTGCTTTTGAGCTTGTCTTGTTTTGCTCTGTGGAAGACATGTGGGAGGCCACCCTATTGATTCCCTAGGCCACGCTTCTCCACAGACCATACTTTAGATTTGCTCCTAGCCAGGAGAATCCCTGCTTGCTCAGGTCAAGGGGAGCTTTGCGATTTAACGGAGGCTAGACTCCACCCCAACCCCAATGATCTTGATTAGTGCCAATTATTATCATCCCATCCCCCTTGCCAATGACTGGCTTAGGCACTGGTGTGTGAAACAGTTTTGGCCACGGAGCCATGACAGGAAGCCTATGAGAGGGTGTCCGGCAGAAGTTTCTCCTACAACGCCTGGATGGCTCAGTCAGTTAAACGTCTGCCTTCTGCTCAAGTCATGATCCTGGGGTCCTGGGATCAAGTTCTGCATCGTGCTCCCTGCAGAGCAGGGAGCAGAAGACGCGCTTCTTTCTGCGCCTCTGCCCCCCTCTCTCTGTCTCTCCTGAACAAATAAATAAAATGTGTAAAACAAAAACGAAAAAAAGAAGTTTCTCCTAGCTGATAATAATAGACCCATGGAAGAAAATGACTCCTGTTCTTCACCCTGATAATATATCATCTTGTGGTCATAAGTAGACAAGCCTCAGAGCAAGAACCAACATATCACTGATGAGTGAAAAATGGAAAACTCCTGAGCCTTTAATGATATCATCAAAATTAATACATCATACATTCCTAGGAGGTACAGCTGGGGTCATGCAGTTGGTGTTTTGTTTTGCTTTATTTTGATCTCCTGTACACCACGTAATGTGCTGAACATCCTGTAATATTTTTACATGTCTTCTTTCCTACAGGTGAAAACATTTGGAAAACAAAACCAAAGTTAAGAAGGTAGTAAAACGATTGAGAGAAACCTGAACGCTTTTCTTTGTTTTTGAACTGTAAAGTTATTTAGGAAATAGTCCTATCTCAAGACTACTCTACAATGCTTTTAAAAAAAACGTTAAGGCTGACTACTTCATTGCTGTGGGAAGAACAGCAAAAAATGAGATAAGATGCCAGGTGTTCATTATCGTGCCAATTGTGCAGAATGCTGAAAAACCACTCGTCCTTGAAGAAGTGTGTCGTCGCACAGGAGGCAGGTTGCAGAAACGTTAATCAGGACTCGAATCCCCCCTGCGGGTCTGCCTATGTTTACACCAGTGGTACCATCATGATCAAGTCGGGTGTCCAGGCTGTCTTAAGCATTTTAGGTACCAGATACCCCTCTACCACTGCTGCTCATATTATCTTTGCTGCCCCGCCCCCTTTCTCCTTCTCTTGGAGGCTGAAAGCATTCTTTTGTCTAAAAGTGTGTTAATATGAGACATTGTGAGAGCATGTGTCATAGTTGTAACGGTTTGGCATCTACCCATGGGTAAAGTAGAAGGACTTTTCCACTTTTACAACCTATAATGTGTTTCCCTTGTACATTGGCATAGACACTCAGTAAATTATAGTAAGAGTGACTAAATGGATGTGAGTGTAAAATAAATGGAAATAAGCTTTAACTACTGTATCCATTCATCCATTCTCCTTGCTGTTGAAAAGCTCATTATGTAGTCACGACAAGGTAAATAGATAATTACAATAAGGAATTGTAGATCTTATGCTACAGGTGTACAGGTGTAGACTTATGTATAGGTGTACAGGCACGAGGGAGGAAGAGTGACTTTCTTAAGCTGTGCATTTCGAGCAGAGGAAACGACATATTCGAAAGGACAGAGAGCTGTACATTGTCTCTTGTGGCTGGAGTAAAGAATGAATGCTCTTTACACCTACCATCTCCTTCCAGCATCGTTCCCAGAAGCAGGATGCTGATTATGTAAACGTTTATGCCTTTCAAGCCTGCACTGGGCAGTTTGCTCTAGAAGCAAAATCAGAAGGATCATGAAGTAGGAGGACAGACGAGCATTAATGAGCCATGAGTGGGCTGAAATGTTGACTTAATCCACGGGGTAAAGAAAATGTAAGGGCATAAAAAGATAAAGAGTATGTGAACCAATCGGTAATTGGAGGAGAAGCCAATGGACACCCCGGAACAGATTCAAAGAAAGTGGTAGAGGCGTAGTAAGAGGGAGTCTGTTACAGTTACAGACTTTAATTCTTGTGGTATCACCATGTTCCTTATTGATAATTACCATCTCAGGAAAGTTGGGCTGAATGGGTTTCTGTTCTTTACAACTCAGCAAGCCTAATGAAACCAATTCCTTTTAATATGCGTCCCTTCTGTTCCATTTGAGTAGGATTCTTCCTTCATTTTCCCACAAACATGTCATTGTCGTTTCTGCCTGCTTCCATCTTTTATGTCATTTATCTCAGACAATGTTCCTTTTCCCCACTCCGCCTAGGCATTCAGCGGATATCTCAAACCTGAACAAACCGCCAGACATGCTGCTAGATGCTGGGGGCTACAGGGATGACTCACACGTGGTCCTTGCCTTCAAATCTGTTACCAACTTAAAGGTCCAGAGAGACAGGGTCAGAGTAATTACAGTACGCCTGACAAAACAGGAAACTTTACAGCCCTAAAGACCATGTTATGAAGAACACTTAGTGACATGGCGAAATTCATGCAATCTAATGACAAATGACAAAAGCAGGTCAGGAAAACGGTAGAGAATATAGGCTTTACTTTAGGCTTTGTAGTCAGATCAGCTGGCATTCTAGAGTTTGCTAAGATACTTTCTGACTGTATGATCTTGAATAAGTGATTCAACCAGTCTGAGCATCAGTTTTCTTGCAAATGATAGTACCGAGTTTTATATGAGGTCCTCATGATGATTAAATAAGGTAATATGTGTAAAATATTTAGTGCAGTGGCAGTTCATAAGAAACGGTCAATAAATACAACCCAAGATCAGGATATCATAGTATACTAAAAAAATAAAATATACATTAAGTGTATATATGGAAACTGGAAGAAAATATTGTACAATGTAAATAGCAACATTATGCCTGAATGATATGACTACAGGTGATTTTTATTTTCTTCTTTATGCATTTAGGTGTTTTCTATATCTTCTATAATGGCAATGTTTACCTTGTAACAAGAAAAGTTATCTGAACAATTATTAACGTTCTTTAAAGCAGGTTAAATATTTTTTCTAGTTTGATTTTTTTTTAGACAAGTGAAATATTACAAAATTTTAAGTAGTAAAGTTAAAATTAGATTCTGTTTTTAGTTTAAATTGTGATATTGTTCCAAACAACATGCCCAAGCACTTTCACTCTATCATACAGTTTAAAAAATACCACAAGATTGTTGAACTTCCCTTGGAAAATAACACATACCAAAGGTGTCTTTAGTTAGAAAGTCCTGTTCTAAATGACTAATTTCGGAGTTAAATTTGCTGAGATTATGGGTCTGTGTGTGTGTGTCTATTACCACAATAGCAGAATCTGACTTAGCATCAGTTCAAATCAAGCAAGTGTGAATACTCTGGATGAAGAATTAGGAGAAAAGCATTGCTAGTCTCTTGGGGAGACAATATAATTATACCTATGTCTATGCACAGGAATAATCACATTCTACCTATTCAAAATTGAAGCATGGATCAAAGATAAAAAGCCTCAGAAAACATGGAGAGTCATAAATCTGGAGGCATCACGCTTCGTGATTTAAAACTATATGTCAAAAAAAAAAAAAAACTATATGTCAAAGCTATAGTAATCAAAACAGGATGATATTGGCTTAAAAACTGTTACATAGATCAATAACAGAATAGAAAGCTGGAAATAAACCAGTGCATATATGGTCAATTATTTTATGACAAATATTATGAAACCAACAATATGCAAAAGGAAAATGATCATTTCTTCAATAAATGATGTTGGGAAAACTGGATAGCCAAATGGAAAGAAAGAAGTTGGATGTCTATCTTACACTACACACAAAAACCAACTCAAAAGCAGTTAAAGACTTGAAAGTAAGACCTGAAACCATAAAAACTCACAGAAGAAAACACAGAGGGTAAGCTCCTTGACATACTAGTGGCAATGATTTTTTTTATTTGACACCAAAAGTGAAGGCCCCCAAAACTAAAACCAACAACTGGGATGACGTCAAACTGAAAAGCTTCTGCGCAGCAAAAGAAACCATCATCAAAATGAAAAGACTCTGTACAGAACGGGTGAAAATACTTGCACCTTGTGTACCTGATAAGGGGTTACTATCTGAAACATATAAAGAACTCATATATATCAGTATCAAAAAAATAAATAACTCAATCCAAAAATGGGCAGAAGAACTGATTAGACATTTTTCCAAAAGAGACACACAAGTGGTCAACGGGTACATGAAAAGGTGCTCAGTATCACTCATCATCAGGGAATTTCAAATCAAAACCACAATGAGATATCACCTCACACCTGTTAGAATGGTTATCTTCAAAAAGATAAGAGATAACAGTGGTGGCTGAGTGGCTCAGTGGGTTAAAGCCTCTGCCTTCAGCTCAGGTCATGATCTCAGGGTCCTGGGATCGAACCCCGCATCGGGCTCTCTGCTCAGCGGGGAGCCTGCTTCTTCCTCTCTCTCTGCCTGCCTCTCTGCCTACTTAGGATCTCTCTCTGTCAAATAAATAAGTAAAATCTTAGAAAAAAAAGATAAGAGATAACAAGTATTTTGAGGATGTGGACAAAAGAGAACCTTTGTACACTGTTATTGGGACTGTTAGTGGTTGTGCAACACTGTTAGTGGCTCTTGGTGTAGCCACTGTGGAAAACAATACAGAGGTTCCTCAAAAAAAAAAAAAAAAAAAAAAAAAAGAACTACCATATGATCCAGCAATTCCACTTCTGGGAATATATATATCCAAAGGAAATGAAAACAGGATATGGAAGAGATGGCTACACTCCTGTGTTTACTACAGCATTATTCACAATAGTCAAGGCATGGAAACAATCTAAGTTTCCCTCAGTGGATAAATGGATAAAGATGTTTTATATATATATGCACAATGGAATATTATTCAGCCAGTTAAAGAAGGAAATGCTGCACTGGCAACAACATAGATAGAAACGGAGTGCATTTGGGGCGTCTGGGTGGCACAGTGGGTTAAGCATCTTTTTCTTTTGTCTCAGGTTATGATCTCAGGGTCGTGAGATCAAGCCCCATGTGGGGCCATGCACTCAGCCGGAGTTGGCTTGAGACTCTTTCCCTCTGCCTCTACCCCAACCCCACCCCATGATGCTCTCTCTCTCAAATTAATAAATAAATCTTTTTTAAAAAATAGAAATGCATGGCCTTGTTCCAAGTGAAATAATGCAGATAGAGAAATACAAATACTGCATGATATCACTTATATGTGGTCACAATATGCGCAAAAACAAATTCTCAGACTCACAGTAACAGAGTAGAAAAGTGGTTTCTAGGGGCTGTTGGGTGGGGGAAATAAGGGAGGTTAGTAAAAGGGTTCAAACTTGCAGCAATAAGACGAAAAGCTCTGCGGATCTAATGTAAACCACGGTGACTATAGTTGATAACATAGTATTGTATAATTGAAATTTGTTGAATGAGTGGAACTTAGAGGATCTCACAAAAAAGAACTAAAAAGGTAAATCTGCTCACTAGATGAGGGGCATCCTTATACAGGGCCCATGTTTATCAAATTGCCATGATGTACACTTTAATTTTTTTTAAGATTTTATTTATTTATTTGACACAGACAGAGATCACAAGCAGGCAGAGAGGCAGGCAGAGAGAGGGGGAAGCAGGCTCCCCGCTGAGCAGAGAGCCCGATGCCGGGCTCCATCCCAGGACCCTGAGATCATGACCTGAGCTGAAGGCAGAGGCTTTAACCCACTGAGCCACCCAGGTGCCCCAAAGATTTTATTTATTTGACAGAGAGAAACACAGCGAGAGAGGGAACACAAGCAGAGGGAATGGTAGCGGGAGAAGCAGGCTTCCTGCCGAGCAGAGAGCCCGATGTGGGGCTCGATCCCAGGACCCCGAGATCATGACCTGAGCAGAAGGCAGAGGCTTTAACCCACTGAGCCACCCAGGGGCCCAACTTTTCTGATTATTATGACATGGCCCAGGAGGCAGACTTTAAGATTTACGCTTTTTAGAAAAACGACTACCCTCTGCTATTTTTCAATAGGGTAAAGGTCACAAGAAGTGGGTACGAAGAATAAGATGAAGAAAGTTGGGGTGGTTTGCAATAGCTTTAAGGTTGCTCTTTATTTCCCCCCAGAAACACTTGCGGAGAGCTTCAAATACCATGCAGGTGCTGATAATTTCCAAATTCACACCTCCTGAAAAAATCTTGTCTTCTCTTCCTCCCAAACCTCCTCTTCCTTGTTCTCAGCCTAAATGTCCATTCCCAGAGAGCCTTTCGTGAGACTCAAGATCAGGTCAGTTTCCTCTAAGAGAGGAACTTTAAACCCTGATGACCCTGACCCACAGTGAGAAGAAATACATTTCGTGCCATGATTTGGTGCACATATGGGCAAATATTCATTCTTTAAAAAAAAAAAAAATCTATTAATCTGTTTTGAGAGAGAGAGAGCATGAATGAGGGGGAGGAGCAGAGGGAGAAGCAGACTCCCCACTGAGCAGGGATCCCGACTCCAGGCTCCATCCCAGGCCCCTGGGATCATGACCTGAGCTGAAGGCAGAAGCTTTAACCTCCTGAGCCCCCCGAGGCGCCCCTTCAAATATTCATTCCTGAATAAATCACTATTTCTGTGTGTCGGTCATTGTTAGAAAGCACTAGGGATACAAGGCAAACCAAACAGGGAAACACTCTTGCGCTGGGGAGAGCTTGCATTCTGTTGTTCCTGCTTCTGCCTGTGCCTTCCTGAAAACTCTTCTCAATCCGGTAGCTAGAATGATCCTATTACAGCCTAAGTCAGATGATCCTCTGTTGCTCAACATCATCCGGGGGCTTCCCATCTCGTTCGAAAGTCAAAACCAAAAGCCCTGCTTTGAACTCTAAGATCTTGCATGATCCAGAGCCCCCAATGGCCCTCCTTCCTTGTTGCCATTCACTCCCCCTTCCGTCACATTGGCTTTGCTCCTCTACAAATTCCAACAATAAATCAGGCCCACTCAAGGACTTTGCACTTGACTATGCCTTCCACCTGGAACGTTCCTCCTCCAAACAACTGTATGGCTCACTCACTCAATTCTTTCGGGTCTTTACCCAAAAGCCACCTTCTCACAGAAGGCTTCCTCTGCTGCTGTCTCTAAAATTTCAATGCCTACCGATGATATTTTACATACTCTTCCATGCTTTTTATTTTTCAGTTCATCACCTTCTGATATCTTCTATATTTTACTAATTTATGTTGTTTATTATCTTTCTCCTAGAAAGCACACTCCACAAGAACCTGTAATATTATCTGTTTACCAATTGACAATGTAAACCGAAACCCAGGTTTCATAAAACAATACTTCTCCTTACTGTATGTGATCTATTCTGATATTTTATTTCTTTTGTCAAAAACACTCATGGATCATGATCGACAGTTTATTTTTGGTGTTTTTTTGTTTTTTTTTTTTTTTTAGGTTTTTCTTTTTTTTTTTCTTTTATTTATTTGACACAGAGAGAGAGATCACAAGTAGGCAGAGAGGCAGGCAGAGAGAAAGGGGGAAGCAGGCTCCCTACCGAGCAGAGAGCCCGATGTGGGGCTTGATCCCAGGACCCTGAGATCATGACCTGAGCTGAAGGCAGAGGCTTTAACCCACTGAGCCACTCAGGAGCCCCTAGGTTTTTCTTTTTAAAGATTTTATTTATTTATTTGAGACCGAGAGTGAGAGTGAGACAGCATGCATGACTGGTGGGTAAGAGGAGGGGCAGAGGGAGAAGCAGACTCCCCGCTGTGCAGGGAGCCAGATGTGGGGCTCCATCCCAGGACCCTGGGATCATGACCTGAGCTGAAGGCAGACTCTTAACTGACTGAGCCCCCCAGGCGCCCTCATCCACAGTTTATATTACACTCACCTACCGTTGGTTTTCATTGCATCTTGTGCGTTTGGTTTCAGAGTATAACATCTGTCCCTCCTTCCCTTCCCCCTATGGCTCACGTGCCCTCTCTCAGTCTTTCTGTTCATTCCCTGACATATTGTAAGTTCCATGAGGGGTCAGGGCCATCTTACTCACTGCTGTATTTCCAGCCCCTACAATAGCACTGTAACAAGTACAAGTTCTGTGCAAGCGGAAGTTACAAGGTAGAAACTGCAAGAAGAAGTTGGCCACCCTCCGCAGATGCTAAGCAGAAACCCAGAGGGAAGTAGGAACTGTGACCGCGTAGAGGGAAACAGAACTGTAAGCCATTTTGAAGTCCATGCGTATCTCTACAGCCAACATCTTTACCTTCTCTCTTAATTAAGGCGAGCTTTTTGGTTTTTTGAAAATCACGCTACATAAATAGCAGATGAATTAAACATTTTGATCAATAGGAGCAAACAACCTTGGGTTGTTTGGGTTAATGAGTAAAGGTGATACTCATTTAACCCAAGTAATACTTGGGTTAAATGAGTATCACCTTTCTAAATCTCACATGGGGGTCGATGGATAAATAGAGGAATTACCTTAAAGCCTGGAGATGGGAAGGCAGGAGAGTAAGCCTGCTGGAGTCAGCCCTCCTGTCCTCGAACCACCCAGCTGACTCCCTTCTTAGCTCTGCTGCAGGACTCTGCCCCACGGGGAAGGGCTCCTCCTGGCCTCCGGGCCTAGCAGAAGGATGATCTAGATTATATTGGGAAGGTGCTTTCAAAGGTAAACAAGACTTACAGGAGTCACCTCTCTGTGGGTGTCCTTTCTTCTCAAGAGTTTAGGTGACACAGGCCAATTCCCCACTCGGGGGGTGTCTAGGTTAATAAATAATTCTGGCCTGCTCCGATTTAGGTTCTGTCTTGCTCTTTTGCATTCCGGCACATTTCATTGCTCTAGACCTCATTTTATAGAAGTTATAAAATCTGAGTGTCGAGTTTGACCACTGAGGGGGTGCAGTCTAACTTGCTAGATTTCACATTGGAGATAGGAGACCAAAACCCCACTTAGAAATAACAGGTGCCTAGGACTGTGCTGTTTTTAGTTTTATGCACACACACATGCACGCACACACACACACACACACACACACACACACATTTGAGGGGTATGCATTAGGAAATATATGTATTTATATATGGAAATGTATTCCCTTGGCGGTGACCAATTTAACCATGAAACTAATAAATGTTAAACTTCAGTGCTTTTCATTTGCATGGGCCCCTTCTAAGAAATGAACCTAATTTTGTCTGTTCTTTTTAAGATGTCTCCAAAAATGTGTAATTTTCCTGCCCTATAAAATCTGGATCTGCCTATGCCTTGAACTCAAGTCTGCCCAGTAGCAGTAGCTCTCATGAGCCCAAACACCTGTGGATCAAGTTGAGGAGTTGCTGCTATGATATTAAAAGAAATGGGGAGAAAAAAAAAGGATGAAACAACATTTCGTTTCTTCTTACCACTGAAGTGGTAAATCAGGACTCAAAGGAAAATACCAACAGAGCTGAAAGTATGGCTTAGCATTCGAGTGTAGAAGGAAAGACCAATAATCCAAATAAGTTTGGAATAAAAAATATACTTTCTCATCTTTATTTGACTTGTAATTTATACAGATATTTAGTTAATATTATTACATACCATAATAATGTAAGACACTGATAATAAGGGAAACTAGGTATGGGGTCTTTGGGGATTCCTTGAACTATCTTCTCAATTTTTCAACAGATATGCAGCTGTTCTAAAAAAAAATCAAGTCTATTACTTTAAAAAAAGGTTATCAGTTATTCTAATAAAAGCATATCATTTACACACTGCATTTCTATTTAATGGAAATACTTTTGGGAGACTGACATTTGTTAATCCTAAAGAAATTACATTGGAGACAGGTTTAATTCTACTTAACCAAAGTGGAATAAGCAACTGATTTAATTAATTTAATTTATGGTAGGCACTGGATATTGTGTGGGTTTTTAAACTTAATTAGGAAACGTTTTTAAATTAAATCCAGCACTGAATGTTTGTTTCTTCCCATTTATTTTATTTAACCTAACGATCGGAAGCATACTGAAGCTATAAAACTTTTTAATGACATATTTCATTTGGGGAGAAGGTAGGTTGTCCTGTCCCGCCCCCCCCACCGCCACACACACACACACACACACACACACACACACACACACACACACATAAATACGTAATTCTAGAATTGGTATATAATGAAACTCAATACCTGTTTGAAATTTTATAAAACTGTATTTTAAAGTAAGGCTCTCTAACCTTATAATTTTCTAGAACCTTTTATATGTGTATTGGAGCATTTCACAAGCACCTTATGGGCGTTTATAGTGACATTTCCTAAATGAGAGAAGCAGATGGGTCAGATGACTAATACCAGATTCTCCATGAATCAGAGGAGGAATTGTTCCATTGAGTCATTACCTGCCCGTCCTAAAGTGATTTTCAGGAGAATTACTTAAACATAAACCATCTGAAATTATAGTAAGGAAATAAAAGAGCAGCTGTGTGCCTACCGGTTTCCAATAGGAGGTTGCTTAAAACCAAATTTGAGGAGATTCGTTTACCTAAAGATACTGCTAAACTGAAACACAAAGGTATTGTTCTCACCTTTAAAAATATATGTAGACAAATGTCTCTTACAGTCATCCTAGTCTAAAGGGCAAATAGTGGCTCAACCTACTTAGAGCTTAAAGACTCTTAATCTAAAACCCTTTCTCTCTGTTATTGTGCCTATATAGGAGGTATATTAGACAAGTCCCTAGCTCTCTATTAATTCTGTCAGTACTACCTGAATATCCTAGCTTCTAAGATAACCACATATAAGTAATGTGACAACATGGTAGCAGAAAACATAATTATGAAATTTTTGAATGCCATAACCAAGAATATCCTTCCACGAGAGTTTTCACTGCCCCTTCCTTTATTAATGAGGTTTCTTATGAGAGTACATAACCAGAAAAGGAACATCGATATTTTGTATACAATTCCAAACATAATTAAAATTAGTTTTTACTTATACCCAAAATAGGTAGGGCCCTGATAAACTTGTTTTCAACTTATGAGGTAGAAGCCTGTGCTAATAAAAGACCGTATCTCAGGTAACCCATTTAAAGCAGTATGGTTTTTTTTGTTTTTTGTTTTTTAAGATTTCTTTCCTTCCTTCCTTCCTTCCTTCCTTCCTTCCTTCCTTCCTTCCTTCCTTCCTTCCTTCCTTCCTTCCTTCCTTCCTTCCTTCCCTCTCTCTCTCCCTTTCTTTCTTCCTTCCTTCCTTCCTTGTAGGCTCCATGCCCAATGTAGGGCTTGAACTCAGGACCCTGAGATCAAGAGTTGGATGCTACATTGACTGAGCCTTCCAGGCACCCCTAAAGATATTCTTTCCAAGTACTCTCTATACCCAGCATGGGCTCGAACTCACAACCCTAAATCAAGAGTTGCATACACTCCACCACCTGGACCAGTCAGGTGCTCCATAAAGCAGTATGAGTAATAAATAGGGGCACCTGGGTGGCTCAGTCGGATAAGCGTCTACCTTTGGCTCAGGTTATGATTCCAGTGTCCTAGGATCGAGCCCAGCATTGGGCTCTCGGCTCAGCAGGGAGTCTGCTTCTCCCTCTGCCTCTGCCTGCCACTTCGCCTACTTGTGCTCTCTGTTTCTCAAATAAATAAATCTGTAAAAACAAAATAAAATGAGTAATAAATAGAAAAATACTTGATCTGAGGCACACTGGGGAAAAAATATACTAACATAGATGAACTGCATTGACATAAAAAAATATATTAACATAGATGATCCAGTAGTTCTTGAACTGCTTGACATTATAGGAGTTTCTAACCTTGTTGGTGGAGACCTTGAGGGCAATGAGAATTGTTGTATCAAGCAAACAACAGATTCTAATCAAATTCCTCGTTGCCTAGCTACAGTACTTGATAATGAAAAAATAAAAATACTGTTCCTATTCGTAGGTACATGTTCTCTTAGTATAAATATATGATATCCAAACTAATAAAACCCTGGGACCTTGCCCTAAATGTAGGTGTGAGGTAAGTCCATGTGGAATCCTAGCAAAGGAGGATTAACTGCTAGAAATACCTAAAAGCCCTCCTTAGAGAGTTGTTTTATTGTGGACTGACAGCACAGACCTTGGGAGCATACCTTGCCTCACATCTTCACTATCACACTCTCCACAAACACGGTACTGCTTGTGGGTGGGATCGTGCGACTTCCCTCACGATCGCCTCATAAATAATTCGCTCTCGTGGAATCTAGGAGCTGCATCATCAAGGACAGTCCAATTTCACTAAAAATCTGTTTGACTTGTGTTGCCGTTTAATGCACCAACTCCCATTTCCAAACAGATGACCCATTAATAGTGAGAGGGCTGACGGAGTTCAACAAATTGCATTGAAAACCAGTGGGAAAACCCAGTGTAGACGTGCTGTTCCCAAACACAGGTCTATCCAACATGACTGTTAAAGAGTTAATTCTTGGGGCGCCTGGGTGGCTCAGTGGGTTAAGGCCTCTGCTTTCGGTTCTAGTCATGATCTCAGGGTCCTGGGATCGAGCCCCGCATTGGGCTCTCTGCGCCGTATGGAGCCTGCTTCCCCCTCTCTCTCTGCCTGCCTCTCTGCCTGCTGTGATCTCTCTCTATCAAATAAATAAAATCTTAAAAAAAAAAAAAGAGTTAATTCTTTATGCTGTGACTGTGTTTACCTGCTGGGATCTTGATGACCCACAGAACAAAGAAGGACAGGGAAGCGAGGCAAACAGGCAAATGTGCCTAAACCCAGGGGGCAGCTCTGAGAAGGTCTAAGACCTAATTGTAAAGCTCAGGATAGAGGAGTAGGCTAAGGACAAGGCTATCCCTAAAAACATGCAAAAAAGGGGTAGAGGTAAAAGAAGGGGCCTTCTGGGATTGCACTAGAAGTCTAACTTGACAAAGGGCAAGATTAACAACAGCAAACACAAAGAATTCCCTGATACAGAAGTCTTCCTTTTCCCTGACAGACAAATCTAAGAAAAGACACTGATACATACATATATATATAATTTTTTCTTTTAAGTTGCCATCTGGACTCTACAGTAATTGGCTTTCTTTTAAACATTATTTAAATTAATCCCAGCAATTTTGACATTCTATCAAGTTTGTTTAAGTGGGAGTTTAATTATATTTAGTTTTTCCATTTTGTGAATCAATTTATAGCAAATGGCCGGCAGGGAGAAAACAGCTCCTTTGGGAAATAACTGAATCTGACAGTACGGTCTGAGCCAAACGTCTGGTTAGATTGGGAGAAATGTGTCAAAAATCAGTGTGAGGCTATGTCTGGAAGAGTATCCAGAATGCAGTGGTTATCTCCAGGACTTGTGTGGCTGGGGGACCAAGGGCAGGAGAGAGACATCTCACTATATCCCCTTGTGTACGTTTTGGGTTTTACACCATATGACTGTATTATCTATTCAAATTGGGAAATAGAATTTTTTAAATGTTAGATTGATGTGTTTCCCTTAAAATAGTAAAAAGACTGACTGCGACGTAATCTAGTGGGAAGATCCTATTCTTGAAACAGTCAAAGACACAGCAAATGTTATTCTATCCCTTAGGTTAATGAGCTCTGCTATCTTGCCATCAGAAAGAATGCACTCAATCAAGTGTCTTTTGGGGTCAAAGAACAGTACTCCCTGGGGCGCCTGGGTGGCTCAGTGGGTTAAAGCCTCTGCCTTCAGCTCAGGTCATGATCTCAGGGTCCTAGGATGGAGCCCCTCATCGGGCTCTCTGCTCGGCGGGGAGCCTGCTTCCCCCTCTCTCTCTGCCTACTTGTGATCTCTCTCTCTGTGTCAAATAAATAAATAAATAAAATCTTTATAACAAACAAACAAACAAAAACAGTACTCTCTAAAGTCATTTCACATTCAAAGATAGTCTTTGGGGAAAAAAATAGGTGTGGTTCCAAAATTAATACTTTTATCTCCTGTAGATAAAAAGGCAAGTTAGAGTACAGAGGGAAAGCAATGTTGAAGCTCTTTCTCTTTTTACATCTCAGGGGTTTTACATCTCAGATCCTGGAGCTGAGAGAAACAGAAAAATCAACCTTTGAAGTAAGAAAATGGACATGACTACCAATGACAGACCTGTGAATTATTCAGTGTAGCCTATTTTAAGACTTAACATTAAAAAAAATATTTCCAGGGGCGCCTGGGTGGCTCAGTCGTTAAGCGTCTGCCTTCAGCTCAGGTCATGATCCCAGGATCCTGCGATCGAGCCCCGCATTGGGCTCCCTGCTCTGCGGGAGGCCTGCTTCTCCCACTACCATTCCCTCTGCTTGTGTTCCCTCTCTCTCTGTGTTTCTCTCTGTCAAAGAAATAAAATCTTTAAAAAAAAAAAATTTCCAATTGACTGTTTCACGCCTGAGGGGGATTCAAATGACTGAATCCATTTGTGACAGCAAAGAAAAGGTCTTTAAGGCTGACTTCATCAAGAAATGGGATAGAGACATAAAAAGCGCAGCCAGTGACGTGGTATGTAGAAGGCAGAATATCATAATGATAACACTATTTTTCTAGGCCTACGTCTCCGACTCCGGCACAATACAAACACACTCTTGCCTTCCTTTTTTCCTTCTTTCTCTCCCTCTTTCCTCCCTTCTTTTCTTCCTTTCTTCCTTCCGAATAGACGCGATCTCAGGCAGTGTTCAGACCCATCTCCTGGAGAGGTACATGAACAACCAAACAAATCACATACAGCAAATATATGACAAATGCCATAAAAAAGAGCTATAGAAAGACAGATTCTGGGGTTTTCTGACCTGGCCACGTTCCAGTGCCTTCAGTTTCAATGTTGCCACAGAAACTCCCCTGATGCACTGCAAATGAAGATACAGTTCGGATCAAAGGCTGTGGCCAGGGAGAGAATTTAATGAACAACCTATTGTAAGTAGATGAGCAGGTAAACACAACTCTGCTGCCCCTTGTGAATTAACAGCAATTTTTTTTTCCTGCTAAAACAATCTGTTCATTTATTATTGCAATTTAAAGTATTTATCAGTTTAAATGACCCACAGCTGTGCTTTGAAGTTTTGAGAGCAACTCATCATGTAAGACTACTATTTTGGGGCACCTGGGTGGCTCAGGGGGTTAAAGCCTCTGCCTTCGGCTCAGGTCATGATCTCAGGGTCCTGGGATTGAGCCCCGCATCAGGCTCTCTGCTCGGCAGGGAGCCTGCTTTGCCCTCTCTCTCTGCCTGCCTCTCTGCCTGCTTGTGATCTCTCTCTCTGTCAAATAAATAAATAAAATCTTCAAAAAAAAAAAGACTACTATTTTGCCTTGTAATGCATTTGAGAAGACTGGAACTAAAGGTTTACCACCCTTATTACATCTTACTTGGGCTAAAACTAAAATTAATTTGAACGCATTAAGACAATAATGAGCTTTAAGCCAAGTAAACTGGATGAGGAAAAACGCTGACTGAAATTTCGCCAGAGTTAGCCCACAGAGAAGGTAATCCAAACTCCAATATACGCGCAAGGCATTTTAAATACAATCTAATAACGTTCTGTTCTTTTCCTATTACTCTTAAAAACTGTTTCCCCAAACCCTTCATGCTTTTTCAACTAATGCCAACTAGCTAGGACTTCTTTTAGCTGCTTCTAACAGATTCAGATCAAGACTAGATTAGATACAGCAAGACCTAGTCATGGCATAAACAACCTCCCACGGCTAAACTGACCTGAAATTGGAAGGCAAAACAAAGCAAAGAATCTTAGAGACTGAGATGTGACGTTCACAGAGGAAAACAGCTAGTGTATTCACAAAGGCACTCATGTTGGAAGTGCCTCTTAACGGGCCCGGGCATACAATCCTTCTAGCATTTTTTCCATCTTTCCATGTCTAAATCTACAATGAGAAGCCCCAGTTCTGAGCACATTTCAAATTGTAACAATGAGAGTTACAATTTAGGAATATTTGAAGGGGCTTATATGCCTTGCTATTTTACTTAAAATAACAACCGCTGCTGACATTTATTTTTGATAACATAATATTAAGTGTTTATTGTTTGTTGGAAACTATGCTAATCGCTTAACTTATTTGACAGAGAGAGAGATCACAAGTAGGCAGAGAGGCAGGCAGAGAGAGAGGGGGAAGCAGGCTCCCCGCCGAGCAGAAAGCCCGATGCGGGGCTTGATCCAAGGACCCTGAGACCATGACCTGAGCTGAAGGCAGAGGCTTTAACCCACTGAGCCACCCAGGTGCCCCAAGGAGGTACTGTTTTTAACCATTTTACAAAGGGAGAAACTACGGCAAGGACACATAAGTGTCATGACTGACTTAAAAGCCCATGCACTTATTCTCTGTACTGTACTACCTTTCAGGATTTTAGCAATGAGGAAGAAACCTGTGTTATGTGACTGTGGAGTGATTCACGTTGGTATCTTGATGGTGTCTGCTTATGTAAGTTATGTCAAGTTAAACCTCTTGTTTTACTTCATCCTCTTGTTTTACCTTTCTGATAAATCATATTCCCGTTAGGCATATATTTAAAAAAAAAAAGCTAGAGAACTATTAGCTAATATTAGCTAAGCCTCTAGCATGGTTTAGGTGCTGGTCAGTTCATGAAGTAGGTGGTATTTAAGCCCTACCAGGTTAAGCTTACAGTGCTTAGGAGCACCAAAGCCAGGATTCAAACCCAGGCACTCTCGTTCTAAGGATCGAAGTCGATGCTCTACACAGCCCTTCAGCAAAAAGAGCCTAACGCGCCTACCCTGACGATGAGTCTTATGCCTTGGGAAGTAAGGGTCAAAGCAGAGAGTCTTAGAGGACCCACGAGTTCCATTACTTTTCCAGCAGAACATTTCCTTCTTTGTTGCTAACCCTTTGGAGGAGCTAAATTTTAAGTCAGAATTAGGCCAGAAGGGGAGAGGAACAGCTGTAGTTACTCTCAAGTGGTCTAGAAACCCACAGAATCGGCTCCCACTGAAGACCTAGTCATTAGTGCCACCCACTTCCTAATGATAGCGTTCACTGAGGGTTCACAATTTACTCTATTCATGTAGGAATAAACATGAAATTCTTCAGAGAAGATAAATTTCTTCGGTCATTACCCATCCGTGACAGAATATCTGTCCTCCTAACTTACGGAGTCCATAACCTTGGGTTGAATGCTCTACATTTGTCTATCTTTGAAATGTCTTTTTTTTTTTTTAATATTTTTTAAATGTCATTTTATTTTATTTTATTTTATTTTTAAAGATTTTATTTATTTGACAGAGAGAAACACAGCGAGAGAGGGAACACAAGCAGAGGGAATGGTAGCGGGAGAAGCAGGCTTCCTGCCGAGCAGGGAGCCCGATGTGGGCTCGATCCCAGGACCTTGGGATCATGACCTGGGCCAAAGGCAGACGCTTAACGACTGAGCCACCCAGGCACCCTATCTTTGAAATGTCTTAATAACACCATAGTGGAAGGTCCACTGTTAACACAAAATATTAATTTTACTTATTTTCAGGATTACAAATGTAACTACAGATTTTATTTTATTTTTTTAAGATTTTATTTTTTATTATTTGAGAGAGACAGCACGAGACCGAGGTGAAGGGCAGAGAAAGAAGCATACTCCCTGCTGAGCAGGGAGCCCAATGCAGGACTCAATCCTGGGACTCCGGGATCGTGACCTGAGCCAAAGGCAGACACTTAACCCACTCAGCCACCCGGGCGCCCCATAACTACAGATTTTAATGAGGTGACATAAATTAACATTTATTTCGTGCTTTAAAATTTCATAATCTTATTTACAAACAATTGCAACGTCATTTCTATTCCTTAGTTGCAAAAATTGAAGTGACGGTTTGGCAAAGTGACTTAAAGTGACAAAGCATATTGGTAACATTCTTAGCCTGCATCACAATTTGTCCACATTCAAAGTCCTAATGCCATTGACAGCTACTGAACAGCAGCAAGAATGTATTAAACACTTACCATGTTCCAGACACTGTACTAATAAGCATTCTAGGTGCATGGCCCATTCTCATAACAACACCATGATGGGTTAGTTGCTGTTATTCCCATTTTATAGATGAGAAAATGGAGTCTCAGAGAGGTTCAAACATTTATCCAAGATCCAAACCCTGGTCTCTTTGACTCTTAGAACTTCGTTTCCACCTAAACCCTGAAAAATGGAAGCACACAGGTAAAAATATTCCCCTTGCTTAAAATTTTAAAAAGTGAGGGGTTGGGGGGAGGATCGTATGAACGATGGACAAGGAAGTATGATTATGAGCTTAACGCTATAAACCTGAACCCCAAAGAAAGCCAAAGAAAGCAGGGCATGACAAACTCCTGTGTCTGTCATCAGGTTCCACATTGCTTATGTTCTAAATAGAAACCCACTGAACAAGGACATTGAACTGTGGTTCAGGCAGGTTTCACTGTAATAATTCTCTCCATGCAGAGTATTTACTAACAACAATGTCGCTTCGCAATAATAAATAGAAAACCATTAGATGATAGCCTGGAATATTCATCTTAGGTTACAAAGGATACTGCATAAATAGAAATGATACTTGTGGGTACACATAAACACAGACACAGACACAGATACATATACAAATAGAATATCGATTGGCCATTACTTTGGCCAATCATTCAATATTGATTTGGCCATTACAATCGATTTACACTGACTGTAAATTGCTTTGTGCTCCTGAGTATCAGAACATGACTTTTCCAATTGAATGGCATCTTTCCCAATTGAATAGCATCTGCTTAAAGTAGATCCATTTGCACAAAGTTACAATTAGTCAGAATGAAGTTTCAAATATTTGCAGCCACTCGACTATGGTGGGAGAAAGGCTATCCACAGAACTGAGCATGTGACATAATTTTTAAAGCTGACTCAGGACAGTTAAAAAATGAGTATGACCATCAGGATCAAGATGTATTAATAATTGTGAAAACAGAAGCTTTTCAGGTAAAACTATTAATAAAGAATTATGCTTTTATCAAATTACTTCCTTCCTTCTAAAGAGCTTTATTTGAGGCAGAGATCAAGGTTCACAAATTTTCCACAGTATATGCATCATTCTTACTTGTCACTCAACTGCTCTAGCCACCCAAGATGTTTTCCAGCCCCTGGACTGGTCAGACCATTTCATAACCTTTGCTTGAGCTGCTAACTTTGTCTAGAAAGCACCCCATGTTCGGATTGAAAGAGGGCCCCTAAAACAGGTTGCCTCTGCCTACTAGTTGAGCTGCTGTGGTCACTGTGATTTCACAAACCACAGTGGAAGGCTGTTGAAGGGATCACTTTAACTTGCAAAAGTTCTTTTCACGTTTGAGTTCCCAAAGCAGAGGTTTCATTACTAAGGACTTAGTTAAATCATACAGCTTCTTTTAACACACAGTTTATTTATTTATTTATTTATTTAATTTATTTATTTATTATTTTATTTTTTGTAAAGGTTTTATTTATTTGACAGAAAGGAGAGAGCTCACAAGTAGGCAGAGAGGCAGGCAGAGCAACAGGGTGGGGAAACAGGCTCCCTGCTGAGCCGAGAGCCCAATGTGGGGCTCGATCCTGAGATCATGACCTGAGCCGAAGGCAGAGGCTTTAACCCACTGAGCCACCCAGGCGCCCTTAACACACAGTTTAAAGACATTGTTATTTCAGGGACGCCAGGTGGCTCAATTGGTTAAGCATCAGTGTCCAGTTCCGGTCATGATCTCGGGGTCCTGGGATCAAGCCCCACATTGGGCTCTCTGCTCAGTAGGGAGTTGACTTCCCACTCTCCCTCTGCCTGTGCCTCCCACCCATGATCTCTCTGTCTCTCAGGTAAATAATATCTTTAGAGATACTGTTATTTCTTAAGAATCCAGAACCCACTATCTGAAAAAGACAGTGTCACTCAGGAATCTTCTTGTGTCTTAGTTGCTGGCCCAACAAACTTTTGAACAGCCTATAATCAGTCAGAAGTAAAGGATTTATCTCTAATTTTTTTTTTAAAGATTTTATTTATTTATTTGACACAGAGAGATCACAAGTAGGCAGAGAGGCAGGCAGAGAGAGAGGGGGAAGCAGGCTCCCCGATGAGCAGAGAGCCAGATGTGGGGCTCGATCCCAGGACCCTGAGATCCTGACCTGAGCCGAAGGTAGAGGCTTTAACTCACTGAGCCACCCAGGCGCCCCAGGATTTATCTCTTCAAGATAAATCCTATCCTAGCTAAAGAAATTGACTTTAATAAAATTATAAATTCTCTTTAGGAAACTTATGACTCTTCTAAAACAGTAAGCAAAGAGATAGAATCAGTCTTATGACTGATCATCTTCATCTTTAGAGCATAACAAAATGATCATCTGTGTTTCAGATATAGGTAGAATTACAGAGAAATTTACTCTCTTTCATGTCTCAGTGGTAGAATTATGCAAAGTAGGAGTATGCCTCAAATTCCAGGCATAATTGTCCAGGATAATTGTTGATTTTCCCAGGAAAGGGCAAAAAAAAAAAAAAAAAAGAAGAAGAAGAAGAAAAGAAAACAACCACAAAACCCAAACCCATTAATTAATTAAATCTAAAAGAAAATGTAAGAGTGGAATTTCCTGGGATAACCATAAATTCTTCAATAGATGGTTTCAGAAAACAGTTTATATTTTTTCCAAAGTATATTCCAAAACTTGCCAGAAAATCCTCACCTTCTGTGTCCAATTCTAAACTATAACATCCATGTAATCTATACAGTGGTCTATACCGAAAACTAATCAACATGCCCTCTCCCCGTGGATTGGAATTAAAATAACTGCTTTAAATCAAACTTAAAAATCTCAACAAATAACCCCACTTTGCCCTTCCCTCTCTGAACTATTTAAACTCTGTTACAGTAGTGCCCTCCCTGACTGCATTAAGCAATAAACTCAGCTTTTTTTTTTTTTAAACTCAGCGTTGTCTTAACGAGTTGTTTAGGTGATTTGGAAGAGCCAGCATTCCACAATCCCTAAAGATTAAGGATTATCTCTCATTCATTTTTGTGTTTTACAACATCTAGAGGAGGATAGGATACCTAGCATATACAAAAATATCACGAATTAATATTTGCTGGATGAATGAATGATTATAATATTTTGACCTCAAAAATGTTTGACAAGTTGGCAAGGCTCTTCCTGAGAGGAGGTAGTTCTCATGATGACTGGAAGCCTTTGGGTTAGGGATGCCAGATTTAACATACAAAATATAGGAAGCTAGCTCAGTAGATTTTTAGGGCAATGAAACTAATCTGTACGATACAGTAATCACTGATAAATATCAGTACACATTTGTACAAACCCATAAAATGTTACAACATCCAAAGTGAACCCTAATGTAGACTATGGTCTTGGGGTGATAATGTGTCAGTGTAGGTATATCAATAGTAGGAAATGTACCTTTCTAGTACAAGATATTGATTATCAGGGAAGGTATGTTTATGTGGGCTACTGGGTAGAAAAAAGTTTTCTCTGTTGTTTGAAGCTCTTCTAGCTTTTTTTTTTTAAAGATTTTATTTATTTGACAGAGAGAAACACAGCAAGAGAGGGAACACAAGCAGAGGGAATGGAAGCCGGAGAAGCAGGCTTCCCGCAGAGCAGGGAGCCCGATTGTGGAGCTTGATCCCAGGACTCTGGGATCGTGACCTGAGCCGAAGGCAGACATTTAATGACTGAGCCACCCAGGTGCCCCTCTTCTAGCTCTTCTAAGAATGAAATTCACATAAGACAGATTAACAAGGGGGGAAAAAACAATTTAATTACATACACACAGAAGCCTAATAATGAAATCGAAAGCTAGAGAAACAACTAAGGCAGGCAATTTTTATACTTTCTAGACAAAGAGATAATAAATCTCATGAAGAATTGACAGGACAAAGAAAACTGATGTTTGGGACCTTAAATTATTAAGGAATTCTAAACAGATTTTGGGTTGGGGTAGTAAATTAGTAAAAAGTAATAAGGCCTGTTTATTTTACAAACTTTCTGGCCCTAAATTCCGTATCTCTGGTACAGGGAGGGTATCTTTACATGGGGAGGTTTATTTCCTACTTTATTGAGACAAAGAGGGTCAGAGTGCTCTTCTTGCACTGGCTGTTTCTGAAGTAACTTTTAATTCAAAATAATCAATACGCCAAGGTGGCATATTTTGCAGTGATCTTCCTTTGGCCCCTACAGGAGGAAGAGAGCATATGGGAAATATCTGTTTTTCTCTCAATCTTGCTATGTACCTAAAATTGCCTTAAAAGAACAAAATCAGGGGCACCTGGGTGGCTCAGCTGGCTAAGCATCTGCCTTCGGCTCAGGTCATGGTCCCAGCATCCTAGGATTGTGTCCCGCATTGGGCTCCTTGAGAAGCCTGCTTCTCCCTCTGCCTGCTGCTTCCCCTGCTTGTGCTCTCTCTCTTCCTCTCTCTCTGACAAATAAATACAATTAAAAAAAAAAAGAAAAATTACTGAGGGTTGCTGAAGTGGAGCAGGGTGGGAGGAATGGGGAGGCTGGGTGATGGACATTGGGGAGGGTATGTGTTATGGTGAGTGCTGTGAATGTGTAACACGGATGAATCAAAGACCTGTACCCCTGAAACAATACATTATAGGTTAATTAAAAAAAGGTTTTTTTTAAAGAAAAAGAAAAATTGAAGCGTCAACGTAGTCAAAGTTGCTAAAACTAGAATGTATAAGCAATATCTCCATTTATTAATAACATTAAAAAACAAGCTAATGTGGTCCCTTTTCTTGATTTTATAATTAAAAAATATATATTTTTTGAGTATAGAAATTACTAATTAGGAGTACAGCTTCACAACATATGACTCGGTCATGGTTTGAATGAAAAACAGTTGCTTTGTTTTTCTAAGTGTTTGACTTACACAGGGATCCAAGATCTGAGAATTAGGTTACATTTCTCAAAATATTAACATTTTTCATTTTTATTTTCATTCAGGATATGTAGCATTGTACTTAAAACCTCTTTGAGAAGTATGGAGATGCTAAATGTGACCCAATTCAAAATTAAGATGGAAAGAAAAATAAATACAATTATTACAAGTGGTTGTTAGAGGCTTGTGGGAGTGGAAACATCCAGGCTCTTGGCCCTTTAAGCATCTACTCGGGTGGTAATAAAGGAGAATTCTATGAAAAGTTACCTATTCTACAAGAGAAATATAGTCTTACCAAAAGCAGGAATCCCAAACACAAAGCTATATTAATCCGATTTCTTTCATAACATTTTCGTAGGCTTATGTTTTGGTTTTTGAAATTTTTTTTTTGCTATCCAAGTGTGCTATTTTTCCTCAAACTTTAGTCTTCAGCTTTTGAGCTTTACCTTGGTTTAAATGACATCTGCTTATATTGGAAGTTCCTCAAGCAAATATTTTTTTCAGTTTATTATTCTTTCCCCAGTGCAGAATGTAGCAGACAGCTTTGTTGTCTAACCAAAAGCCATTTCCGGCCCCCTCCTTTCTTCCACTTCTATCTCTAAAGCTAAAAAGCCAGTTATTCACCTACTTTTTTTTTTTCTTTTTAAAGATTTTATTATTTATTTGACAGAGAGAGATCACAAGCAGACAGAGAGGCAGGCAGGGAGAGAGGAGAAAGCAGGCTCCCCGCTGAGCAGAGAGCCTGATGTGGGGCTTGATCCCAGGACCCTGAGATCATGACCTGAGGCGAAGGCAGAGGCTTTAACCCACTGAGCTAGCCAGGCACCCCAGTTATTCACCTACTTAACCTCCTTCAAATCCAGGGGTTTGCATTGTGACCCCCCCCTTTTTTGCCATTAAGATATAATAGGGAGGCACCTGAGTGACTCAGGCAGCTAAGTGTCCAACTCTGGGTTTCAGCTCAGGTCATGATCTCTGGGTCGGGAGATGGAGCCCTGGGTAGGGGAGATCAAGTTCCATGAAGGCTCTATCCTCAATGTGGAGTCTGCTTGAGTATTTTTCTCTCTTTCTCAAATAAATAAAGCATTTTTAAAATACATATACATATATACATATAGGTATATATGTATATATATATATTGTATATATATGTATATATATATGTATATATGTATATATATGTATATATGTATATATTATATATATAATATAAATTAATATAAATAAATATAAAATATTATAAATAAATATATATATAATATAAAATATATAGTATATATATATATAATAGGAAGTTTGCATGGTAGCTTTCTAGAAAGAGTTTCTTCACTGGAAAGAGTAAGTAGAAAGTGAGGACAATGCCTTTTTCCCTTCCCCATCCTTCCTGCTGTCCTATTATGTTTTCTGGTGAGGAAAAATTTGGAGCTTCTAAAACCAGCATGAGCCCAGCAGGAGAAAGCCGACATTTTGTCACTCCTCCATCCTGGAACTACCTTTGTTGTATGACACATGTTTACATGTTTTTATTATTTAAGACACTGATGGCTGCATAGTCTGTTATATACAGCCTAAGACATCCTGCATAAATATTACTTAGGCATTGGAATATTTAGTATATCCACCATGTTTGCATTTGTTGATGAGGAAATGTATGGTTACGGTCTCTTTGTTCCTTCCCTGGAATGACTACTAGTAAGTTGAACAGGTTCTGTGCAAACCACTGGAGGAATGTAATACTTCAACTAGAAATGAAAAGAGGAACATGCAGACAGTTGCAATCACTCATTATACAAACATCATTAAGGGGATCCATAACTCAGAACTGCCATGCTAGGGGTGCCTGGCGGGCTTAGATGATTGGGTGTCTGCCTTCAGCTCAGGTCATGATCCCAGGGTCCTGGGATTGAGCCCTGTGTTGGGGTTCCTGCTCAGTGGAGAGCCTGCTTCTCACTTTCCCTCTACTGTTACCCCTGCTTGTGCTCTCCTACTCTATCAAATAAATAAATTCTTTTTTAAAAAAAAGAACTAAAAAAAAAGAACTGCCATGCATCATATGCCCTCTTTAGTGTCTATCACCAAATTACCTCATCCTTCCACCCCTCTCCCCTTCAGCAATCCTCAGTTTGTTTCCTGTAGTTGAGAATCTCTCATGGTTTGTCTCCCTCTCTGATTTCTTCTCATTCAGTTTTCCCTCCCTTCCTTTACAATCCTATGCGCTATTTCACATATGAGTGAAATATATTCCACATATGAGTTTTCACTCATATAATATTTACATATTTATAATATATATAACATATATATAACATAAAATAATTGTTTTTCTCTTATCGACTTGTTTCGTTTAGCATAATACCTGCCAGTTCCATCCCCATTGATGTAAATGGTACTTTTTGATAGCTGAGTAATATTCCCGAGTGTGTGTGTCTGTGTGTGTATACAACATCTTCATCCATTCATCTGTTGATGGGTCTCTGGTATCCCTCCAAGATTTGGCTATTGTGGACATTGTTACTATAAACATCGGGGTGCAGGTGCACCGTCAGATCACTACATTTGTATCTTTGTGGTAAACACCTAGTAGTGCAACTGTTGAGTTGTAGGGTAGCTCTATTTTTAACTTCTTGAGGAACCTCCATAATGTTTCGTGGCTGAATAATAAACACGCACAATAGAATATTATATAATCACCTCTACTTTATTCATTCATCAATTGATGGACACTTGGCTGCTTCCACAACTTGGCTATTATAAATAATGCTGTTATAAACATAAAGGTGCTTATATCCTTTAGAATTACTGTTTTTGTATTCTTCGAGTAAATACCCAGAAGTGCAATTGCTGGATGTCCAGCTAGCTCTGTTTTTAACTTTTTGAGGAAACTCCATACTGTTTTCCAGAGTGGCTATACCAGTTTGCATTCCCACCAACAGTGCAAGAGGGTTCCTTTATCTCTACATCCTCGCCAAAACTTTCTGTTTTTGGTGTTTTTGATTTTAGACATTCTGACATGTGTCAGGTGATATCTCTTTGTAGTTTTGATTTGCATTTCCCTGATGATGAGTGATGATGAGTGATGATGAGCATCTTTTCATGTATCTGTTGGACATCTAGAGGTCTTCTTTGGAGAAATGTCTGT
>CM053607.1:118822045-118887808 GCA_028646535.1 Procyon lotor | reverse complement strand
TTTTTTTTTTTTTTTACAACCGATGAACCTACATTGACACATCACAATCACCCAAAGTTAACAGTTTACCTTAGGGTTCACTCTTGGTGTTATACCTTCTGTAGGTTTGGACATATATCCATCCAGACAATATCATCCAGAGTATTTTCCGCACCCTTTAGAAAAGCCTCTGTGCTCCACATATTCATCCCCAACCCCCAACCCCCGATCCCCAATATTTCTATTGTCTCCACAGTTTTGCTTTCTTCAGAATGTCATGTAGTTGGGAAAATACAATGTGTAGCCTTTCCAGATTGGCTTTTTTCACTTAGTAATACACATTTAAGATTCTTCTATGACTAGGATGCCTGGGTGGCTCAATTGGCTATGCATCAGCCTTCAGCTCAGGTCATGATCCCAGAACCCTGAGATCAGGTCCCACATTGGGCTCCCTGCTAAGGGGGGAGTCCACTTTTCCCTCGGCCTGTTGTTCCCCCTGCTTCTGTGCTCTCTCTGTCTAAAAAGTAAATAAACAAAATCTACAAAAAAAAAAAAAAAGGTTCCTCCATGACTTATCATGGCTTAATACCTCATTTCTTTTTAGAATAATGTTCCATTGTCTGGATATACTGCAGTTTATTTACTCATTTACTCATCAGTTATTCCATAACACGTACATGACTGAATGCAAGCACAGTTCTTGACAAGCTTTGTTTATACTCTAATTGGGGAATGCACACACCTTCTGTTTTGCTTCCAGAATATTTTGGTGTTCTGTAATTACTCCTTCCTTGTTTTGGCAATCACCAGTCGCATTGTTATAAACATCTATGTGCAGGATTTTGTGTGGACATGAGTCTTCAACTGCTTTTGGTAAATACTAAGGAGCATGACTGCTGGATCATATGCTATGAGTATGTTTAGTTTGTAAGAAACCGCCAAACTATTTTCCACTGTGACTACCAGTTTGCAGGCCCACCAATAATGAATGAGAGTGCCTGTTGCTCCATATCCTCACCAGCATTTGGTGTTGTCAGTGTTTCAGATTTTAGCCATTCTAATAGATGTATGGTAATATCTCAGGTTGTTTGTTTTCTTATTTCTGAGTTTTAATAGTTTGTTGTATATTTTGGATAATAGTCTTTTTTCAGATGTGTTTTTTACACATTATTTTCCCCCAGTCTATGATCTGCCTTCTCATTCTGTTGCTATGTCTTTCACAGAGCAGAAGTTTTTACTTTAACAAAGTCCACCTTATCCACTGTTTCTTTCATGGATCGTGCATTGGTGTTGTACCTAAGAAGTCAACACTGAACCGAAGGACATCTGGGTTTTCTCCTATGGTGTCCTCTAGGAATTGTATACTTTTGTGTTTTATGTTTAGGCCTGTGATCCATTTTTGAGTTAGTTTTTATGAAGGTTTTAAGTCTGTGTCTGGATTAATTTTTTGCACACGGTTGTCCAGTTTTTGTAGCACCATTTGTTGGAAAGACTATCTTTGCTCCATTGTATTGCTTCTTTGTCCAAGATCAGTTGACCATGTTTATGTGGGTCTATTTCTGGGCTCTCTCTTCTGTTCCGCTGATTTGTCTATTCTTTTGCCAATACCACATTGTCTTGATTACTGGAGCTTTATAGTTAAGTCTTAAAATTGGCTAATGTCAGTCCTCCAGCTTTCTTCTTCTCATTCAATATTGTGTTTGCTGGTTGTGTGTCCTTTTCCTTGCTATAAAACTTTAGAATCAATTTGCCAACATCCACAAAGTAACTTGCTGGGATCTTGATTTCGATAGTCCCTTTTCTTTATTACTTTTCCAGAGTCCATTGAGCTCAAGTTGTTTCTGGATAAACAAAACTCCCTGCTGTTGTCTTGCTTCTTCTTTCTATACCCCCCTCCTTTTTTTTCCCAAACAAAAGGTTCCACATATTAATTACTAAACCAACCTATTAGTGCAGAAACATAAAAATAAAGAGGCATAGTCCCAAAAAAACATGTCCAGCTGTCCAGATGGTAGTGATATTTTCAGTGATATAGTAAGATGTGAGTAACCTTAAAACAACCCAAATCAGTGCCATCTCCTGCATGATTCCTTAGAGACATGAAAATGTTCTTCTTTCCAAAGCCTCCTCTTGGAATGGTACCTGTTTCTACTTCCAGTTTTCATCCAAATCCACTGGAAAATGGGACAATTCCACTTTTGTTTCTTGGCCAGGAATTGTTTGATCCTGAAAGTCTTGTGAGAAGACATAGCAAAGAGTCAAGTGCACATACCACAATGGCAAAGAAAAGAGGGCAAAATTACATCTCTTGCCTTCTACTTCCCTCTAATGCAAACTCCAATAGGTATAAGGAGAGTCATGGTCAGAATTAAAGCCACAACTGATGTATATGTGTGACTTACTTATAATTTCAGGACTCTCCTAGAAGTATTTGCCTTTAACCAAGTGAATAACTACCTAATTGGTAGATTTCTACCTTTTCCTTTTGTGTGTCTCTTCCCCTTCCGCTCTTAATTCTTCTGCTCTGTTTGGGAAGAATGTGGAGGAAAATCTGGCTTCTGCCCCCAAGGCTCTTACCCCTACTGTAGTGACCTTTGGAGATGCCCCCGACCTCCCCAACATCAATTCTCTTTTGTTTGGGGGAGAAGGGACCCTCCCAGCACAAAATTGCATTCCTTGTCTGCCCTTGTTAATTTATTCTAATTAACTCACTTTGCCCCCTCACCCCACCCCCCATCTGAGAAGGGAGTACTGTGCCTCTTCCCTGCAGCCTTTTGGTGTGGCCTGCCTTGGGGGAGGGCTTGGGTGCGGCCCAGTTGGACACTGATCTTCCTGGTTTTGTTTCTTGTTTTTGTGTTTGTGCTCTCTGGCATTTGCTGAGACAGAAAAGATACCGGAGCAAAGCAAAAGAGGGAAAATGAATCCAAACCCCAGTATGCCCGGTTCCCGCACCACAACCTCTCCCTTAGTGGTAGGAAAGTATGAGGAGTCTCTTGGCTGGAGATGTTAATCTTTCAACAAACTACGGTCTTTATAGTTGGGAGTGGGTCAAGGTAAGGAGGTCAGCTTTTCTTCCATCTTTAGGAAGTAGAAAAGTATTTGGGGAAGATGGTTCTTTTAGAAAAATCCCTGACCATCCAACTTAAAGAAGTCATCTCACCTTCCCTGTCTCTTCTCACATTGTCAGCAAGGAGGTAAGCGGTAGACTCTGACTGTATTCACTTTGGGATTCAGGCGTCTTTGGAGAACACTTAAAGGGCCTTTGCAGCCCACAAAATCCGAGCTCAAATCCTTGGGTTTTGATATGATCCAAATCTAATATGACATTGGGCAATATTTAGTCTTTTTTTCAGTTTAGGTCCCTTCATTTGTACTATAGTGTTTGTTGAGATTTAAATGAAATAAATAAAATACCTATGATAGTATAGACTGGGTGTTTAATGAATAGTAGCTTTTATAAATAACTGCCCTTTAAGTGCTTATGGGTGGAGAACCCTTCAGTTGAGCAAGTGAGTGTGACCCAAAAGCATTTAATGGCAATGTCCAAAATTTAGAGGTATTAGGATTAATGTTTCTATAGTAACGATATAGGAAGGATGGCTAGGGTCCTACTTCATTGCTCGAGTATCTATTTAACCTGTAATTTCCCTGAAAAATTTTGCTATAATAAGGTTGCTGTTGCCAGTCCAGAGGGGTTCCTGGGCAGTCAGTGTCTTAGATGCACATACACCCTCATATTATTTTTATGAAACAGTAAATTCCAAAATGGTTTGTGAAATTCCAGCAACACAGTCCCCCTGATTCAGCCTTAGTTATAGGATGAAGGACTCTGTTTAATTCCAGTCTCCCTCATCTATTGATGTTCGCAGTGGGGGCTGAAGCCCCTATTGGTGGCTCCCATGGCACAGGGACCTGGAGGATAGGAATTTATATTAATGAGTTTAGGATGAGCGTGGCAGGGAGGAGGATAATGACAAGGATTTCAGGAGATCAGAGAGTAAAGAACAGGCATGAATACTTCTCAATCTGAGCAGGCTTCCTACTTGCTCCTTTTTTTTTTTTTTTGCTCTTTTTTTTGCCCCGGGGTCTCAGAGGTTAGTCTGTTTGCTGTTCTTTGCACTGTCACCGCGTATTAAATCTAATTAAAGTCCCCCTTCTCCTTTGAGACTAGAACTTTTGCCTTCTTCAATGGCTAATTACAATTCAACTCTGCATTTGCAGTATGAAAGCAGCCACAGATAATACCTAAATGAGTATGCATGGCTGTATCCCAATATAATTTTATTTATGGGCATGTGAACTTTATGTAATTTTCACTTATCACGAAGTGTTCTTCTCTTGGTATTTTCAACCATTTAAAACTGTAAATAAAAACCATTCTTAGCTCAGGCCTGTATAAAGCCAGACAGTAGGCAGGAGTGGCAGTGGAAGAAAAAAAGATAAATTACTAGCATTTAGTTGTTTCAATGAAACAGTTTATCTGCTATGTATCAAAGACAGGTTGTTTAATGGGCAATTTAATAAAGTAGTAGGAGTATTTCTGATGAATAAGAAGCAAAAGAATATCCTTGCTTTTCATCAGGAATTGTATTTTCACAGTTTTAGATAGACTAGAATGTCCTCATAACATTTGTGGCAGTCTCAAGCATCCCTGGAAAGTTTGATTTGGTTTGGGGTTTGACACCAATTGGAAAACCTTAGGAAGAGTAACCATACGTTAAAATGTTAGGTTTATTTAGAAAAAGTGATAATAACAGCTAACATCTATTGAACTCTATGTGCCAAACCCTGTTCTTATTCAATCCTTCTAATGATTATATGAAGAAAGTCTACTATTATCTCGCTTATAGATAAGGAAAGTAAAGCAGAGAGAAATTAAATGACGTGCCTGAGTGGTAAGGCTAGGATTCAAACTCAGGTAGTCAAATTCAAGGCTGAAGGAATTTGATAAAAACTAACAGATTTACTGAGTTGCAAGAATGAAAATGCCAAGCAAAATGTTGATAGACTGATTAAACTTGCTGATTTTACAAATGAGGAAAATCTTAAAGTTAGCAAAACCTTTCCAAGGTCACATAGCTAATGTGAGATCAGGAATAGATCTCAGATTTCCCAACTACTAAGTCACTCAGTTTCTTTTTTTTTTTTTTTTTTTTTAAAGATTTTATTTATTTATTTGACAGAGAGAGAGAGATCACAAGTAGGCAGAGAGGCCGGCAGAGAGAGGGGGAAGCAGGCTCCCCGCTGAGCAGACAGCCCGATGCGGGGCTCGATCCCAGGACCCTGAGATCATGACCCGAGCCGAAAGCAGCGGCTTTAACCCACTGAGCCACCCAGGCGCCCCTCAGTTTCTTTTATTCTGCTATACTACATGCCCTTGAAAACGAAAAACTAGACAAGAAACAATGAGTTAACATGTTGGGCCACATACAATTTATATAGGACACAGAAAAAACTCCATTTAGAATCTAAAATATAAAATTCACTTAGGGCCACTCTGAAGATTTGAATTAATAATTAAAACAGAAATTAAGTTGTAAGTATGTAGGCTTCAATAAAAGTTTTTTTAAAAGACAAATAAGTTTTAAGTCCCTTATTTTTATAAAGAGACTGGGATAAATAATGGAATTCGTTGACATTCTTCAAATTAAAAAAGGGAGATTGCTCTTAAGCTTGTTCTTTTTTTTTTTTTAAGATTTTTTTATTTATTTGACAGAGAGAGAGATCACAAGTAGGCAGAGAAGCAGAAAGAGAGGGGGGGAAGCAGGCTCCCCGCTGAACAGAGAGCCGGATGCGGGGCTCAATCTCAGGACCCTGAGATCAAGACCTGAGCCGAAGGCTGAGGCTTTAACCCACTGAGCCACCCAGGCTCCCCTTAAGCTTGCTTTTTAAGCAACTTTTTATTGCAAAATAAAATGCATTTTGCAAAAAAATTTTGGCAAAGCATAAAGAGATAAAATTAATACTCTCATCCAAGTATCAGAGTGAAGATTTTTTTAAGATTTTATTTTTATTTATTTATTTGACAGAGAGAGATCACAAGTAGACAGAGAGGCAGGCAGAGGGAGAGGGGGAAGCAGGCTCCCCGCTGAGCAGAGAGCCCGATGTAGGGCTCGAGCCCAGGACCCTGGGATCATGACCTGAGCTGAAGGCAGAGGCTTTAACCTACTGAGGCAAGCAGGCGCCCTGAAGACTTTTGTTTTCTTAAACCACATATAAAAATCAATTGAGCAATTTTTAACAAACTACTCTTTTAAGGTATCGAGTTCCTGTTTACATTTATCCCTTTCATATTTACCCAACACCTACCCTCGATCAGACACGGCGCTAGACACTTGGGCTACACAGTCGAAGAGGACAGTCTGTACTTCAGAGGCTTAAATACACGGAAGGAAACATATAAACAGATCTTTATCAACAATAACACAAAACGTGTGTCAAAATACACTGAGGGTGTCCAGCAGTTTTAACTGTGACAATAATCTTTTGGAATCCTTAGGGTTTTTTCCAGAAACAAGCGCTCAACGTGGGGCTGGCGCAGTATTATGGTCAGCAGTACTGGAAAACTAAGGTGAAAACACTTTATTTTTTAAAAATTTATTTGATAGAGAGATATCACAGGTAGGCCGAGAGGCAGGGATAGAGAGGGAGGGAAGCGGGCTCCCCGCTGAGCAGAGAGCCTGATGCGGGGCTCGATCCCAGGACCCTGAGACCAAGACCTGAGCCGAAGGCAGAGGCTTTAACCCACTGAGCCACCCAGGCGCCCCAAAACACTATATTTTAACACTTGGCCAGTATTTAAGTCTCTCAAAATCACCCTATTTAGAGAGTTGGAAAGGCGCGGAAGGCTGGAGAAACTATTACGCCGGGACAGAGACGCCAGAAGGGTCATATCTACTCGGGTCTCCCCCAAGGCCGTCTGGGGAAGCGGTGCTTGCTGGGACTTGTAGTCTCTACCAGGAAGGTATTTATAATGCATTTATAATAATTAAAATGCACCTATAATAATTATAATGCATTTCTTCCACTCTAGCTTTCTGACCCGACGGATTAAGCCCCAACCTAAAGCATAATTCGACTACTCTTACCTCATTCTAGGCTTATTGTGTTTCTGCTGGAGTCCTTCTGTTCCGCACTCAAACCGACAGTCTCAGTCACCAGCCTCAAAGCGATTGGCCTGTCCTCAGCGGTGGGTGGGGCCCTACGTGGACTGGAGCTCGGGATTGGCCAGCATCTGACTAGACGAGGCGTTTTCTTATCCACTTGCTGATCTGTAAACTATGGTTAAAAAAAAAAAGTGAGTCCTTTACCGCAGTACTCCTCTTCGCCGCGGGAAGTCTCGCGATATTTCGGCTGAAGGGACCTAGCGACGCGTAGTAAGCGGCAAAGGCCAGTGGGGGTGGCGGGCACCGGAGCCGGGAAGGGACAGGTCAGGCGGGGAAGGAGAGCGCGTGCTGTCTGCGCCCCTGGGGCTCGGTCTGGGCCAGCCACCCCGAGCCGAGACGAAGTGTGTGGATTGCGCGGCCCTCCCCTGAGCACTCGGCCTGGGGTCTCGGCCCTTGAGTCGCCCCGGAGCTTCACCTGGGCCCGCGAGGGCTGTGACAGGTGCGCGGACGAGCGCCGAGCTGCGCCCTCCCCGCGGCCCGCCCCCTCCGGGCCTTGCCCGCCAGGGCTCGGGATGAACTGCGGGCCCCAGCTGAGCGGCTCCAGCTCCTGGCGCCTGTCGCTGCCGCCGTCGCCGCCCAAGAGCGGCCGCCGCCCCTGAGGGAAAGAGGGAGGGAAGCGGCAGCTGACCCTGGGCATGAGCCGGACGCGGCGTCCGTTGCTGGACTAGGGCGCAGACATGAACCTGCACCAGGTGCTGACCGGGGCTGTGAACCCTGGCGACCACTGCTTCTCCGTGGGCAGCGTCGGCGACCAACGCTTCACGGTGAGTGAGGGAGGCTCCCGCGTCGCCCGGGTCGGGTCCGCGCCCCAGAGTCGGCCGGGATCGGCCCAGACTCACGGGGCCGAGGCCAAGAACGCCCGCTCGCCCGCACTGGGGTCCCCAGGTCCCCCACGAAGGTCTCCGCCCCTAGGACGGAGCGGACCTGACTTCTGAGAGCGAAGGATGTAGGAACATGTCCGTCACCGAGGCACTGGGTCGGAAGTTAGAATGTTTTGTAGGATTTTTAAAGTTTCTAGTCTGACGTCCTTGGACTGGGGTGATTTATCAAAATCGTTTATCCAGCAATCTAATATGTATGAGGAGGGCATTTCGTTATCCTACTCCATAGGCTTAAATTGTCAAATGTAGAAATAGTTGGGATTGGTTCAATTTCTTTATGCGAATTTAAGATCAGGTATCTTTGTAATTTAAAAAAAGTGGGTGTCTTAAAACAACTGTTTGCTATCAACATCTAGCGCTGAGTAATAGAGTGAAACAGTGTTTTCATTTACTTCATATCCACTGAGAGATAACTTTGGAAAGAAAAAAAGATTATTTTTCAGAAGTAATTCACGCCTGTCATCCTTTGAATTCTTTATTTAACAGTTTAGAAATTTTGGGAAACTTTTGTTTATTTTAGATTGCTCACATTAATTACTGAAAGTTGCATTACAGTTCTTCGCTAAAACTTCCCTAGTATGTAGTGGTAGTTCCAGGTTAAGATTTACTGAACGTGACTCGTTTTTCATTGGTCTTCTCAGATACTGGAAGGAGGAAGGCCCCAAACTTCTGGCTACTTAACAATGTAGTGGCATTTTCTGCTTTAACTGTAGTTTTTATAATAATTTCACACTGTAAGTAAGTACTGCACATGATACCCTTTGTCCAAACATATTTATAATACTGAGGATATTTGTCACAACTTGTGTTGTTACCTCTTCCTTATGATTAAAAGTAAAACCTAATTTTACATAAGCAAGTGAAACAAAGTAAACAGCCTAACAGATCCCCCCAGGGTTTCTTCTGCTTTACCTATGAGTTATTTTGTGGTCTTTGTCAGTCAGAACAGATCTTACATTAAATAATAGTGATTATTTAACATGGAATTTCATAGGAATTTCATACCTAAATTGTGCTTTTAGATCTGTGACAACTAAATACTTCACTCTCAGAGAGAGTATGTACCTCCTCTCTGGAGAGATTCATACATAATTTAGCTTGCATTTGACAATAGGAATTTTGAGATTCTGATGCTAAATGTTAATCTAGCCTGAATGCGCAGGGGAAGAGTGAATTCTGAGGGTCTTAGTGAGCCACTCTAGACTCCCTATAGCTAGCCATTGCTCTCTGTTTGTGGTATTAAAATGGAAGAAATAAGCAGCACCCTAAGGGGGTTTTCCTAGTGGGAAATTAGACGGTAACATCTAAAGTTAAATGAGTGCTTTCTCCAATGCAAATTCTAACAACTTTTTCTAAGAAGGCTTTTGGAATCTATGCCGTAGTGTGAACTTCAAAGTACATACGATATACTGGCTTATACACCTAGATGACCCCTTTAAGTGTATACAAAACTTTGGTGAATGCCTCCATGTTATTTTAAAGAAGAGGTGAGCTAATAATATACCATGTACCAGAGACTATACGTAGTTATTCTACACCATCATGTAGCCTCTTCTGTGACCTTATTTTAAAATCTATTTTCATAGACCAGATTTTTTTTAAAGTTTTATTTACCTATCTTAGAGAAAGAGAGCGAAGGAGCACGAGAGGAGCACCTGAGGCGCGCGTGCAGGGGGGAGGGGCAGAAGGAGAAGGCGTGCCAGTCTTAAGATGACTCCGCCCCGAGCGTGAACCAGATCTGAGTTGAACGGGGGTTAGGGAGCAGGGGCTCAGTCTCTCCACTCTTGAGATCACCACCCTGGAGCGAAAACCAAGAGTTGGACCCTTACTTGATTGCGCTCCTCAGGTGCCCCTCCTTAGACCAGACTTTATTTTTTATTTTGTTTTTTTTTTTTAGACCAGACTTTAATCATCTCCTACCAAGCCTACTGTAGACTTCTCCCACATCTCAGGAAGGATTCTAGTAAATTAGATAAAAATAAATTTTTCATTTGTGTAGTAGAAAGATATCCTAGTTCTCTGTAATTTGGGTGGTAGTTTAAGGATTAACAATTATCTTCTTCCTTTGTACCCAGTCTATCCTTGACCCTTTAATATTATGTTGCTAGTTCTATTACAAACTAAGTTTCTTGACTTCAGTTTCCTCTATACCATATACATCTTAAATATATCTCTTTTGAAATTGCCTGTTTTTCATGTTAAAAGGCAGATCTATTTATTGTTGACTTCCTAAATTGTTTTTAACTGCTTCTGATTTTGACTTCTTTGATAGGAAGATAGCACAGACTTAAAAAAATCTCTAAATTTCAGTACGACTTGAGGGAGAGACATGAGATCTTACTCTTGGAAGCCCCTTTGAAGAATAGTTATATTTCTACTGTACTTCATGACTTTTGTGAAGACATCCTGTGTTTGTAATTCCTCCCTTCTCATGTTTGCTGATAGCTTACCTGTTTTTGTTTTGAAACATTGTAAGAAATGAGATCCTGTTTCTCAAAGGAAGTCTGACAGGTTTTAAATTGAAATGAAATTGAATGCCAGCTCTCATGGAGTCTAGATTTTAAAATATGTACTTACTAATACAATTTGTTTGTCTAAGTATTAGCTAACATTTTACTGCTTAAACTGGCATGGAATATTTTGACTTCCCTATAAGTCTGAGAACTTCTAGTAGGCAGTGACCATGTCTCTTATGCTGTCAAGGCACTTTATTTGTCCTTTCATTATATCATTAACCAGTATTGGCTTGTGTCTCCCATAGTTTCATTATGACCATCTAGAACAGTGATTAAGGTATTGGTGGCTCCTAAATTAGTACAGTTATTACTTGGGTTTGATTTCCAACCTCATCCCTTTTAGTTAGTTGTGCATCTGTCAGCAAGTTCTTTTATTTATTTATTTTTAAAAAGATTTTATTTATTTATTTTGACAGAGAGAGATCACAAGTAGGCAGAGAGGGAGGCAGAGAGAGATGGGGAAGCAGGCTCCATGCTGAGCAGAGAGCCCCAATGTGGGGCTCGATCCCAGGACCCTGAGATCATGACCTGAGCTGAAGGCAGAGGCTTTAACCCACTGAGCCACCCAGGCACCCCAGCAAGTTCTTTTAAATTCCATTTTTTCTCATCTGTAAAATGGGGCCAGAGTAATACTATTCATATGGTTTTACATGAAAAAGTTCTAAGTTCATTGTTTAGTATATGTAAAACCCTCAAAAATGTCCCTTATTATAAAATTAAAGTTTTACTCATATTAATGCTTGGCACATAAATACTGGTTGAATTGGTGAATACTACTTAAAGAAGGCTTGTTGCAATATAATTAAAAGTCTCTGTGTTTTAGAATAGCTTTAGTAATTTAGATTTAAGTCCAAATAAAATAATTCTATTAAGGTTCCTTTAAACTCTGTTCAGTCACTTCTTAGGCATTTTATCTTCAGTATCAGAGGAGCAACAGTTTTCCTGTACACTAAGCAAAAATTCTTTATTTTTTCTTTCTTTACCTGAATGCTTCCCTCAGTCTTTTTTCCTTGTTAATTTCCTACTATTTATTAGAGTGAAAATATGTGAGCAAACTGGTCCTGATCTGTTGAACAACTTTAGTTTTTAGAATAAAAAATACTTTGCTTATGAAAGACAAATAGTTAAAAAGAGGCACAGTTAATTTGAATCTAGATTTTCTAGTCTTCCTGTGCATACTGGTGACATATATACTTTAATATACAATAGATTTTTTCTTTTCATTTCATCCTTTATGGTTAGTGTTGAAACTGTGTTTTTTCTTTCTTTCTTTCTTTTTTTTTTTTTTAAAGATTTTATTTATTTATTTATTTGACACAGAGAGAGAGAGATCACAAGTAGGCAGAGAGGCAGGCAGAGAGAGGGGAGGAAGCAAGCTCCCCACTAAGCAGAGAGCCTGATGTGGGGCTTGATCCCAGGACCCTGAGATCATGACCTGAGCCAAAGGCAGACGCTTTACCCACTGAGCCACCAAGGCACCCCTGAAACTGTGTTTCAAATGAAATTGAAATGGAGGTAATTTATAAGAGACAGACTGTGTTAATATTTAGGACATCCTGTCTCTAATTTGGAATTTAAACATCTTTGCTATAGGAGAGAAAGCAAACATGTTAGAGCCCCAGGCTTCCTTTTGTATTAGACAACCCAGTGTTCATTCACAGCCACAGGACCCCGATTAGAAGTTAAAAGACTGACGCAGCTATATGGGTGTTGGTAGAGAAATGGAGGCTGAATTAGCATTCTTCCTCCTCTGTCTGTCATTGTAGGCATCCTTTAGTTTAGCTTTTTGTTTTGTTCACTCTAGGGAAACCTTTATAGGTGGGAGTATAGAAAGGGATTTTTTGTTGCTGTCTGGTGTTTTTTTTTTTGGAGGGGGCTTATGGGTCTTTGTAAGGGGAGAGAATACAGGAGGGGAAAGTTTCATACTATCTACATCTGGAAAAAGATTTTTGTGGTTCTCATATGCCATCACAAGTACATCAGACTTCTTTTTAAAAACTGGCCTATTTTAAAATACTGAGTTTTAAATAGTATTAAAGTACCTTTAAGATTATTGAAGCAAAACTAAATTTTAACATTATATGTTTAAAAATGAGAAAAATGTTAAGTACAATATTTTACAATTCAAGTCATTTAACCAGGAAATATACCAGGAAAAAATTCCTTAGGATATTTACCTGGTATGGTTGGTTAAAACAGAACAGTGAAAACAAGAAATCCAAGTGTTTTACAGAAATCACAATACTTCCAAGTTCGAATACCAGCTGTTCAAGCCCTTGGATAATTTTTGAAATTGAGAAACTTGAGAAGATTTTCTGTCACAATTTCAAGTAAAAAATCATGATTATGCTTGATAGCTCATATATGAATTCAGTTCTTCCCGTGCATCTTGTTGAGTCTCAGAATTAGTAAACTTAATATTACAGGTACCTAATAAAAGAATTTTCACTTGTTAATTTAATTTTCATTGGTTAGTAATAGATTGTCCTCATTGCAGATCTCTTGACAGAAGTAGCTGATGTATCAGTTATCAATATATGCACATTAATTTTGGAAACCAAATAGCATGGCAGTTCATTTGATAAATCAGTGCTGTTCTTATTGTTTTTTTTTTTTTTTTTTTGGTTGTTTGTTTTTGTTCTTATTGTTTTGATAATGTTATACTGTATAGTCAGGACAACTTGAAGGGAGATTTTGAAAATTTTTTTTAGAAAAATCTGTCAAACTAGGTTTAGATTTGGTTTTAGAAAAACTATGTATTGTATTACTTCTTACATTTTTATTTAAACCAGGTTGATGGATTATTTAAAGAATAAAGTAGTACATACTTAGCCCACTTTAAAGCTGTTTTCCCTGTTTTTTGTGGGGAGAGGGCTTGGTATACTTTCATGCTTTTCGCCTCATCATGTTGTATATTGTTGTGTATGTTGTATAAGCTATAGAGAAGACTGAATTAATTTTAATAGTCTTCTAGAACTATGCACAAGAAGTGTCTGTTTTAAGTGATTTTTGAGTTATACCCAGATTGGATTATCTGTATAGATTTTTGTCTTTTCTCCCCACTTTATTGAGATATAATTGACATATATAATTTTTTAAATTTAAAGTATACACTGTGATGATTTGATACATGCATATGTTACAAAATGTTTATCACAGGCTAGTTGACATACCCTTTACTTTGCATCTTTACTATTTTGTTGTTATGATGAGAACATTAAAGCTTTACTTTTAAAACAACTTTCAAGTATATAATAGAATATTGTTAACTGTGGTCACCATGCTGTACATTAGATCCCTGGAACTTATTTATCTTACAACTGAAAGTTTGTACCTTTTGACCAAAATCTGACATTTCCCCACCCCACATCCTCCGGCAATCACCATTCTTTTCTCCATTTCTATCAGTATAATGTTTTTTTTTTTTTTAAAAAAGATTTTATTTATTTATTTGACAGAGAGAGGGATCACAAGTAGGCAGAGAGGCAGGCAGAGAGAGAGGGGGAAGCAGGCTCCCCGCTGAGCAGAGAACCCGACGTGGGGCTCAATCCCAGGACTCTGAGCCAAAGGCAGAGGCTCAACGCACTGAACCACCCAGGCGCCCCTATCAGTATAACGTTTTTAGATTTTGTGCATAAGCAGAATACATATATAGCATATTTGTCTTTCTGTCTTTGAGTTATTTCACTTAGCATTATACTGTCATGGTTGTCACAAATGTCAGGATTTTCATTTTTATGACTAAATACTATTCCATTGTGTATATATACCCTATTTTCTTTATCCACCTGTCTGTAGTTAGACACTTAGGTTGTTTCCATGTCTTAGCTGTTGTGAATAAATGCAATGAATATGGGAGTGCAGTTATTTCATTGAGATGGTCATTTTTTTGTCTTTGGGTATATATCTGGAAGTTGGACTGCTGAATCATATGGTAGTTTTATTGTTAATTTTTTAGGAACATTCCTACTGTTTTCCATAGCATCTGTAACAGTTTACTTTCCCAACAAGAGTGCACAAGAATTTCCTTTGGTCTATGTCTTCACCAACATGTTATCTCTTGTCTTTTTGGGTTTTGTTGTTGTTGTTGTTGTTGTTTTTTAAAGATTTTGTTTATTTGACCCGGAGAGAGAGAGATCACAAGTAGGCAGAGAGGCAGGCAGAGGGAGAGGGGGAATGGCAGGCTCCCCGCTGAGCAGAGAGCCCCATGCGGGGCTCAGTCTCAGGATCCCGAGATTGAGATCTTAAGATCGGGAGCTGAGTTGAAGGCAGAGGCTTTAACCTACTGAGCCACCCATGCGCCCCTCTTGTCTTTTTGATAATAGCCATTGGGTGATATCTCACCCAATGGTTTTGATTTGTATTTCCCTAGGATTAGTGATGAAAAACTTTTTTTCATGTACATACTAGCCACTTGTATATCTTTTTTTGAAAAAAATCAAGTTCTTACCTTTTTAAAAATCAGATTGTTCTTTTGCTACTGAGTTGCATGAGTTCCTTACATACTTTGGATATTAACTCCTTATCAGAGATGGTTTGCAAAGTTTTCTTCCATTCTGTAGTTTGACTCAACATTTTGTTTTCTTTTGCTTTGCAGAAGCTTTTCAGTTTGATGTAGTCCCACATGTTTGTTACTGCTTTTGCTGTTTATGCTTTTGGTGTCCTATCAAAAACGTCATGACTAAGACCAATATCAAGGAGCTTTTCCTCTGTGTATTCTTCTAAGAGTTTTATGGTTCAGTTTTACATTTAAGTCTGTGATCCATTTTGAGTTGATTTATGTGTATAATGTAAGATAAGGGTTCAGTTTTATTTCTTTGCATGTTGATGTGCAGTTTCTCAACACTGTTTATTGAAGAGATTGTCCTTTCCCCATTATGTATTCTTGGTGCCTTTGCTGAAGATGAATTGACCATATGTGCATGGTTTATGTTTGAGCTCATGATTCTCTTCCTTTTTTGTTCATGTGCCTGTCTTTATGCTAATAACATACTGTTTTGCTTACTTTAGCTTTGCAATAAGGTTTGAAATCAGGAAGTGTGATGGCTTGAGCTTAGTTCTTTTTTTTAAATATTAAAAAAAATTTTTTTTTAAATTTTATTTTTATTTATTTGACAGAGAGTAGGCAGAGAGGCAGGCAGAGACAGAGGGGGATGCAGGCTCCCCGCTGAGCAGAGAGCCCGATGCAGGGCTCCATCCCAGGACCCTGAGATCATGACCTGAGCCAAAGGCAGAGGCTTTAACCCACTGAGCCACCCAGGCACCCCTCTTTTTTTTTTTAATTTTATTTATTTTTGTTATGTTCAATTAGCTGACATATAATATATCATTAGTTTTTGATGGAGTGTTCAGTGATTAATTAGTTGCATATCACACCCAGTGCTCATCACCACACATGCCCTTCTTAATACTCATCACCCAGTCACCCCATCCTTCCACCCAACCCTCCCTTCTATAACCCTCTTTGTTTCCTGGAATCCAGAGTCTTTCATGGTTTGTCTCCCTAGCTGATTTCTTCCCATTCAGTTTTCCCTCCCTTCCCCTGTGGTCCTCCACACTATTCTTTATGTTCCACATAGGAGTCTCAAGCTTAGTTCTTACTCAAGATTGTTTTGGCTATTTGGTGTCTCTTGTGGTTACATGTGAATTTTAGGATTTTTTTTTTTCTTGTGAAAAATGCTATTAGAATTTTGATAGGGTTTGCATTGAATATGTAGATTGCTTTGGATAGTATGGACATTATAACAGTATTCTTCCAATCTAGGAACATAAGATATTTTTCCCATTTATCTGTGTCATCTTCGATTTCTTTAATCAGTGTCTTAGAGTTTTCAGTGTATAAGATCTTTCACCTTTTAAAATTTATGTTATGTATTTTACTTTTTGATGTAAGTTTTTTTTAAATTTATTATTTGAAAAATTCATTAACATATAGAAATGCAACTGATTTTTCTGTATTGATTTTGTTTCCTATGACTTTGCTGAATTCATTTGTTCTAATTTCTTATTTTTTATTTTTTTGGTAGAGTCTGTAGGGTTTTCAGTATATCTTGTTAAATGTAAACAGAAAGTTTTATGTGTTTCTTTCCAATTTGGATGCCTTTTAGTTATTTATTTTTTTTATGCCTAATTGCTTTGGCCAGGACTTTTAGTACTGTGTTGAATAGAAGTAATGAGAGTGGGCATCCTTGCATTTCTCCTGATCTTAGAAAGAAGCTTTCAGCTTTTCACCATTTAATATGGTGTTCATATTGTGGGCCTGTCATATATGGCCTTTATTGAACTGTCCTTGATTCCCAGGCATGAGTCTCACTTGATTATGGTATATAATGTTTTTGAAATTGTCCTTTTGAAATTGAAATTGTTGAGGATTTTTACATTTATGTCAATCAGGGATGTTGGTATGTAATTTTCTTTTCCTATAGTGCCCTTGTCTAGATTTTTAACAACATAATGCTGGCCTTGCAGAATGAGTTTGAAAGTATTCTCTCTTCAGTTTTTTGGAAAGGATTGGCATTAATTCTCTGCAAATGTTTGGTAGAATTAGCTGGTGAAACCATCTGATCCTAGGCTTTTATTTGTTGGGAGGTTTTCATTACTGATTCAGTTGGTGTATTATGTTTTCTCTGTTTTAATTTCTAAGAGGGAAAGTATTGATAGTGATAATATACAAAAACTAAAGCCCTTAAGGAAGGGAATGGGAGGATGCACGCTTCTATTCTAAGTGTGCAAAGAACTCCTGACACCAGAGAATTTGAGAACCATTGCTTTATAGTATTCCATTGTGTGATTATACTACAGTTCATTTATATATTCCATTGATGGTCAATGTTTGGATTGGTTCTGCTCTGGGGTGTTTATGAATAGTTACGAATGTTCTTATTCATGTGTTTTAGTATATATATGGACACATTTCTGTTGGTTATAAACTTAAAAGTAGAATTGCTGGGTTATTGGGTAGGCATGTGTTTAGCTTTCCAAAGTAGTTGTACCATATTGGTTTACATTCTTATCAGTGGTTATGGGAGTCTGGTTGCTTTATAGTCCACATAAGGAAGGTACTCTTAATTATGGGAAGAAATTAGAGAAAAATTATTAAATTTATGCCGCTGTTTGTTCATAGGGCATTGAGTGATAGCTTAACAGAGCAAGTAAGAGCATGTCCTTTCCCACTAGTTATTACTTGGTTTCAGTCTTAGCTGTGCCTCCTACTGGCTCTGAGACTTGTGCCAATCAGTCTGTCTAAGGTTAAAATTCCTTAGCAATAAAATGGGGTGATTATAGTATAAAGTATTACACAGAATTTGTTGTAGGGATTAAACGGGTTACCAGCGAAAAGTACTTGGTATTGTCCTTGTAGTATAGTGCCAAAGAGAAGAAAATAGGCCCAGAATACTATAGTGAGTGAGCGATAAAAGAAAGCACAAAAGAGTGGTAGCATTTTTTGTTTTAACTTTTTGAAAACAATTACTTAGGTTTTAGATTTTTTCTTTACTACATAGAAAATAACTATGTAGAGATAAGTTCATACCTAGAAAAAGTTATAAAATAAAAATAGTACAAGGAACACCCATACTGTCATTACTTAGATTTGGCTATTGCCAATAACATACTCCCATTTTCTTTATCATTTGTGCTCCTCGGACCTGTGTGTGCCTATATAATTTTTTTTCCTGAATACTTTGAGGATGTTATGTATGTTATAATTCTTCACCTTTAAATACTTTAGTCTCGTTTCCTGAGAAGAGGAATATTCTGTTATATAATCATAGTACACTTACCTACTTCATAAATTTGCATTGATAAACTTTTAGCTAAGGTATTACCCATGTTCGGGTTCTATTACTGGATATGACAGTGTTCTTTATAACTTTTTTTACCCCTTCCAGTACAAGATTCAGACTGTGGTATCATATTTAGTTATTGCGTCTGTTTAGCATCATTTCTCTTGTTTTTTATCGTTTCAACAGTGACATTTGAAGACTATAGTACTTCCTTCCCTTCCACTTTTAAAAACAAACCTTTTCTCATTTCACATTTGTCTGATAGTTCCTTCTGATTCGATGGAGCTTATGATTTCTTGGCCAAAATTCTGCTTAGATGTTGTTGTGTCCTCTAAGATTCCCAGTTGGAAGTTCGTGATATCTGTCCTATGTGATGTTAATTTTGATGACCATTAAAAGTGTTGCCCAATTTCCTTATGTGTAACAGATTTTTTTCTCCTTGCAACTAATCAGCAGTATGTGATAAAGCCTTTGAACACCCTGCAAATATCCTCGTCCTCATCATCATTTTCCCCTAGGTTGACTATCCACTGATGATGATTCTTGCCTGTTTTTTTTTTTTTTTTTTTTTTAGCACCTTCTTTCTGATACATCAGGGTATCGTATGCCCGTATTGTATTGTACTACTCTGCTGTAGTGCTGTACTGAGCCATTTCTTCAGGGAGCTCTGGTTTCTTTTAGTAGAGAGTGCTATTAGAGGCTAAGATCAAGGTGCTAAATGATCTATCTCATTGCTACTGGAATGTCTGCTTCTTGGCCTTTTAATAGTCTAGAACTAGCACATATGCACGCATATATGCATATAGCAGACTAGCATGCACATACATACACATATATAAACATGTATTTACACGTGTACATGGAAATATGTATATGTTGGAAAACTTGATTTTATACCAGTATTTCCACTTCTGTAACAACCTTACTTGACTCTTGTGTCTTTCCCTATTTTATATCTTTGTTCCTTTTCCTTAAACAGTGAGATCCTTGGCTCATTTGCTCAATTCTGTAATACATCTAAAATAGTTTCGCAAGGCAATAGAATTGCATTGTCCATACCACTATAATTAAAAAACAAAAAACAACCTATGAAAAACGTACAGGATTTGTTTGTATTTCTCCCCACACTGCCTGTGAGATAATAGAAAATACATGTATTGGTCTCTGTCCCCAGTTTCTGGCACAGAATTCCTGACACTCTTCTAAATTCCTAAGTGATAACATTAGAAGCATCACTTGTTAAAATATTTGGCTCTTTCTTTTTTTTTTTAAAGTAACCTCTGTATCCACCTTGGGGTTTGAACTTACATCCTTAAGATCAAGAGGTGTATACTCTGCTGACTAAGCCGGGCAGGTGCCCCCTAATACCCTAATATTTGGTTCTTGACCCTGGATTCTACCACAGCTCCTGAAACCCTTGTAGTTTATAAGGGTACTGGGAGCATCTTTTCTTCTAATGAGGCAAACCTGGGTAGGCTTCGGATGGTTCCTGGGATGATTACCAGAAAGATCAAGCCAAGGTCAGAAGCTTGGAATTTTGAGCCCCACCTCCCATTCTCCAGAGACTAGGGAGGCATTGGAAATGGAGTTAATAATTGATCATGGCTGTGTGAGGAAGCTTCCATGAAATCCCAACAACATGGTACTATTGGGAGCTCCCATGATGGTGAACATATCTGTGTACCAGGTAGGTGATGCACTCCAGCTGTATGAGGGCAGAAGTTCCTGTGCTTGGCACCCTCCCAGATCTTGCCGTGTATGTCTCTTTATCTGGTTTTTCTTCCCTATTCTTTATCAGATCTTTTAATAAACTGGTAAATATAAGTAAGTGTTTACATGAGTTTTGTAAGCTGCTTTAGCTAAAAATCAAATCCAAGGGAAAGGAGGTCATGGGAACCTTTGATTTTTGTAGCCAGGTTGGGCAGAAGTTAGGGATAATCGAGGGTCCCAATACTTGAGATTAGCGTCTGAAGTGTAGGACAGTCTCAGTTAAGACTGAGCCCTTTAACCTGTGGGATCTGACACTATCTCCAGGTAGATAGTGTCAAAATTGAGTTAAATTGTCGGATACCTAGTGGGTGTCACAGAATTGTTTGGTGTGGTTAAAAGACCCCATATCTGTTGACAAAAGTATTGTGAATGTGGTAGTAGTGTTAGAGTAAAGGAGAAACATGGGAGGTGGACTAGTTTTTTCCTTTTCACTGCCCAAGACTGAAAATATGGGGTCAGATTTAGTATTCATAATTTACTTAGTTCCTTTGGCCCTACTTTCTTTTGGTGTGGACATGTAGTTATTTGAAATGTACTTAGTTCCTTTGTTTCACTACACCTTCCCCACTCTGACTGATTTGTTTTTGAATATGCATTATGTTAATATGTTTTCAAAAGTCATTTTTCCTATATCTCTTCTACTTCATCCTCCCCACCTTTGTAGGTAATCAACTTTATTTAATCAACTTTATTGTTCGCTAGTTGTATCCATCCTTTGTTTTTAATTGTAGTAAACAGATTCATTTTCCTTGTCCCTTATCCAAAAGATGACATATATGTCCTTTTGTGCTTTGCTTTTTTTCACTTAATAATATCCCATGGAAATCACTCCATGGGAGTCATAGATGTCTTCTTATTTTTACAGCTGTATGATACTCCATTTCGGTTATGTACTATAGTTTTTTTCAGCTAACCTATACACAGCAGTCTTTTTAGGAGATACATTTACAAATTCTTGAAAGTGATTAAGAAATGGAACATAATGCAAATATGGTTTGAGTCTTTAGTGCATCTGGTGTTTAATTATACAACCAAATAAAGTGTAAAAATTGAAGCTCATTAGTCAAGAATACCTGAAAATCTTTATTCTAACCCCTGGCATAATAGTCAGCTCGTGAAGTGTAGACTGCAGTTGGTTATCTCCCTTTTTCCCCCTCCTATAGTAGCTTATTATCATCCGCTAGTTATAACTCTGAGAGAAGAAGGTGAGGACTGAAAGAGAGATTTTCCAGATAAGATCAATCACTTCAATTGATTTGAAGTTTACCAAAACTAGAGAAAGAAAGCTTTGTATGTTTTAGTACTGTCACTAAGAGAAAGTCAAATGACAGCCTGTATTAGTATATTACAGCGGCAGCAACAGAACACGGGTAGTTCAGAACTGGGTTAATCTGTGAATGATGAAGGGTTCATTGTGTAATAAGTTGGTATCTTCCTCTCTTGTACAGCTACGTGTTTATTTCTGGGCAAACAATGCCTTTCTCAACTCTGCAGATGTTTTGTACTTGTATTAAACAGTAGTTTTCTGAGGAACTTCAGGATTAATATAAACTTAATTCAGAAAAATTTAGAGTTGTAGTTGATAAAAATAGTTGCTATGCAATATCTGAAAGTTGGTAGACAATTTTAGGTATGGCAAAAGGAAGGCCAAGTTAGGAAGAAAAGTTTAAAAAAAAGAAAAAAGGGGCACCTGGGTGTCTCGGTTGGTTAAAGCCTCTGCCTTTGGCGCAGGTCATGATCTCAGGGTCCTGGGATCGAGCCCCGCATTGGGCTCTCCGCTCAGCGGGGAGCCTACTTCCCCTTCTCTGTCAAATAAATAAATAAAATCTTAAAAAAAAAAAAAGAAAAAATATATACATAATATTCCAGTTAATGGAACTAAAATTTTTTGTTTAATAAATAGGAAATCTAAATTGTAAACATTTATAATTTGATACAATGTTTTGGGATACAGTGACTATCAGTATTTTTCAAAAGTTAATATTGAGGGAAAAAATCAGTTTCTAAAATATTAAGATATTTAGAATATTGCAAATGAAAATTTCTCTTAAAATACTTTAGATTTTGGAATTTATTCTTACTAATGGTCTTGTGATAAGCCTTGTGATCCTACCATGGATATTTATATAGGTGAGCAGACTATCATGAGATTTTTGTTTGTTTGTTTACTGAGCCAATTTTTCCCACTATGTGACACCAGGAGAACCAGACTTGGTTGTCCCCAGTTCCTTTTAGGAAAATTCTAGGCAAGGATACTTAACTAGGGAAGTAGTCTTTGTGGTGTAATACATATAGCACTTAGATCAAGAATCAAAAGAGATCAAGATTCTGAAGCCCACTCCGCCACTAAGAAGTTATGTCAGCCTATTTAGGCCTCATTTTTTTGTCTGTAATGTGAGCAGATTTATTTGTATGTTCTCTCTAACACCTTTCCACGTATTTTTTGCTGGCACATACAGAAACATTTTGGCTTTGGTAAAAATTAAAGTCCTGAAGTATAAATTATTCTTTTCTACATTAAGTAAGGTATATGGGCAGGTGCAAAAGTGAGAGAAAGTAAATAATTACTAATACTTTAAGAACTTTTATATTTGGATGGGAAATAGTTTGTGATAGATTTTTTTTAAGATTTTATTTATTTATTTGACAGAGAGAAAGGTCACAAGTAGGCAGAGAGGCAGGCAGAGAGAGAGGGGGAAGCAGGCTCCCTACTAAGCAGAGAGCTGGATGCAGGGCTCCATCCCAAGATGCTGGGGATCATGACCTGAGCCGAAGGCTTTAACCCACTGAGCCACCCAGGCACCCCAATGTGATAGATGTTTTATTGTCAGTGTTATATACTTCATGGTGGCTTATATAAGTAAATTCCAAGAAGACAGCTACAAAGAAACTCCTGTGATCTAAGAAGTTAGAGAAAAATATACAAAAATAATTCTTGTTGAAGGAGTTCTGTTCCTTCATAGCTCTTCAAAAAGAGCTATGAAATGCTTGCTAACAAGCCTTAAACTATACCTTTTTATTTGTTTAGTCATAGTGGCTGTTTTTTGAAGTTAATACTTCATTTATTTGATACGTATTTATAAAGAAGCCCCTTCATTTAGTGCACTGAACACTATCGTTTTGTTTTGTAACTTAACTTGCATTAATAAAAGTGGATAATAGGCAAGTTACTTACCCATCATGTTACCTGCTATGAAGAAGAATAAATAGTCCTTTATCTGATATGTCATTTGCAAATATCTTCTCCCATTCTGGAGGGTATTATGCTAAGCGAAATAAGTCAGTCAGAGAAAGACAAGTATCACATGATCTCTCTGATATGAAGAATTTGAGAGGCAAGGCAGGAGTTTGGGGGTGTGGGGGAGAGAAATGAAACAGGAAGGTATGGGGAGGGAGACAAACCATAAGAGACTCCTAGACTCACGAAACGAACTAAGGGTGGCTGGGAGGCGGGGTGTGGACATTGGGGAGGGTAGGTGGCTGGGTTGTGGACTTTGGGGAGGGTATGTGCTGTTAAGTGCTGTGAAATGTGTAAGCCTGATGATTCACAGACATGTACCCTGGGGCAAATAATACATTATATGTTAATAAAAATTAAAAAAAAATAAATAAACCAGGAAAAAAAAAAAAGAAGAAGAATAAATAGTAATGTGATGGAAAATAATGTGAGAGAGAGGGGCGGGGGGAAGGGACTGTGTGTGTGTATGTGTCTGTGTGGTTGGAAACTAAGACCTGAATGTTGAAAAAAGCTAGCTAGATAGCAAAGACCAGGCAGAAGAGAGGTAGATAAAAAACCATAAGATAGGAAAAGATTGATGTGCTCCAGGACAAGGAAAGGCAGTGCCAATGGACACTGTAGGGACAGCGCCAATGGAGGGACAGAAAGAGTAGCTTGAGGTGAATTTGGAGAGTTAGGGCAGTAAGGGAATTGAACCATGGTAGGGAGTTGATTTTATTCCAACTGCAATGAGTAAACTATCAAGGGGTTTAAGTGGGGCAAATTCTTGCTTTAATAAAGATCTTTAAAAGATTTATTTATTTATTTATATTAGAGAGACTGAGAGCGGGAGAGATCACATAAGGAGGAGGATGAAGCAGACTCACCACTGAGCGGGGAGCCTGGTGTGTGGCTTGATTCCAGAACCCTGAAATCATGACCTGAGCCTAAGGCAGACTTCAAAACTGTCTGAGCACCCAGGCACCCCTTTAATCAACATTTTAGAAGTTGACTCTTCAGGGTGCCTGGCTGCCTCAGTCGGTAGAGCCTACAACTCTTGATCTTGGGGTCATGAGGTTGAGCCCCATATTAGACGTGGAGTCTACTTAAAAACAAAAAAAAAGCATGACTGTGTGGAAAGGAATTAGAGGCAAGCAGGAATGGAAGCAGAGTCTTACTAGTGGAGGGAGATGGTGATAGCATTCAGTAGAGGTGGAAGAAATGAATATTTTCTTGACAAGACTGACTGATTTTGCTAATGGGACTGAATATCAGAGGTAAAGGAAATATTCTCAAGTAATAGAGTTTTTTTTTTTAAAGGAATATTTAAAATTGCTTTGTTAAAACAATGTTTAGTTAAAACAGTATTTAATGCCAGTATTCTACATGATAAATACTTTCTTGACAAGTTTATCCTTTTTATTTTTTCCTTCTCCTTTCCCTTTTTTAGGCTTATGCATCTGGATGTGACATTGTTATACTGGGAAGTGATTTTGAAAGATTACAAATAATCCCAGGAGCTAAACATGGAAATATTCAAGTAGGATGTGTAGACTGCTCAATGCAACAAGGCAAGGTTTGTAATCTTGTGAGATTTCTTTTGAATATGGTTTTTGTCAGGATAATCTCCAAAAGTATGTATTTCCTGTTGAATTTGAAGCTTGCTTTGTTTCAAGGACAATGTAGCTATAAATTTCTTTGGCTTTCTAAGATGTACCATATAAAACAAAATTCCTGACTCTCTCAGATATGTCTTAGAGATTGACGGGACTTCTGTTCTTACATAATTTCAAAATAAAGCATAATGTTTTCCTGTGAGTTGATAAAGAAATACTACCTGTAGAACAGATCTAAAGCTTGCTTATTTAAAAATTGATTGGATTGAAGGAAAAGAATGACAGTAAACCTTCAATCTATTTACAAATAAACTGCTAAAGAGAAATCATTTGTTAGAGTCATTATTTTGCTGTATGGGTATTTCCTTATAATTTCTGGATAGACTTTTTACTAAAATGGAGGTCAACTCTTCTAAAGTACATGTTTTTTTTTATTAATTTATTCCAAGTCTATAAGAAAAATGAAAAATTTTGTTTGGTCTTCTATTTGCATATGGAAAATAACAAGTAACCTTGAAAGTACAGAAGCAACAACAACAAAAGAAATAGGTTATGATTCTGTATCAGGTGAAGTACAGTTCTGTACAGTAACAGAATTGGTAGAGTCATAGCTGGTAGGCAGCATAGTATATAGCTAAATACAGCACCATGTAGGCACAGGTGGCCAGGCCTAGGTACACTTGTAGCTAAATTGGGGTGGACTTTGCAGATCTCCTTAATTTATTGCTATGTGTTTAAATGCATTATTGGACAATATGATTCCACTAGAACATTTTGTGTGAGGAATCAAAGGGACCCAATCTTTTTTTTTTTTTTTTTTTAAATCTAATCATTTCTAATGAACATGCCAGCCTGAAAAGTTACCTCTTAGTACCTAGTTTAGAGGTACTCAGGGTAAAATGAGTTTCAGCTCTTAGAGTCTTTCCCTGTTTTGGACTACTGTGTTACTTCTTTGTCCCTTCCATTTATAGGTAAAAGTGTCTCTCATTTATCTTTCTGTTGTTTACACTTTTCATTCTCACTATATTACAAAAATGATCTTTATTATGGAATGTTGAAAATCCTTCAGACTTCTCCCCTTTCTCTTCAGGTTTGATCCCAACTCTTGAGTTCTGTAATCTTCATTATTGTATTAAAACTTGCTCATAACATCCAGACTCACAGAGGCCTAGCTGTGTTGGAAATCCCATTTAATAATTTCCAATATGAGTTATGTTTTCATGATAACATGACAGTCCACATTAAAATAAACCGGTCATTTGGTTTTATAGTCATTTTTTTTTTCTTTTAAAGATTCTATTTATTTATTTATTGAGAGAAAGAGAACACAGCAGGGGGAATGACAGAGGGAGAGGGAGAAGCAGGATCCCCGCTGAGCAGGGAGTGGGTCACCCACTGTGGGGCTCCCTCCCAGGACCGTAGGATTATGACCTGATCCAAAAGCAGACACTTAACGGACTGAGCTACCCAGGCACCCCCATAATCATTTTCATAAAGGACAGATTTCCTTTGTGTCACAGATATCCACATAAATAAATGACTTCTCACCATATCAGGAAGAAAATTTGCAGGTTATGATACTTTATGTAGGAAGTGCTGCTTGGTATTGTAGATATCCAGTATTTTAGCATTCCTTTTTTTTTTTTTTTTGGACTACAATATTAATTTTCATGGGAAAATTCATCTGCATTTATCTTACTCATTTGCTTAAAAACATTCTTTCCTTCCCATTACCTTGGGAAAGTTCAAATTGTTCACCTGGGCATGAGGCCCTGTACAACCTGGCTTAGACTGCCTTTTTGGACATATGTACCACACTCTGTTAAAAGGGACCCTCTATTCCATCTCTGCTGGTTGTCACTTCCAGGCATACTTTGCCCCTTCTAATCTTTGCACTTGTGTTCATACTTGTGTTATGCCCTTTTTCTGTAATTGAATAATCACTGCTCTTTGAAGTCCTATTCTTTTTTTAAAAAATATTTTTATTTATTTATTTGACAGAGAGATCACAAGTAGGCAGAGAGGCAGGCAGAGGGAGAGGGGGAAGCAGGCTCCCTGCTGAGGAGAGAGCCGGATGTGGGACTCTATCCCAGGACCCTGAGATCATGACCTGAGCCGAAGACAGAGGCTTTAACCCACTCAGCCACCCAGGCGCCCCAAAGTCCTACCCACTCTTTTTTTTTTTTTTTTTTTTTCAGTGTTACAAGATTTATTGTTTTGCACTACACCCAGTGCTCCATGCAGTACATGCCCTCCTCAGTACCCACCACCAGTCTCGCCCAACCCCCACCCCCCTCCCCTCCAAAACCCTCAGTTTGTTGCTCATAGTCCACAGTCTCTCATGGTTCATCTCCCCCTCTGGTTTAGTCCTACCCATTCTTAAAAGCCCAAACTCAATACTGCCTCCCAGACCAACTCAGGGCAGATGATTTTTATATCCTATGGACTTCTTAGAACACTTAAAAATAGCCATTGAAAGTTTTTTTTCTGTTACATATTACAGCCTCATTGCATCTTTCAGTCCTTATTTCTGATATTTCATTGTTCTTCATTGTGGCTTACCCAAGCTATAATAGTAGCCACCTTATAAAACAGAGCCATTGATTGAAAGAGTAAATTTTAAAAATACTCAGACAAAATGGAGTATTAAAAAAATACATTTCTTATAGCGTTCACAAAGGAATAGATCTAAGTTTTATTTTTAAAGAATTTTTATTTATTTATTTGACAGAGAGAGACACAGCAAGAGAGGGAACACAAGCAGGGGGAGTGGGAGAGGGAGAAGCGGGCCTCCAGCCGAGCAGGGAGCCTGAAGCGGGGCTTGATCTCAGGACCCTGGGATAACCACCTGAGCCAAATACAGCAGCTTTACGACTGAGCCACCCAGGCGCCCCTAAGTTTTATTTTAAAAAGCTAAATACACACTGACAGAATTGTGAACTTTGAAGACAGATAACCTAGAAATGGGTTAAATCCTATCTCATTTCCACCTGACAAGGAATATATCAATACCTTTTTTTTCTATGAGGAAGGGAATTCATATTTATCACATATCTTCCAGGTAATTTTATACTAGATGCTTTACAGTTGTTTTAATCCTCAAACAAATTCCATTAGGAAGATAGTATTTTGCATATTCTAAATGTAGATAGAGACACTGAAGTACAGAGAGAGTAACTTGCTGGTTATGCAGTAAGTGTCAGTACTGGAATTCTGACTCAGATATGTTGGTCTCTTAAAACTGATATTCTCAAGTATTGATAAATGAAAATGTAGGGGGGCTCATTTTAATTTGCACTATTAATTTCTTTTGTCTTTTGATTCATAAGTTAACATATCCATAAGTTTTCTTTCTTTTTTCTTTTTAAAAGATTGCAGCATCCTATGGAAATGTTATCTCTGTTTTTGAACCAGTTAACCTACCGAAGCAAAAGAAAAATTTGGTCAGTAATTTATCATTTTTCTTTTAGGAATTGAAATGTCTTGAGTATTAAAAGACACTATTTTTAAGAGTACAAAATCAGAGTGATCATCAGATAAATTGTATAAATTATACCAAAATTAAAAAATAGATGTTAAATGCCACTTCCATATTTAAAATATGTTTTAAATCTTAGGTTGAAATAGAAGTAAATCAGATTGTGTTGATGAATTATATGTGTTTTTTTTCTTCTGACATTTTTCTTCTATAGTAAGTATTTGAAGAGTCAACTATTTTAAGTTTGGTAATTAGTTTATTGGTAATGGCAAACACCATTATGTACGTAGCGAAGTGTGGCACTTTGTTTTTGGTTTTTATTACCTACATTTATATAATTCTGCTTTTTTGTCAGTATTTTGTTGTTAAAGTTACATGTTTTAATTGCAGAGTCTTAGGATTCCTTCAGGACTTTTTTTCCCCTCAATGTATCATGTAATGTAACTGTTAACAGATCGAGAAGTGTTTTTCTTTATGAAGAAACTATATTCAGAAATAGTTCTGAAGGCGAGTGAAAACAGTTTATAAGTATTAGATTTCTTGGGTGCTTTAGTGCTCTAAATATAATAGACCAGGTTGTTTTACCCATTTCTACTGAAGATTAAACTGGTGATATGGAAGAGGATCAGCATAGTATGGTCTCAAGAACATTGTCTTAGGAACCATAGAACTGCTTTCTTTATCTGCTGCTTTCTAGCCATTTGATCCTAAGCCAGTCAGTCTTCCGAGGCTCTTTGCTCAATTCTAAAATTGGTTAATGGATATTCATTCTTCACGGGCCTCTTGGAACAATGACATGATGTCAAAAACTGCAGAAGTATATTAATTATAAATAATTGTGTTTTAATAATATACATACCTTTATATATTATCTTGTAATATTTTTCATTTCGTTTTCACTTAGCTGGTTAGTATCTTATAAATTCTCTCTTAGCATGACAGCTGTTGTTTCTTTTTTATAAATACAACAACAGATACCTAAAGAAAATTATTTCTTGACCACTGAAATAGCTGTTGAGCCACAGAACTAAGTAAAACCAGCTATATTGATTCCTAAGTGTGAATTCCCTACCTTGTGTAAATGAAAAAACATTTTCTGTAGGTTAACTGATACTCATTTTCAAATTTCATGGAAAGAGAGTCCACAGTCCTCCCCTGATTTATATTCGTGTTGTGTATTACTTAATGAATCCAATATTAGAGGCCCTGATAACCTATGAATTAGTAATTGATAGTAGTAAAAATAAGTGATTGCTCAGAATGATGTATTTCAAATAGTACGCCATAAATATTTATTGAATGATGTAACTGACTTTTAAAAAAAAGTCAGCATGTTATGTTAAAATGCCTTTATTATGAAGGGTAGAATCAAGAATTTTAGTTTTTGCCCATTTTCTCATACACTAAATAAAATTGTTTAATGCTAAAAAGTCATTGAGAAAAGTCTGGTTTATTGGTAAGCAGCACTGACTTTGCAGAAAGGGTTAAAAAAAAAAAGCTTGATGAATGAGAGGAAAACTGGATCAAATGGAAAAATGGACTTAGAAGGTACACAGAATCTGTAATTCCTGTGTATAGTCTCAGAGAATCTCTAGATGCTCATAAAAAAGATATTATTTCCTTTCCTGTGTACATTCTAGAAAACTCTTTTAAGGTGGTGATTCTTCATGAGAGGAACACTTCAGAATCTCTAGTTGGACTATGTGTCCAGATCCTGCCCTGGGATTTCTATATCTATAGGGGTGGGGTTGTGCATGGCCACTACTGTGTCTAGTTCTAGAGAGGGTCTGATGTGCACTATTATTAAGAGCCATTCCTGCAAGGCAGTATTTCATAAAGCATAGTCTGTAAACCACCTGTGTCAGAATCACCTGGGGTGTTCATTTAAAGTACAGATTCCTCATTCTGTTTTTTTTGAGCCTGAACCTTTGGGGATGTATCTCAGAAATCGGAATTTTTAGTAAATATCTCAGGTTATTGTTCTAAAGTATGAGAACCACTGCATTCAAAGATTGTTGATGGGTCTCAGTCTTACAGAGGTTAGTGAAATCAACTTAGACCACAGCCTGAATTTAAAAGAAAAGTAAAATGGAAAATGTTAGAGTGTATCCTTGTACTAAGGGTAAACTTAGATTGCATTTATTTTTTTGGATCTCATTGCAACATATATTTCTTACTGATTTACGGGTAAAAAAAATTGAAAAAAACTGTTGCTTTAATAAATGAAAAATCTTTTATAATATAATAGATATGTTACATCTCATAATCTGATTTTCTCATATAGTTTTTGGTCTCAGGTAAGGATGAAACATTAAAAGAGAAGGAAGCCTCAGATAGCACAGACACACTTAAAATTAAACATTTGTAACTATAATAATATGAGGTAATCCTAGTTTTAAAAATCTGAGGTTAACGAGAATGTTGTCCAGATTGGCATATTTACTGATTGTTTATGCTGAAGACAGACTTTTGGACCTTCAGGAATGGGTATTCTCTCACTAATCTCATCCATCACATATTTCTTATTATTCTCAACTGAACTGAACATTTTATTCCCCACTAAAAATGACTGCATGGTAACTTGTACCTCAAAAAAAAAAAAAAAAAATGACTTCATGTATTGCTAAGAATAATAAGCATGAATGTACATATTTGATAGAGAAAAGCTGCCGATAATTGGCTAAATGAGTTTTTAAATTTTAATTTTAGGAATTATATAGTCAGTGGCAGAAAAGTGGCCAGTTTTTTCTGGAATCAATAGCACACAACATAACTTGGGATCCTGCAGGTAAGAAATGGATAAACTGAAATGAAACATCACTTGCCTAGGCTGTTTTCTTTTATGACTTTCCTGTATTTCAGTTCTGCTTTGTGTGAGATTGTGGGGAGTAAAAAATAAGTAAGACATTATGTTCTTTTAGAGCTTATACTGAAATGAAGACAGGTACTCAGTATAATACATGTTGTTTTGGGAAAGAGACTTAACACTCTGGAGAATCAAAATTTCATTGAAGAGGAGCTTTTTGTCCTGAGATTAGGTAAATTTTAACATTGAGAGTAGGGATAGATGGGAGGAGAGAAAAAGAAGTGAATTTTAAGAAGAGATAATGTGTGTATATAACACATATTTCTGCAATAAAAAAAAACCCCAAAGACATTTTTACCAGTCTAATGCAGTGAGCAAAGGCACAGAGAAAGGAAGCATACGGTACATTCTCTTAATGTTTAGGACTTCATTAAGGCTGGAGTGAGTCTTGTGATAAGGAAGTAAGACTGCAGCACATTATGAAAGACCTTTAAAGTTATGCTAAGGTATTTGAATTTAATTCTTTTTGACTATCTGCAAAAATGTTATAGGTTTTGAAAGTGGCCTTTGACAAGCTAAGATTTATGGTTTTGTATGATTTTTCTGGTAGCGGTATGTTAGAAGGAACTGGAGGATAAATATTTACTTATAATTACCTTTGCACACAAAAAAAATTGCCTTTGCACAGTATGCATTCACAGTAGTCTGAATGAAAACTAAGAATTTATTTCAGGGGCTTTATTGTAATAGATGTTTAATTAATGTTGAATGACTAATGAAAGGAGTGCATAGGTATGAAATGCATTTAGGTGATAGAATTGACATTTGGCAATTGGATTTTAGAGTATTTTGAGAATATCTGTGATCATAAGAGGAAGCGTGATATGTAGGAGTTATAGATAGTGCAACACAGGTTTTGTTTGGACATGTGGGATTTGACATGTTTGCATATCATATAGCGATACCCAAAATATAGAAATTTCTAGAATATAAGAAGTTATCTTTGAAACATAGAAGCCCTCAGTTTAGATAAGATAGCTTGCATCTTAGTATAGTAGATGAAATGGCTGAGAAAAATGTTTATTTAGAAAATAAAGTTCAGAACCCTTGGAAATTATTTTAGAAAATAAAGGATTATCTTTGAGATACTTCTTTTTAAAAAAAAAAATCAGTGTTTTAAAATGTTTTTTCTTATGTAAGGATGTAGGATTGATGCCTTCTAGCTGGTAACTTACATGTATATTTTATGCATGTAGTGGAAGAAGGTCAGACCTGGGTTCAAAGTTGGCATTTAGTTTAGTATAGCAGTTTATGTATAATTTTACTATAGATAGTGAGATTTATGTCTCAGTTAATGCCTGTTTCTCCAGTGATTATTAATAGTGTCACCTTCTGCTCTCAGAAAAGTTCTATTTGGATGATACATTATATGATTCTATTATAGCACAACATTCTATTGTAGTTATTTGTTTACATGGTTTACATTTTTGATTAGAGAAGGGCTGAGATTCTATTTTATTCAGTATTTTCTTTATCTTTAGGAGGACGTTATATTAGGCTTTCAATAAGTATTCACATATTTGACTATAGGTTTTATGATCCTGAAGAAATTACTTAACAGATTAAGAATGGTTAACTCACTTATAAATTGAGGTAATATCTATTTCACAAGCTAGGTTTTTAATGGTCAGATATGACAGTGTATTTGGAAGTACTTGGTAAATGATAAGAACCCTATAAAAATAGTGTTACCAAATAAACTAGCTACTTGAACTGTTATTATTTAAAACTGCGATAAAAACATTTCACATTAGAATTAAGTGATATTTCTTTAGTAATAACCATCACAACAGTTCCTTTGAAATTTTGTATGGTTGGTTTATCAGTAATAATGCTTTGGAGGATAGTATGAAGGTTAAATTCTTCTGTCGTCATTACAGAGTTGTATCAAAAGATAATTATGTATTTTCCTAACTATCTAGTAGTGACTTGACTACAGCTTATGAGCATTCTCTTTATTATGATTAAGTTAAAATTTACATAAAAGTTTATAATTTTTCTTTTTATGATCAAAAAGTTTGAAATATAATGGTTTGGTTAAGAAATAAGTTATTGTTGTAATAAATATTTGGGAGCAACTAATACATTATTTTTGTAAGTGAACTTTATAAATAGAGTTTAAATATTTAAAGTGAAGTGTTAGTATTTTGGTTTTGATTGATATTTAACTGTATGCCAGGTATTGGTATATAAAGAAATTTTTTCAGATCATGCAACTAAAATTCACTGTAGTGCCTTTGTGTTTTCTCCTGATCCACTGGCTTTAAGCATCTGGCTTAAATCATAAGATTTTTCTCTTTAAGACTTTTTATGCTTTGTTTCCCTACTTTACTATTCATATCTCTGCCCTTTGTGTGCAAGTCAATATGCTCTACCACACTGTAGCTATTTTTGTATCATTTCATAACTAGGATTAATATTTTGTATTCTATATTGATTTCTTCATACCTTCATGGTATACCTTAATTGCAGGTTCAGCTTTTGTTAAAGAAAATTGTAAAAACTGAACTCATAAATACAGAGGTGAGATTGGTGGCTGCCAGAGACAGGAATGAGGGGTGGATGAAATATGTGACACGGGGTGGTGGAGTGAAAAGGTACAAAATTCCAGTTATAAAATAAATAAATCCTGGGGAGGTAATATACAGCAGAGTGACCATAGTTAATAATACTGTATTGTATATTTGAAAGTTGCTAAGAGTAGATTTTATAAGTTTTTGCATCGCAAGAAAAAAATTGTAACCATTGTGTGGTGATGGATATTAATTAGATTTTACTGTGCTGACCATTTTGCAGTATATGCAAAATCAGATTATTATGTTGTACCCCTGAAAGAAATACAATGTTATATGTAAGTTATATCTCAATTTAAAAATAACACTCTGTCTCTTGTTATATTAAACAGTAGAATAATAACCAAATGTAAATGGTATGTCTCATTGGTGCTTTCGAGGCTGTTTTTATCTGTTCATGAGACTTCCTACTAGTTGCTACTGTTTATTGAGCTTCTGCTAAGTGCCTAGCCTGTGCTAGATGGTTTATACATGTAATTAATCTTTACAACAACTCTATACACACTTTTGATTTTATAGGTGAGAAGAAAATTGAGGCTCAGAGTTTTTCCCACTAGATCAAATTCACGTGACTAATTAAGTGACTTATTTGGGATTTAGACACAGGGATTTCTGATCTACAGTCTGTGTTTTGTCATGGACCCACTTTCCTTTTGAAATAAAGTGATCTTTCAAGAGAGACACAAATCCACAATTCTTAATTGCCAAAGTGAATGCCTTACTTATTTTGAACTTTTTGACCACAGTTGTGTCTCTTCCTTTCTCTTTTTCCTTTGGATGACAGCACAGCCTTCTCCTTAATTACCCAAATCATAAGTTGGAATCTGTCCTTGAAACCTGTTTTATTTTCTGTTATTTAGTTGGTGTCAAGCCTTGAAAATTCTGCTTTTGAAATGGCTTTCAAATCCTTGCTTCATATTTTCATACTTGATTCAGATCTTCATGATTTCCTTTGTGTATTATAGTCAGTTAATCAGGTTTCCCCGTATTTTTATTTTCTCTAATCTCATCTATCTCTAATCTCATTTTTTAAAATGAATCTTTACCTTTCTTTGTGTGCTGGAGCCTTTGAAAGCATGGTGAAAATTATGGATTACCTCTCTAGAGAAATGTACATGCTATACAGATAACTTTTGCATATTATCTCAGCAGAGGGAGATTTGCAGTCCTCTTCAAGTCTGTCTGTTGGCATCCCCCCACTCCATTTCAGACACCTTGCTGTAAAATACACATCCACTTACGTAACCCCCACACACTTGAAGTTCCCAACTATCTATCCCAAGGTCCAAATTCCTTATAAACTTTGAAAATGCTTTACAATCTGCCCCAGAAACTTTTCCAACCTTATTTATTTTTCCAAGTCTACTGTGCACCTTATTTCTTAACTGTAAACCAGATGATGACTCATTCTTGGGAATGTATTTGAAATTGCACTTCATGTCTCTCTTTACAGTATGTCTCTACCAGAATGTGAAGTCGTCATTAAAAAGGACAGTGCTTCTTTTGTCATTGTATCCCTACCAGTGTCTAGTGCAGTGCCTGGTACAAGGAAGATGCTCATTAAATATCTGTTAAGTTAAATATTATATGACCTAGGCCCTACTTTCCCAAACTGATTCAACAAAATTAAAATACAGACTCCTTCCCTCTCCCCCAAATCTTTTTGTTATTTAACTTTTCTTAGAAGTTGTGTTATTTTTATATTATTATATGAAACTCTTGACCATGTGATTTTACTCACTAATTAAATACCAATTAATAATTAATGTAGTGGTGGTAAATAATATATATGTGGTGAATAATATATATACATTTTTTAGGCAATCGTCTTTTAACTGGTTCTAGCTGTTTGCAACTGTGGTCCAATGCCAACTTGGAGAAACCATCTGAAGATGAAAATCCAGATAAAACAGATCTTAATTTGGGGGACTGGAGATGCATTTGGCATTGCAAGTAAGCAATTAATTGGGGATTAAAGTGATAAACCTGTTCATGTGGGTTTTATTATAAATGCCTTTTAGTTTGTGTAAAAGTACACTGACATAGAAGTATTGATTTTTTTTTTTTTATTCTTTGATAGGTCTTTTCTTATATACAGGGGATGCACTATTTCCCATGTTCTGCAAATGTAGTTTTTTTTAATTGTTGAATAAAACACTTGGAAAGAAACATAAGAAATTTGTTAAGCCTGTATGATTATCATTAAATAGAAACTTGCTCACTTATACAAAAGGAGACAGAGACACTTTCCATGCTCTTGACTAGAAGTTTTTCTTTTGTAAAGGAGTTTATTTTTCCCAAGTTACTTCATGTGTTAAAGAGAATCATTGTGAAAATTCCATTGGAATTTCTACTTTGGAGCATAGTTTTAAGCTTCTTTTAAAAGATTAAATATGGAAAATCAGGGAAATTGAAAGAAATGAAAGAATGAAGATAGCATAGTAAAATGAATTCTAAAGCTAAAGCTGGTCATGCAGTTTGTTTTTGATGTAGGAACAGGTTAGGGTCAGGATTAGGCACAGTTACGCAGGGAGATTCAATATATAAGTTGTCATTTTACATCATGGGCAACCTTGGTAACTCTTTGGAGAAGAAAATGAAATTAGAGTCTGTTTCATACCTGACACCATAAGAGGTGTCAAAAGAAGGAAACATTGAATTTCTATACCATGAAACAAATACTAGAAGAAAATACAGGTGAATATTCATAATTCAGAATTGCTTTGTCCATTGTGGTAGCAACTAGTGCCGTACACTTTGGAAATGTGGCCGGTCTGATTGAGATGTACTGTAAGCGTACAATACACGCTGGATTTCAAGAACTTAACACAAAGGAAAACAGTTTAAATTATTGTTAGCTTTTTTATTGATTACATGTTGACATAATGTTTTTGATACGTTAGTTAATAAAATAATTATTTTTTTAAGATTTTATTTATTTGAGAGAGAGTGAGTGAGAAGGAGAGAGAGAGAGAAAGATAGAGCGTGTGTGTGCACATGAGCGGTGGGAAAGGCAGAAGGAGAGGGAGAAGCAGGCTCCTCGCTGAGCACAGAGGTGCGGGTCTGGATCCCTGGGATTCCAGGATCATGACCTGAGCCCAGGGCAGACACTTAACCAGTTGAGCCGCCCAGCTCCCCTTAAATAAAATAATTCCACCTGTTTCTATTTACTTTTGTAAAGTGTGGCTACTATGAAATTTAACATTTGATTATGTTCTATCACTGTTGCATGAAAAATGCTGCCTTAGATTAGGGAAAGACTTTCTAGGTACGATGCCAGAACTAGAAACTGAAAGGAAGGGAGAGGAAAAACAACAATGGTTGCGACCATATCAATAAAAAATTCCTGTAAAGCAAGGAAACTAAAAAGCTGAGGGGAAATATTTACAATTTGGAGTTAATGCCTTTTTAAAAAGGAGGTCTTAAAAATTAACTAGGAAAGAAACATAATAGTAAACAAACATGGACAATGAAGAGAAAAATTATAGATGCTACTTCATATGAATAATAGCAAATTAAGAGTTGATGGACCTCACTCAAAATCGAGACAAACAAAATATCCAGAAAGAATGGGACAAATAATACTCAGTATTAATGAGTATTTAGAGAACAGGTACTCATATTCTCTTAATCAGGGAGTGCAGTTGGTATTTTTCTGAAGAGCAGTATGGAAGTATGAATTGACAGGCTTAATTTTTTTTATGCCCTTGAGATACTAACTCTAAATTTTATTCATTCATGCCGCATATATTTGCTGAGTGTTTATCATGTTTCAGGCAGTGGTAAAAGTGCTTGGAATATAGCATTGACCAGTTAGGGAGAGACTATAAACCAGGAAATCTGTATGACAGAATGTTATATGGCTTTCTTCCTGAGTCAGTTTTATATGAAACAGTAATAAGAAATATATCGGGTACCAAAGTGAGAGTAAGGTAGACCTGGTATAGAGTGTTTAGAAAGGAGGTTTCAGAGCAGTTGGTTCCATGTATTTTGCACCCCTTAGCTAGATCATAAGCGTTTTAAAAGGGTTTTAAAAAGGGGTAACATTAGCAGCGCCTGGGTGGCTCAGTCGGTTGAGTGTCTGCCTTCAGCACAGGTCATGATCCCAGCGTCCTGGGATCCAGCCCCACATCTGGCTCTCTGCTCAGCGGGAAGCCTGCTTCTTCCTTTCTCACTCCCCCTGCTTATGCTCTCTCTCTCTTTCTCTGTCAAATAAATAAATAAAATCTTTAAAAAAAAAAAAAAAAAGAAGGAATTAACATATGGAAAGGGAATAGGATTTTGCCAAGAAAATTCTTTAGCAAGATTTGTCTTTGCTATGGAGCCTTGCGTAAGCTTGTGGAGAAGAAGCAGTGAAGTGTTACATTGCCTTCCCTGAAGGGATTCTGTATGTTGAACTGAAAATTTGAGATGTGTTTTGTGCTTTTGGGAGAGGGGAAGAATTCTTAAGTTAAATCAGGATCAGAGCCCACAGTAGTAACTTGGACTAGACATACTATTTATCTGAGATGGTTATTTAATTAAGCAGAAAAGCCGTGGCACTCGGGTTTCAATTTAGGAGCAGTTGATGATTACGCTAACCGGAACACATTTAAACATGGGGTTTTGATCACATACCTTTTGTGTTGTCCTTAAAACACTTTTTATGCATGTTAGTTAGATGAAGATTAGTAGTACGCTAGAGAAAAGTGGATAAGGTAAGAGGAAGAAGAGTTGAGGTGACTTCTGAGTGTAGGCCTGAAGGGAGTGAGGGAGAAAGCCATATTCGAGGATGTCTAGGAGAAGCACGTGTAGGCAGAGGGAACCTCAAGGGCAGACTCTGTGGTCAGGGTGTGCGGAGCTTATGGTTGGAGTAAAGGCTGCTTGGAGGTTATTGTGAGGCTTTTGCCTTTTATTCCAAGTTGGGAAGCTTTTGAGGATTTTGAGCTGAGGACTGATTTCTCCTTTAAAAGGATCTGCCTTAGCTGCTATTTTGAGAAGACCTGGAGACAAAGGTCACAGTCACAAAGGAGAGGATTGCCATGGAGATCAGGCATTTTTAAGTATTTGTTTTAAGAATATCTTTAGAATTAACCAGGTGCATAAAAATGCATATACAAGAGTGTTCACTGCACCACTTTTTTGTAGCAGCAAAAATGAGTAAACAGCAGGAGTAGTTAAATTATTTTGAGGCTTTGCATATATCTGTAATGGAAATTGCATAGCCAGTAAAATAATACAGACCTATACACCTTGATGGGCTCACATGGTCCTTACATACTTTAAAATATATATTACAAAGGAAATTGTAAATGTGACCTCACCTTCCATCCCCTCCTCCCCAAATCCTACCACAGAAAGTAGACAGAGAGGGAGGGTGGAGAGATGGGTCTGGAAGTCTGTGTTAAAATGTTAGCAGTGGTTTTCCCTGGGAATGGGTATTGTGATATAGGTGAAACTGATGATTTCATTTTCTTCTTTTCATGCATATGTGTCAGTATTTTCTGTTACATATTTATTACATTTGAGATCAAGAAGAGTTTTTTTTTTTATTAGTTTCAGAGGTAGAGTTTAGTGCGTCCTCAGTTGCCTCTAACACCCAGTGCTCATTACAGCAAGTGCCCTCCTTAATACCCGTCGCCCAGTTGCCCCATCCCCCACCCAGCTCTCTCCAGCAGCCCTCAGTTTGTTTCCTAGAAGAAGTTACCTCAATTTGGAATGAACTGTGACAAAATTCCTCTTTAGCCTCCTTTACCAATAAATTTAAGATGATCTTATTTAAGTACGAAATTGGGTGAAGAAAAGGAAAGTAGTGATAGCGAGGGTGGTCTTGAGATCAGCATATAGGGGTAGCCAGAAGGGAAGGCAATGAAGGGACAAGAGCCAAAGCTCCTTGAAAAAGAAAAAGGCAAGTGTGCACCGATGTATCGGTCAAGCTGGCAGGCTGCTGACTCCAGCCTGCTTGCAAGTTCCCCAGTATCCCACACATAATCCTTAATTACGTAAATGCTACCTTAAGGGAGAATTGATCTCAAAATCTTGATTTTTTTTTTTTTAAAGATTTTATTTATTTATTTGATAGAGAGAGAGAAATATCACAAGTAGGCAGAGAAGCAGATTCCCTGCCGAGCAGAGAGCCCGATGCGGGGCTCCATCCCAGGACCCTGAGATCATGACCTGAGCCAAAGGCAGAGGTTTTAACCCACTGACCCACCCAGGCGCCCCTCAAAATCTTGATTTATTGTCCATGAAAATGTATGTTAGAATATAGATATCTCATGGCTTTGGAAATTTGATTTCCGAACTGGAAAATGAAACCTTTCTTTTTCTCATATTCTAAGGCAATGAGAGCTTTGATTCTTTGTCCTAAGCTTCAAAGATTGATAATATCAGTAATTCTTGAATGATTCTAATACATAGATAATTTCATATAAAAATAATTTGTATATTTAATTTAAACATTTATACTTTTAATTTTATAATTGTGAGATATACTTAAAATCGAATTTGAAACTTGTGTTACCACAAAATTTTCCTTATTTGAAGCAAGTTGCTTAATATAGTTTATAGAAGTAATACTGAATTCTCTCTAATTTTCCTTGAAAATTATTTCTTACCTGTTTGATTTACAGAACTGCTTCCCAAATTCATTTAATGAAATTTTCACCAGATGGAGAATTTTTTGCTACTGCTGGGAAGGTAATTTTTGAAAATGCTATTGCTATTGGTTTATTTTGAAACATCAAAAACATGAACTGGCTTTCTTCTTTTAATATATCTACATTGAAAATATTTTCTATTAAAATGTTAAATAGCAGAAGTTGAGTAAATATTATGTGTTAAAAGGCAATATGGTATAATTGAAACAGAGACTTAATGGTATATCTGGATATAAATCTGCCGTTTACCAACTTTTTGATTTTGGTCAAGTGATTAATCTTTTTGAGCAAATAAAAGAATGTACAGACTTTCTAGAGGGACCTTTGTAAACATTTTCATGTTTTTACCTGCTGATATCAGAACAGGGTATTTCCTTGAAATTATTTATTTGTAATTATTGGTTCACCGAATAGTTCACTCATAACTAATAGTGTGAATTTAATTGTTCTCATGGATCATAGCTTTCTGTACACAGAGGATGTGAGATATCCTAAATTCTCAGGGAGGTTTGTGTTAGGAGACAAGTGAACCTGTTTATTCTGATTGACTTTAAGCGTGGGAATGCAGTTGTAGCTTAAAAGCAAAACGTGGTACATTCTAGTCCCGTTGTTTTCCCTTACTCCCTAAATTAAGAGATGCTATTTTAATTATACTTAGAATATTTTATATAGTAGTAGCTATTAACTCATTATTATCATCTTCAGCACTTTCTTTGAACATTCATATGATACTTCATGAAAACTCTTGTTTTCGAAGATTAGCAGTCTTCATAAGCCTGCTGGTGGTAATGCTTTCTTATTTGATATTTAGCTAAGTGGGAAGACGAACCCTTCATTTAGGAGTCTTCCTCAGTGACTGTATGGTAGTTAGCGTACCATTAGCCTACTGTATGGTAACTAGCATTTTCTTTGAGCCATCCCTTGCAAAGTACACATTCACACACTTTAATTCTCAAAGCACAATGATGGAATGCTGAAGAAAACTCAGAATTAGAGATTTTCTTTTCATTTCCCCCGTGCTCCACCATTCCTCCCATTCCTAAGTTTCTGTGATTGTAGAGAAAATTCTTACCCTTGCTCTTTGACTGAATCTTTACCTTAATTCTTATATGGATGTTTTTCTTTCTTTTTTATCAGGATGATTGCCTTTTAAAGGTATGGTATAATGTAGAAAACTGGCGCACAGCTGTTACCTCTCCGGATAAAAGTTCAGAAAAACAATCTGAAGGAGAAATGGACTTTTCCTTTGTATATCTGGCCCATCCTCGAGCTGTAAATGGATTTTCCTGGCGTAAAACAAGCAAATACATGCCTAGGTCAGCAATTTAGTCATTTTTATCTCCGTATTATGAGAATGTCATTTTGACATTGACTCCTTTTCTTATTTTAAGAATCTACAGCTATAGGACTTTTACCTAGGAAGATTTGGCCTACAGATGTCTAACCAGGGGTCACCTATGATTGACACTTCAGAGGAAAGCCATGTGAAAGGATACTTTACCTCCATCTTAGGTGTCTTTAAGTGGCAGAGTTGTACATCTTTCCTTCTCTGTTAGGTGTCCTAATCTTTCATCTCTTAATCATTCCCCATATTGTTGTTTGTGTGGAATTTTTCATATTTTATTCTCTCGTCTGGTACCTTCTCTGTGTATCTCCTCTGGTTTCCTTTTTGTTTTTAACTACTTTTTTTTTTTTTTTTTAAAGATTTTATTTATTTATTTGACAGGAAGGAGCGAGATCACAAGTAGGCAGAGAGGCAGGCAGAGAGAGGGGGAAGCAGGCTCCCTGCTGAGCAGAGAGCCCGATGTGGGGCTCGATCCCAGGACCCTGAGATCATGACCTGAGCCGAAGGCAGAGGCTTTAACCCACTGAGCCACCCAGGCGCCTCAAGTTTTTCACTACTTTTTTAGAGGATATATTGTGAGGCCTCAAAGATTTCTCTCACTGTATTCAACATCTTTGTGGAAAAGAGAGTGTGGCAACAGATTACTATTTGCTGAACCAGATATTATTTTAACCTATATATGCATACTTGAGCACACCTGTTAGTACTTCCTTTCTTTCCTGTGACCCTTCCATGACCTGATATTCCATTGAATTTTTGCCTGTACTTAGTAAGACACAGAGACCTGTTTCTTAACTGTAAGTAGAAATTGCTTTTTGTTTCATGGCCATTTTCAATTTGGCCACATCATGGAGCAGTACAGTTTTTCCCTTAATTACTGATCTTTAGTAGGATACCTGGGTCATTTGTTGACTTTATTTTTGCTCTTTTGAGCCAGCAGAGTATATTCAAATTTTTTTTTTTTTTTTTTTTAGTATATTCAAAATTTTTTTTAAAAATGTACGTTAAGACTGATTTTTAAGGAACAGTTTAAGGTTCACAGCAAAATTGAGGACAAGGTAGAGAGATTTCCCATATATCCGTTGCACTCACACATGCTTAGATAGCCCCCCCAGAGTGGTATATTTGTTATAATTGATGAACCTGCATCAACACATTATCACCTAAAAGTCCATAATTTAGATTATGGTTTGCTCTTGGTGTTGGACAATGTATGGGTTTAGACATGAGGGAGCGGAAAGGAGGGAGAAAACAGGATTGAGAAAGGAAAGGAGAAGGGGCCCTAGCACGTGGGGAGAGATTGAAAGGGAGAATGGCCTGGAGAGCCTGAGGAGCAGAGCGCTGGGGGAGAGCACAGAGGGAGGGAGGCTCAGAGTGAATAGAAAGGGAAGAAAGTCTGGAGGTACCAGAGGAAGGGGTGGGGAGGGGAGAGATGAGAGAGCAGAGGAGAGAAGCTGAAGGGGAGAGCCACCCACACAAAACATGCTGTTTTCCTCTTTCTTCCCTTTGTTAGAGATCTTTTTTTTAATCAAGCAGCTGTATTTAACAAAGTGACTACTACAGAATATTTTGATTTCCTTTTTAGCTTACAGCTTACTGAGTTATTTGGTACAAGCCTTGTTCTGATCTTTTTAAAATCTGATATGTTTGTCTGTAAAAAAAAAAAAAAAATCTGATATGTTTGAATATATGTCTACTACAGGATACTGTGACTTCTTTTTCTTTCTTTCTTTCCTTTTTTTTGGATGAGTTATCCAATAAAAGGTAGTCTTTGTTGATGGGGGTTCAATGTTTGAGCTCCTGGTGCTTAAGGGGTTTATTAGTATGTATGTAATTGATCTTGCTTTTATTTTGTGACTGGAAACACAGTGAGTTCACTTAAAGTCAAGAATAAGGCAAGAGGTGGCTGGTAATTATTTCATCATGATTTTTCTGTTCATGCAGTCACTGCTTTTTGCTAATGTTAAGCAAGGAGAGAATAAGTATGCTGAATAGTGTAGCTTGCTACTTGCGCGTGTAGCTTTACAAAAAGTAAAAGTGAAGCATTGTGAAGGAATCTGAGTGGTAACCATCCTCTGAATAAATCAGAACATTCTAAAAGAAGATTTAGGTTTTTTCTTGGTTATTGACTGAAAGATTATGGCATTGTTTCAGTCTTTGTTCTTCAGCTCTAAGGAGAATCTTAGGTTCTTAAAACAAGAACTACCAAATTCTAGGCAGAAAAGAAATGGTTAGCAGGCATTTGTTGTGATGAAATCAAATACCCACTCAATTTCAATGGTTTTTACTAAATATATTACATAAATGTGTATTGACATTTTCTTCATCAGTACCTTTGTGTGCATTTAGTTAATTACGGAAACACTGTAGAATATTATACCATGTGAAATTTGTATTTTTGCCTCTAAAATTTTTTTATTCCTCAGGGCTTCTGTATGTAATGTATTGTTGACTTGCTGCAAAGATAATGTATGTCGTCTTTGGGTAGAGACATTTTTACCAAATGATTGCTTGCTATACGGAGGTGACTGCAACCATTGGGCTGAACCAATTAACTTAACAAATAACTTCAAAAGAAATGCTTCCAGTAAAGAACGAGTTCAAAATGCTTTAGATGTAAGTGTTTTAGTTAGATGTTATTTCCTACAAGTTTTAAAACCTTTTGTAATTTGCTTTTTTGTTACATTCATCCTAATTAATATTCAAAGTTATATGGTTAGTTATGAAAAAATATATATATTAAGAAAACAATTCTCAGAAAACTTTCTATTTAATTTGGATTAAAAATATGCTTAAGTATTTAAGAGCATTAAACTACTTATAATTATGGAGTTAACCCTATGTGAACTGATAACAAAAGGAAGAGTATACTTAGATAAAAAAAATGAAAATCTGAGAATGCAAAGATTTGACTATAAAAATAGTTTATATTTTTACTTTGTTTAGAGATTGGGGTGTATTGTCCTGACACAATTATAGGAATGATTAGAATAGTTTATCAGATTCTGTTCTGTATTTGTTATCCTTTTGTTTTTTTTTTTAAGATTTTTATGTATTTGAGAGATAGAGCACAAGCATGGGGAGAGGCAGAGGGAGAAGCAGGCTCCCTGCCGAGCAAAGAACCTGACGTGGGACTCGATCCCAGGACTCTGGGATCATGACATGAGCCAAAGGCAGACGCCTAACTGACTGAGCCACCCAGGTGCCCCTATGTTTGTTATCTTTAGAACCTCCTGGAACTTAAAGTTTTCTGTTTTGTTTGTTTTTTGTGGTTTTTTGTTTTGTTTTGTTTTGAGAGAATGAGAAAGAATGGTGGGGCAGAGTGCAGAGGAAGAGCAAGAGCAAATCCTAATTAGGCTCCACGCCCGCCATGGAGCCTGACCAGGGGCCTGATCTCATGACCCTGAGATAATGACCTGAGCTGAAATCAAGTCTGACAGTCAACCAACTTAGCTACCCGGGTGCCCTTTGAAGTATTTATTTTACTAATTAGTATAGAAAGTAAAAGTAAATTTTTGATGTTTAGATTAATTGAACATACAGTAGTAATACAGATTCTTATTTTCTTTTTTTTTTTTTTTAAGATTTTATTTATTTATTTGACATAGAGAGAGAGCACAAGCAAGTGTAGTAGCAGGCAGAGGAAGAGGGAGAAGGAGGCTCCCCATTGAGTAGGGAGCCCGATGGGGGACTTGATCCCAGGACCCTGGGACCATGACCTGAGCCAAAGCCAGTCGCTTAACAAACTGAGCCACGCAGGCACCCAGATTCTTATTTTCTTGATATGGAAAACAGAAAGTGACCTAAAAGTGATTTGTCTTTGAATGCTTTGTATAATTATGGAAAAACTATTTGTCAAATTTGGAGAGTATTCTCAGGGCTCAGAATATAATTAAATATATATTGCCTGGAGACTTAACAACTGATAAAGTGGTTATGTGTAATAACAGCTGCAAGAGGTCTTACCTAGGAATGAAGACTCTCATTCTATGCTTAGGTGACCTTGCGTTCTGTAGAAATTGTTTTATTATATGAAAGATGAGAATAAATAAATATCAGCATTCTGCCTTATGAGTCAATTGAAGTGATCTCTGTGAAAAGCTTAGCAAATTAGCCATGCTACTGTAAATATCATCGTAATGTATGATGGCAGTATTGTTCAGTGCTTTATGGTCATAGGGATAAACTGGACACAAAGGGAATGGTATGCACAGAGACGTCATTATTCAGTGACACACCGTTTTGAACTTCTATTTTATAAAATTACTTATCGGAAAAATAAACCGAATAAAAATTGCAAAATATTGTGTGACTTAGTTCTAAGCTTATTCTTCAGATTTCAGATTTGCTGCACAAAAGTACTGAACGTACTGATGTTTGGATACATAAACTCTTCTGAAATAGAGTATCTTCTGAAATAGAGTATATTTGAAATAAGTCAGTAAGAGTACCCTTATCATGATGAGCACTTAGTAATGTTTTGAGTTGTGGAATCACTATACCGTATACCTCAAACTAATATAATGCTATTAATTATACTGGAATTAAAAATGAGTTAAAATGGAAAAATGAAGTAGAGAATAATGTCCTCTAACAATCATTTTCTAACCCATGTATATGTATATGCTTATGACATTGTGGCCGCTGGTTTCACTTTGTTTTTGTTGGTACAGGTAAATCTGAGACATTTTCGTAGAGGTCGGAGGACATCCCTTGCTGTCGTAGCGCACACAGGATACCTGCCACACCAGCAGGACCCTCATCATGTCCACAGAAATGCTCCGCTGCATGCCAACGCACTTTGCCACTTTCACATTGCCGCCAGTATCAACCCAGCCACGGGTAATAGAACACTTTTCAACAACTGTGTTGGACTTGAGTAGATTAATTTTATAACAAAGACATTTTAGTTCTAGTTTTGAATAAGTAAAAAAAAGTTGCTTATCTAAGTTTTCATTATACCCAGCTCACTAATTACATAAAAATAGGTTTTTGTTTACTTGTTTCCTTGTAAAACTATGATTTGGTTTGTTATTAAGATCTTAAGAAGTCATTGAGATTCTTCATTAGTTTATTCGGAAGTTGAGATTTGAGCTAATACTTAACAGGTTAACACCATAGAATAGTATTTTGTAACTTCTGTATAGTTGTTAAAATAAAACCGTAGTGTAGGGACGCCTAGGTGGCTCAGTCCGTTAAGCATCTGCCTTTGGCACAGGTCATGATCCCACGACCCTGGGATTGAGTCCCATTTGGGCTCCCTGCTCAGCAGGCAGCCTGCTTCTCCCTCTACCTGCCTCTCCCCCTGGTTGGGCTCTCTCTCTCTCTCTCTCTCTGGCAAATAAATAAATAAGATCTTAAAAAACAAAACGAAGCAAAAAAGCATGTCTAATGCTTAGTCTTAGGTGATTTTCCAGAAGTAGGGCAGAAATATGTAGAAATTATAAGAATTATAAGAATTAAGAAACTTAATTAAGAATTAAGAAATTTACTTCAGTAGTTAAATATGTACTATTAGATTTTAAAAATCTAGAATCATCTTTCAGTAAATGTTTTCTGTGAGTTTAAAAAACAACTGGTCAAAGTTGGAGCATTTAAAGAGGAACCTTAGAATATTACTGGAAAAAAGATTAAAAACAATATCTGCACATAATAAATACCATCTGTACAGAAAGTAGAAATTGAAAACCTCTTTCCTCTCTACTCCACCCTAATCCTTCTCCCCTGTAGATAACCACTATTGAGTTTTTCCATATTTTGGAGATATTCTTATGCATAGAATACACATAACCTATTTTCTTTTTTTAATTATTCCATCTCTTTATTTTTTTATTTATTTTTTATTTAAATTCAGTTGATTATCGTGTATTATTAGTTTCAGAGTGTATTATTAGTTTCAGAGGTAGAGTTCAGTGATTCATCAGTCTTTTTTTTTTCTCCCCGCCCCCCATCAGTCTCATATAATACTCAGTACTTATCACGTGTCCTCCTTAATATCCATCAACTAGTTATCCCATCCCCCCACTCTTCTCCCTTCCACAGCCCTCGGTTTGTTTCCCTATGGTTAAGAGTCTCTTATGGTTTGTCTCCTTGGATTTGCAGTACTATTACATTCCTCAAGGAAACATAGCCAATAAATGTGGTTCATTAGTTACCTGAATCAAAGAGAGAAATGTTCTGGTAACTTAAGGGTAAAGATGCTTTCACTAAGAATAAAGAATATTTGGTGATTTTCTTAGCTTTTATTTGGTTAACAAGAGTCCCAGCTCTAAAAGAATCTATGAGCCAAGAAAATGAAAGGGGAATGATATTGAATTATTTTTAGTAAAACTTTATATAGGGTTGGGAAATACCCTTACCTTTGTCAAAAAACATACACTGGCAGTGCTTGTAATACCCAGAGGCAGCTCTGAGACAACTGGAGTTGTGAAAGTCTCTTCTGAATAAAGGACAACATTTTGAGAATAAAGAAAGCTTGGATTCTTACCTTTAATGGAAAAGGCTGAGGGGTTATAGAAAAATCAACCCTGAGTTCCAATGTAGCATCTCCTTGACAACCTTCCAATAAGGAAAACTCTAAAACCTTTCTTTAGGAAATAGGACCTTAGGGAAAATCCATATATGTAGAACAACTCAAAGCAGAATAATATTAGCAGCTAGATTAGGCACTATGGAGATCTCCTTTCCCTAAATAAGACCTTTTGGAATGACCTTTCTGGATACTGTGTTTCTTGTTCAAGGCCAAACTTTCAGATAGAGCTTCACTTATTTGCCCATCAATAGAAATAGAGGAGAGGAGCTCATAAGAGCATGTTCTTCTAATTCTAGCTCTTACACCCTTTCCCTGAATATCTTTCATGAAAAATGCCTTTAATAACATTCTTTGAGGTCAGGAAATAGAAGAAATTTAAGGTTCCTTTTACGGAGAGGGCTGCTGCTAAAAGCCTGCATTAACTTCACCTCTCCTTATGTGTTTAACACCTAGGCCTTTGGTCTCATAGAAGCATTGCTGATCTTTTTTGTGTTGATTTTAACTTGAAAATCAGAAAATCATACTGAATAGGATTCTTGAGGACACTTTTTGATTGCCTGGCACTAATGCATATCCACCTAGGGATAATAGGATTGGCAGTACAGCCCCTCAAGACTTTACCTGAGTCTTTGGTCTATGCCAAATAGCAACTAGAGATAGTGGTAGGACCTGAAGGTATAGTGTTGGAAACCCATGTGATCCTTGCTCTCATGAAGCCTGTCATTAGGAAGGGGATAGATAAATACTAATTAAATAATTATAGTAATGAATGTGCATTTATAAACAGAGCTCTTGGACTGGATTGGATATATCTATCAACTCTTAGAACTTGCCTCCAACAGAAGGGGTAGGAGAAAGGTTCTTTTATCCTTTCCTTTATAATTCATCTCCTTAATACTGTTTTTCATTGGTATCTAACAATTGATAGACTGTTTGAATGGGTAATTAAGGCAAATTATTTTTTTTCCCCTTTAAAATGATCAATAAATTTGTTTGTGGAAAATAGTTTACCTTCCCTGAATCTATTTTGGCCTTTACTGTTCTGCAGAGACCAGCATGATGTAGTTTATATTTGATTTAATACAATAGATAAACTTTTTCTTCACCTCTCAGTTAAGGATTATCATCTGTCCAATCCCCCTACTCTTCCCAAAATTTACTCTGAATTTGTACTTTAGTATACTTAATTGAGCAATTAGATGAAAAATAATATCAAGAAAGAATTTTTATTTTACCTGGTTTTGTCTTGAATGCCTTCCTTGAGTGTAAGATGGGGATCTCAGTTTCTGCTTTCCAACTTGAATCCTGATGGTAATAAACTGGCATTATCTAGCTTAGAGTTAGGTAGGTCATTTAAAAATTTAAGTTAAAAAGTTGTTAAAACTGAGATAAATAAGTCACTTATTCCTTTGATATATTGATGGCATTTTTCTTAGAGAAATTTTTAAGGAGACTTTCCTCTTAACGTGTCTACAGATTATAGATCTCCTTCCTTCTTTTTCTTTTCTTTTTTTTTTTTTTTTTTAAGATTTTATTTATTTATTTATCAGAGAGAGAGAGAAAACACAAACAGGGGGAGTGGCAGGCAGAAGGAGAAGCAGGCTCCCAACCGAGGAGGGAGCCCAATGCAGACTCAGTCCTAGGACGGGACCCTGGAATCATGACGTGAGCCAAATGCAGAGGCTTAACCGACTGAGCCACCCGGGCACCCTTTAGATTTATTTCTTAATGAGAATATTTTTTGCACTAAAAATATCTGTATGTATATATAAATATGGTTGTAACCTAGATTATGTAATTGTAATTGTGGCAAACATTATATTGGGAGTCTTATTTAAAGTCTAGTACAGAGGTTGAAAGATAAATGTAACATAGTAAAAATAGGTGATGTGAATGTTTTTGTATGCTGGAATGATAGACATATTAATTGTGTATATGTGTTTTGTTGTTTTTTATAGACATTCCACTTCTTCCTTCTATCACATCTCTAAGTCTAAGTGAAAATGAGAAGAGTGGGCCTTTTGTGGTACATTGGCTGAACAATAAAGAGTTGCATTTTACTTTGTCCATGGAAGTCTTTTTACAGCAACTTAGAAAAAGTTTTGAACAACCGTCTTCTGAGGCCAGTGTAGAAGACTCTAATCAGGCAGATGTAAAATCTGATGAAGGTAAAATTTTAAAAAGGATAAAAAAATGTTGTTTTGTTGACAATAGCTAAGATTTTTTATATTGCGGTAACACTAGCTGCTAGCTTCAGACACTCAAAACTGCAGTGGGTTAATACAACTTTGGAGTAGCTCAGTTAATAGTCCAGTGTTGATATTCTTGTTCCTGGTGGCTTTCTTTTATAGGATGATACAGGCTCAGGGTTCTCCATGCTTATGCTTCTGTCAGCCCCTAGGCCTTGCTACTTAAAGGACTATATGTGGCTTACTAACACTGACATTACTTGGGAGATTATGAGAAATTACCGAGGTATTGAAGGAAACTTGGAAATTGGACACTGTAAATGTATTCCTTTAAAATAGTTTCTTATAAGTGTCAAATCATATATCATGAAAGTGCATATACCTAGAGCATCTCTAGTGTAGCCGACCCAGGTTTTAAAAAATCCAATATTATAGGGGTGCCTGGGTGGCTCAGTGGGTTAAGCCTCAGCCTTTGGCTCAGGTCATGATCTCAGGATCCTGGGATCGAGCCCCGCATCGGGCTCTCTGCTCAGCGGGGAGCCTGCTTCCCCCTCTCTCTCTGCCTGCCTCTGCCTATTTGTGATCTCTCTCTCTCTCTGTCAGATAAATAAATAAAATCTTTTTTAAAAAATAAAATAATAAAAAATCCAATATTATGAAGAAAGTACAAATTACACTCCAATAATATATTTGATTAATTTACCCCAGAATTATAGATCCAATTCTGCCTTCTTCATCGAGAAAATCTAAGGTCCAGGGAAGTAGTATGTTTCACTTCTGAGTAAATTGTGGTATAGCTAGTTTACCTATTCTCCAGTCCAGTATTAGTCCTCTACTGTTAATCCATTCACTCAGTCCTATAGACCTCTGACTGCTGAGTTAACTCTAGTGACCTTATATCCCTGGAGCAAAGTTATTTTTAAAGGGGAACCAATTTCCTGTTTATTTAAAAGCTATTATGTTTTTCATCTTGAATGCATTTACAAAGATCTTTCTTAACAGTCTGATTGTATTTACTTGGCTCATGAATTCTTTTGCTTATAGAAATGGATGATGGTGTGGATGATCTGAAAATAAATCATGAGAAGAAGGAATTGGGTAGTGATAAAATGTTACCAAATTCAAGTTTTGTACCGTTACCATCAGCTGCCATCGATCATCAGATTGAAGTACTTCTGTCTGAATGGAGTAAAAATGCAGACATGCTCTTCAGTATTCATCCCATGGATGGCTCTTTGCTAGTTTGGCATGTGGATTGGCTGGACGAATACCAGCCTGGTATGTTTCGTCAAGTCCAGGTACTATTATGATCTCAGGAGAGCTGCTGCCTATTAAGTGTGGGTAGTGTTTTGTAATACTTCTTTGTGTTATTTCATATGTTCTAATGCTTACTTTCTTAATTCTAGGTCTCCTTTGTTTCCAGAATTCCTGTAGCTTTTCCCACAGGTGATGCGAACTCTCTCTGTAAAAGCATAGTCATGTATGCCTGCACCAAGAATGTTGACTTGGCTATTCAGCAAGGAAAACAAAAACCTTCTAGCCTCACACGGTCTACATCAATGCTTATCTCTTCCGGCCACAGTAAATCAACCAATAGTTTAAAATTAAGTATTTTTACTCCTAATGTTATGATGATTTCAAAGCATGCTGATGGCTCTCTGAACCAGTGGTTGGTCAGTTTTGCTGAAGAATCTGCTTTTTCTACAGTTCTCAGTATTTCTCACAAATCTAGATATTGTGGTCATCGCTTCCATCTTAATGATTTAGCTTGCCACTCAGTGTTACCATTATTGCTGACAACGTCACACCATAATGCACTAAGGACACCAGATGTTGATAACCAAAAGCAACCTTGTGATCCTGTAAATACTGAAGAATGTTCTTTGGCACAACAGAATAAAAACGGCATTGATGTGACATTTCAGGATCCCAATGCAGTTTATAGTGAGCTTATTCTTTGGAGGGTTGATCCGGTCGGGCCATTGTCTTTTTCTGGAGGTGTTTCTGAGCTTGCCCGGATTAATTCTCTACATGTTTCTGCATTTTCCAATGTGGCATGGCTCCCCACTCTTATACCCAGTTACTGTCTAGGTAAGCTTTCTGGTTTTATTTTAAGAAATTTAGATTTTCTGATATCGTTTCAGGATTAAATTTTAAATGTTTGTGAATACTTTGTAGGTGCATACTGCAACTCTCCTAGTGCATGCTTTGTAGCAAGTGATGGACAATATCTGAGATTATATGAAGCTGTTATTGATGCCAAGAAACTTCTGTATGAGCTTTCCAATCCTGAAATTTCTGTAAGTAAATGGCTTTTTAAAGTAAGTGTATAGTATGAGGTTTCTAGATACTTAATTTATACTTTTTAGGCATGTTCTAGAATTGTGACATACAATTTGTAATAAATAGTTGTATATTTTCTGGTTACTTTATTTTTTTCACGTTTGCAATGTACCATTACAGCGATTCTCAACTTCTTTAAAAAGAAACCATTTCTTTCATTCGTTCAAAAAATAGTTTCTTCAATGCGTCTTTGCTTGGAGATAAATGAGGACTACTGGCAGTATAAATGTGGAAGTTACATTGGTTCGTCTGCAGTTTTTTTTTTTTTTTTTTTTTTTAAAGATTTTTTTATTTATTTGACGGAGAGAAACACAGCGAGAGAGGGAACACAAGCAGAGGGAGTGGTAGCGGGAGAAGCAGGCCTCCCGCAGAGCAGAGAGCCCGATGCGGGGCTCGATCCCAGGACCCCGGGATCTGACCTGGGCCGAAGGCAGACGCTTAACGACTGAGCCACCCAGGCGCCCTCGTCTGCAGTTTTTTTCAAGGCAGTGGGAGCAGCAGTAGAATTTTAATCTTAACCAAGAAAGAAAAGGCTCTCAGCTTGGTTGCAGTACCGTTAGGAGTCCTTCCAACAGCATCGCAAAGCCTTTGTCTTGTGATGACAGGTGGCACTTCTTCCTGTGCACAGCGAATAGCAACCATCTGCACTGTCTAAGCACCTCCACCAGGCTCATATCTCCACTCTTAGTTTTGGTGTTTTTAAATATCCCCAGAGATAACCTTCAACCATACTGCGTTTCTTGTTTAAGGGGTTCAAGCCATCTCCTCAGCTACCAGTTCATGTTTTTTGTTAATGTGCTGGTTATATAGCTGCAAAGGTGTCGGTGGTTCTCCCATCCTATCTTTTCCCTGAGTTATTTTTAATGTGTGATTTTTCAGAATGCAAGATTTTTGAAAACATATATGACAGTGTTACAGTAGAAACACATATATTTACTGAGGGTGTTCTGTTTTTCAGATATTAGTTAAGTGCTGGGAATTTAGATGTGAAGAGAACAGACCAAAATCTGAGATTATATTCTAGTGAAAGGGATATAGAAAAAAAGGTAAAAATATATTAATAAATATTATAGAGAGAAACCATGTTGCCCAAGGGAATGCCAAGTAAGTACTGGTCAGAAAAGGCCTAACAGAAAGCATACCATTTGAGTAAGGACCTGCAGGAAATGATAGATACGAATGTGGATATTTAAAGGAAGTATATTTTAGGAAAAGAAACAGCCAGGGCAAAAATCCTGAGGTCAGGGCATGTTTGGTATGTAAAAGAGTAACAAGGAGGACATTGTGGCTGGGGCAGAGTAAGTGAGGTGGAGAGTGGTCAGGGATAAAGTTAGAAAATTAGCCTAGCCAGGTCTTCCAAGCCCTTCTGGGCCTTTGTGATAACTTCGGCTTTTACTGAGAATAACAGAAACCATTGAAGACAGTGACAGATTGATATGATATCTTTGATATGATATCATTTTGAAAGGATCTCTGTGCTGTATAAATCAGACATGGGAAGCAGAAGTGGCATCAGAGAGGCCAGTGCAGGAATCTTTACAGTAGTCCGGGCAAGAATCAAAGGGGCATAGAATGGTAGCAAGTGGGAGTGGTATAGATGATAAAATTGGTCAAATCTGGATGTGATTTGAACATTGAATAGACCGGCTTTGACTGGACGTGGGGCTTGTATGAGAAAAGGAGGATGGTGCTCCATGTTTGCAAGCACAAGGAAGAATAGAATGACTCTGAGTTGAGTTGAGAAGAATGTCTATGAGGCTGATTCTGAGGAGCAGGTGGATTTGAGAGCCTGGTGTTGAACATGTTAATTTTGAGACGACTCTTTGACAAAGAGGCCTAGTCTGCTAGTTTGTAGTTTAGAGGGAGGTCTGATCTGAAGGTATAAAATAAAATAAGTAGTTGTCAGAATATGAATTTAAAGGTGTGAGGCTGGATGAGATCATGGAAGGAAAGTAGAAATAGGATTGAACCCTAGGGCATCGCATTGTTGAAAGTACAGTGAATGTGGTATACAGTGGAAGCGAAGTGAGGACAGTTACTTCAGGAAGGGAGTGATCACTAGAATCAAATGCTGCTCATAGATAAAGTGTGAGGAAGATCGAATATAACAATGTGATCTTGACTAGAGCAGTGAGGACATGTGTAGCTTGAGAAATCAGCATACATAAATAGTATAGCAGCATGTTTCTTTAGTTTCATCTTTCTCTCCTCAAAATTAATGCCTAAAAAACATTGATTCTTAGAACATTTCTGTGACATTGAAGTCAATGTTTTACATTTATAGATATAAAATATTCTTCCCCCTAACTATGCATTGCTTTTGTTCTTTGCATGAACTGACTCATAACTCTTACTCATTCCTCTGTAATGAATAGTAAGGTAAAGTCCTAGAATATTTATAATGAAAGCAACTTGTGAATTTATTTAGCCGCACTTGAACTTACTCATCATTTATCTACTATGACTGAAATTTCATATTATTTGTTAATTATTTTTTAATTTAATTGTTTAATAAAGGAAATATCCACTTTTTTAAAAAAACAGAAATACGTTGGTGAAGTCTTTAACATCGTAAGTCAACAGTCAACAGCGAGACCAGGATGCATTATCGCATTAGATCCCATTACCAAACTTGTAAGTATTATTCTTCTGGCCACTCAGCAGTAGGTAAATAGCATGTATCTCAACTTACGTTGGTGTTTATTTACATTCAGCAAGGCAGAAAAACCCAGCTGCTTCATGTTTTTCAAGAAGATTTCATTTTGAATAACCTTGAGAAGAAAAGTCTGGGAAAAGACAGAATATTATCTGATGCAGGTAAAAAGTAGTGTTTTTGTGTGTGTGTGTGTGTGTGTAATGAGAAATATTACGTAGAGTACATTAAACTGTAAATACAGATTAGTTGATATAATGTTTCATATCGTCTATGTGAACCTAAAATTTTCCTATGTAGGTTTGTGATGTATTTATTTGAGAGAGAGAGAGAGAGTGTGAGCAGGGAGAGAGGTTCAGGGAGAGGGAGGAGCAGACTCCCTGTTGAGCAGGGAGCCCAGCACAGAACTGTGTCCCAGGACCCTGAGATCACATGACCTGAGCTGAAGGCAGATGCCAACTGACTGAGCCACCCAGTGTCCCAGTAGTTTTTTATTCTTAAACCAAGAAGAAAACATAAAAAAGTTAAAGGGGTTTGTCAGTTATATTTTTTAAAATGTGTAATAGAGATGTTTTTTATTAGTAGTGTGTGAGTACTCTTTGCATAGATACAGTCCTACACTAACAATTTGGGTAATACAGATACCTGACCTTTTAGAAATCTACAATTTAAAACAGTAGCTTAAAACTTCAAGTTATAATTTAAAGACAAGGTATTTTAATTAAGACTTCTATAGTTAAGCATTCAAAAAAATTAACCTCCTCCACTAAAAATTAACTTTTTTTGTATAGAGGAAAACAGCAAAATAAACCTCAAATCTCGTGGTCATCAGTTTTAATCACAGAGCCAAACCAAACTGAGAAATGACTTTATTTATAAATGAACCATACAGTCTTTCCCTGGTGCTTTTAAAAGTCCTTTATTAAGGGGCGCCTGGATGGCTCAGTCGTTAAGCATCTGCCTTCAGCTCAGGTCATGATCCCAGGGTCCTGGGGTCGAGCCCCACATCGGGCTCCCTGCTCGGCAGGAAGCCTGCTTCTCCTGCTACCATTCCCTCTGCTTGTGTTCCCTCTCTCGCTGTTTCTGTCAAATAAATAAAATCTTTAAAAAAAAAAAAAAAGTCCTTTATTAAGCCCCACATAATACTATTTTCATTCTGTATTTGTTCCAAATTATTTTTCTTACTTTTCTTGTACACTTGTTCTTAATTCCACATTTTTCTATTTTTCTTTTCTTTTGAGTTTGCACTGTTATGTTGAATGTCTAATTTACCACTGTTTTCACTTAGTCATTTTCCCTGAGAATTCGTGAACTGTACAAAACACAGTGCTTTGGTAAGCTCTGAATATAATGATGGAAAGATATTGAAAATGGAAAATAAAGATGTCAGGTACAGGATAAAGGGCTATTTATATCAACAAAATAGTATCTTTATTTTACCTTTTTTATATTGAAATATTAGCATTAATATTGGGAACAATTCACATCTCTGAGGTTTTTTTTTTTTTTAAAGAAATTACTCTCATGCTTCAGGTGGAGTTTTGTTGTGATCTTAAATCTATTCTAGCATTTTCTTTCCTAGCATTCTTCAATTTTTAATTTATTTTTTTCTCTTTGATTTGTTTTTCTCTTTAAAACTGAATATTTTTCCTAGTTTTTTTAAAAATATTCCGGAAATTCTTATTGACTTTTACTAAAAAACTATTATTTTGATTATCAAAGTTTTCCGGAAAACACCCGCCAAGTATAACGTGTTCATCTTAATTTGTTCTAATATCAAGAACTGAAGAAATGCTTCACAGATATTTTCATTATTGGGGCAGTCTTTCTTGTTAGTAAAATTATCAGAAGTAGATTGATCTCTGATCTTTTTTCTTTAGTCCTAATCGCTTGTCCTTCCTCTTAATTCTTGGAATTTAAGTGTCTAACTCACCCAGAACCCATTACCAAGGTTACCTTTTCATTTAGTTTCTTAACACAATATAACAAGATATTTGTGGTAATTTTTCTGACTATATATTCTATGATTTATGTAGTTTTTAAATTTTTCTTTACATAATTTTGTATGTAGTGAAGACTAGTTTATAATTAAGAAAACTTGGGTTAAAGTCCATCACTAAACCAAGTTAATTTTTTTTCAGGCAATAATGAGTCACTGATTTTATATTTTAGATGCAGTTGTTTTATTTTGAGCAGCTTGTGTGCTACTTAAATCATGCAGTTTTGATTAAGAAAAATTCTTAATGTGGTGAATGATGAATACTTTTATTTTGGTTCTTAGATAAACTTCATTAATAGGTCATTCCATTATGGAAGTTATTTACTTTGAAATATGTTTGCAATATGGTTTTAATCATATAGTTTCCACCTATTCAGAAATTTCCTTATGGTCTAATGTATGTGAATAACATGATAGTGATTACTGTGATATGTGACTATTTTTAAGCCTGTCAATTCGGAAGTGAAAAGCATAGCATACATTTTAATTGTTAAAGTTTTAATTTAATACACATCCATGTGATCAGAAAATTGATTGCATTCCATAATGCTACTTTGTATATGGAATTTAGGTACGAGTTTTTAACTTTTTAAAAATTCACTTATTTTTAACTTGGCATAGTTAATAAGTTATCTCATTTATTAATGTTAATAGTGAAAAATATTAATATCAACAGGCAGTTCACCTAATGGATTTTCTGAGAAATTCTACCTAATTGTAATAGAGTGTTCCCAAGACAACCGTTCATTGTTACACATGTGGAATTTACATTTACAGTCCATTCCTGTCTCACTGGGTGAGTCCTTTTTTTTTTTTTTTTGTAATCTTTGGAACTTCAAGTAGACTTAAATGAACAAATTATGAATGAGTCGATAGTTCAGGATGTATTTTTTTAAAACCTATTCTTATTGAGTGAAAATAATTGTAGTTTTATTCAGTTAATTAAAGCAAATGGATTCTCTGATTTTCTTTCCATAAAGAATCCTATTACTATGTTTTCTTTTTTGTTTGTTTTTGTTTTCTTATCTTTTTATAAGCCTTTGGGATTATAAAATATAGCCATTTTAATACTTATAGGGTGCCCCCCCTGCCACTTTTGGTTCTTTTCTTATGTTTTATAGATGAAAAAGTAGAATCAAAAATATCTGAAGCAGTTTGGCAGCCAGAAGAACATTATTCTTCTTCTCCAGAGAAGATCGTGTCTCCTTTTTCACAGAAGTATCAGGCTTGCAGAGCAAATCTCCAGAGTACCAGCAAGTTGACTCTGACTTCAGAAATGGTTTATAGCCAAGAGATGAATTTGCCAGAAGGAGTTGAAATAATAAGTGTTAAGCCATCAGCAGGTTTGTAAAGTTTGTCAAAAGAGACTAATCAAACTTGATAATCCGTGAATAGTTAGTAAGGTATTTAAAAAGAGGCACAACTTCTGTTCTAAATTCAAATGGAAGCAGAAATGGAAACACTATTTTAAGTATCCTACATTGAAAACTTAAATAAATTCTCATTATGTTTTCAGATTATTCTGACATATGTCAGCCAGTTGTAATCTCAGGTATTGATTCCCAAAACAAATTTTCATGATGCCTTTATGAAGAAAAACCCAGAGTTTCCTGGGCAGAGATAGTTACGAGGTTGTGCCTTATTTGGGAACTTTGATAATATTGGTGGTAACTGCCTGGAACTGTGTGCTCTGAAGGATTCTAAGTGTGTGGGTCCCAGGGCATTTATCCCATTTATCCTAGGGCAGTAGGTCTCAAAAAGTGATCTCCAGACTGGCAGCATCAGCATCAGATCCCCATGTGGCACCTTGTTTGAAATAAAAAGTCTTGGGCTACCTCCAGGGTTTACTGAATAACAGACTCTGGGGTGCACCTACCAGGCTGCTTTCACAAGGGTCCCATGTGACTCTACTTGCACATAGTAGATCACAAACCCCAGTTCTAGGGTATAAAGAAAACAACACAAAATCCATCTTTTTGTCACTCAATTCTTTGGTTTTTGTAGTCAGAGTGTACATTTTTGTTTTTTTCTACTTCTCTCATTTTTTGGACTGATGACCCTGAATGCTTTCCAGTGCCATGTTATCAGGTACTTAATCTTCTTTAATTGGTGAAGTTGGCAGGAATTGGGGTATTAGCAGTGCTCTGATAATTAATTCAGCATCCCCATATGTTGTACCAAAAGAAGCACCGGTGCAAAGAAAATTAAAGTTTGAAAAAGAATAATGTTTGCATTGACACAATTTTAAGAGCTGTTCCTTTAGTCAGAACCGTATGAATCTTCACTGCTGAATTCCAGTTAAAACATATGGCAAATGTAAGAGAAATATTTCTAGAAACAGTCCTCTTATTTAACTTTGGCCCAAGTTGAGTTTGGCAGAAGACAAGGATTTCTAGGGAAAGATAAGAAATTCATTTTATTTGGCAAAAACAGCATACAGTAAATGCTAGTCCTAAGATTTTTTTTGTTTTTTTTTTTTAAATCAGGACTCATTGCAAGGTAAGCTAGTCTCTGTTCAGCTCATTGGTACCAATGAACAATGCTAATTGTGTCCTTCTGCAACACTGTTATACTCCTTGAGGAATTTTAAAAAAAAACCCTTGGTTAAAATTATGTTGAAATGCTTTCAAAATACAATAAATGTCCTATATAACATTTCTATATTATAATTAGTAGTTTATATTTAATTATTTAGAACAGAGGTTGGCAGGCTATGGGCTATGTACCTGTTTTGTAAATATATTTGATTGAACCTCACCACACCTAAGGTTTACTTTTGGGTATATCTACTTTTACTCTAGACTGGCAGGGTGAATAGTTGCAGCAGAGACTCTGTGGCTAGCAAAGCCTAAACTAGTCACCACTATTTTAAAGAAAAAGGAAGCTTGCCAGTGATTTGGGAAATTAAGAGTATATAATTACATTAAGGATAGCAACTGTTGTGTCCCACTTAGGAATCTTGTCAGCATCAGTAGTATCGAATACCCCTCAGTCATGGAGGGCCCATTTAGTACATAGGTAAGCGTGGGCTGTGCACAAAATGGTAAAAATACTGAAGAGTAGCCAATAAATGTTGACACGGTTTTAAAAATGTATTGATATCTTTAAAAATGCAATTGATAAGAATTGGGGAGAAAATAATGCTGGCCTGAGAACCAGGACTAGAATTCAGGTTTTCTGATACTGTCTTATTCTAGCTGTTTGGCAGAAGACACTACTCACATTTGGTCAAGAGTCCTTACCTATAAAATGTAGAAATTGAAGTTACCTCAGAGTTGTTTTTCTACTCCAGATTTGGTGATATTTCCCTTTTTTGGTACCTTTTTGATGTCATTAAAAGCTTTTTACTGACTCTTAAACTAAATGTATGCTGTCTCGGTAATAGTAATTTGTACAAAGACTAAAACCTTTGGTGCATGAAAGCAGAAATGTTTAACCAAATTTGACATTTTATTAATCAATTATTTTTATTTTAGGACATCTGAGTTCTTCTTCCATATATCCTGTGTGCAGTGCTCCTTATTTATTGGCAACTTCATGTTCGGATGAGAAAGTAAGATTCTGGAGATGCAGAGTAACAGATGGAGACTCTGACACATCAAAGAACGGAAAAATGGATCTGGTGTACATTTGGGAAGAATGGCCATTACTTATCGAAGAGGGACTTCATAGCAATAGTAGTATAACCGTCCCTGGTAGGCCTGTAGAAGTTAGCTGTGCACATACGAATCGGTTAGCGGTCGCGTATAAGCAGCCTGCATCCAATAGTAGGTCTTCTCAGGACTTCCTGATGCATGTCAGTATTTTTGAATGTGAGTCTACAGGAGGTTCTTGTTGGGTCCTTGAACAGACGATTCATTTAGATGAATTGAATACAGTGTTAGATTCTGGTATTAGTATCGATAGCAATTTAGTGGCTTATAATAAGCAAGAGGTGTATTTATCCAGTAAAGAGAGTATCACATCAAACACAAAGCATTTGGTTCACTTAGACTGGATGTCTAGAGAAGATGGCTCTCATATCCTCACTGTAGGAATTGGATCAAAACTTTTTATGTATGGACCCCTGGCTGGCAAGGTACAAGAACAGGCTGGTAAGGAAAGCCTAGCCTTTCCTCTCTGGGAAAGCACTAAAGCTGTGCCTCTTTCTCAATTTGTCCTCTTAAGAAGTATGGACTTGGTTTCTTCTGTGGAAGGCTCTCCGCCTTTTCCTGTTTCTTTGTCATGGGTCCGGGATGGCATCCTCGTGGTAGGAATGGATTGTGAAATGCATGTGTATTCCCAGTGGCAGCCATCTTCTAAACAGGAACCTGTTACGGCAGATTCATACAATGGGAGCACTCCGTCTCTAATAAGTTTAATAAAACAGAGCAACTCATCGAGTTCTGGATTACATCCTCCAAAGAAAACTCTGACTCGATCCATGACCAGTCTTGCCCAGAAAATCTGTGGAAAGAAAACTGCCTTCGATCCTTCTGTGGATTCTGAAGATTCCGGTCTTTTTGAAGCAGCTCATGTTCTTTCCCCAACTTTACCTCAGTACCATCCCTTGCAGCTTTTGGAACTCATGGACCTTGGCAAAGTTCGGAGAGCAAAAGCCATCTTGTCGCACCTTGTCAAGTGCATTGCTGGGGAGGTTGTGGCGCTGAATGAAGCTGAATCCAATCATGAGCGTCGCCTTAGGTCTCTCACTATCAGTGCTAGTGGGAGCACTACCAGAGACCCCCAGGCTTTCAACAAAAGTGAAAATATGGATTACACAGAAATAGATTCTGTCCCTCCACTTCCCTTATACGCCCTACTTGCGGCAGACGATGATAGCTGCTACTCATCTTTAGAGAAGTCTAGTAATCAGAGTACTTTAAATAACTCAAACCAGTTGTCAAAAGAAAGTTATGATGAGCTTTTCCAGATCCCAACGTTAATGACTGATCATCAAGTGTTAGGTACAGATGAGGAAAATACCAAGCCCCGGGTCATTGACCTTTCACAGTACAGTCCAACTTACTTTGGTCCTGAGCACGCTCAGGTTCTTTCTGGCCACTTACTGCATTCCAGTTTACCAGGACTCAGCCGGATGGAGCAGATGTCTCTGATGGCCTTAGCAGATACAATTGCTACTACGAGCACCGATATCGGGGAGAGCAGAGACAGAAGCCAAGGTAAAACTAAATGGGGTACAGGACAGAAGACGAAACTGATATTATGTGTACTTATTTACAGAGAAAATAATCTTAAGTAATGTTTATAAAAATTATGCCCAGGAAGGTTTTTTTAATCATTATTGTTCCCTTCTGGTTAGTTTTAACTTTAATATGTGCTGTTTATCCCATAAGTCATAGTACTTTGAGAACGTATGCAAAGATTCATTATGCCAACTATTTTTACTTAATTGCTCAATAATAAAGATCCACCTGAATCCTTTGGAGTTTGGCAAAAGTTAACGTTCTTATTAACTAATCACTTTAGATACCTGAAAATAAAAGGTGCTTTCTGCTTTACTTTTTCTCATGTTGGGATCTCTATTAATTTGGTTTTCAAAATATTGAGGGTTTTTTTTTTTTAATTAACACTAATGTATACTCCTACCTAGAATAGCAAAAATAGGCATATTAAAATTACTCTTTTCCTCACCCAGAAAGCCATTTTTTTCTGTTTAATGTCCTGAGTTATATACAGATATAAAAAAATTGAATGTAGAATTTCCATCACATCTCAATGAGATCTGAAATTACCAAGCCCAGCTTTGTGCATTGGACGGTCGGATGCACCCCTTGAACTATGCTTCAAAGGAACATATACAACTCTTCTTTCCCCTATTAGCAGCAGATTATTGGCGTGGGTTGAGGACTTGAATCAACATGGAAAATACTTTAATATACTCCACAGTGAAGGTTAAACTTTTTAAAAATTTATTCACATTTTTATTCAAATAAGATCAGATCTTATTAGCATTTACTTGGATTTTGCTAATTGACTGGTTTTCTTATAAATACAAATAAATACCTTTTGGGTTTTTTTTTTTTTTTTTGTAGGTGGAGAAACTCTTGATGAATGTGGGTTAAAATTTCTTTTGGCTGTTCGACTTCATACTTTCCTTACGACTTCCCTTCCAGCTTACCGAGCTCAGCTTCTTCACCAAGGTGATTTTAGTAGTAATCTGCTAAAAGGAATGGGAGTGAAGTAGAGAGACTGGAGCACATTTGTTTGTTTTTTCCCAGATGTGATAACAGTGACAAATTTGACACATTCTAAGTTTCCTTAACTTACTTGTAAAAATACTTATTTCCACATAATTTTCTTTGCTTTAAATTACTGGAATTTTTTTGATAGATGGAAAGAGCTAATAAAGAAGTGGGTAATGGGCAATTGCATTTTCTGTGTTACGTTTTCAAATGCATCATTCATTAAAGGTCAACTAATACTGTCTTATTCTCTTTAACTTCTTTAGGTTATCTTTTTTCTCTTCTTTGACATTTTTTGAAGTTCAATTTTTTATCCAAATTTGGGTAACATTTTTGTTACAGAAATAATATATATTCGGTATCTAATTGTCTTACAGAATACAAAACATTGAAAGTAAAAATTCACTTACCCCCAAAAACTACTGTTAACATTAATGTGTATTTCAGATATTAGTTTAGTAACCTTTCAGATACTCTTATGTAGTTAGTCAAGGCTCAAAGTAACAGAAATACTGTACTGAAATTTAAGGTAACTTAAAACTGTATTTCTTGGCTGAGTGCCCAGGAAGTTCAGAGGTAGAACTGCGTTCCAGCATTTTTGGGTCTGTAGGTTTAAACAGTGTTATTGAGACTCCACAGGTTAGCCTCTGCTTACTGTTATCTGTCTCTTGCTCTCTTTTTTCCTTTCTTTCTTTCTGTTTCCTCCCTCCCTTCATTTTGTATTTAGCTTTGGAAAAGTAAAGCTTAAAATTCTAAGTCAAAGTGTTTAGTTATGAAACATTATTGAACGTTGAGAGATAATAGGAATATAAAAGTGTTTAGAGTAGCAGTCCATTCACTGCATAGATGTTTTTCTTTTTTTTTTAATTTTTAATTTCTGTTTCTTTCTTTCTAAAGACCTGGGTAGAGTGAACACTTCATATTCCTTGGCATTTGATACTAGGTTTAAATGTTGAGTCCATATATGTCAAAGCCCTATCTTTTAATTAAGCACGTACTTCACCCAGCAATACTAAACAGAACGTACTCTAAAGAGACAAATTAGAAGCTCAACAAGAAATACTACATGTACCAGTCAGTAGGTTGAGAGAATTGCTGGTGTAATGATGCTGTTTAAATAGAAAAGTATCTGACATATTAGTTATTATGTGCCAGGTACAGTACTATTCTAAATGCTTTAACTATAGTATTTTAATCCTCACAACAATGTAATAAGGTAGTGCCATGATTGTTCACACTTTATAAATGAGGCAATTGAAGAATCAAGAGACTAAGTAACTTGCCCACAGTTGTATAGTTAGGGCTGGAGCTGGACTTATTTTATACATTCTGATTGCAGAGTCTATAGTCTTAAGTTCTGTTCAGCAAGCTATCCCATCTGCTTGATGCTCTTTTAATTCCACGGAGTTAAATCCACAAAACCCAAACATTAACCAAAGGACAGTGAGAGTCAGCAATGAAGAACGATCATTCCAGCATAGAATAAAGCCTTATGTGTTTCTCGTTTTTTTTTTTTAAGATTTTATTTATTTATTTGACAGAGAGAGATCACAAGTGGGCAGAGAGGCAGGCAGAGAGGGAGGGGGAAGCAGGCTCCCTGCTGAGCAGAGAGCCCGATGTGGGGCTCGATCCCAGGGCCCTGAGATCATGACCTGAGCCGAAGGCAGAGGCTCTAACCCACTGAGCCACCCAGGCGCCCCATCATTTTCTAAGGAAAGGTCATGTGTAATTGCTAGAGAACAAAAATAATCAGCACAGTTGCATTTGCCATACAGCATTTTTTATCCTTTAAAAACTATGTTTTAATTGTAGAAAATATATGCTTATTGGAGAAAACAGTGAAGTGATAGAGTTGTTAGGAGAAGCAGGGAAAAAACCCCCCGTATTTCCTCTAACCTTAATTGTGACTCTGTGAGTCTCATAAAAAGTTCAGACATTTTTATGGCAAGTATGAAGCATACATTTCTGATAATCATTGTAAAAACACTTATATTTCTTATAAACATTGTTTCTGACCTTTCCTCAGGCCTGTC
>CM053607.1:118786075-118821545 GCA_028646535.1 Procyon lotor | reverse complement strand
TTTTAGATTAGAATATATTTGACATATTTACATCCAGTGACAGGTGAGTTTTGTTTGCATGTAGGATTATTTGGGTTTGGTTTTATCTTTTAAGTCTCAACTTTGCCATTCAACAGCCTTCTTATTTGCCATTTTTAAAAATAGTCCAACTCACTTCTGTTGGTCAAACAATGGACAGGCATTGGTGATGTTTTCATCTTTTTGTGTTTTATCAAAGTTTTATTAAACTTTGCAGGAATTGTATTTGTTATATTTTTTTTTAAGATTTTATTTTATTTTATTTTTTAAGATTTTATTTATTTGACAGAGAGAAACACAGCGAGAGAGGGAACACAAGCAGAGGGAATGGTAGTGGGGAGAAGCAGGCTTCCTGCCGAGCAGGGAGCCTGATGTGGGGCTCAATCCCAGAATCCTGGGATCATGACCTGAGCCGAAGGCAGATGCTTAACGACTGAGCCACCCAGGTGCCCCTTAAGATTTTATTTTTAAGTAATCTCTACACCCAATGTGGGGCTCGAACTCCCAACCCTGAGATCAAGAGCTACATGCTCCACTGACTTAGGTAGCCATTTGCCTCAAGGGTGTTAAATTTTTGTCAAATTAATAACTTATGTATTTTAAAATGAATTGTGAACTGTTTTATACTAATTCATTTTAAAGGTTGAAGGTTAGGCGATAAAATGAGATGAAACAATACCCTATATTAACATTTCTAACTCTTTATAATTGCCTCCTTTTACCTGTTTATTTTAGTAAATGTTGGTTTTATATGGTATTTTCTTCTGCATTCAAAGGCCTTGTATATACCTTCTCTGGGGTAAGCAGAAGATTGATATGTTTCCCTCAACTAAAGTATATTGAGTTGTGGTTTATTTATCTATTAAAATGATTACTGACCTGGGCAAATAACTATGCCTTTCAGGGTTTCAGGTTGTTTTTTTCTTTGGGTTTTTTGTTTTGTTTTGTTTTTATAAATTAAAAGTTGTTTTAGACTAGGAGTCTGTAAACTATATTCAGCTGGCCATATTTGCCTGTTCCTACATAAGTATTAAAATAAGAATGGTCCTTATATTTTTAAAAGGTTTTTTTTTTTTTAAAAAGATTAATGTGCAACAGTGATCCTCGTTGGTGTGCAAAACCCAAAAAATATTTACCTATTGACCTTCTAATAGTTATAAAATATTTGCCAAGGATTATAATGCTAAGAAATAGGGAAAACATCTTTTTTTAATAATCAAATGTCTTGACCCTTTGAAGTTAATTCATTTGTGTTAATTCATTAGGAACATAAGCAATTAATGAAGTTGTATATTGTATCAACTGTCTTTTTATATATGGGAAGGCAAGCTGGAAAAAATTTAAATTTCCCTGGTCAAATAAGTTTTGTTTTAGGAATAATTAGCATGAAAAACAGTATCTTTAGCCAGGAAATGTCTAAAAAGTTTCTTAAAATAATTAATATGAGTATTAAATGACAGATTGGGATATACTGTTTTTTCTATGACTAAAATCACTATATTTTTATGTTTTCTTTCCTTCCATTTAGATAGAAGCAGACTTGGGATATCCTGGAGGTAAAGCAAGGATTATTCACAAGGAATCTGATATCATTACTGCCTTTGCTGTTAATAAAGTAAGTGCATAGACTTTTTATTCTTTCATTATTAAGTATTCATTGTTGAAGAATGTCTCCTATTTTGTCAGTTTATTGAGTATTAGTATTTCTCTTTTCTAAAACTAATTCCCATTGCCTAAATTGCAATCTGAATAATTTACTTCATCTTATAAAATGATTATATTGTTTGATAATTAAGTTTATTGGATTTATAGCAAATAAAATGTTTTATTACTACACAGAGAGAAATATCAAATATTTATATATGCAGTGGCCTTTATAATTTATACAATACATTAAAGCATTTAATCCCAAAAAAGATTTTTTTATTTTCCTTGAATGAATATGTTGAATGTGATCGTTAATATTAGATCAAATTCAAGCATTTATATGACTTACAGAAATTATCACTCATTGACTTACAGCCACCATAGCTGTCTAACTGGTTTCTCCTTTACATTCATTAGTCTTCTACATAACATGTTCTTAAAGCTGTCTGTGAATTCCTTAAAGAAGGGGTAGCCTTAGGTATACAGTCGTCCTAAGTCAAATTTATTTTAATCACTTTCTCCTTCTGCCTTCCCTAAATGCCTTGCTGCAGTTTTTTTTGCACACACACACACAAATACATGTGTACACTTAAGTTTAAGATTTTTTTTTTATTTATTTTTTTAATTTATTTGACAGAGAGAGATAAAGAGATCACAAGTAGGCAGAGAGGCAGGCAGAGGGAGAGGGGGAGGCAGGCTCCCCGCCGAGCAGAGAGCCCGATGTGGGGCTGGATCCCAGGACCCTGAGATCATGACCTGAGCCGAAGGCAGAGGCTTTAACCCACTGAGCCATCCTAGCGCCCCCACTTAAGTTTATATATCTCCTTTTTCACATATTCCTAATTTTAAAATAATTTTTCAATATTATTTTGATAAATACCCTGTGACATTATGCATTCATTATCATCTCACCAGTTGGTTTTCCATCTTCCTACGATATCTTTCTTTTCTTTCATTTCTCCTAGATAATTCCTCTATTCCTTCTGTCCTCATCTTTTCCTATGTCCTTGGTCTCATTTCCTTCTTATACACACCTCTGAACAGTGACTAGTTCTGCTGAAGACAGGCGGGTTTGGAATCAGCCCCTTAACCGGGCAGTTCTCATATTGTAGCATCTGTGCAATATATGGTATATTATATATCAGATACAAATAGAAAGTTATTATCTGCACCCAACAGCTATCTTCCTTCCCTTGAAAAAAAATAGGATTTTAAATATTCTGTGCTATAAAACAAGCTCACTTTTTTTTCTTTTATTTTTTGGATATATATAAGTAACTAGTAATGAACAGTCATCCACATATTACATAAAATCTCTTGGTCACTGTCCAAGAAGAGTGTACTTGTTTAATTTTTATTTCTCCAGATTGATTATTGTTTTACGTCCTTGATGAATTTGTAGATGAGAAATAATACCTTTGGCTTTAAATTGCATTATTTTAAAATGCTGATGAGATTAAAGTTTTTTCCATTTGTTTAGTTGTGAATTATCTTTTAAGAACTGTGAAAGGTCTGAGATTTTTCCCTGTATTCAAGCTATCAAGTTATCTTTCTCAGTTTAATGGATACTGTAAGAAGACACAAGACTCCTGGACCAGAAACAAAAGACAATTTATTACTAATAGCAGAAGCATTATCCAGGATATCAGCATTTATGCTGTGGTTCCCTTTGTTAATATTACCACAGAGTGGCAGGGAGGGGGCCAAATGATAACTGCACACGAGAGTAGGTTGTGTTATAGGAAAGGAGCACTGAGTTTAGGGAACCTAAATGTTCTGTAATGTACATTAAGTGTACTTGCCCTTTAATCTGGAGGGAGACACTATAGGCATATAGCCATTCTGCAGAACAAACAGCAGTCAGTAAGTCACTCACCAGACATTCAGAAACAGAGAGACCTGTGGAGAATTATCTCCAAGCGGTCTCATTACATCCTTTTTCCATTTATGTCTGGGTATTCATTTTTTCCTTTCAGCTTGTATTAGCATTTTATGTAATGGAAATGTTAATCCTGTTTTCTCTTTGCTGTCAACATTTTTATTTTCTCCTTTCAGTTCATAGATGTTTAAAATTTTTATTTATTTATTTAACTTACTTACTTACTTACTTTATTTAGTTATTTATTTAGTTATTTATTTAGTTATTTATTTATTTAATTTTTGTTAACATATAATGTGTTATTTGCCCCAGGGTACATGTCTGTGAATCATCAGGCTTACACATTTCACATTTCACAGCACCGATGTTTAAAATTTTGTATCATTTAATCTGACCAAGGTTTTTTTGTTAAAGATTTATTTGTTTATTTATTTTTAAGAGGGATAGAGAGAGAATGTGGGGGGTAGAGGAGAGGGCAGAGAGAAAGAGAGAGAGAAACTTTTTTTTTCAAAGATTTTATTTATTTATTAGAGAGCAAGAGAGAGCATAAGCAGGGTGAAGAAGCAAAGGGAGAAGCAGACTCCTCACTAAGCAGAGAGCCCGATGTGGGACTCGATCCTGAAGTTATGGGATCATGACCTGAGCTGAAGGCAGACACTTAACCAACTGAACCAGAGAGTGAGAGAAAGAGAGAAACTTTAGCACACTCTATGTTGAACCTCCATCTCCTGACCCGGATATCTGAGCTGAAACCAAGAATCAGACACTTAACAACTGCACCACTTAGGTGCCTGTACTGTAACCAACTTTTAATTTATGATGTATTCTGACAAACTTTCCCCACTCTTTCTGTCTACCCGCAATATCTTTCCTTTGTGACCCTTTCCCAATATTCTGTTTTTCTTGTTTAAGACTGAAAATCTTTAGGTGAAAGTGATACTATCTTATTCGAATAATGCACTTTTATTTCTTCAGTTTGATGTTCCTTATCTCCCTCCCCTTTTTCTACCTTGGGGAAATTGGACCATAGTAGCACACTGGAGAGAGAATGCTGGGAGAAGAAATAGTGGTACATGCAATACCATTTAGAGGAGGCTTTCTGTTAGATGCTCTTAAATTCATAGAAAATTTAATTTAGATATTTAATTAGATAAATTCATATCTTCACACTCAAGTGGATAATTATTAAACTCAAGACTTAATTATTAAAATTAATTTTAGGTATTCATTTGTGATAATCTTGTCTTTTCTGTATGTTAAAGTTTCTAGGGGCTATTTTGTAATTTCCGTTTTTAGAAGTAGCCCATATGCATGTTGTGCTTTTTTATTTAAAAATTATGATATAATTTCTTTTTCAGGCAAATAGAAACTGCATAGCGATTGCTTCAAGCCATGATGTTCAAGAACTGGATGTCTCTGGAATTCTGGCTACACAGATCTATACTTGGGTAGATGATGATGCTGAAATGGAAACCAAAGGGTACTTTTATACTTTGTTTTTAATTCATTAACATAGTGTTAAAAATGATGATATCCGGACAACCATAACTTCTAAAAGATTGTTAGTGGAATATTCCTAGATTGTGAGTATAGTGGATACTGATATGATAAAGAGTAAAAAAGGGGTGGCAGGCACTTTAAAGGAAGGAACTCTCTTCTTTAAAGAGAGTAGAGGGAGAGATTCTGCAGTTGTTCACATATGAAGTTACTATCTACGAGTTAGTAGTTAAGAGCTGAAGAAAATTTTAGAGGGAAATACAAAAGCATATATTAGAGCTTTCAGGTATAAAGGAAGAAATGAAGAACTGATGGATTGCTTTCATTCCAGTTGACGTTCTTTTGTAGATCAGAAGATTTCTTGGTTATACATGCTCGTGACGATTTAACAGCTGTGCAGGGTACAACCCCATATACACATAGCAATCCTGGCACTCCAATCAACATGCCGTGGCTTGGCAGCACGCAGACTGGCAGAGGAGCATCTGTGGTATGTACACTTCAACATACTGTGGCTAGGGGCGTGGGCGGCTGGGTCGACTGAGCGTCCGATTCTTGATTTCAGCTCAGGCCTGGATCTCAGGGTGTAAGTTCAGGTGCAGCACTGGGTTCCATGCTGGGCTTGGAGCCTACTGAAAGAAAAGAAAACAAAACAAAACAAAACAAAAAACCCCACCTCACACACAGAGTGAAAATCCTGTGTTTAAATGTCCCTTTTTCCCCTCTAGTTTAATAGGTAAAGGGTGATTTAAATGTATTTTTAAAAAAATTAACCTTTTAGTAAGTCATACTTGCTGGAAATTACAAGTTTAGATTGTGAAGAATAATATGTATTCATATGAAAAAGATAATGAAATCATTTTAAATAAATAATTTAAAATACAAGGAGCTGTATTTTAAGTAATAATTATGTGGGACTTACTGGTACAAATCAGGCATCAGCAAGCTATGGTCTGTGGGTCACTGTTTTGTGTAAACGTGCTTGAGAAAAGTGTTTACATTTTTCAGTGGTAGAAAAAAAAGTCAAAAGAAGAATGGTATTTTGTGACACATGAAAATTACATGAAATTCAGATTTCATTGTCTACAGGTAAAGTTTTATTGGAACATAGCCATAGTTGTTTGTTAGTATTTTGTCTGAGGATCTTCTTGAGCCTTGATTGAGATGTGATCCCTGTTTATCCCTCAATGAGATTCTTTTATTAATACTGAATGATACATGGAGTCAGAGAAACCCCGGGCCAGTAGTTCTTTCAGTGGCTTTTCTGGTGGTGTGGTTATTTTCAGTTTCCTAATTCCTGTAGAATTCTTTCCTTGGCCTCTCCATCCCCCGCAACACACACACTAAATTTTTTTTTTTTACTAATTAGTAAGGATAGTTATTTTAGTAAATGCTTAATCATCCTTAATAATACCTGATAGTATTTTTATTAATGTAGTTCCTTTATTGCTTGTAAAACCTTATTTTTGTTCATGTAACCTTACTATGCTGAGATATCTGTTGAGATAGCTGTTATAATTACTGCTCCTTACCATTTTTCAGATGACGCTTGAGATCCAGAAAGGTCTAGTGATTTAATCTCAAATTTTATTTTATAAATATAAATTATTTATATATACATATAAATATAGATTATTTATAAATAATCTAAATTTTATCTCAGATTTTCGGTAGAGCTTATATTAAAGCCTTCCATTCCTCCCAGTTCATTGATTTCAGGTAGGATTGTTCGAAGTATTAGAGAGTTTGAAAATCAGTCTAGGAATTATTGAAGTGAACTGTCTTGGTCATTTACAGTTCATTTCTTTTCCAACTGACAGATACATTAAAATTCACTTACAAAACCTACTGATACTATCATCTTCTAAAGGGCAACTTTAAGAGAATATACAAAATATGTAAAAAGAAGTAATGGGCAGTTTTTCCAACTCCAGTTTCGGAGAATACAATGCCCTTCTTCCTGTAACGTCTGTCTTGCTGGTCTCTACTTCCACACGTGCTCCCTGTGTTTTAGATACAGTGGCCAGAGTTGCTCTTTTCTAAAGGATCATTTCGGTTGTCACTCTGGTGTTTAAAACTTTCTGATTTCCCCGTACAACTTTAAAAAAACAAGTCCTCAAGGTGGCCTCTACCTACAGTCCTCTGTGATAGAATCCCTGCCAGCCTCTGAGCCCCATCTCTGTTCATTCTGTCCCCGATTCCCTTTGCTGTAATTACAGGGGCCTTCTTTCTGTCTCTTGAGAACATCAAGCTTATTGCCCCGTCAGAGCCTTCCCCTTGCTTTCTGCTTCAAATGGTAGTTTTTTCTTTTGCCACTCGGATCTCAGCTCGGGTTCCCAGGGATTTCCCTTGCTTCTCTGGTGAAGGCATCTGCCCCTTCCTACTCTACCCGTCTGTAGTCACTCTGTCATATTATCCCCTGTTTTATCTTCTTTAATGGCCTGTATCAGTTTTGAAATTATCTGTTCACTATTTGTCTTTTTTTTTAATGTACTCTGTAATGGAAACTCTGTGAGAGATTGTTATTCCTCCCTCAGACACTGATGATCTCTAACTAGAATGGCGTTTAGCATATGGTCTGTGCTCAGAAAATACTTGTTTTTACTCCAAAGCGTTATAATACAGAAATCTACCTTTGTCATTCTTGTTAGGATGGAATTTCCTTTCTATCTCCATCTTAGTAGGACCTCTTTTTAGGAGGGGACCATTGTGATTTGTTAGCATAATTAGTCTAATTGGTCCCACTCCATCCTCAAGAAAAAGACACCGGTATAGTCAGGTGATTCTTTTTTATAAGGATCTTCTAAAATAAGTTAATGATTTCTTTCCTTTATAATGTTCTGCATATGCTCTTAGAAATTTCATTAAACCCATGTTTATGTATTTTTTTGCTTATGGTTTTACTTTGATACTTTAGTCAGAAAGAAAAGTAAAAGAATAGGAATATTTAGGTGTTTCTTTAATTAAAGGAATATGAGATTTCAACATCAAGTTTGCTAATAAACAGGTAACATTCAGCAGGTTTTCATTTTTTTTTTGTGGAGAATAAATGAAATATTTTCTTAATTCTATTGCTTTATGGAATTATTAACAAAAAAGAATACTTGTTATGACCAACTTCTGCTGTTTTGCAGTAAAATTACAACCATAACCACCTTTCAGTGTTTCTGTCCTTCAGCACTTGTGCTGGCCGGCACTCTTCTTCCCTACCCAATCCCCACTCTACTCACAACTTTAGTCTAATAGACAATTTAAAATCCACAAGAACAACACCACCAAAAAAATCTACTCAAGACTGATGCTGTGAAACTTAGGATAACATATCATTGTAGTTATGGTGCTGTATAAATAGGAATTGTTCTAGTAATTAAAATTATCTCTTTAATTTCACATATTCTTATTTGACAGGCTACTTAAATAATTCAAAACATGATTTAAAAATGGATAAATAAATAGTTCCACACTCTCAGTTAAAAATTTATACAATTTTATGTTTACCTCTTTTTTTTTCACATGCTTCTGCCTGTCTTTTTAACCTTATACTATTCAGGATTATTCCAATAAAATTAATGGGATCAGAAAAAATTGGCAAGAAAGGAGGTAAGACTAAATTCTCAAGGTGAATTTGTTCTTAGAGCCTGCCTAGTCAATGATGCAGAAAATGTATATACACTTGAACATAAGAGAGCTGAGCTATTAAATTTAATTTATTACATTTAGTATTTTTAGCACCCACAACGTTTGTTAGGAATCACATAAAAATAAAGAAATAAATGTTATTTGAATTACCTGTCACATTTTGTATTTTTAATACTACTTTTTATTGTAACTATAGAAGAATGATTTTTCTTTGTTAACAGATGATTAAGAAAGCCATTAATAATGTCAGAAGAATGACTTCTCATCCAACTCTTCCTTACTGTAAGTTGATAATAATTAGCCAGTGTTCTAAGGAATTTAAAGCAGGTTTTTTAGTTTCAGTTGAAGGTAGTCAGCTATTTTACTTTTTTTTACAGAGAATGTCTGCTAGCAAATAAAAAAAATTAATTTCAAAATTGGAGAACAATAGACAAATTTTCCTGAATTAATGAAGAAGGCTAACATGATGCTGTATATCTTTACTATGTTGACTGCATATTTCTAAGTTAGAACATTTTATTTTTGAACATTTCTGGACACTTCATACAATTAGAAGTTATAGTCATAATTAATTGTTTTAAAAATGGGACCACTCCCATCTTTTACTACATAGATCAGAACCATACCTTGGTCACTTATTGCCTCAGCGTAGTCACTTTTTGTGTTTTATTAATATTTTGTCAGTTTGCCTTTTATCAGACACACTAATAATAGGCGTAGGAAGTAGTTACCAGTAAGTTCTTACACTCTCTAGGAGGATATATTATTTTCAGTTAATATTCCTGAGAATCTCAAAAGTTTTTCTCTTTTAACAAAGAACTTAACCAATGGGGAATTTATTTGAACATATTGAAGCAGAGAAAAAACAAAAAAGACTTTAAAAATACTTGTGGGTTGGAATCAGCATTCATATTGGCATCTCAATATTCAAGTTTTCTTAATATGACTTTTAAGTTGTGCCTATCGTCAAGTTTTCCTACGATATAGTAATAAGCACAGTGCCTAATAATTAAAAATTATTCATGTTCCTTCAATTTTGTAACATATAAAAAATACTACTTTTATAATGAGAGATATTCTGATAAGATATATATGACAAAACCAGTATTCTTTTCTACTTCACTAAGTACTACAAGCAGCTGTTATCAAAATTGCATATCAGCGTCCAACAAAAGGGTTCAAAAGAACCATATATTTAAAATGGAGAGAGTAACTTCTATTACTGATCCTAAAGGTGTGAAATAATGTAAATATTAATGTAAAAATTAATGTTTTTACTGGGTTGAATCATTACTACTGATAATTATACTTAACATAAATTGAGTGGTCCATGGTAAGCATATTTCTGAATGCTTTATATGGATTATCTCATTTACTTCTCATAGCTATCCATTAACTTACATATCATTATTCCCCTTTTACAAGAAAATTTGAAATGGGCTCAGGGAGATTAAATAAGGTTCCTAGTATCATAAAATTAGTAAATGGCAAAGTGATGAATTAATAATTACTTAGCTTGTTCACTTTCCTCAGTGAAACATATAACACATTTGAGCTATTCAGTCAATCAGAATAACTATCAGAAGTGATTTTTTCTTTACCATGCATGACATTCAAGACTTTCTACATTGTTTTTTTACCCCCAGAGAAAATGTGTAAGTTTAAACATTAGTAGTAGGACTGATAAGAATTGCCTCTTTAGTTTACTCAGGAATTTGTTAACTGGTTATTATACAAAGTATTTATGAAAGGCTACTAAAACATCATTGAGATAATTTCAAGAGGAAATAAAATTTACAGAGGTCTGATTTAATTGCTTCTGTTATGTAGTGTGAGGGTATATTCTGGGTCAAATGAAAGTACATCATAAAAAAAAAAAAGAAAGTACATCATAATACTGTTTTTAAGATTAAAAATACTCAAATGAAATTTCATGACAAAGGTAAGTTCATGTAAATTGACAGTGATTCATTTCAAAGGTGTTTCTTTCATAAAGGTTTTCACTTGGATTCAAAAATAAACCTTCCAGAGATGACTGTAATAAATTTGCAATTTTTGCCCTTTATAATGTAGATCTGACAGGAGCTCAAGATGGAAGTGTCAGAATGTTTGAATGGGGCCATTCTCAACAAATAACCTGTTTTCGATCTGGTGGCAATTCAAGAGTTACGAGAATGAGATTTAACTACCAAGGAAATAAGGTAGTATATAAAAATATAAATGGGAGTAGGGTTTGATTATTTTGGAAGTTTATAAGTATTATTAGTCTGTGTTTCTGAAGAGAACAGCTGAGTGAGCTAATGATAAAGTATTAATCTGTATGGATTCTTTTTTTCTAAGACTCTTTTCAAAGAACACTAATACTCATTTCGTTCTTCCTGGAAGGACACTTATTTATGGGTGTGCATGTTTTGTGTGGATATGTGTGTATATATATATCCATTAAAATTCCCTTAAATGATGCTTAAAGACCAAATGATTATAGGACTGCCATATATTACACATTTTTGATTAAATATTTCTACTTTCTTTGTCCTCTGCAATCTACTCAAAGTATGGTCAAGTAGTAAGTAAAATTTGAGAGCTTTTTAAAAATGCAGGTTATTAAAAAAAAAATGCAGGTTATTGTGCTTAGTTTGGCAGCACATATAATACTAAAATTAGAATGATACAGAGAAGATTAGCATGGCCCCTGTGCAAGGATGACACACAAATTTGTGAAGTGTTCCATATTTTTTTTTAAAAATGCAGATTAACTCTACCACAGACCTACTGAGTCACCATATGCATTTTAACCAGATACTTTTGTGATTTGTACATACATTGAACTTTTGAGGACTGGTTTAGAGCAAGGCATCAACAAATCATGGCCTAGCTACATTTTATTTGTAGGTAAAGTTTTATTAGAACACAGCTACCTCACTCATTACTTCTTTTCTATAATTACTTTTCCACTACAACAGCAGTGTTCAGGAAAGCAAAGACTATATACCACGAGGCTAAAATATTTACCATATGACCCTTTAAGAAATGGTTTTTCAACCTTGCTCTAGAATATCCCTTACTGTCCTCACTTCCCATAATCCTTTTTTCCTCAGACTGCCTCTCTGCCACCCTAGTATCTCACTATCACTTTAAACAACAATCACAGGGACATCAGCCTGCTCTTTGTCTTCAGAACTGTGCTTCACTAAAAAGACACGGTCCATCTTGCCTCACCTTTTCTCTCAACTTCCAAACCTTTAACTCTCCCCACATGTTGTTTGTATCTTGGTGTGCTGCAGTCTTATTGCCTACCACATTTATCACTTAGCAGTGTTACCATTTCACAAAAGTCAATGATAATTTTTCAAGTAGCAATGAAACAAATTTTTTTTAAAGATTTTATTTATTTATTTGACAGAGAGGAGAGAGATCACAAGTAGGCAGAGAGACAGGCAAAGAGAGAGGGGGAAGCAGGCTCCCCGCTGAGCAGAGAGCCGGATGCGGGGCTCGATCCCGGGACCCTGAGATCATAATCTGAGCTGAAAGCAGAGGCCTAACCCACTGAGCCACCCAGGTGCCCCTGAAACAAACTTTTGAGAGCATGTGGTTTCTTAATACCAGTTGGGAACATTCTTTGCTCCGTAGTGGGAAGTTGAGGGGACTTAATCTAGAAGCTTTTAAAGTTCTACTGTAATTTCACTTGTGTAACATATACTTCAGTGCTTATGCTTTTCTAGTCTGGTTGTCAATATTATATTGCTCCTTAGCTAGGCTCTACACCTTGACTCTTACCTTTCTAATACATCCTTCATGTTGTCAACACAGTTATATAACAAATAATATATAACCACACTGTAAGGGAGATCAGATTACTGGTTCTTTTCAAGAGCCCTTCAAGGCTCCTTACTGTGTCTAGAAGCCCATATTCTTTAGCATGGCATTCAGTACCTTCTGTAGCCTGAATTATTTTATAGATCTAACACTCACTATAGCCTTCACATTTACTGTTTTAAGGCACACAAAAAACTGTTCTTCCTTACCTTCATTACAGTCAACTTACTGTCCATTCCCCAAAGGCATGATGGAGCCAAACAGCATGACAACTAAGCATGCTGTCTCCCTTACTGTAGGGAAGCCTACTGTGGTGAATGAAACAGAGAACAGTAATGCCGGCCAGTTTGTCAATTACGAACAGAAATGGGCTGCCAAAAGTTAGTTATTGAGCCTAAAAAGAGGCATTAAGTGGAATAAATGACCTATGAAGAATGCTCAAATTCAGGAAGATACTGCATCCTAAAATAAAAATAAGCTGCTGTGAAGTAAAAGCAGTAGAACAGGAAAGAATTCTTGGAAATTTAAAACATGTGATTCCCAAAATGGGGTTAGTAGAACAACTACTCATTATAAGGGCTGAATCGCAGAAGGGAAATAGTTGAAAATCTAGTTTGTGACTAGAAGAACAGCTTAGGAAATTATCCTTTGATAAAAATAATGCAAGAAACAAATTAAGACTAGACCCAGGAAAACCTGTAAAAGACATTTGAAAGGTATTTCAGAAGAAGAAAAAAAATGATGGAATTGAAAGAAGCACTATATTCAAAGGAATTATTAGAATAAAAATATTCCCAAAACAAAGAAAAATACAATTTTTGAAAATAAAGAACCTACCAAGTACTAGGCAGAGGTGTTGAGAAACATCACATGCCTAGACACATCCTGATTATTTGATTTTGTTTTTTTAATGCAAGGATAAAGAGAGCTTCTGGGAAGGAGCAGGGATAAAATGATTACTCAGAACGACTCCATCCCTCTTCTTTAAAATTAATGGCATTCACCTACTCAGAAATAAAGATTACACATGGGAAAACAATATTCACAGAAATCTGATGGACAATGAATGGGAATTAGTTGTCTTTACCTGTCCAAACAGTCATTCAAATTAGATGAAAAATATATTAAAAAATATATTTTTGGATGTGCAGAGACATAACACGTTCCATATGTCCTTTCTGAAGACCATATATATATATGTCTTCTCCAGAAAACAGAATAAATCACAAAAAGGATAGACCTTGGGAAAATATCGATAAGAAATGTAGTAAACAATGAGTCAATGTTTCTAATATTCGCCTTATCAAATGTTTAAAAAGACAATAGAGAAGTAGATAAAGGCTATGATCAGATCAGTTTATAAAACAGCAATGTGTGACCAACAATCCTGACTAATAATTGAAGAAATGCATATTAAAATTAGCCTTTTTTTCTGTATACCAACAAATATTTAAAATTTTAGTAATAAGCAGTGTTGACCAGTGTGTAAGAAAAATAGGTGTGTAAATTGGTATTACCACTTAGGATTAAATTTTAGCTTTGCCTGCCAATGTTAAATGATGCTCTTGACAAATTTTCCCATTTCTAGATATCTATCCTATATAAATACTCAAAAGATTTACCTATAGAATATTTATTTATTTTAAAGATTTTATTTATTTATTTTGAGAGAGAGTGAGCGAGAGGGAAAGAGACATAAGCAGGGGTGGGGGGAGAAGCAGAGGGACAAGCAGACTCCCCACTGTGCGGGGAGCCCGACACAGGCTCTCCCCCAGGACCCTGGGGTCATGACCTGAGCCAAAGGCAGATGCTTAACCAACTGAATCCACCCGGGTGCCCCTGTACCAGAATACTTAAAGAAACACTTGATAATAGGGAAAATTGGAACCTGTCCATGAGGAAAAAGTTTTCCAAAAAGTTACAATACAACTAGATAGTGTAATACTGCACTGCACAAGAATGAAGTAGATTAAATGTACTGATATGAAAAGATGGCTATAATAGGGGAAAAATGTAATTGTGGAACTGTATATTTATTATGATTCTCATTTTTTTTAAAAAGCCTGTGTGAATGTTGGACCATTCATAGAACAGATTTGAAATGGAATACATCACATTGTTAATAGTTGCTAGATCTGGAGACAGGAGAGGGCAGGAGTCCAAAGTAGACATTCTTTTTATTTTATAAACTGTATGTTATTTTTGTAATCTAAAGAAAAGAATGCCTAGTCTTATCCTTTTATATTTGTAACATATACTCCCTCATTGGATAATTTTGACATTTTCCCAATCAAATTACCCTCAGTTCCCATAGTGGGAATTCTTTTACTGTAGCAGTCTTTGTTTCATTTTACTTTCTACTTTTATTGGCACGTTTTTCATATATATTTCTGAAAGTCCTTATTTTTTCTTTGTCATAATTACAGTTTCCTATTTTATATATACTAAACATTTGTTGCATGACTTAATGTGTAAATCTAGTATCCTATTTTTTGAGTACTTTGAGAAAATTATATAAACTCTACTTTTGGTTAGTATGATAAAGTGTGTGTTGATGTTTCTTTCTTCCGTTGTCACCTGGAATTTTGTTAAGCAGCAGCTAACTGTTTTTCTGGATTAGATCCATGCATAGGTGAAGTAAAAGTCAATTTATCAACTAAATATTTAAGATTAAAATATGAGATTCGCAGTGGAGGTATGGGTTGATAATGTGTTTTTGTATTAGTATTAGATACTTAAAAAAATGTTTTTCTCTAAGTTTGGAATAGTTGATGCTGATGGATATTTAAGTTTGTATCAAACAAACTGGAAATGTTGCCCAGTAACTGGAAGCATGCCTAAGCCATACCTGGTAAGCCAAAATTCTTACCTTTAAGCTTTTTTGAATTTTTATTTTATTTTATTTTTGTTAATTTTGAGAGAGAAACAGAGAGTCAGGGAAAGGGAATGGGGGAGAGAGAATTCCAAGCAGGCGTCATGCCTAGCATAGAGCCCTACATGGAGCTCAGTGTCACAACTTGGAGCTCACAACCTGAGCCGAAATCAAGAGTGGGACGTTTAACTGACTGAGCCACCCAGATACCCCTTGAAGTTTTATTAAATTAAATTATTTATTTAACACGGAAAGAGCGAGCGTGAGAGAGAAACAGAGAGCAAGCACAAGCAGGGGGAATGGCAGGTAGGGGAGAAGCAGGCTCCCCACTGAGCAAGGAGCCCTATATGGGACTCGATTCCAGGACCCCTAGGATCATGACCTGAGCCAAAGGCAGACGCTTAACCGACTGAGCCATCAAGGTGCCCCTAAATTTTTATTTTAAAGAAATCAAGAATATATGTTTGAGGCAATAAATATTAAAGCCAAATGTGAAATCCGTGTATTTCTGAATATTCAATCACTTTACTATAAACTCCTGTCCTTGTGTTATGTGAAAAATAGTCTGTGAGGTTTAAAAATTCTTAGTCTCTGGTAACTTGGAAAATTAACCTGTATTGAACAAACGTGGTACCTCCAGAGACCCATGCAACCTGTGGATGTTTACTCAAGCCCTTTTCCAGCCTCACTAAGCTACAGTGAGGATTATACCTAAAAAGAATGATCAACAGACTATGCATCTGGTAGCATTTTTTTTTTTTTTTTTGCAGTTAGCCTTTATGAAGAAAGTAAAAAGGATATGCCTTAGCTGGCACAATTATTTTCTTGCCCATGTCTTTTTTTTTTTTTTTTTTAAGATTTTATTTATTTATTTGAGAGAGAACAGAGGGAGGAGCAGAGGGAGAGAAGGACAAGCGGACTCCACACTGAGTGTAGAGCCCAATGTGGGGCTCGATCTCACAACCTGCAATCATGACCCAAGTGGATATCGAGAGTCAGAGCTTAATTGACTAAGCCACCCACATGCCTCTTGCCCTATCTTTTTTTAAAAAAATTGATACATTTCTATTCAGGACTGCACAAGCATATTGAACCTTCTGCAGTTTCATAGAACACTGAGTTTGTATTTAATATATTTTTCAATGAAGCCCTTTATAGGACTAAGTAATACCTATTAGGGAAATATTAAGAATATATGTTAAGGTTCTGGTAATTCACTCAAGGTTAATGGATATGGTACTGATCTAAGCAAGAGCAAGCAAGGGGATGGTTGGTAAGAGTAATTTAAAAGAATATTTTTCCTCATTTTTTTATTAAGCCAGTGGATTTAAATATATGTTTATATTCCCTTAGGGGCTGCCCTTAAAAAAAGAAAAAGATAAGTTGGATTGAAAATATACATTATTGGTTTTGTGGGGTTAAAGCGTATTTTGTTTTAAGGATATACCTAGCGGTAGTAAGGATAGTCAGGGGAAAATGGAGAAGTGGCTCAAAGGAAAAATCTTTTATGTGATCATTTTGACATACTTTAAAAAATCATTTTTTATTGAAGACAAAAAAATCTGAACAAATTTTCAAAAAAATCTGAACAAACATAGCTTGGAAATCTTTGTAATAGACTAAACCTCTCATTTAAAGTTACTATTTGATGAAAATTTACTAAACATTGTAAATTTTCTAGTTTTGTTGACTTAATAATGTGTTTTTATTCACATATTTGAAAAATTATTTGACCACGATAGATGCTTAACTAAAGGAAATAAACTGAGGGTTGCTGGAGGGGAGGTGGGTGGGGGGATGGGGTAACTGGGTGTTACTGGCATAAAGGAGGGCACGTGATGTGATGAGCACTGGGTGGTATACACAACTGATGAAGTACTGAACTCTACACCTGAAACAAATGATGTGCTATATGTTGGGTAATTGAAATTAAAAAAAGAAAGAAAAAATATTTAAGAGTTTAAACATTTCTGAAAACAATTTAGTCTGAGATAATCTAAAATTCTAGTTTTTTCTAAGAAAAGAATTTTCACAGATAATGAGAAATATTAAACATTTAGCCTCCTTTTGTTTTCTTTTAAACTTTTAGATGAACTAAAGCACAGGATCACATAAAGACCTATAATGCGCATGGTTCAGGGAAAGCGTGTATGTGAGAGAAAGAGAGGGAGAGGGAGAGGCAAAACATGTGGCACATGTTCAAAATGAGTAAATCTGGATAAATGGTATATGAGAATTCTCTGTATTACTCTTGAAACTTGTCTAAAGTTTGGGGCGAAAAGGCTCAGTAGGTTTTAGTAAGCCACAGATTACATGATCCCTTTTTGATTAATGCATCTACCTGGTTATAAAATTGCTAGTGACAGCAGTAACATTTGTTTGTTTCTAACTGTTCCAGACTTGGCAGTGTCACAACAAAACAGCCAATGATTTTGTCTTTGTTAGTTCCTCCTCTTTGATAGCTACAGCTGGTCTTTCAACTGACAATAGGTAAGAGATTATAACTGAAATTTAAGTGTGCATCTGTATAGCCAGACTTCATTTTTTTATTTGCTTTATATTTTTGTGTCTCGTGTATGTTTTCACAATTAAGCTTTTCAATATTTTATTATAAAGACTTGTTTCTTTTTTTTTTTTTTTTTTAAGATTTTATTTATTTATTTGGGAGAGAGAGAGAGAAAGTGAGAAGAGAGTATGAGGAGAGAAGGGCAGAGGGGGAAGCAGACTCCCTGTGGAGCTGGGAACCCGATGCGGGACTCGATCCCGGGACTTCAGGATCTTACCTGAACCAAAGGCAGTTGCCCAACCAACTGAGCCACCCAGGCGCCCCTAAAGACTTGTTTTTTAGGGTAGTTTTAGTGTTGTAATTGTAAAGCTAAGGAAACTCTGGTGGCCTTAAAAACAAAATGCATTCCTTCTGTATTATTAATGTTGCAATGTTAAAACTTTAGGAGACAAGAATTTGATAGTAAAATTTCTTTTTCTCCATATTATTCCTTATGTGTTAAGAAAACTTGAGGCAAAAAAAGAAGAACCATTATTTATTGGTCCACCTTTTTCATTAATCCTCATGGTGGCTCTATTAGGTAGGTATTATCAATGTTTCATGACAAAAAAAAAAACACTAGAAACTCAAAAGACTTTTTAGTTGGACAGTAGTGATTGGCAGCCCATCCCCATCTCCCTCAAAACCTTAAATAGTCTCCTCCTGGCTCAGTCTCCACAACCCCCCATTTCACTTCCCTTGTGCAGCATAGTTCTGAGTGAATGCCTGCTGAGGTGCTGAGCTTTTTTATCTGTGAGGCCTTACTTTGCACTAGAAATTGGATTGTAGGAATATGGAGTCTTCAGCCTGTTTTGCATTTAGAAATTTAGAATTTAGAATTTAGAAATTTAGAAATCTAGTTAGATTTCTAAATTAAATAAAAATTTAAATCTAATTTAAAATTGGAATTTAGAAATTCTTTTTTTTTTTTTTAGAATTTAGAAATTCTTAAATGTGTTGGTGCCTCCTTTGCAACTCATAGAAAGGAGTAAAAGCTACTCCCATTCATAGCAGAAATAAGTTTTCTTTGTGTTCCAAAAAATTCAGTGTATCTTGCTATTGGTATATGTCAGTCCATCTGTTAGAGAATCAACAAATAGAAAAAGTAATTTCTGTATTCAGGCTTTATATAGCATTATTTGTAAATAAATGTCAGTCTAAAGTTATTTTTTAAGTTAGTAGTTTTTTTTTAATTTTGTGTGAAAATTAATCATGTGTAAAATTTGTTCTTTTACAAATTTAAGAACTTTTTGTGAGAACAAGGTTCAAATGTTAATATAACTCTATGAGACAAGCTTACTTTTTATTCTCTTGTTAAAATTTTGTGTCACTCAAGAAATAAATTTTTTTTTCAGGAACATATGTTTGTGGGATACTCTTGTAGCACCTGCCAATAGTTTAGTCCATGGTAAGTTTGGAAAGCATTTTATAAATTCTGCAAGTCAAGAAATTCATAAAGTAAAAGAATTTTTTAATGGATTTGTCTTAAAGACATATATTTATTAGCCTGTGTGGTTTATTTTGCCCACACTGGCGCAGAGTTTAAAAGCAGAAAAATGCAAGCTATGTAATAAATTCTTTACTATAGCTGATGAAGGACAGTAGTAGAACATAGATAATATAAAAATCATGTTTTTACTTTGGATCTGATAACCCCTCCTACTCCACATTGTCCCGAGAGTCCTAACAAATGCAGTAAGACAAGAAAAAGAACTAAAAGGTATACATATGGAAGAACAGTAATAAAACTGCCTTTATTCACAGATGACATGATTTTGTAGAAAATCTTAAAGAATCTACAAAAAAAAAAAAAAGAAACTTTTGGAACTAATGTACAAATGTAGTAGAATCATGGGATACTAGGTCAACTTACTAAAGTAATTTGCTTTCATATATACCAGCAATGAACAATTGGGATTTTAAATCTTAAAAAATCATCATTTATAATAGCACTCAAAATAATGACATAGTGAAGTGTAAATGTAACAAAATACCTATAGCCTCTGTTGGGGAAAACTATAGAAAAAAGATAAAAGGAACCAAAGATCTAAATAAATGGAGATCTAGTCCATATCCATTGTTGTCAGCCAATGTTGTTAAGCTGTCACTACCTTCCAACTTTACAAATTAGATGCTATCCTAATCAAAATCTCAGCAAACTGTATTGGAGATATCAACAAACTGGTTCTATAAGTTCCTATGGAGAGGCAGCAGACCTAGAATACTGGATACTGAGAAAAAACAAAATTAAAGGACTCACACTACCAGATTTCAGGATTTACTCTAAAACTACACTAATGAAAGATTTTATATATGGGTTAAGAATAGATATAGATCATGGAACAGAAACTAAACCTTCTAGAAGGAAATATAGGAGAAGGTCTGGGTGACCTTATGTTTAGTCCTGAGTTTTTAGATACAACCTCTAAAGCACTATCCATGAGAGAAATGATATGTTCAAGACTTTAAAATTATCCTCTCCCAGTATCTAAATGACAAGTAAGCATATGAATAGGTGCTTAACATCAGTAGTTATTAGGGAAATGGAAACTAAATTCACCATAAGACACTACCCTGTACCCTAAAATGGTCAAAATCAGTGATTCTAGAATACCATGTGTTGGCGAGGATGTAGAGAATTGGGAACTCTCATGATTTGCTGAATGAGTATAAGATACAGCTGCTTTGGAAAACTGATTGGCAGTTTCTAACAAAGTTAAATATGCACCTATATATATGCCCAAAAGAAATGAAAACACATGTCCACAAAAAGACTTGTATAGGAACATTCTTAGCAGCTTTATTTATAATAGCCAAAAACGAGAAACAACGCAAATTCGTCCAACAGGAACCTGGTCTTATGTAATAGAATACTATTAAGCAATAAAAAAAGGCATGACCTACTGATAGATAGGACAGCATTCATTAATCTCTAGAACATTATGTTGAAGGAAAAGAAGACAGGCACAATAGAGTATAAACCATAAAATTCCATTTATGTGAAGTTCAAGAACAGGTAAAACTAATCAGATAGAAGTCAGAATAGTGACGGCCATTGTGGGAGAGGAGTGCTGACTCCAGAGAGGCAAGAGGGAACTTTCTGGGATGATGGCAGCATTTTGTGTCTTTACCTGAGTGATGATTACACTGATGTCTCCATTTGTCAAAGCTCATCAGAGGTACACTTAGAATTTCTGCATAAGTATATTGAGTACTTAGTATATGCCTCACACTCTACATGTTTTGAATATGTTAGCTAATTCAATCCTCACACAAACCATTTCAAGCAGGCTGGATTATCTCTTTTTACAAATGATAAAACTTAGACTTACATTAAAAGAAAAAAAAAGTAATTCACCTAAGTTAAACATTTAAAGCCAGCAAAAAACCAAGATTTATATCTTGACATTCTAACTCCCAAATCTTCATTCTTCATTTTTATGCCATATTGTCTTTGGGCTGTTTACAGACTCTTTTCTCTAAGATTTGTTAGGCTAGACTTTTTTTTTAAGAAAAAATATTCATTGTATTTATGTATTTCTGATACTTATATTGGTATGTCTTCAAGTTCACCAGTTTGAGGTTTATTTAATTTTTTTATGGCATTGTTTAACCTGCTCTTGATCCAATGCAGTATATTTTTCATTTGAATATTATAGTTTTTAATCTCTGAACCTTTGATTTGTATCTCTTTTTGTTTTTATATCTTTCATGTCTCTACTTAACAAGCTTGATCTTTCATCCAGCTTCTTAAACATAGTAAATATAGTTATAATGACTTTTAATTTCTTTATCTACTAATTCTATCACCTGTGTGATTTCTAGATTTGTTTCAGTAGATGGATTTTCTTCTTAGGGATTATTTTTTCCATGCCTGTTAATTTTTTATTAGATGCCAGGAACTATGAATTTTACCTACTTCTGAGGCAGACCCTTCTGAGTACTCTTTTCTGCACCTTCTGAACTAGAAGGTTTTCCGCAATGGCTGGTGGGAATGGGAACCCAAACCAACCTGAGGTCCCCTTGTGCCATGGCCAGAAAACACTCTGTAGTCAGTAAACAGGGGCAGTTGTATGGCTCACCCCAGTTTGCTTCCAATCTCTTAGAGATCATTTTTCTTTGCCTGATGTCCAGTGCCTCAAACCATTGTTTCCTATGTATCATTTTATTTTTTAAATTGCTTCAGGTAGGTAGGTAGATCTGGTGATGTAGTATTCTACCTTGACCAGAAGCCAGAAGTCTGTTTCTTATACCATTAAATAGCTTTTCCTTTTCTATTTTATTTTATTTTATTTTTACTTTATTTTTTAGCTTTTATATGCCATGACAGTGGAGCTACTGTTTTAGCATATGCTCCAAAACATCAGCTACTAATATCAGGCGGCAGAAAAGGCTTTACATGTGCCTTTGATCTTCGGCAACGACAGCAAAGGCAGCTTTTCCAGAGCCATGATTCTCCTGTTAAAGCCATTGCCATTGATCCGACAGAAGAGTACTTTGTTACAGGATCTGCTGAAGGCAACATAAAGGTAAATACAGTAATGCCACAGTATTTCCAAAATGCAAAGAAATCTTCCGAAACCTTAAGTGTTAAACAGATTGATGATACCAATCTATTTAAATAATAGAAATATTAGCTCCTACTTGTAGTCATCATGTTAGTTGCTATTTAATAAACCTTTCAATGAATGACATAATATTTAACCTAAAAATGTCTCTTTTTTGGCTGTTTTCAAATGTGCTTAATATGCAAAAGAACTTAATTTTCTATATATACAAACATATTTCAGGCATTGGAATTAGTCTTGACTCCCATTTTCAGAGTCACTGAACTCAGTTTCAGGTACTGTGAAATATACTAACATTTTCCCTTATCCTGAATTACTCCCTTTTTTTTTTTTTTTTTTTTTCATTTATAGCATCAGCGTGCAGCCAGTCTGATTCATGAATTCTGAATGTACCTGGATAAACCCTGTCCTTCTCAAACTCCACTGTGTTTAAATCTTAGAGGTTGTTTAAAATGTTAAGCAGCTTATTAAAATGCATCCCATTCTAGAAAAACTGTTGCTAGGTCCCACCCCAGAGATACTCAGATGGTAACTCTAAAACTCAGGAATGTACGTTTTTATAATACGTATGTAGCAGTCTTGATGGAGGGTCCTCTGGCCACACTTGGGAAGATCTACAGGGTTAAGTCAGTTTAGTCTGTAAGTTAATTGCAATGGTCAGCAACCCATTGAAGGACTCTACGTTCTTAGAATCCATTGTTTTAACCCCTAGTGAGGCAATTTAGTAAGAATAAGTTGGGCTACTTTGTTAGAACCTACATATTGTTTTCATAATTATCAGCCAGAAAAAATTAACTAGAATTTTGGGATTTGGAAAGGTTTTTCAATCAATTATGTACATCAACTTCCATAAAGAAATCTTTTCCCTGAGCTTGAAGCTAGTTTCTTATTTGAACTGTCTTCAGTTTAGAATAAGATGTATTATATTTTAGATTAGTTCTTCAGATTAGTTTGTGCTCTGATCCTGAGGTTTATTATTTAATCAAGTAAAAAAAGACTTGAAAGTATACCATGTAGTATTCAGAAGTCACAATTTAACAATCCCGTCTAGTGTAGTGTGAACTAAATAATTTCTTAGGGGAAATAAATATTAAAAAAAAAAATAGTGATCTCAAAAAATCAGGAACTAATTGGATTTCTCTAAACTTAAAATAGATGTCCTTAAAGTATGTAGGCCCTTCATATAAGTGAAATTGCTTATAAATTACTTTATAAGTAGTTTACTTTAATAACAGGCACATTTATTTTGGTAGAGGCTGAAAATAGAAAATCTCAGTAAGTTAAGTTGTGATAATTTATCTTGCAGTTGGAACATGGTTTTGCCATTTCTGAGGCCCTATTTCCAGTGGTTATAATCCTTTGCTGGGTATTATAAAGGATTACCCCATGATAAACTACACAGCACAAGCTTTTCTGAGAGTCCCTATAATATTACAAGTTTCTATAGCATTGTACACTTAATCTCCTCCACCTAAGTTTTCTCCATTGCAAGGTTTAAAATATTTTCCTTTCTAAATGGATGGATTTTGAAGAATAGTATCAAAAGATATGGAAAATAGCAGCACAGAGTCATGAGGTTATGACCTTAGGATTGCATAGGTTTTTTCCATCTTTATTTTAGAAATTCATTATTTGCACAAGAAAACAGGCCTAAACTTTTCATTTGGATGTTTAAGGTAATCATCAACCTCAATTTTTAATTTTGTTCCTAATGTCTTTCAGATTTGGAGTCTGTCTACCTTTAGTCTTCTCCACACTTTTATCAATGAACATGCCCGGCAGTCCATTTTCAGAAATATTGGAACTGGAGTGATGCAAATTGAGACAGGGCCAGCAAATCACATTTTTTCATGTGGAGCTGATGGAACAATGAAAATGAGGATACTGCCGGATCAGTTTAGCCCATTAAATGAAGTATTGAAAAATGATGTGAAATTTATGCTTTAACATTTTGACAATAAGAAGTATAATTTATTCCCTATTCCATGGAAGTGGCCAACACATATAATGTACAGTTATCACTCTCTCTGCCACAGATAAGCTAATGCTTTTTTGTTTTCGTATTTATTTTATGGAGCTTTGCCCTTGATGCACTGATGCCTTAAAAATTAACAAGGTCATTCAGAATTAGACTATATTGCCTAAAGTAGAATGTATAAGTAATACTGTAATAATACATATTCATAGTATGTTATAGTGAGTATGTCGTAGTGTTAAAGGAGTTTTGTGTTCTGATTGTTGATAAACTCTTCTGCACATGTCTCTGTATGAATTTCTTTAACAGTAAAAATACCCTTTATGTAAAGGCAGTTGACATCAGTCATCACTTAATTCACCATGCCCTTACTTCTTTTTTCAAACTAATACAACTCAAACTCTTCTTCTGTTAGTTAATGATAGATTGATAATTGGGCAAGAATAAAAAACATATGAACATCTTCATTAAAAACTGTCATTGGGACTTCAGTGATAAATGACCCAAGTGGCTTATTATTACATAAAGTTCCCTGTTTCCTGCCTGAAGCCCAAGTGTGTTTGTATATATGTAATATATCTTACACATCTTATTTGAACTTAAGTGTATATATCAGAGAAAAATGACAAGTCTTTCCATGTGTTTTTGTGCCATAACAACTACTGCCACTAGATAGCAACTTTTTTTGCAGCTGTTTTTTCCCATGTTTTTTTGTTCTTGGTTTTTGAATTCCCATCCTAATTTTCAAATGATTTCAGGAAGACATCCGAGATTATTATTTTAAAGATTTTCTTGAGTCAAATAAGTCTTAGCAGGCAATAACGAATCTGTGTTCGAATATATGAGACACTTAAAAGTAAGTTTATAAAATTGTCAAAGGATTTTAGAGCACCATTTCTTTTTTTTTTTTTTTTTTTAGGTGCTTTTAGTCTCAAAGTTCTGAACACCTTATAGCAGTGTTTTTAGAAACGAATGTGAAAACAGTCAAATTAAGTAGATAATATTTACAAATGTAAAATACCTGCCAGATCTACCATTAATAGAAAATAAACTAAACCTTATATTTTATTATTTTTTGCCAAAATATATTATTTTACTATAAAATATGACCAAAATATTAAAAATGCACAATGCTTTTAAATATGCTAATAACCCTATTTCTGTCTGTTTTGTGCTATTCCTTTTCTGATTAAAAATTATAGACAACTTGATAAATACTTGATTTTAGCCAAGGAGACTGGAGGCAGATGGGACTAAATGTTTAAGGGACAATTATATACTATGTAGCTTAAATATATTTTGTTAATAGGAACTATAAAAACATTTTTATGTAACAAAATATGAACAACTATTATCTTGGAAATTAAAGAGACAAAGTGAAGAAATGAAGGGCTGGTAAAATGAATTTTGTAATATCCTCAGGATACTTTTATCTTAAAAGTATATTGTTAAAGATTTTGTAAATTGTATTCATAATTTTAAATGTGTTAAGCTAGTTGCAGTGAAAACACTGTCGTTGATTATGTAGAGAGTTTATGTGCACATAATAACCTGTATCTATAACGTGCAATAACAGTAACCGTATGTGACTGGCCACAGAGAGATCTGTGGCAGCATTGCAAACGATACTGCTGTGTGCTGTAGGTCAGCCTAAGTTATTTTTCAGTAACTGCACAAATCAAGATGCAAAAGGCTTTAAACACTTTCAGTGAGATAGAAAATTTATTATGCTTATTATTAGAAAAAAGGCATTGTGGATGAACAATTAAGCATTTTAATTGAGGGTTTATATGAGTAATAAGTTATGTAAGCCCATATGTATTTACATCAGAGTCATAATATTTTAAATAAACAATCATGCAGTGACCTTTTCTTTAGCATGCTATTGTTTTAAGTAATATTTATGCAACTTTAGTTGACTTATAGGACATGTGACATTTTAAAATAGAAAATTTCTGTATTTATATTTGGTAAATAAGGAAGGATTGAGTAATTTTCCTAAACACCTTGTTCTTCCTTTTCTATAATCTTTCTAACTTAATATATAAGCATTATTCAAAAAAAGGTGAGAATAAAAAGTTGAAATGTATATTCAAGTATAAAATGATTACATGTAAAATTTTAACCACATTAATGGAATGGGTACATCAAAATATGTATTTTTTTTTTAATTGTGCATTTTCTGAGAATGTGGCTTTGTAATGACGGAAAAGTTTACAAAATTGCAAGTCTCATTTTCTGAAATGGAGGATTTTTCTTACGTAGAAATATGGGACAGTCAATTCTATCCTCCTTTCTTGTTCTCATTGTTTTGCCCAAATTGATTTCTCCTGTTTTAAAAAATTACTTTAAAAATTGAAAGAATTAAAAAAAAAAAATTGCAAGAATTTCTCACACTGGTCTGAACTGTTGGAGTACAATGCAAAGATGCCCACTTTAAGAAAATCCCTATACGATCTTAAAGTGGTGATGACCTTTTTAACAGAGTTGAAAAGCCAGACCTATTTCATTAAACAAAAAGACGTAATGGCATGGAAAGGGACCATTATCAAAATTAAAAGAACAGGTAGACTGTAAGAACTATTTGTATGGTAATAGGAAAATTATTAATGTTCATATATGCAAAGAGAACTTTAAAATGAAGTTGTTGGAGAAATCAATTCACAGAACAGGACATTGAAAAAGTCAGAAAGTATAAAGTATGTTCATCCTAATGGTTAAAGGAATGTTAAAAAAAAAAAACAACAAACCACAATGTGATACCACTTGTCATCTGTCAGATTGGTATAAAGTCAAGGGACAACATCAGTTTGTTGGAGATGGAAGGAAACGGGCATCCTGAAACACTGCTGGTAGGAGTAAGTTGCCACAGAGTCACCTAGATGTGTGTCAAGTTCGAATACATATACTTTCACTAAGCAGTCTTACTTTTGAGAAATTATCCTATAAAGATAAAAGCATCTGTGCACATAAATATATGTACATAGATGTTTATTGAGCTGTCTGGAGGGGAAAAAAAACTAGAAATCTAAATGTTTAATTGGTCAGTAAATGGTTAAATAAATTGTCAAACATCCATGGAATTGAATATTATCTCAACACTAAAATAATGCCGGATTTCTATCTGTTGATCCGAAAAGAGGTTAGTGAGAAAAATTACTGAGTTAAAGGTCAATATCCCGTATTGTTTCAGGATTTCAGTCCTATGTGTATATACAGACAAAGAAATAATGTATGGAGGAATACACAAAAGTTCAACACGGGAGAAGGGAAGAAGAAGCTAATGCTTTTCCAAACTCCTTTAAACCCCATTAAGTAACAGAGGATTCCAAAGAGACAGAGGAAATCTGTATCTTTAAACCACATAGCACTTAATGACCTGGATGAAGTGGCCCTGTCAAGAATACTCCTTGGATTGACATGTTTTGATGCTTGATATTTATTTAAGTAGAAAGGTTAAAATGTTGCCCTTTGGCGTACTTGGAAAAAGTTAAACATACATCACTTAAATGTCTTCCAGAGATGAGTATATCTCTTGCTATAGTTATTTTAAAAACTAAATCTGTATTTTAGTTTATCATAACTTTTCCCCCCTTGCTGCTTGCTTTTGTCTCCTGTGTATAAAAGGCCAATAACTGAAGGAGCTCATGCAGTCAGAGTATCACATTGTTTCACAAGGCTCCTAGGAGTAAGAAATATTTCTTAGGTTCTCCCACAGCAAATACAGATGAGTGATAGAAATCACTGGTGTGACAACCCATTTCTTTCCACAGGGGAGATGTTTTACTCCTGCGTAACTGTCTACCCTGTGTAGGTATGACCTTTGTGACAGAACTTAAGCAGTACAGTATATCAGCCTCAGGTAAGTGTAAAATCATTTTAAAATCTGTATCCCTCCCCACATACACAGTAATCCCCAAAACTCCAGGATTTTCATCCTGTTAATTGCTTCCAGGTTAGGCTCTAGCACCAGGATCCGATTATCAAAATCAGGTCCAAGCGTATATTTGGCTCCTTGAATGAGGTTCCTTGTGTAGAGTACTTCTCAGTCTCAAGACCTATGAACTAAAGAGACAAGTTATGTGCCTCGCACAGTTGTGAACAAAGTTCTAGACTAGCTCCCATTCTATAAGAAGGCAAGTAGGAGTCACACAGTAGTACCTGGTCCATTGAGAGTCTGAAGTTTAGCTGAGAAGTCACCTGTCCCTTGAGTAATCCTCGAATTATTTCTCCACAACTCTTGGCTCCACCCTTGGGCTGTTTTTTCTTTCAAACTGAGTGAGCTTTTTTCTGTAAAAGTGGCCCATGTTTGTTTTTTCTTTTTTTTAAAGACTTATTTATTTATTTGACAGAGAGAGAGAGATCACAAGTAGGCAGAGAGAGAGGAGGAAGCAAGCTCCCCACTGAGCAGAGAGCCCGATGCAGGGCTCGATCCCACGACCCTGAGATCGTAACTTGAGCCAAAGGCAGAGGCCTTAACCCATGGAGCCACCCAGGTGCCCCAAGTGGCCCATGTTTTTAACTGAAAAGAGTATCAGCCTGTTCTTGGCAAGAGTTGTTTCAGGGTTCACATTCCTCTTTACTTTTTGTGTTCTCCCTATCCCTTATAGTTGAGTCTAGTAAAATTGCTTTCAAAAACCTTGCTGTGTTTCTCCTGTATTAACTTTACTTAATCCACAAGAAAAAGTCACACTCACACTTTTTTTTCTGAAACAGGCTCTTGCTACCTTGAGCTACCTCCAAGGTCAAGATTCTTAGAAATTCTAATATCTCTTGAAAAGGGTCTGCATGGCACACCCTTCAGTTTTTCTGAGATCTCAACAAAAGGACTTAATAGAGAGATGATGGCCATCTCTCTATTCCAAGACAATTTATAATCACTACAATATTGGATAGTTTTAAAAAAAAAAAATCCATGAGGCCATTTTTAGGAAGAGAGACCCGTGTGTACTCTCTCACACACACACACAACTCACACATACAAGGAGCTAGCCCAGGAAACTCTTTACTCTGAAGATTGATGATTGGAGAAAAGGGAGAGGCTGTTACAGGAGGACAAGAGCCCATCAGGTGAGGGTGCTGTGCTGGGAATATTCAAGTAGTAAGGTGGGAGCCTTCCTGGTTTAAAATCAAGTGCAGGATTGCCAACTTGGACTAGCATTTCATGGGTAAGAACACAAGAGACTCCAGGGGTTTTAGACCGTATTTGTAGAAAAAATCTTTTCAAAGCAGAATTACGCAAAGACAAGACAAAATAAAACTAAGCTTTGTAGTCTTTGGGATAGGCTCAAGTGAGATTTGAGATAGTCAAAAAGAAGAAAATTCAAGTGAGGAAGAACCCACATAGACAAGGAGTCCAGTGGACGACCACAGAAAAATAAGGGGCAGCACTTTAATTGCTATAGCTCAAAGGTTGAACATCTGAAAACATGGAGACAACTCGTTTTCATGGAGAGGGTGGTTGACGGAATTGTCCAAGATTGTGGACAAAGTCGCCCTTTGATGCAGGCAATAGTTCTAGCAAGCTTTCTTCAGAAGAGGTGCGTTTTATGGCGGTTATCAAGGGAGGTAAGTAATTCTGAATAAAGAGTTAAAAATACTCTGTGATGAAGGTATCTGTACTAGCTATGCGTGGGGGTTGCGGTCTATGGAAGTCCTAGGAAAGATTATTGATCCCAAAATTTTTATTCTATCCTGGAGTTTCTAGTTTGCCTGATGTTAAACAATTCTCCTACCCAACCTAATCTTCACCTTTAGTTAGAAAAATGTATATACCATTTACTCATGTGGTTACATTAAGGACAAGATTACGTGTCATGATAATGCTCGGAGAAGAGAAATAGGCCTGGAAAGAGTTGAAGTAGGAGGCCATCAGATAATAAGTTGGGAAGATGGTGAAGTTACAGCCATGTTTGGAATCAGGCATGTTCATTAACAGACGTCCATGAAAATGTGTTTAAAGCCCAAAGGCTACATGGGCATTTCCCTTGGCTGTGTTTAAGGTGCACAGCCTTGCTTCAGTGTTTTTAGCCTGCTAGAAAATGTGAGACCTGATCTTCTCTCTCTCCACACTTCCCAGAGTGCCCTTCTCTCTGCTGGAAAACTCCAGTTCATCTTTTTTGACTTGGTTGGATGGAAACTCCTTTGTGAAATCTTCCCCATTCATCCAGGGAATATGAGTCATTTCCACTCTTCTCCCAGAGTATATGTGCATACATTTTTATTGCACGTATCATGGTACCATGTAGTTTTTTGCTTGCATGAAAAAAAAAAAGGCTGCTGTTCAATAAGTTCAGCCAAGGCTTCAAAGAAGAGAGAAGAATACAGTAGGAACAGGATTACAAGATTATTTAAAACTTAAATACATCTAGGGGTGCCTGGGTGACTGGGTTAAGTGTCTGCCTTCGGCTCAGGTCATGATCCCAGAGTTCTGGGATCGAGCCCCATATTGGGCTCACTGTTAAGGGATGAGTCTGCTTCTCCCTCCCCCTCTCCACTATACCCCTACTCGTGCTCTCTCTCTCTCCACACGCGTTCTTGTTCTCTAACTCAAATAAAATCTAAAAAAAAAAAAAAAGTATCTAAAGTTAGTTCCTACCTTTAGCTGGGTAGAAACGAAAACAGGCATGCACAGAAGTATTTTGGGTAGGCAGCTAGAGTTACAGCTATCTCTACTTCGTGTGATTTATAGGGTGTTGGGGTCTTGTGTCTTGTAGTTTGGGCCTGGGAGGATTCATTAGTCCAAACAGCTGCAAGGATTTAAAAACATATTTAGCCACTCACTAAGAGACTAGTGATTAGAAAATTCCTAGATTCTAATATTTGTTATTTTTATGACCCCACACTGGAAATATACAAGAGCTAATTTGAAAATGAAGTGATCCAAGTGTTTATTTGCTCAAGTAAGATAGGAAAGTTAATGTCTTTGTTAACTTCTAAATATAATCACACTATGAATATGGTGAAAGAATAACAGTCCTTTAATACAGTAATGTAAGTTGCCTGAGATTGTAGAGTCCCTTTCCTTCCCCAGACCCCTAAAGTAAGCCGTGAGATGATGGCCGGTCTGTGTTATTTCTATAAGGAGCACCTGTGGCCTCTCAGGTCTAGATGGCCCTAGTAAAGTGAGTTGTAGTGAGTGAAGGTCACAGCGTCCATTGAAAAGTTTTAACTTTGCATTATTTTTTATTTTTAGCATTTTAAAAAGATTCATCTTAGAGCAAGGGAGTGTGCAAGTGGGGGAGGAGCTAAGGGAGAAGGAGAATCCCAACCAGCTCCCTGCTCGGTAGGAAGTCTGTTTTCCCCACTCCCCCTGCTTGTTCTCTCTCACACAAATCAATCTTTAATAAAAGAGAAGGTGTATTTAACCGAATGCAGCCCATCTAAGATAGAAGCAAGGGCTCTGGAGGGACCCAGAGAACTGGTCATAGGGTTTACTCTGATTCACTGGGATGAGAGGAAAGGAAACCAACAACAGTGGATGCAGATGGTATTTTTGCTAGCTCCAACGGGAAGTCGAGAAAACTATCGCTGGTCTGTATATTTTATATTAGGAGGTAAGATGGTATATCAAGAGCAGCAAGGTCGAGGAGTGGGAAAGATGTCTCAAGGAAAGGGGTAAAAATTTAACCGCCTTCATACCACTCTTGATGCAGGAGGATATCTAGGCTGACACAGACTTAGCTGAGATTAGAGGTCATGAGTCTGTAGAGAATCAAGTGTCACCTTTTGGGTTCTTCTTGAGTCCCTATCGAAAATGTGGACGGCCAGGAAATTTGCCAGGTGAGCACAAGGAAAGGACAATGAGCTAAAGGAACAGGAGGCACTAGCAGTGAGTGGCTGAAGTATTGGTTGTTGGGGTTTGGCTGGGTAGGAAGCAGATGCGGGAAATGCAAGTGTATGTGAGGTAAAGGAAGAGTCAAAAATTAAGCCAAGGATAAGAGACTAGTCTGGGTGTAGAATGTTGAAGACAGGGGCGCCTGGGTGGCTCAGTCGTTCAGCGTCTGCCTTTGGCTCAGGTCATGATCCCAGAGTCCTGGGATGGAGCCTCGCATTGGGCTCCCTGCTCGACAGAGAGTCTGCTTCTCCCTGTCACTCCCCCTGCTCGTGCTTTCTCTCTCTGTCTCTGTCAAATAAATAAATATGTTAAAAAAAGGGAGAAGAGAAAAAGAAAGAAAAAGAATGTTGGAGATAGATTATAGAACCGTGATAAAGATAGAAGGGACTCTGGACAGTGCTGTTTTAGGGTGCAGTTGGGAACAAAGGAGACAGTGGTGAAGCAATGGGGACAGTTGCTGGAGCTGAGTTTGGAGACACCATGACCTCCTGGCTGCCTCTCACAGCAGTCCTGCAGACATTCGCCTCCTCCTGTCTCAGCACAAGCCAGGTCTCCCTAAAGCTTTGTGCTTTGTCCTAGGTCATCCAGTTTACACGCGGCAGATCACTACAGTTCTCGGCTGGTCGTGACAAATATCACTATTTGATATTTATATAATATCATTATATTATAATGGGCATTCAGGCAGGAATAATTTCTAATTATTTGGGGGTGGGGAAGGATGGGTATGTACAAACTCTTGTAATCCTAATTTAGTTGCATCACTGCAGAAAGTAAATGCCTTTGTCCCTCCCTCTAATGGGTGGCACCTCCAAAGACTGAGCCTGCCAAACCAGAAACCCCATGAATCCACCTAGATGACTCTCCTTCGCTCAACCTCCACATCCCATCAATCTCCAGGGCCTGCCTGAGCCACCTTCTTTCCAACCACTTAGTTTAGGCCTTCAGCATCTGTATTAGTGTCCTATTACTATCACAACAAATTACCACCAATATAAGGTTTTAAAACAACACAAATTTATTATTTGATAGTACTGTAGTTCAGAATCCCAGTGTGGGTCTCAACAGGATAAAATCAAAGTGTCTCCTCAAGAGCTGAGTTCCCTTCTGTAGGCTCTAAGGGAAGATCTCCTTTCCCCTGCTCTTTTGGGTTATTGGCAGAATTCACTTCCTTGTGGCCATAGGACTGAGATTCTCACTTTTTGTTGGCTAAGATGCATTTCCAGCTTCTAGATGCCACCCATTCCTTGGCTTCCGAATTAGGTCCAGTTCCTCTCATATTTCAAATCTCTCCAACCCACTCTTCCACTTTACGAACTCACATGATTAGATTAGACCCACTCAAATAGTCCAAGATAAACTCCCCGTTGCATTTCTTTACATTTAAGCATATCTGCAAAGTGTTCCAGGGATTAGGGAGTGCACATCCCGGATTCAGTATGCTGCCTACCACAGTATCCCAATCTGTCAGATTTCAGTAACTTCATAAACAAGTTTCCTGGCTCTGGCATCTCTTAGCTGTTTTCAGAATAACCTTTCTGGAACAACAAATGACATGTTCCCCATGATTATTAAAATGATTAAAATCCTTCTGGCTTTCTACTAACCAAGGGTCAAATTTATGTTCTTTAGCCTCTATAGCAAGAAAGAAAAAAAAAAAAAAAAAACCCCGAAAAACAAAAACCACAAAAACACTTGAATTTAAATGGTTCTCTTTTGTTATTTTAGCTTCATTCCAATCTACACTCTACTTTTTCCCAAACCTTCTGAATGCTTGAAAAAATGCTGATTGTGCTCATTTCTCCACCCCTAGGTGCTCCTGAAACTCCTAATCCTAATTCCAAACCCAACTCAGACATCACCTTCTTCAGGAAGGTCTTCCTGACACTCCTCTCCCCATAGCTATAACCACAATGTTCTTTTCTAAAGACTGATGAACCTTGTGCCTATTATTTGGAGCATTGAACACAAATGTGTTGTGATTTTCTGGTCTACTTAACGTACAAAGTGTTTAATTACCTGTCTCCTAGCCATACTGGGCCATTTCCTAAATGTGTAACTTTGGGCAGACTATTTTACTTCATTATGCCTTCATTTCCCCTTGTAAAATTAAAATAGCTATAAGATCTACATTATAGGCTCTTGTGAGGATTAGGACGGTGACCTGCACATACCAAGTTTTACTAGTATTACTATTAACAGCCCTTTGCACAGAGCCACCGTATCGTAGGTGTTTAACGGATGTTTGCGGTTTGGATAGATTCATTGCGCTCCCACGAAGGCCAGCACTTTCACGAACCTCTACCCCGGTTCGGGTATTCTCCGCAGAAGGAAGGCAGATTCTGCCCCATCCCGTAGAGGAGCTAGCCTTTGCCCCCACCGGCAGGAGCAATCACAGTGAATGCCATGGAGGTGACTGAGACCACACCTGCTTCCCAGGACCCAGTGAGCTTTCACCTGAGAGAGGAAGCCCTACAATCTCCGCGAATGGCAACCAGGAATCATGAACGCGTCAGACATCGCCGGGTAGACTTGAAGCCAGTAGAAGCTGAAACAGAAATAAATAAAGTAGGAGCAGGTGGGATTTAGAGGCTTACGTGGATAGTTCTAATCAGTAATAATGGCAACCGTTGGTAACAGTCATGCGTACCTGTTTCGTGCCAGGCACAGTAAACATGTATGAGCTCTCAATACACAATGAGACAGGTTTTGCATTTTTGCGACTGAAGAAACCGAGGCCCGAACTTGTCCCTCAAGCCAGTCCTGACCCCTCGCGTCCAGACGTCCCTCCTTCCAGTCCGGATCCAGCTCCCAAGCCGCTGCCCAGTCCAACTCTGCCTTCTTTGGAGTGTCAGGCTAGGTTCGCCTAGTCTAGGATACCCCGCTCCCTCTTCCCGCCCCTGACCTCCTAGGTCCTTCCGCTAGCTCCGCCGCTCCTCTCGCGCGCCCTCTTCCCCTCTCGGCTCCTCTTCCCAGCCAGCTCTGCCCCTGGACTCCTAGCGCCTCCTCTCAGCTCCGCCCGCGACCTTCTTGCTCCTCATGGCCCGCCCCCGACAATCTAGCTCCTCCCACACCCGACCCGGCTCCTCCTCCCTGGCCCGCCCCGCCCCCACCTTCCTAGCTCCTCCTCTTAGACCCGCCCCCGACCTCTAGCCCCGCCTTGTCCCCTCCCCTGGC